>JAIRCJ010000041.1:0-600000 GCA_020883675.1 Bruguiera gymnorhiza | reverse complement strand
GTAAGTATATTTTATAAATTGTATTATTAAACAATCTTACCTAGAAGTTTTACTTTGAAATTAGATTTCCCTATTATCTAAATATCATTTCAAAATCAAATGATTATTTATAATTTTCGTTAACCCTGCATAGCATTGCCCTCGGAGTTGAACAAGTGCCGTACGCAAGCTCGTGGTTCGAGAATGAGCCGTCAGGGATAGCCCGTTAGGAGAAGCAAACCGAAGGCGAAGGTTATGGACACGCGAGTGTAGGTCTGGTGAAGCGTATGATAAGGAGTTAGTTATTATTTATGCACCAATCGCTCGGTGTTTGTTCCTTGCGTTGCATTTCTGCCATTGCACATGCGCACGCGTAGACTGTCTTTTGTTTTTTCGTTTTGACATTTTATCATAAATCAAAAAACCCAAAAAGCCTACACGCTGCATCCACTAGCCTTTTTAGTGCACACACTCGAGCAACGTTCTTACAGCAAGCAATCTCTTCTTCTTGCAACAAAACTGTCTGCTTTTGTCCGAAGGACTCCCTGGGAAGGAAACTGGAAAATGAGAAAGGAAATTGAAACACGATTCCGTGTGTGGTACAATCATTCATAATTGTTATATTTGTGAACTTCTCCTCAGATGGAATATTTGAGTCTTACCAAAAACTTCCCTTCCCCTTCCCAACTTTCATTAGGAATACTAATAACTTTCAATTATGGATTATATTTATTTAATACATATACAAACAAAAAAAAAAGACAAAACCTTTTCGATTTGATTGAACTTCTTGTTTGGTGCATTGGAAATATTTCCATTTGAACTAAAACTGTGCTAGTTTCGACTGAACTTAGAAATAATTACTAATTAAATGTTAATTATTAGTGAAGAAAGGATTAGTTTTGTCTAAATTATTTATTTGAAAAAGAATTACTTTGCACTCCATTTCATTTAGCGCAAGCTTTTGGAAAAGGTGGTAAAAATTTTGACCTTAGTGCCTGCTCTCAGGCCCAAAGCTAGCTGGCCTGTGCAAGTTGCAAGTTTAGTTGTCTCTAAAATGTCTAAGTTCGCCCTCTTTGTTCGGTGGGTCTGATTAAAAACAAAAACAAAAAACAACTAGATGGTAGATGCTCGAGCCATGGCTGCGCGCGCAGACTCCAAACTCAATTGCCAAGAAAACCACCGAGATCGTGATAGGTCCATTCTGCGTTTCACCTTTTCTTTTTTCTTTTTTCTTTTTTTCCTCCGGGGTGTTGTTTTGTTTTACTATCAGGTACGTACGTACCGCGTCGTCCAAAAAGGTATTGATCGCACCAACCAAATTCAATCAGGACCTGCCCGCACCGACTGCAGAGGTCTCAAACATTGCTATCCCACGCGCGTTCTTTTGGTCGTGGAGGTCTCCAAGGCGTTCTTGAAATGTAGCCAATTAATTAATCGTCCCCCCAATCTGACCATGCATCTAAATAGAATAATTAATCAGTTTTTTGCGATCATTTTAATTTAATGTAATAATCAAGCCCATGTTGGTATAAAATATTGACCGCATCTTTTTATTTATTTTTTAATTCAAGCGAACTAAAAGTAATAAATTTAAATAAATATAATTAATTTTTATATTATATATTTATTATTTTACATTATATTAATCTTTTGTATAGTAATATAAAATATAAAAATTAATTATATTTATTTAAATTCGTTAATTATAAGTTCACCTAATCCTTTATTTTATTTATTTATTTTAAATTTCCCCTCGACCAATGCTCTTGATATGCGCATGCCTTTGGCTGGCGTCAGGAATCTGAACCATTCGGTTATTGGACGGATGGGGAGGACGACGACACAGGAGGGGACCCACGAGAGGAGAATTTGGGGATTCGTTACGTTAATTTTTAAGGTCGCTCTCAGCGTCCATTTGCCTTTTGTGAAAATTGGGGAGGCGGGGACGGCGCTTCTTATACTTTGAGGATATTTCATTATTTTATTTTATTTTTATTTCAAATGAATTCCGCCTAAATTCCCCCCCGCCTCGCCCCGCCCCGCCGCTCCTTGAGTTAACTCACTTTGTTATTCATTTTTCAATACTCGACAATAACTAATAATTGAAAAATAAAATAATAAAATTTTTTTAATTGTGACATAACAAATTCTAATCATGCTAGTAGTTTACTCAAAAAATAAAAATAAAATGATATATATTGAACTCCTTTTTCCACATTTTTAAGTAGAACAATTTTGTACACTAAAAAAAAAATTTTTTTTTATTAAATTATTATAACTACGGAATGCTCTTCCCCGTCCTCTTCTGCCCTGTTCATCCTTCACCGTCTTTCTCTGCAACCGGCACATCCTAGTCCAAATCTACCACAAGACCTTTTGCTTCGTCTCGTCTGCGTGTCACCGTCCTGCTACAGTCGGAAGTTCTGATCATGATTCGGGATTTCTGGTGGGTCCCGCAGCGCATAGGCTTATTTGCCTTCCCGGCAGGCAATGTGTGTGGATTTGGAGTGCTTGGTCAGAATTATTTTTATTTTTTTTTTAAAAAAAAGTGTTTTCTCCCTTCTTGCAATCGGAAAACTCGACGTTGAATGATCGTGCAACAGCAATCTCTCGTAACAACGCCGCCGTGTGATAGAGTAATTTTGTTTTTCTTTTTAGCATAAAATATATATATATATATATGTATATCATAAACATATTAAATATTATACTTATAAATTAAATTAAAGATGAGAATCCAATATAATAATAAGAAGTACTAAATCATAGAGTGTTACACATGCAATTAGTTACTCGATTCTCGAAACTGTTTAATTGCAAACGCGTGAATAAAATGTGGAACAGAATGAGTTTTTCCTCTTCGGCTCCTCCCCCTCTCCCCCCCCCCCACCCAAAAAAAGAAGGGAAGTGGGCGGATTTTTAATTACTAATGAATTGTCGAGACATCATATAATATTTAATCTTGTGTATATATATGTATATATAGTCAAAGTACGACTACTCGCGACGAGAGATTTGGGAAAGGCCGCGGTGGGCTTTTGTAAGGATTTTGGGACGGGACGGGATTGAATGGCGACGTGTTTTTATTTATGAGGCGCAGAGCGGCGCCGGGGCGGAATCATGATCATGCGCTGCGCCGCCTCTCCCTGCACTGCACTACGTCCACGTCTCCGTCGCTATTGCACCTGCACGCTACTAGCTCCCATTTGAATTTAATGTGCCGCTACGCTTGCTTGCGTATTCATTTTGTATTTCTTTTTCATGTAAAAGTGACAATTTGGAAGCCCCAATCTGATTTATAATAATAATATTATTATTAAATTTAATAAATGCCAAGAGCAGAGAATCCGCAGCAATTCTTGAGACTAGAGAGACATTCTCTTTGCGCAGACAAATTCAAAAGGTCATACAGGTCGCCGCCTAAGCTAATTAGCAACCTTTGCTTGCGCGCATGCACGGCCACAGTTGGCCAGCCCTCCCGATCGAGCCAGGAAAGAGACCAGATCGAGGGGAGGATCATCTCGGCCCAATTATATTTATTTGACGGGAGAGGAGGGAGGGGGTGGGTGGGTGTTCGTGGTTTTCAAAGGATGAGAAGTGGTTCTATCAGAGTTGGGGTCTCGAGACTTGAGACTCTTTACGATTCGTACAATCGAGACCGTGATTAACCGCCTATGTACGTGATTTAACTTGTAAGGCTCCCTGGTCTTTTCTTTCTGATACCCGTGACCGTGCCTCTCAACATCACCACCTTCATCATCATCATTCCATTGCTATTTGCTCAGTGTTGCCCACCAGAATGTTTGTTGTGCTAATGCCTAGAGAATAAAGAAAAAAAAGAAAACCCGGCTCCAATTTTTAATTTCGATATTAAAAAGAAAAGGTAAATCAGTATTAGATTTTTTCGTTCGTCGAAGTAAATGTTTTTCGTTGCCCTATGACACCCATCCATTCTCTGCAATAACTTAATAATTTAATGGGTTACGAATTGAATTATGTACAAATTTGGGTCACAAATTTTTTACATTTTATTAAATTGAGTTGAGAACATTTCAATTTTATTAATTCGACTGGCAAACTATTATATGGTAACTAATTGAAGTAGTTCCATCGTATTATAATGCTAAATGACATGTCTAACGTCATGTGACATTTGAAATTAATTATTATGATGCATCCCTAGTCTATTAGCAATAGTAGTAAAAATAGTAGTTCTCAAGCTTGTGTAGGAATCCATTATGTCATTTGAGTGGCAAGAACCTACGCAAAGTCAAAAGGTGGACATTTATCTTGCAACTGTAAGAGTTAAAATTCCATTAGAGGAATTAAGTAGTATATTTTGTCGTCTAGGGGGGGCCCTAATCCGAACCTTTTGACTGGGTGGTCAAACTAAGATGGGACAAGTACCAATATGAACGCAACCTTTCATGATACGTCCGGATGATGAGTACCTAATTGATATAGTTCTATATTAAGACATGTAAGAAGCTTAGAATGTCACGTTCCATTACAACTTTCATAGGCAACACGTTCATGTTCTAGGCATGTCATGGCGCACATAACAAGCCAGTGTATGGTGCAAAGCCAAACTCCACAGCACAATCAATAGTTACGCCATCGACCTCAACAGAAAAAGACACACGGATATTCAATTTCCCATCATTTGCTTTAGGGCTTTCATGATGTAGAACGTCTCGAAGTGGAGACAGAAGCAGCCAAGTTTTAGATCCAAGTCCAAAGAATTTGGCAAAGCGAAATCTTCGGGACGCTGTCTTCTAATGGTCCACAAAATTCAGAATGGGGCTTTGTAAAGTCAAGAACCCAAAGGTGAAAACATGTCCTGAGTGACTCTCGAAGTCCATATTTTCAACCTCTTCGCAAACAACTGGACCGGGCCAATGAAATTAGACACGGGCAATCAAGTTTTAAAGTTAAGGTTTACAAACAAGCCCCATTTTGTATTTAATTACACATAACGTCCAAAGTTACCTAATTACAATCTCTTGAAAATATCATTTGGGACTTTGCAAAGTCTGTTGTTAATAAAAAGTGTATAATAAAGATTTTTCTATATGCTGTTTGCCAATGTGAGGAAAAGAAAAAAAAAAAAACAAAGGTTTTCTAGACGTCCATTACACGGTCAAGCAAAAGGGAAGAAAAGATACATGGGGGAAGAACAAGAAGGGAGAATAAGTCTTCCTCAACACCCTGATGTTAAAAAAGAGGGAGTTTTCAGGAGAAAAGAAATTAAAAGAGGGAAAAAGAACAGGAGGAAATTTGGGACACATGCAATGTAAACTTTGATTTCTTGCTAAAAGCCCCATTATACTTAAGTAGTTAGGTTTGGATAGAAAGGGTAGGGGCCCAGGGAGGAAGGAGACTGGAGATTGGAGCCCGAGTTGGGTGGTAAATACGGCCCTGTTCGCATTCGTGCCTAAATAAATTCAATGTAAAATTAAGTTTTAACATTATATTTTTTTTTATACAACGAAATCTTTAATGTCAGTGCAATTGTTCAAACCAATTTTTTTAGGGACGGATGATTCCCCTATGAACCCATGACATGGCAAAACCCAGGTTGGAAAAGTTTATTAAGGTAAATATAAAATGACACGATTGAAAATCCTACTCGTCCAAAGTTGGATATTTGAATATAGAAAACAGACTCGATTCTTTGTAACGCCAACTTTCAACTGTGCTGCATTATTGAATTCTAAGTATCCCTGGAGGAATCAAATGAAAAGGCTTGTTGCGTGTATTCACATTAACATGATGAGCGAAGCAGTGGCCTAGACACACCACCCCTCCCCCCAACCCTTCATTTCCAATCCTTGTCATCACAAGGATAGCAGCCCTCTTGTGCAATATCAGTAATTTGGACTCCCGAGTCATAGGTGAACCCAGGCTTCCAATCTGCAGGCAGCACATGCTGTGCCCATATCCACTTTCCGTCATATCCAGCCGTTACCACAAACCGGAATTGCAATGCACCCGCCGGAACTCTGCTCGTGTGCCAAACTGCCCCGTAATTCCGGCTCATGTAACCCCAATTTGAAGAACCAACCTAGCAACCAAGTAGATGACACCAAACAATCAGCATATAATTTATGGACCCGCCCGTAGTCTTTCCCTTTCTTTTTTAACAAGTTAGGTGCACGTGCAGGTGCCGAAGTGAATGTCCAGAAAATTGATGGTACTTTTTTGCTTGCCTACCTGAGCAACATCAATGGCTACTATTTCAGTCTGGCCACCTTGATGCAACAATTTAACGGACAAGTAATTTGGTTTGCGACTTGATTCTTCTACTCTCACAGCCAAATTATTGTTTCCGTAGTCACAGGGTACCCTGCTCCGAGTAACAAAGAAGAAGACAACCAAAATTTGGTCCGCGTCAGTCACAGTGACTTTGCGATTCCATCCTCCACGTGGTGTGTGGTTGGCACAACAAGACCATTATCAGAAGGAGCTATTTGGCCAGTTGTTAAACATTATTCTTTTGCCTATGAAAATGCAAGCAAAGAATAATATTAAAGCGGCCATAACGGTAATGTATGCTCACCTTTTGTATTCCACGTCGACAATACCAAGTTTCAAGATGTCCGGGCTCTTACCCTCGTTGGCCATGGCCATGAAGGCTCTGCTGCTCAGTACAAAGCCTGTCTGATTATTGCGGTTCAGATCAGTCACAATCACTCTAGTCCCTTTGCTGCTACAGAGAGTGGTATGTTTGCATCTTATCTGCCAAAAATTATTATAGATTAAAGCAGTGTCAATCAAATTGAAATCCGGCAAGCAAGAAGGCCCGGATGGTTTGCATAGGTAGCAACCCAAGTGTACTATATTACAGTTAAGTTAGGTTGTGCAAACCTGAAAACAAGCCCCACAGCCAGCTCCGTCTTTGTAAAGGGGAGAACCGGCAGCTGCAAGGTGTCCATTGTTCAAGCCTATTGCCAAGGGACCATACCCACAAGCTCCAGCTGTTCCAATCCAGGTCCAAAAAACAAAAATTAACTCACTTACGATCAATTTGCCAAGCGGGACTTCGCCACTATTTATTGTTCTTCATAATAAAATGATCTAGGTCTCAATCAAATAATCATAAGACTTACCGGAAAGAACAGAGCCCTTTTGGAAATACGCGGCCTTGCTTCGGTGCACGCAGCGATCACAAGCAGTTGCGGATGAGACAACCAAGAAAAGAAAGCAAAGAAAGAGAGCCATATGCCTTTGTTATGGAAAAGAATCACGGAAAAAAAAATATATATATATATAGGACCAAGAGATAACAGGTTGAGACGAGGGGGAATGAAGTGATCAAACAAAGTGTGTTGATATATATATATATATATATATATATTAGAAGAGAGTGTCCAAAGGCAGAAGCAGACTGTGGACTACAGGTCATCCGCAACCTGTTGTGTCTTCTTCTTCCCTCTTCCCCTCTTTTTTTTTTTTTTGGTTTTTGTTTTTGTTTTTGTTTTTTGGTCTGTCTATCTTTCCTAAGCATTTTTACAAAGTCAAATGTGTTAAATTTAGACTTTCCAACACACGGATACAAAATGTGTTAAATTAACATCGGGCATTTTGTTCAAACGCGGAGAACAAATGAAAAAGACATTATCCGCTTGTGTTTGTTGTCGACCGCCGACTCCTTGCTATGTTCATACAGCTGTCAAGTGATGAGAGCACCATCATTGTCTTTGTTATTCTTCTTCTTCTTCTTCTTTTTTTTTTTTTTAATAATCCAAATAATAATATTGGCTGTCGTGGTAAATCGGCATTTCCACCTTTTTCCGACCATATCCTGAGATTACAATATCGACCGGGAATGACTCCACTCTGGCAATAGCTCAATCCTTTGAAGTTTGGTCTAGAACGTAGAGCAATTGAACAGAATTGCCGGTGACTCTTAGCTTTTGAGGAGAAGCATCAATTAATTTACGTGATTATTGTGACTCTGTGTGGGGTCTATTCGTTAGCCCAAGACACAAAAATATTTAAGATTGTGTGTCTTTTTACATAAAAAGATTTTTTTTTTTTTTTGTTTTCGAAATTTTTAATTTATCGTTAATAAAAAGTCGATGTTTAGCAAAATAAATAAAATGTGCAATTAAATCAAAAGAACACGTAATTAAATCTATTTTGATATTTTTGTAATTTGTTGTAAAAAATATATTGTTGAAATTTTAATATTTTGATTGCAAATCTATTGATCTTAAACATAAAACTAAAGATTTTAAATACAATATATATGTATATATATATATTGATCTTCCAAGCACAAAAGTAAGTTCTTCGCATTTTTAAGAAAAGTTTCTTCCTTTTTTTTTTTTTTTCAACTTTCGCCACATGATCGCACTTTCTATGCTTTAAATCAATTTAAAGAGATTGTCTATTCTACGTTAAAATAATGGTTGCAAGAATTATCAGAATTACCTAGATTGCATTAAGTGCCGTAGACGACAACAACAAAATCATTATGGGCGTTTTCCATCATATCTTCTCCTAAACAAAAAGCAATATTCGATTGAATGGGTGGGCAAGAAAGAGATCTGGGTGATTGTTGCCAGCTAATCAGTGGGGGAGGAAGCAAACGCAACTGCCCACCAAAGTATAGTTTCCAAGCAAGAAAAATGCCTGCCAAAACATTGAACGGCCAAGTTGGGTCCTTTTGGTCACTGACTGGGAAGATAAGAACAAATGCTGTCCTCAGTATCACTTCACACGGCTGCCTTTGAACTCCCTGTTCTGTTAATTTATGTGGGTATTACAGGAGTCAAATCTAATTACGGGCTGAAACAAAAGGGTTTTTCTCTGACCAACCGTCTCGCGCCGTGCGTCTTTCTAGTGGAACTATTCGAATATTCACGTAGAGTTCTATATTACGTTGAACTATTTTCAGCCACTGTGTGTACCTACCTTTTCAGGAAACTCCCCCTCTTTTTCCCTGGATTTCTTTTCTCTAAAGTCCAAGTCTACTTAGTCATCGAGCTGTCCGTTTCAAAAACAGAATGCTCCACTGGGGATCATCACTCGGGTCAATGGGCTCCCGCTGTACACCACTATAACCAGACATCATAAAATTAAAAAATTGTACCTGAAACCCACAAAAACAAAGGGCGGATCATCATGATTTAAAAACTGGTGGATCCAGCTATATCTCAACGCGGAAGTTGTTTGATTGGGAATGGGAATCATTAGTCTTCTGGCAGAAGCGAGCATGCAGGGATCTCTAGCAGTGAAAAAGTTGGTGCAAGGCCATAAAAGTCAGTGGCACGACAAAGAATGTGCCGTGTTCGGAGTTGAAACTGAGTTACGTAACGCAGATTCAGTATAATAAGGATAGTCCTCGGAAAAACCACCTCAATCCGCATTCCGGCAATCACACTTCTTAATATCGAATGGTCCCCGTCATTTTGTTTGCCGAGGCAAGTGGACAAGATACGAAGGAAGCTACGCGAAGCCGAAACTTGGACTTCCCCTGAAACCAATTAAACTAAGAGAGTAATCCCGTCCATTCTATTTTGCCCCAGGGTCATTATCTTACATATATTATTATTATCTCATAATTTGGTCCGTATAGTACAGAAACCTTCGGGTCCATTCATATCTTATCACTATCTTAGCGTGCCTGAACTTATTTAATTGTCTGTTATCGTACGGCCTATAGCTCCATAACACACCGCGTTGGATAATAATTCATGCAAGCTATCAATCCGACGACATTCTTCCTTTTTTTTTTGTTTGTTTTTTCAATGTTATCTACAAGAAATAGAATCCTTTGCATGATTTGACGAGCCTGATGCATGCAGAAACCGACGCACATAACACTCTGGGAGCTCCAACATGAAGACCGTACATGTAGGCTACCAAAATGTGATAGCCATACATTCTTCCTTTTATTTTTTTATTTTATTTATTTTTTAAGATTTCCTTTCCATTTTCCTTGGCAAAGAAAGACGAAAAAAAGGAACATATGTACAGACATAGAAGTGGTATATCATTAAGCTATTCTGTGTTGCCCGTATCCCCAACAAATGAAGCGTGCCGGCCTGGTAGACGCAACTATTTTCGGAGCCTTCAAACCCAACTAGTTTGAAGAAGTGCTGCATGGCAATGAGAATGAAAGGAACAATGCTTCAGCTCGTTTTCTCTGTTAGAATAGAGATAAGATCCGCTCGAGCCCTTTCTAGGGCACTTGATAATTGTTCCGGCTTCCTCCCACCTGCCTGAGCAAAATTAGGCCTCCCACCACCTCCTCCGCCACACAACTTTGCTATGGGCCCTATAAACTTTCCTGCCTGAACGCCTAGATCAACAACCCCAGGACTGAAAGCAGCGACTAAACTCACCTTCCCTTCTTCTGGACGTGACCCCAAAACTACGGCGGCTCGATCTTCTAGGGCATCCATTAGATATTCAGCTGCACTCTTGAGAGAATCAGCATCAACATCATCCATGCACTCAACTAAAACCCTGAAATGAAAGTTCTGCTAACATGACTCGGACACTTTATTTTTTGATAGTTGTGCAGACAAGCATGCCTTGAACAAGTGAAAAAAATCTTCACATCCTGAGGACTGCAGATTGTAATCTCATCATGCACAATCATTAATGAGCAAGTATTTACAGCTCATATGCCGTAGTTTATCTCTATTGTATTGATAATACCTCTCCCATTCTAGTATCTCTATGTGATTCCCATAATCTTATAGAAATCAGTCCAAACTATACAAAAAAAAAAAGAAAAAGAAAAAGAAAAAGAAAGATCCTTCAATTAAAATTCTCATTCAATTCATTGGGAGTTAATCCCTGAAATTATTAATATAAGCATGTATTTGTACTGAGGTATACTAACCTAATTGTTCTGGAAGCTCCCACTGTGAATGCCTTGCTTGCAATAACTGATGCTTTGTATACTGCTGCTTTTGCACGCAAAGTAGAAACTTCATTTCTTGCCATCCGTAACTCTTCTAACAGAGTTTCCACTCTGCTTGTCACCTCTTCTGCTTTCACCTACAAAAACAAGTGGCAAGTTTTGCCCAAAAGTTTGGGGATGTCTTGTGAACTAGGCAGGATCTACAGTTTCAAAAGCCAACAGAAGATATCTAAACTTGCAGAACTTCTCCTTCCCCCAAGGGACAAAGGCACAGTTCTTTGCAAATCAATAAATTTGGATAGAGAAACCAAGCTCATGCTCTTTTCTATAAAAGATGGAGACAAGATGGAAGAATATGAAAGGACCAAAACAAACTTAACCAGACCAACAGAGGAAGATGAGGATAGCAACTTAAGTTTCTAGAATGCTGTATGCTATATCACTCATCCACAAAGATACAAGGCAACATGACAACTCTTATGCAAGTTGCAGACATATGGATGCCATATTCAAATTGTCCTCTTTAGATAGCAATAAATTTTCTTCAAAAGCTAAATAGAGTTGCCAAGAAAAATCGATGTGCAGAAAAATGAATAAAATGGTGATGTTACTTTAAGAGTGGAGCATAGACGCTTCATTTGGGAATCTCTAGTGTTTATGTATTCGATGAAAGCTTCACCAGCCACAGCTTCAATACGCCTGATTCCTGATGCAATACCCTGTTCTGAGATTATTTTGAAGGCACGTATTTCGGATGTGTTATGGACATGGGTTCCACCACAAAGTTCCATTGAGACACCTGGAACTTCTATAACACGTACCTAAAACACATAAAAGCCCCATAATGTGAAACATTATTGTAATCCCCATGTTGTTGAATATTCCATGAATGCAATGCAAGGTTAGCATTTTTTCCAACGGTTTCAGAATATGATTGCTATGTTCTACTTGAGATATGGATTCTAATGCTCTGCCCACTTTCTCCCTCCCACCCCTAAGGAGAAAAAAAAATCTCTCACCTTGATAATTTATTTAGCCTATTAGTTATTTTTACAAGGTCCCTGATCAACACTTAACGGTAGGTACAATCCACATGGGGAAAATATCACCCAAACATGAAATAGCGTAATTGAAGCTACCAGAAGAAGATAAACATGCCAAAGAAATTACATTTCTCCAGATTGTGATTTGTTAAGGAAAGGAGAAGAGGTCAAACTCAAATTTGGTGGTAATAAGGATTAAGGCTACTTCCCCATTTTAGCACTGGATAAATTTGTTCCTGCTCTGCATAATTTTACCAGGAGAAGACAGACATGCCAAAACAAGTACTTTTAATTTCTTTACGATTATCTACGTTGTGATTCATCCAGAAACATCAAGGAGAGAGCTTGCTCAAATGGGGTGGAAATAAGAATTAAATTACTTTGTCAAGAAACTATTCCACCTCAAAGTTTAAGTTGTTAGGTAAGACCCATGATACTTGAGCTAGAACTCTCACTTGGGCTTAATTAATTTATAATTAAATATGAGGACAATGTGATTTGAACTTACAATCACTTAATCATAAAAGTTTTTATACCAAGTTAATAAATTATTCCACTTAAAAATTTAAATTGCCAAGTAAGACTCAAGATTTGGATCATATATTATACTTCATCATTTTAAAATAACAAAAACTTTTACCTGCTCTGCATATTTTTCTCCAAACATTGCGATAGCCCCAGCTTCTCTTGCATCAGTAAGCGCCATTACCTTAGTTTGAAGAAGTGTTGCATCTCCAATCCATCCATTTATCAACCGTTCAATTTCATGAAGCTCACCATCTAGAAGTGGCCTATGAAAGTTGAAATCAAATCTGAGACGATCAAAGGCAACAAGAGAACCAGCTTGGGATGTTTCTGGGCCAATAACTTTCTTAAGTGCAGATTGTAACAAGTGAGTGGCAGTATGATGAACCTATAAAATATCAACTAGATTACGAAAACAAGATATCAATAAAAAAAAAGAAAAATAAGTTGCAGGCGGACAAACTGAATACATATGTTAACAGCTGCAAATTCATATCCCAAGGTTGTCAAGTTAGTTAACTCTCCCTTCTTAACTTCAAGCATGCATAAATCAGCTGGTGAAGTAAGCAAATTGCTACTGATAATTCAGTGAAAAGAAAAGGTAACCAACTGATGAACCAGGACCTTAGCCCGTTGCCTCAAATTTGCATCTACCTCAGCTTCCACTTCTCTGCCCACTTCAAGAACTCCCTCTCTAATATTCCCCTTATGAAAAAATACATTATTAACAGATTTTTGAACGTCTTTTATTTCCACAATAGCTCTATCTCCACTCTCACCAGCAGTAACATATAGAAAGCCATGATCCCCAATTTGACCACCAGATTCAGCATAAAATGGTGTCTTGCTCAGCAAAACTTCCACTTCATTTCCTTCAGAAACCTGTATTACTGGTTTCCCATTAACCAAGAGGCTTTCAACGACAGCCCTTGCAGAAAGGGTGTCATACCCCAGAAACTGAGTCTCAGAAACCTCTTCACCAAGACGCCCACCATTTTCAACTGAAAGTTTAACAACATTGTGCGCAGCTTGAGATTGACGCCGTTGGTTTTCCATCTCAACACCAAAACCTGCCATATCTACTTTGACTCCACGCTCTTCGGCAATTTCTGTTGTTATCTCTACTGGAAATCCATATGTGTCATACAAGAGAAATGCATCTTCTCCAGATATGCTGGGTACACCTCCATCTTTATGACTGCTTGATAAGGCGTCTGCTATAATTTGGTCAAGCAATCTTTCTCCTCGCTCCAGTGTCTGCACAAAACGAAGTTCTTCTCTTTGTAACTCCCCAAGAACATGGGATGCTCTAGCACCTACATCTGGATCAATATGGGTTCTCATTTTTATTACTGTTTCTGCAATGGATGGTAGAAATGCCCCCTCTGTATTACCCTTACCATCTCCCTTTATACCAAGCAACCTGCCAGTACGAACAGCCCTTCTAATAAGTCGACGAACTACATAGCCCCTACCAATATTTGATGGAAGCACTCCATCTGATAAAAGATATACTATTGCCCGCAGGTGATCTCCAATAATCTGGAAACATCCCGAGATTAGAAGTCACATTTGCTCTCAGGAGGAAAAAAAAAAAAAAAAACTTCACTGAGAACAAATTTCTGTATAGAGAGCATGTAAAATAAGCATTAACGTACTTTAAGGTTCAACTTTGTGTGATCATCAGCTTGAGCATATGATACATTTGCTAATTGAGAGGCCTTCTCAATAATGGGATAAATCAGGTCAGTTTCATAATTGCTTGGAACCTGCAGAAAAACTATGATTTATCACAATAAATTTTGATGCAAATTGATGAAGTTCACGTTGCTATGAAATATGAGGTTGGTAAGACAACCTGCAACTGAAAAGAAACTTCTTATAGTTATCAATTTTTTTCTCCAACATGGCAAAGAGATTATTCCCCCACTACCTATGAGTACCTTTTGAAGGATGCGGGCCAGCCGCTCCAAGCCAAGACCAGTATCTATATTCTTTTGTTTTAATGGTTCGAAGGATCCATCATCCATTTTATTGTACTGCATAAACACCAAGTTGTAGAACTCTATAAACCTACTATCATCTCCAAGATCCTGCAAATCAATCATCAAAGAAAAGTGAAAACAAGAAAAGAAAGTGCCTCTATGACATGTTTAGTCAAAGTTTCTACAGACCCATTCCCCTCCTTCCCTTCCTACCCACACCCCCCAAAAAGAAAACCCAAAGATAGAAAAATGAGAGAGAAAGAAAGAAAAGGGGAAAAAAGGCTAAACCATTAGAAAATAGATCACCATGAGTAGCATTAGCTCAAGGAAAACATACTGCATTTGAACATCCCCTTTCGGGATAGAAATCATAATAAAGCTCAGAGCATGGACCACATGGACCAGTGACCCCACTGGTCCAAAAGTTGTCTTCTTCACCCATCCTCTTTATGCGCTCAGCAGGAACACCGACCTGATGCAAACTTTTGTGTTAATCATTTACAGAAAACCACTCGATATCATTAAAATAGTTACAGAACAAAGTATACAAGTTTAAAATGGTGATTGCAGACTAGAATGAAAGAAGACCAAGCTGCTTCTGGTGAAAGGAAACAGGGAGTGCTGATGATGTTCCATACATGGATTAAAATACACAGCATGTCTTCAAGCTTTACCTTATTCAGCATGTACGAAAGCCTATGTGCAAGAGGGGAATGAATTGCACAATACAGGGCAGACAATAAAAGTGAAATAAACCTATAATGAAAGAACTGACAAACCCTTGTCTAACTTACCTCAGTGTGCCAGATTTCAAAGGCTTCATCATCATCTTCATATATGCTAATCCACAATCTATTGAATGGAAGCCCAAATCTGTAAGACCAAGCAGATGAGTAAATATTAAAGTTTTTTCTTAATTTTTAAATGAAAATAAGACAACATGCATTAGGTGAATGGCAGCAACATTGTGGGCAATCATACTCCTTGGTTGAAAGTTCCCATGCCCATTTAATAGCCTCCTTCTTGAAGTAGTCTCCAAAACTGAAGTTTCCAAGCATCTCAAAGAATGTATGATGTCGGGCTGTTCGGCCAACATTCTCCACGTCATTGGTACGGATGCACCTTTGGGCTGTTGCAGCTCGAGGAACTTTTCTAGCAGCCTAAAGATGCCAGAGCCATAAATGAGCTCAAAATCATCATTAACGAATGAAAATGGTTAGTTGAACTTCTGCTGCATTCCACGTTAAAGATGAAAAAAATAAGAATAAAAGAAATCTAGAAGGCCTACATCCTGTGTTGGACTAGAGCTTTAAAACAACCAATCCCCAAAATCACAAAACCCGAATGTTGGCTAGAAACTATCATTATATCACATCAGAGATGACAATAGTTGTTTTCAAAATCTCTATGTCAAAATAATTTTTCAATCGTGCAAACCAAAGATAATACAAATACAGAGTTACACAAACATCAAGTTGCATGCTGAGTTCCCAAAAGTATCATCACTTACCTTCCCAAGGAATATAGGCTTGAATTGAAGCATCCCTGCAATTGTCAGAAGAACAGTGGGATCATCTGGCACCAGAGAAGCGCTTGGAAGGACACTGTGCCCACGGGAAGCATAGAAATCAAGAAATCTACGGCGTATAGAATCCCCACTTACAGGGTTTTCCTTAGTCTTACGCTGCAATTCCTCAGCCATGGGATGTACAGAAGCTGAAAAGAAACACAGTTACCGTGCCATCCTCTGGATGGGGAAAATTAAGAACAACCTATGATTTATAAGATTAACAACAGCAACCTGAGGTACTTCTTGTGAAAAATTGCTTGCCCAATGCTTCTCTCACGATACAGTGTCCACGGGGAAAACTACTGGGGGAAGGAAGGCCTACAGGCCTTATGATAAAACCTATATTATCCCTCACATAAATGAGTAGAAACCAAAATGTTCGCCTTTAGAACACGGCAGAGAAAAAAGATTATATCACACAACAAACAGAACGTGTATCCAGTGAACGCAATGGCAGCCAAAAAAAAAAAAGATTTTGGGAAGACACCCACAAATAAGCAAACACTAAAAGTAAACAGATTGCCAAAGGTGACTGACACTACAAAAAGTGACCTATAAATTATTAACACAATGGACTTCACGATTCCATTGTACGTGTCCCATGAATAAGACCCAATATGAGACCCAAAGACAAGAGCTTCTTCTGCTAGATCGTGTAGAGCCACACACCACGCCGGTTTAAACAAGAAAAGACCCACCAAGATTTTAGAACTAAACGCTTCCGCATCGAGTTCTTGATTACAATTACCGAAGAGAGAAAGAAAGACAGAAGGACCTAGAGAGAAAGAAGGAAGGAAAGAAACAAAGGAAAAGGAGAGTTAGAGAGACAGACAGGGAGTAAGATAAAAAGAACAAAAAAAGAAAGGTACCATAGCAAGAAAGAAAGAAAGAGAGAAAGCAAGAAAAAGAGTAACGGACGGAAGCAGAAAATCTCAAGAAGAAAGAAGGAAACCTTACCGGTGGAAAGAGGAGAGCTGTTGACAAGATTAGAAGAATAGACCGAGAATGTCGATTTGGAAGAGGGAATTTGAGATTTTCCCATGGATCGGTCGTGGAAGACACCCACACTTGCCGGACCTTTAGCTTGTGACGGCAGTTTCAGGATTCCCATGGCGCCGCCCTCGCTCATCGATCACCCCCCCCCCCCCCGGCAGAGACTGATTTGAAATGGGCACTGCTGCTTGGGGGAGGCGTCGTTTTTAATTTAGACCGTTGCGTTGGTCTTCCATTTTATCTTCTTTTTCTCTGTACTTTTCGAGTCCCAGGTGTACACTAAGCGTCCACATATTTTTCTTCTCTCCTTCTCCTGCCCCGCTCCCTTTTTATATTATCCCTATTCCTTCTTCCTTTCAGGCATGCTGTCAAACTTACCGTTAACGACAAATCCAAATGCCAGACGGATTGCTGTTGAAAAACACGAAAAAAAACAAAATGGACAAGTCCAATGGGCCATAAAGGCCAAGCCTCGCTGATGGGCCATGGGGAGGATAGGAGAGGAGGCGTGGAATACCCCCAGGCCGTAATCTGAGCTGCTGCTTCGGAAAATTTTTAACGTCGACAACCCCAAATGGGGCATTAGAGCCCAGTGCCCCAGTACGATAGTTCGAAAACGTGAAGCAAATGGCTCGGTCCCTTACCCAATCCGCAACCGTTATCCAAAACCCACATTCATTTTTTGATGGATTACAAACCCATAAAGAAGATTTAATAAAGGAACTTTATGATCAATTCTTTTCTTTTCTTGTGGTTCTTGATGACTCCTGCATTAATGATCTGCCAGCTTATGACCCATTGTCCCAATGAACTCCTCAGCACATATCGCCTTAGTCCTCCATATAGACCATACATGTTCTCCAAATTTCCCCTTGAACCTTCAGTTTCTCACATGGACACTCACCCGTGAACAGCTGCAAATGGTGGGCCACATTTGTGTCCGACCCAATTGCTTGGTTTCTGAGCTTCCATTTTTGACATTTCTGTCAAGATTTTCCAACGAAAATATTACAACCTGAAGAAAACAGCCTGAACCATATATTTTTTCCTTGTTCCAGTTCTAGTTTGCCATCTTCTTGAACACATTGGGGCCAGCTTGCCAATCCGTACATGCGCCAAAATTCCGCGATCCATTTCCCCTCATCCCAAATGACAAATTGGGCCACATATGATGACGAGTTAATGTCCAGCAAAGCAATGTGATCTTTCTTGTGGCAACGGAGGGGTCATGCCTTTATGATCTACCATCTGAAGGCCCCTTATGCCATTCATCTATTTGGCACAGAAATTTCAAATTTGTTCGCTACGCCAATTGAATGGAGCATCCCACCTCTGAAATCTCTTAATTGTCCATTCACATGTTTATGTACCCATATGCCCCTACATCAAGAAACATGAACGCGAGGAATTGTCTTTCTAGGGAAGATATATAATGAGTCTACTAGAAATTGCCTTTCACAGCGCAAAATCCATTCAAGAATCCTCCAGTCTCTCGAGACTCACATTTCCTCCGTCACAAAAGTTCACGTACCCAAGGCAACTTGATCAATCCAGCAAAACTCGTTAAAATCGCAAGGAAGTGGCAAAGGCTAGCCGCCCTAAAGAGGAAAAGAATTTCATTGCCAAGAAGCCGTACAAATGCAAATTCAAGCTGCAGGACGCGGCAACATGTCACCGGTAGCTGATTAGGGCCATTTTGTTGTGTACACAGCTGAACAAAGACGTTTCCCGTTTCCTATGTCCTATCTTCGTACTCTCATCTTCAGAGAACTCTTAGCAATGTCTGAATAAGAGTTTGGGCTGCCGGGAAATGGACCAATCACACTGCCATGTGACGCCTTTTTCACGTCCTTTTATGCTCCTAGTCCCGGATCCTCGCTGCCTTACCGCCATCGAGCAGAGAGTGGCCAACACTTACTAGTACCCAGTTTTCGACTAAATTGTTCACACGATTTTTCTTATTTTTGTAAACAGACCGAACACCCAGCTGTAGCCCACGTTAAATTTGCAAGAGTTTTCCAATGAGCATTCAGATATATGTCAGTTACTTCAGCTTCTTATGGATAGCTCGCCTTCATTGTAGCGAAGGTAAATAAGCTAAATCGTACAAATTTGAGAAAACTTGGTGACAAAATATGGTATTTGGAACAACTTTCAATAACCATTGGTGATTGGTGTAATGCACAGTGCTCAACGCTTAAGACGGGGGATTCAACATTTTAATGGGCCAAGGCACGGCGGGCTCCGTCTTCAATAAATCCAAACCGTAGTCTTAGTTTATCCGGCCATAATTTCAAATGGGCCCTGCCGATAAGCTCCAATATCCAACAACTGTTCTGTTTTAACAAAAGCAATATGTACGGAGTGCAACTGAATCAGGGTTTCAATTTTCTAAGAACATAATCGACATAGGAAACAAAAACCTCACGCTACCCTTACCACCCTAACAGAAAGTTGTGCGTATCAGCATCAATTAGGAGTAAACACACGAATGTGTCAAATCAAGGGGCCTGCCAAGTTTATTTCCGATCAGAGTAACGGGGCACCTGACGTGCTTGTAGAATTTGGACTTCACCAGTCTGCCCAAAATATAGGCCCTAGATCTCATCACAAATGTCAGGTTCAGGGGCGCTGCGACTTTGTCAACTTCCGCTCTAGCATGAGCAAGAAGCGGCACCCCACCGTAAAGGGGCACTTGGTGCGCTTGCACCACGATCTCCACAGTCCTCTGGCTTTTCCTCGACTGAGTGAATTTCTTCATCTGAGCATACCCAATACAACAAATTCAACAAACAATTTCGATTGATATTTGATGCAGAGCCACACAGGACCACAAAGCTCACTAGGGGTTTTCCACATTACAACGACTTACAAAACCTTTTTAACTATTAGTTCACGCCGGCCGAAGAAGGCTATCGGGGGAGAAAATGGACGTAACGACGAAGCCGAGAGACAAGAAACAAATTATCATCATCTAATTTAATGTATGACAAGACCTGGTCAGAAATTTATTTTCGCGAGGCACATCTTCCATTAAAATCAGTGGGCTCCACGCCCACCTACGAAGGAAGAGAGAGCCTGAGATTAAAGTGTGGCAGAGAGTCTTGGCAGTCTTTAGCAGGCACTCCGATAAAGGGGGGCCGATTGCTCTTTCGCATCCGATCCCTCGGGTCCCACCACGCTAACGCATATTTTTCTATTCCATCTATCTATAGGCCCCAAAAAGTCCTCGTGACCACCCCTGGTCCATTCAGGCGCTATAACTGTGCACAATAACACCTCGATTTTCGGACCCCCACTTATCCCCCTCCCCCCACACTCAGTGACCCATGCCACCCTTTCACTTCAGTAATTATTGCTCCTTTTTTTTACTACATTTACTCAATATGTATTATTATATACGGGAAAAACTAAAGAGCTGAAGCTCATATACAGGAAATAAAGCAGTCGCATCATTAAAGAGGTTAAAATAGAGATGATTGAAGAGAAATGCCAGAGACATTTTGGGCAGGAAGCCATGATACTAAAACGCGTAAGGGCCACCATATTTTTTACCTGTCCGGAGGCGATTTTCAGCTGGTAATGGTAAAGCTCGAGAGGGGTAGATGTGACGTGGACGGCAAAAAATGTAGCTGGATTCCTGTAGCGAATCTTTACCGTAGAATTCAGCGACAGCATATCTGTTGGCACCCCCGAAACATCGTTCCCCGCTTGTACATTAAAGTTCTCGAACACCATGTTCTGCTTTGAACAAAACAAAACAAGACAAAGACAAAATACACGGGCCGCACACCCTTTCTGTTACTCCATTAATCTACGTTCCAATTGTTTGAACCAAGAAATATCCATGCGTACAATATTTGTTAATTTGTTACCAGGATTTGGATTATTAACATTAAGAAATGATTGGGCATAATAAAAGGATTTGAAAAAAAAGAGTGGTCAGTCACAAGCAACATTTCTAGGAAATATATCGGCAAATATTCCACTTCCCAAAGAACCCTGCAAACCGTGCCGCAGAGTTGACTAGGTAACGTACCGAGTCCAAAATCAATACAGAACCCAACCGAACGTTTTTTTTTTTTTGTTTTTGGGAGGGGGGTTCAATTCAAATTATATCCATTTTTTTTTTCTTTTTGCAGAGACTTGGCAGGGAAAAGGAACCGCACCTTAACAAAGATTTTGGGCCTGTAAGCCTTGCTGGCGCCCCACAGGATCAAGCAGAAAAAGGTAAACAACAGAACAAAGAAGAAGAACCCGCAGAAATACAATCTCACATTACGAGCCCTACCCCGATCGTCCTCCATTTCATGATCGTCTTCATCGTCGCCACGATCAATCTGGATGTGCTTCCAAGCAGTCAGGCTCCTGGGGTTCTTGAGAGAGGCGGAGAAGCGCGACGTGGAGGACTCCCGGGAGTGATGAATGGGGGAGCAGTGGTAGTAGTGGTGGGCCGGCGAGCCTGCGGGGCTGGACCCATACGACATCTTCTCCACGTCGTGGTTTGACGGACTCTGAACGTAGTATACGGGCCTCCGCGGCGACCTCGGCGGCCATGAGGTGTCCACACTTGTTCCTTCCGAGTCAGTCTTCGCGTGCATTTCACCGGAGAGAGAGAGAGAGAGAGAGAGA
The DNA here is from genome assembly GCA_020883675.1 of Bruguiera gymnorhiza. NCBI lineage: Eukaryota > Viridiplantae > Streptophyta > Magnoliopsida > Malpighiales > Rhizophoraceae > Bruguiera > Bruguiera gymnorhiza. The sequence goes on along the minus strand of JAIRCJ010000041.1, from coordinate 578,391 downwards.
GAGACAGAGGTAGATTTGGCTCGGTTACTTATTTTGACCTGAATTGTAAGGCCCTTGGAGCGTTTTTTTAGGGGGGGTGGGATGGGGATCTTAGACAGGAAAGGAAATGAGGCCGTGAAAGGAAATCGACAGTTAATGCTGTGTAGTGACTACACGGCAAATGAAGGAAGAAAATGACTGAGAGGACAGAGATAGAGAGAGCGATTGGGGGATTTGTTCATAATCATGACTCACGAGACCGGTTAATTGCTCTACTTTTTGTGTTTTTTTTTTTTTTTGTTCAGTTTAAAAAGAGTGGCAATATTTAGAAGGTGACAAAACCCGAGTCGAACCTAAAATCCGACATTATTCACTTGGAATCCGAGCCGCCAGAAATCTCTTTTTTTTTTTAAATTATATATATATAATTCAAACTTGGCTCAATTCCAAACGTGAGAAGCTCGACATTTTATTCATTTAAATACATTTGCCTTAATTAATTTGTCTTAAATCTGATTTGACTCTATGTGTGACATGAAATAATGCAAGAGTTAATCTAGTTTGTTCAAATAATCGAAAATCTAATTAGCTCGAATCACGAGCAATGTCCCTCAAAGGGATAAAAGGTCTAATAAATTGATTTCTTGAGCGAGCGTTACGCTCGAGTAAACAGGAACCAAAATATCCATGATCTGAAGTGACTCGAACCTGGCCGTCCCGTCGTTTCTGCCACCTCTAGCAATATTCAAAACTAGCGTTAGCTGGCTGGCTGGCTCGGAATAAGAATGTCCTCGCGGGGGCACCCCTTGCAATTAATCCCACTGCCGTCGCTTGAAAGTTGAAATGCCGTTGGCGCGGCGGTGAAATATGGGAACACGTCTTTGTCTTAGAATGCGAACGTCCGCTTTCTGGCCCACCAAAACCCAAAAATGCCGAGACGCGTTAAACGTCTTAATGGGCTTATCCATGCTGGCCGAACCAATCCTAAGTTCGAGTGTTCGACTATTAAACGGGCTGGCTTTTGGCAATAGTTGGCACTCCGCAATTCCGCATTAGCTCGTGCCAATCACTTTTTCAGCGGCAATTCAAGACAAGAGAGAAGAATGTGCTCATTTTACGAATATATATAATTAGTTGTGTCAAGATGAAAAACAATTCCGGTTAAGTTCGTTACACTTTTTGATTAACTGAAACGCAGCACATAACAAATATATTTTTCCTCATTACATTAAAGCACACGAAGTAAGTTCATGATGGTCTCTTGCATGGCGGCCACATCGTTACTTTGGTTTACTTCGAGACTTTCAACCCATCTATCGGGGTCCCCCTCAAACTCCTCGATCAAATCAAGATCAACACTCTCTTCAGGCTCCCACTTGGCCCCATCAAAATCCGTCCATTTGACAAGATACTCCAGCTTTCCGTCATCATTGATTCTCTTGGCTCCTCCACCCCTTCTGCCACAGCATATTTCTAGGCCCGCCTCGAAGTCTCCGACAAAATCCTCAGCAATTAACGCTGCTTTGACCCACTTGACTAAATACTCGACCTTATCACCTGTCCGAATATTTCCTTCTCTAAAATCCTTATTACACACTTTCTAACCCCAATCCTCTGGCAAATTGCATTGGGGTCACTTCCAAAATCTCTTTAGCCAGCGCCAACGGCGTCAAACCCTTTTGGGGTCCGCGGCGAGGTCGATTTGTAACTCCCAAACCGGGCTTCACATACCCAGCGGCCATGTGAAGAGCCGTTAAGCCGCCGCTATTGTCACGGTGGTTCAAGTCGGCTCCAGCTTTAGCTAGGACCTTAACGCACGGCTCGGAGCCGAGACCGCACAGAAGGAAGAGAGCAAGAAATGACGCTATTCTTAGCTATCTCAACATAATTTAAAAAAGTCTCAAAACTTTGAGTTCGATGTCAATGAGGTAAAATTGATGCAAAATTTTTTTTATTTTATATAATATAAAATAAATGATTTTTTACTTTCAACAGTAAATTATAAATTTTTTAAAATATACTTAATTCTCCCCACACACGTCACGGCCATCATTGGCGGCTAGAACCCGGGAAGCGCTGGCTTTTCTGCCTTCTTGGCGGCCGTCCACCGTGGGGTTTCATTCTCCGCCATCACGTCTTTGGCAATAAAATCTGATGGGACCCAGAAAGGGGCATCGCCGTCTTTCCACTCAATCAAGTAGCTCCATGCCGGTCCCACCCAGGAGTGCCCTACTGCCGATGAGCTTGCTGACTTCGCCGTAGGGCTCAGCTCCTCTTCTTCATCAACGTTAGTGCTGTTCTTGTTGTTTTCTTGAAATGCTTTTGGGATTTCTTGGCTTTGGACGGCAAGGAGCACAAAGTTGTGTTTGTTGCTGTGATTTGGTATGAGTAGTACCGGAGATTGGTGATGAGGAAGCAAAGAAGAAGATGAAGGAGGAGGAGGAGGAGAAGCAACAATGTGGGTTAGTTTGAGACGGGACACAGATCGGTTCACGAAGAGGGCGTCCATAGTTGGGGGGGGGGGAATGCGAATGGATTCTCTTTTGTATAACTTTAACGGAGGGCTAGAAGTAATGTTAGAGTTAAGGGACCGAACTTTTTTGAAAACTCCATCGGTGGATTCTCTCTTTGTGATCCGCGTAATATTCGGAGAGAGGGGGGAAAGAAAAGATAAGAAATCCAATCCGTTTGAGTATCTTGGATGCTTGTTTATGGGTATAGGGGAAGTTTGGGAATTCTGCTGTTGATTCCATGTCGAAAATTGTTGAAAATTATTCAATATTCTTAAAAAAAAACTGATTGTGCTTGTTTGTTAGGTGCATTAATTTTTATAAATTTCATAACTTTTTCTAGAAATTTAAAATTTAGTATCTCAAAGAGATAAGTTTAATGTATCTCTAGGGGATTTTGTTTTTACAATCCTCTGGCCCTTTTATATGGCGGAGACCCCAAAAGCGTGTACGTCCAATGTTTGAGCATTGGGCCCTTCAAGTTTTAATTCCATTTTTGTTTTGCTAACAAAGGCCCATGGGATCGTGGCCTGCCACAGCTTTATTTCATCATTTAAAATTGTCCGAGTGTATATAGAAACAGTATTGAAGCAGACGTTTTGTAAGAAAAACAAGTTTACTAGCCAACTACTTTCGCAGTTTGAAGTTATACGATGATTGACGCAATTATAGCCTGGAACGAATTAATTTGGGATTGAAAACAACCTTTACTTCTGAGAAGCAATTGATCATAGGTGATTTTGAGAATAAATCTCGATCGTGCACTTGACCGTATAGAAAAGTAGAGGCTGGTCCGCGACTGGGCACTTAAGATAAATCGTAATACGGCGTTCCGCTTAATTTGAAACTCAGAACTAACCATCAAAGCACTTGTCCTACAATGGCAGTTGACTAACAGGGGTAAAGGCAAAGGAAGAGCTTTAGCAAAGAATTTCACAGGTTGATTTTATAAATTTCTTTGGCAGATTATAAAGGAACCCCGTCTAGGAACTTTCAATTGACATAGGAATACATAAGATTAGGCAAACCCAAAAAAAAAAAAAAAAAAAAGAAGCTTTTTGCTTCAATTCAGAGCCCATTTTGGAACTTGTCGTAAGAGTGAAATTGCAAACAATCCAAAAACAAGCACAGCATTGCATTGTGTCTTGGACCGAGTGCACACACTTCATCATTAAACAATGTGAAGGCAATCTCCGTACGAAACATCTATCTTAACACAGCTTCCAATTCCTGTCTTTTATGCAGCTCCTTAAATAGGCAGCTAAAAACAAGAAGAATGTGCCCGAAGACGAAAAATTCAACTATAGTTTCCGCGTGGTAGTCAATTCCTGTAATTCCAAAACCTTTAAAGAGCTGGATCCCACGCTACGTATCGATTCAACACGCAAGAACCATTCATCACCGCTGCTTCAGCGTTGGGTCCAACTATAGTAGCAATTCCGCCGTTGGATCAGAAAAGTTGACGTGTTGGGCCCGCGACATGGACACTCCGTGCGTCGCGTCAGTAATCACGGGGCCTCACAAGTAGCCAGGACCTGGCATACTTGCAAACATGGGATTGTTAGAACTCCCCTGGGCGGTTGGCCGAGGTTTTCGATCTCCTACTCGTGAACCCACTATAACGGGGCTATTGTCGTCAATAACATAAAAGTATTGAAATCATCAGCTTTTACGTGGTAGAAACTTATTGGCGATGTGGCATGTCCCTGATTCCACTCCCTGGCCATTAGCCAACAAGGAGACACCGATTTTCTTGATTTTCTTTTTTTTTTAGGTCTCGATAACCATTTTTGTCAATTTTCATATTTGGTTTCTTAGAGCCATCTAGCTTCCCTCCTTTTTGTATTGCCACTTTAAATACGCGATCACCCATCAGTTGCCATTCGTCAGAGTTAAAGTTTCTCCTTCTGTATCCTTCTCTGAATTTAGGGGAGAGACCTGCTCTTTTCCTCTACGTTCCTCCTCATTCGTACGTTTTATTTCCCTAAAATCATGTTAATGGGGACTAATAACACTATATGCTGGCACCTATTTCTATGTGTTACCTTTTGTACTTTGGCCATTGTTGGTGCTGGTGATCCTTACAGGTTCTTTGACTGGAAGATCACCTATCGCCACATCTCTCCGCTTGGAAAAAAGCAACAGGTTTGTGGGGTTCCTTCTGTATGCGGAGAAGTTAAACAATTTCTTCTTTTTATTTTTTGGCTTGTCTGATCTAAGGGATTTTTTTTCTTCGGTTGCAGGGAATTCTTATTAATGGACAATTTCCGGGACCGAATATACATTCTGTAACCAATGACAATCTTCTCATTAACGTTCACAATCATTTGAAGGAGCCTTTTCTTCTTTCATGGTGAGACTTTTCTTCTGGCATTGTCATTTTCTAAGCCATGTTAGTTTCATTGACAATTGACTATAGCCCGTCTATGTCTCTGATTACTGGTTCTTTCAGACTTTCAGTATCATCTTGAGGAAAATTAACTTTAATTTTTATGCCGGCCTGGTATAAGGATAGTTCTTTCTAGGCAATACTGAGAAACAAGAGTTTGTATGGTTGGTCAGTATCATTTGATCGCAGAAGAGGCTGCAAAGCAGTTGGCTTTTAGGGTGGATTTTAAAAATTAAAAAAAAACATTTAATATTTGGAATGGGTTTTTTTAGAGTTTATCAATCTAAATGGATGCTATATGAATAGGAAGGGGCGTTTTGGGCGGAGACTTTTAATTTTAAATTATAGTTTTCTTCATTTGTACATGGAAATAATACCCTTCTAAAGGATGCGTAGTCAGTGACTCGGTGTCTTCAATTACTTGGCAGGAAATCCATAGAACTATGACGGATAGCAATGTAAACCAATGACATTCCAGGGTACTGTAAGACTCATGCAAAGTTACGATCTTTAGGTTCTTACTTCCAAAACGTGGCTCCTTTTCGAGGAAACAAAAAAAGAAAAAAGAAAAAAGAAAAAGAAAGGTTGGGGATGTAGCCCAACAACCTTTCAGATGAAATTGAATTTTAGACGGTTTTTCATTTAAACAAGTGCCTCATTCATTAGGGCAGAAAGCAGAATCCTTATAAACATACAAATATAAAAAATGATTAAAGAACAACTGGAAAGGTCAATTGCAAATGTGCCTTTGTATTTAATTTCGTTATTGAAGGATAGTTGGTTGTTTGACTTTGATTTTACTATTACTGCACACGTGGGGATTAATTTGTTTTAGTAAATCAGGAATGGGATTCAACAGAGGAAAAATTCGTTTCAAGATGGAACACTTGGAACCACGTGTCCAATCCCACCGGGCAAGAATTTCACTTACAAATTGCAAGTGAAAGATCAAATTGGCAGCTTCTTCTACTTCCCATCGCTAGGCATGCACAAGGCAGCTGGTGCGTTTGGAGGCATCAGAATCCTTAGTAGGCCATTGATTCCCGTGCCATTCCCCGAGCCTGCCGGCGATTTCACAGTTCTAATTGGAGATTGGTACAAAACCAACCATAGGGTAACCAGCGCAACCTATATACAACTTAATTGCAAATTAATTCAAAACATAGTGCATGTTTGATGCCAATGGAACACTGGCTGACGCTATTCTCTGTTTCAGAAACTGAAGGCCAAACTAGATAGGGGTCACAAGCTTCCTCACCCACATGGCATACTCATCAACGGTCGCAGCAATGGCACGACTTTCACATTTGAGCAAGGTAATTTTTGCATTTTGAACTATAATTTATATAAGGGATGATACTAATTACCATTATAGCATAAAATCATCTTGGGAATCTCGAACAAGTAAACAATATAGTAAAATCATACGAGATGCAATTCTCTTGTTGCAGGGAAAACTTACAGACTTAGGATATCAAATGTGGGACTGCAAAATTCGCTCAACTTTCGAATCCAAGGCCATACGATGAAGCTGGTTGAAGTCGAGGGTACACACACTGTCCAGAACGCCTATTCTTCCCTGGATATCCACCTGGGTCAGTCCTACTCAGTGTTAGTCACAGCTAATCGGCCGGCCAGGGACTACCACATTGTTGTCTCAACTCGTTTCAGCAAGAGGCTCCCCCTCTCCACTGCCACTCTGCACTACAGAAACTCTGTCCGAAAAGCTAGTGCTCGAATCCCACGTCCAAGGACCACTTCAATCAAATGGTCTATGAACCAGGCTCTATCCATTAGGTACTTCCTTTACTTTGGCCAATAATTCGGTTGTTGTTTTTCTTAACCGATTCAAATGAACTTAAGATACTTTTGTATTTGATGACAGGACAAACCTTACAGCAAGTGGACCAAGACCGAACCCACAGGGATCATACCACTATGGACAAATAAGGGTTTCTAGAACTATCAGGCTAGAGAGTTCTGCAGCTGAAGTCAATGGAAAGCAGAGATATGGGGTAAACGGCGTGTCTTTTGTCCCTACTGATACACCCCTTAAGCTTGCAGACTACTTCAACATTGATGGCGTTTTTCGTGTTGGAAGCATCCCAGATCACCCGTCTGGCAAGAAGTTACACATTGACACATCTGTTATGGGTGTTGATTATAAAACTTTCATTGAAGTTGTGATTCAGAATCATGAGAAGATCGTCCAGAGTTGGCACCTCAACGGATATGCATTCTTTGTTGCCGGGTAAGAGTTTTTGTAAAGACTATCGTTAATTTTCCGGAATGTCAGAGACATAACATTATTAAACTAAAGTATATTCAACCCGATGTCTTCTGCGAAAATATGTTATTTCCATCATATAAAATTCCACATATATATCGTGCTGAAATTAGAGCAGGAATTCCAAATCTTACCCAAACCATAGGAGAAAAATTCAAATTATGCATTTGACATCTGCAGTATGGACAATGGGAGATGGAGACCAACTAGCCGTAATCAATACAATCTTGTAGACGCAGTTCCACGTTGCACTACACAGGTAATGAAGTTACTTCTACACTCCTCTTGCTCTCATGTTAGCTATAACATGAAACTGTACTTGGTTTCAAAGGACAGCTGCTTATCAAACAACTTATCATTGCTGTGTTGTTGCAGGTGTACCCCAAGTCATGGACAGCTATTTTCATAGCACTTGACAACGTGGGAATGTGGAACTTCAGGACAGAATTTTGGGCAAGGCAGTACCTGGGAGAACAGTTTTACATGCGCGTCTACACACCGGTGAAGTCAACTAGGGACGAGTATCTCATTCCAAAGAATGCGCTCCTCTGTGGCAAGGCCAAGTACAAGAATATGTTGTCTCCATAAGACTTCGCCATTGATGCGGTGGTGAGGCTATAAAAAGCGGCTTAATTCCTATTCCACTCAATGGGGCCGCCAACTCAGTGTTCCATTTTTTTCTTAAAGATTTTCCCTTTTCTTAAAAAAAGAAAAAGTTTAACAAAAAGAAAAATGGAGGAAACGCAGATCGACCTCCTAATTACGCATACAATACGGTGGGGACTGGATGGCTAGATTCCCCGTGTAACATTTCCGTTTTGCTCTAATTAAACAGAAGTGTGTACACTGCTTACTTGTCAATGTATCAAAAATGTGCCCGTCTGTCTGTCAATTTGTACAAGATTCAAAAATATTCATCTTGATTTTCTATGTGATTATTACCATCGGACATTAGGGGTTGGATGCTTTATACAGTAGAAACATTTTCTCCAAAGGGTGGGAGAACAGACCAAAAAAACCGAACGAAAAAAATAAAGACTCTCCAGAGTGGTCCTGTCAATCTCGTCAGTGGCATAATTACACTACACCAAAGAAAACGACCATGCTCCAAACACCTTGCAAAATATTCCCACAGATACACACGTAGTCACTGTATAATTTGAGGCATCTTGATCATGCTGCCCAAACGGCCCCGGCATCACACGTCGCCGCTGTCAACCTTTGCCACAACGAGCATCTTTCCAGACTTCCTAGACTCCGATATCCTACTTTCCCATCCACACGCTTTTGAAGGGCCGGATAACGTCGGATTCATAGTTCATTGTTCAAACAGTCTCAATTACGAAATTACCCCTGACCCCACGCCAGCCCGTAGTTCAGCCCAGTGGCCATACATACAAGTGTTTTGCTGATCCTGCGTACCCAAATAGCCATTGCCTCCGTACCTTGGAATTCTTAAGAGTCCCTTTTGCACATCTTTTTGGCTATATTAGAAATAAAGACCCTTTTTCGCAAGGACTCTGGTTTTTATTGATCTTATATGCAGGTACCATTACTTGGATGTAATTTTGGAAACAGAAATGACAAGAAGGGTAACTTCTTCACGTTGATGGTATAAATTATTGAAAAATGACCTATCGTTGTATTTATCACGCATCTAATTGTTTGGTTTTAATTTTATATGGGTCGCCTGACTTGAAAGTCATTATAAGTTTCATGACTTCGTCAGAGACGTCATTACTGGGAAAGAAGAATTGTTGGGGGTTGCATCGGCACTTTGTCGCGAGACGGTAATGACTGAAATGGAGGAACCAGAAAAAAACAAGAAAAGAAAAAGGAAAGGACCTTGTTTCTGTCATCCCGTGTACTTCGCGGCCGACTTTTGACGGAACTCTGATTTTGGCTGTGCTTTGTCGCATATGACTTGTGACTTGCCGACACCTAACGGAGAAAATTATGAAAGGAAAAAAAGACAATTATGAAATTTGACAGAGTCATTTCCAAATATTCCATTGATTAAAAGCAAGCGATTCTTCAAAATTCGGTTAAACTAATGTTACCTTCTACTATGTATGTACTTACTTTCTTATTCATAATTTTCATCAATAATTTCAATTGGAGCATATACTTCTCCCGAATGCTCTTCAAAATGGAGCAAATGTTTTTGCAGTGTGTACGGTTTAGGTAGGCGTTTACTTCTTCTTCTGTTTGCTTACTAGTGTATTGTTTTGGTTGTAATTATTAAAGAAGATAACAGCCTCCTACAAGGTTGGTCGATGAAAACAAATAGAATTGTGTTCATCATACATGTGACTCGTTTCAAATTAAGATGTTGCCCGAAACGAAAATTCCGATCTCGGAGGCCACGGTCACATTGGACTTCACGTTTTAATGGCAAAGACATGCGACGGCTCCTACTCAAGAGACCCGAAGCCCCAATAATAATAAACCCAACAAAAATGTATGTGCGGAAAGCAGTCTGTTTTATATATTTTTTTTCAATAATAATAATAATAACAATATCAATAATAATAGTCCAGCAAAATGTGGCGATAGAAATGAACGTATGCACGATAACAGGAAATATGGCGAAGAATCCCGATAGCAATCCCACAAACTATCCCCGGGGGATTGGCGTTTTTCTGATGGAGGAAATGGCTTGAAACAGAAACCAATAGTTCCGCTAGCAAACAAGTCCTTGTGCATTGAAGGCAGTCGCAGTAAAACTCAACTTGATATTAATCAGCATATTAGCAGTTGGGGTTGGAAGACCGAGAAATGAAGTCGGCAACAATAGAACTTCCATAAATTAACTCCTCACATTCGTCCATTGGATTATGGTAAACTAGTTATTTTTGTAGAATCCGCCCAAGCTCTTGGAAGCTTGCATTCCTTGTACCAAGGAAAGAACCAAAGCTTGCATGTACTTTTGTGTACCTTATTACCTATAAATACCTGAAACTTCTTCGAGATTAAAATCAAGCTTCTAATACCAATACATGGTGAAGGATGGAAGAGCAAAAGCAGAATTCCTGTCCTCGCTTAATTATGGAGAAGCAAAATTTCCTTCTAGCTCTATATTTGGCCATTGTTGGTCTCGCCTTTGCAAATGCAGAGCCACGGGCTATGTTTGTACTTGGAGATTCAACGGCTGATGTAGGGACAAACAATTTCCTGACTGCAAGCATATTTAGGGCGGATATTCCTCCTTATGGCATCGATTTTCCAACCCATAAACCAACTGGAAGGTTCAGTAATGGCTTCAACAGTGCCGATTTTATTGGTTAGGATGTTTCACTAATTCTGTTCCCTAGTTATGTTTGCTTAACAGTAGTAATTAACCAAGCATGCGAGCGTCCGTGAAGCAGTGGCATCACTGCTTTGAATTTTCACTTTTTGTGATGTTTTTATTGCCAGCTATGCTATTGGGATTGAAAAGAAGTCCCCCATCATACTTTTCTATTGCTAACAACACAAATGCTTTCAACCCAAAGCGATTAAGGGGAGTAAACTTCGCCTCCGCCGGGTCGGGCCTTCTTGACATTACCGGACAACATATAGTGAGGGCCTATTTTTCCTCGGTACCTATATCTTGTACTTTTGGTGCCAAAATCCCAAAATAATAGTTGATATCCTTTCTCGTTTCAGTCAAATCCGACAAACAACCAGAAGAATGCTGTTTCACTAGGAGAGCAGATAGACCAACTCTACTTCTGCTATAGCAAACTTGTGGCTCATATGGGTCGAGCAGATGCCAGGGCTTTGCTCTCAAAGTCTTTGTTCTTCATCAGCACGGGCAGCAATGATATTTTCAACTATCAGCAGTCGCAAAGTACTCTAACCCACCAACAATTCATTGCTTATTTAGGGAGTGCTTACGAAAACCACTTGAGGGTAATATTTGCTCTTGCTGCTTATTATGTGATGATTAAGTGGCGACAATCAAATCGCGATAGTTTATCATTGCTTTACCCTGGAAACATTCTGGAAGGTGACTTGTATGGTTACATAACAGAGCTCGTCTCCAAATTGCACTTAATCTTATACGCTGGAGTCTTATTTATACGCAGAATCTTTATAAACTTGGAGCAAGGAAGTTTGGCATTATTAGCGTCCCACCAATTGGATGCTGTCCATCCCAGAGAGCTCTTGATGCCTGTGGGAAGTGTTCTCAGGATTTGAATGATCTTGCTCAGATTTTTCATTCAAGGATCGATGCCCTCATGTGCAAGCTTAGCTCTGAATATACAGACATAAAGTATTCAATTGGAAACACGTTCAACATGACTATGAACGTGATACAGCAGCCCCTTAAATTTGGTAAATGATGCTCAAGGCGTTTACAATCTAATTGCGCATCCCAACAGAATGTGCTTGATGTAGTTTATGCATCTAATGATTATTACAATTCATTGACTGGCATGCTCTGACTATCCGCATGTTTCCTGACCGAAAAATTTTCAGGATTCAAGGATGTGCAGGATGCATGTTGTGGTGGTGGGAGCTTCAATGGGCAATCGTTCTGCAGTCCCAAAGCAACTCTTTGCCAGGATCGCAAGGCTCGTCTCTTCTGGGATTTATTCCACCCCACGGAGGCTGCTTCACAGTTGGCAGCTATCACTCTCTTTAATGGTGGGCCAGAGTTTGTGCGCCCAATTAACTTCAAACAGCTGGCCCAAGCTTGATGACCCAAAGGACTCCTCACAGTCTTGGTGCCGACTTGACTTGATCGGATTGTTTCCAGACAAGACAACCATTATCTCGTTACATTACTGTATTGATTGCCTTGACTTGAAAATTTAGACTCCATTGATGCGCTTGAATAAGAGTGGAGTTCCTAATGACTTAGTTTTTTTTTATTATTTTTTTTTTGGTGATGCTTTAGTACATGGCTATTTGCTGCACGCAATATCAATTCATCTTTTCCGATAAACCAGTGTCGCCCCCCTGGTAACATTTTGTGCCTCCTATATCCATGCCTCGTTTCTTTTTCATGATAAATTTAATTTGATTCTGGCCTTTACCAGAGACCAAGTTCGACTTCTCGGTATTCTCATTCATGGAATTTTATAGGACAGTGTCTAGTGGTGGATTAGCTTTCCCACTAAAATTTTAGAAAACCAAGACTGAACCGGCCTTGATCTAGTTAAGACAGGCAGCCGTTGTCAAAAAGTGAAATTGACGATGGAATCGTTTTCTCTTTCCTCGCAAAATCCCAAACGAAATGGGTCCTCTCAAGCCCCAACTGGCCTCGTCCACGCTGCTTGCATTTGCATACTCTGACCCCCGACCAGCCGACCTATTTCTTCCAGCCCCACCCCCCCTAGTCTGTCATGTGCCGCATCTACCCACAACAACCCTTCGACATCTCTCACTCACTCTCTGAAACTTCACGGAAATAGCAATGCGTAAACGTGCTACAAGTACTCGATGATGTACATGTCAGCATATAATCCAGCGTCGAAGGATGCCTGGCCTTCGCACCCTTTCCGGCCGCTCTTAGCCACCGGAGATTCTCCTCCAAAATCCCCCTGCACACTCCCGTGACCGTGACATCGTCCACAGAGTTTCATAGATCCGTTACTCATTACCCGTTGGATTCCCTCCATTCATTTGGTCGTTTTTTTTTTTTTCTTTTTAACGGTAACCGATCAATTAATAATGCTCGGGGGCACTGAAAAAGATGAAAAATCAAATGGGTTTTAAATTTAGAAAGTCGCTGGTGCCGAGTCGGCCGCCGTTCCGTCTCTCCCTCCCACTCGGCAATCCCCTCCGCCGTCCCTCCCGGCTCCATTAGCTCCCGTCAAGATCCTTGTCTCTGTCTTTGTCCACGTCAGCATTCTGCGTCCACGTCATCAGGAGACGCAGGCAACGAATTAATAATAATAAGACTGCCAACAGAGAGAGAGGGGGGCGTGTCGGGTGCAGAATGGGCTTTTCCTTTTCGATGTCAACGTGCAAACACGTTTGCAAATTCTCCAATCTAATGCCTCAGGTGACTATAAATAAATTCTTGTAAATTGTAATGTTTCTTTTCATTTTATATTATTGACCAGGCGCTGTAAATGTTAATATTTACCGGCAAACCAATCATCGGCTTTTTCCTCCATCATCATTATCATCATCGCCCCCCTCCCCCACTGCTCTCTCTCTCTCTCTCTCTGCGTACTCACTGCTCAGTACTAATGCAGCCATAAAAAAAGAAAAAGAAGACAAAAGCAACGAGAGAGAAAAAGAGAGAAAGCGTGCGCGTGTGTGTGTGTGTGTGGGGTTAGTTAACAAGGACCTCAGTGGCGTGCTCTTCCCTGCTTCCGTTGCTATTTTCTTTTTTTCTTTCTTTTATTTTGGGTGGTTGTTTCTTCCGAGTACCATCCACCGCCATCAACCAGCACTTGTAGCCGCCTGTTTCCGGGTTCTATCAGGTACGTTTGGTCTCATTGTCGCCAATGTGGAGCTGAGATCTCTGTTTCCACGCCGGATCTCGATGGAAATGGGGAGCGTGTCGTCCGACGGTGGCCTCGATGATCAGCAGAGCGAGAGGTGTGGCAGCTACAGCTTGAGCGCTGACGTCAGCGAGTCCGAGAGCTCCAGCAGTTTCTCCCGTCTCCGCTTCGATGGCGAAGGTGCTTCCAGCTCCTTTACCTCTTCTCCACGTCCTCCTGAGCCCCGGAGATTCTCTTTCCCGCCGGCGCAGGTGCTGCTGCCGGTGATTGGAGGCAATGATGTCGTGGTTTGGGGCGGTAAGCCTCAGAAAGGGGAGACCGATTTGTCTGGTAACTCCACTTCCGTACATTCGTTGCTGGCTATTTCTGTGTTTCGTTCTTAATTGTTAATTCGGTCCCGATTTTCCTTCTCTATATTTTTGGCGAGCCTTTGCGAAGGATTATAAAAAGATTTGGTGCCAAGATTTTCCTTTTTCTTTTTTAGGTGAGACTTGGCAAATGAATCTTCCTCGTTTTTATTATTTTTATTACTATTATTTTTTTAAAAAAATTTTATGGGCAAGTGAGAAAAGCATACAAGACTTAAATTTTGATGATGAAAATTTCATTGGCTCTTGATTAGTTGATTTTTGTTCTAAAAGATTTTTTTTTTTTAAACGTACATTTCCATCTGATTTCTTTGTAACAAACAGGAGACCGTAATTTCTGCTGCTAATTGAAGATCTCAGTGTTGAATGCCATCTGAGGGGTAACTTTATAATTGTTTTCTATATTTAGTAACCCTTCCTCTTTCCGCCCAATTTTTGTAGAGGTTGAATTGATGAAGGAGAGATTCGCAAAGCTTCTTCTGGGAGAGGACATGTCTGGAGGGGGTAAAGGCGTGTGTACTGCACTTGCCATCTCAAATGCCATAACAAATCTATCTGGTGTGTCTAAAAACAGAACTCCACTTGCTGGATATTTGTGTAACTATCCGTTTTCTTATATGCGCATGCAAGTGCTTGCATAACTGGGGTTTTAATTGCAGCCACCGTATTTGGTGAGCTCTGGAGGTTGGAACCATTGGCACCTCAAAAGAAGTCTATGTGGTGCAGAGAAATGGAATGGCTGTTATGCGTGAGTGATTCGATTGTTGAGTTTGTCCCTTCCATACAACAATTCCCTGGCGGAGGCACCTATGAGGTCATGGCTACTCAACCACGCTCTGACTTATATGTGAATCTTCCTGCTCTCAAAAAACTTGATGCGATGTTAATAAGTATGCTTAATGGGTTTTCTGATACGGAGTTCTGGTATGTTGATCGGGGTATTCTTTCGGCTGATGATGGTGATTGTGATGGGTTTCCATCTAGCATTAGTAGTGGGAGGCGTTCAATCAGGCAGGAAGAGAAATGGTGGTTGCCATGTCCGAGACTTCCGGAAAATGGGTTATCTGAGGTTGGGAGGAAGAAATTGCAACAGTGTAGGGATTGCACGAACCAGATGTTAAAGGCAGCAATGGCAATTAATAGTAGTGTGCTGGCCGAGATGGAGATACCCACTGCATATGTGGAGACATTGCCCAAGGTTTGGGTTTCTCCTTCTGTTGAATTATAATGCCTGCATGACTAGTATTTGGACCAAATGCCTATACCATGGAATGCCTTGTCTTGTTCAATCCCCTGTTCTTTCTGGTTGTCTTATATTATTTCTAGTTACTTTTATTAAAACAGTTTCTGTTGGTCGAACTTAGTTGCGAGGAGCTGACTTTTATTTGCCTCTTGAAGAATTAATCCATTACATTTTTGTCAAACACCTCGATTATTGCCCATTTTAGTTAATATACTGGGCTTTAGATGCTGAAAAGAATGATGCTTGATTTTTTCTGTGGGCTTGAAGCCCCTGGTTCTGTATGTCAAAAGTATCTTGTTTTGATTCCAGAGAGTGAGCATAGTCCTTCTTTGATGCTGATAGGGAGAAAAAAAAAAAAAGAACTAAAAACGTTAAATTTCTTTGGTTGAGGGAACATTATTAGCATTTTTGGGATGACACATTTTGGAAAGCAAAGACACTATCGGCTGCACAAAATGTATGAATATCATAGGAAAAGGTTTAAACATGTTGCAACTGGGCTGAAGTATCACGGTGCTCAATTGATCTTGTGATGAAAAAGATAAAGAATATGCAGTGATCTTGTGATGTACAAGCAAATAGAACAACAACATGCTAGCACCCATGAGCCTATGCTGCTCTCACAGTATGAATTGGGTTCGCTAATGGTTACACTGAGGCCAAGCTTTTGTGTTTCATTTCAATTAGACAAGTTCCTCGTGGGCTGCCACTTTCTGTTTTCCTTCTTTATTTTCAAAATCTATATATTAAACCCTTCCCTTTTGTTGTATAACTAATTATCAGACCGGAAAAGCTTGCCTGGGTGATATCATCTATCGCTACATAACAGCCGAGCAGTTCTCACCAGAAAGCCTCCTTGATTGCCTAGACATGTCAACAGAGCATCACAGTTTGGAAATAGCTAACAGAGTTGAAGCAGCCATCCATGTCTGGAGGCAGAAAGATCAGAAAAAACACAAAAATAATTCAAAAGTCAAGCACTCATCGTGGGGTGACAAGGTCAAGGGTCTTGTTGCTGATGCCGAAAAGAATTATTTTTTGACTCAGAGGGCTGAGACTCTCTTACAAAGCTTAAGGCTTCGATTTCCTGGCCTCCCACAAACAGTATTGGACATGTGCAAGATTCAGTATAATAAGGTATCCACTTGAATCTTTCTCAAAATACCAAGCAGAACTATTTACTGGAGTTTTAGTACAGGGAACAGAGCTTCCATCAAGGTTTCTGTCATCATCCTTTTTGTCCTAGAAATGAGCACCAATCAGTAATATCAGATGGTTTTGCACATCTCTTGGGCCAGAGTGACCGAAAACATCTAGAAATTCTATCAAAATGGGTAGAGAGAGAGAGAGAGAGAGAGAGTATGCTGGTCCAGTTGTTGCATTCACTGTAGCTCACTGCAACCATGGGTTATATTTTGAGTGCAGACCACCAACATGATCTAGGTTACCTTGTGTAGATAATTGCCTGGTGCAATGCAATAAAGACTGCCAGCTTGACTGACTGAAGGACACAAATTTGCATTTTTACATTTAGTTTTTGACCTTTTTTGATTTACCCTCTGTTAATAATGACAGAATGATTATCAAGAACCATTACTCCATGTATGTTAAGATTCTATTATTTGTCTTCCTTTTCATTTGATGAAACAAAAGGCTAAAATGCGGATGATAAAATAATTTGTTTTGTTGCAGGATGTTGGACAGTCAATTCTTGAAAGCTACTCAAGAGTGTTGGAGAGCCTGGCCTTCAACATTATGGCAAGGATAGATGATGTTCTTTATGCAGATGATGCTATCAAAAGATGTTCTGCAGCTGCGTCGGCCTCTCTCTTTAAAAGAGGAGGTTTGGGTGGCATTCCCATCCAGAAGCAGATCTCGCCTAGCCACTTCTCGATCCTGCACAGCCCTTTTGGTTCTCCATTTGCAACCCCAACTTTCTGTTCCTCCACACCAGTGGCTGGAAGCCCAGTACGAACACCGCCATCTCTAAAAAAGAACTATCTCCAGGTGGCAACTGATCGGAAGTCCGAAAAACTGTTACTGTCTGATCTCGAGAGGGTTTGGTCGTACACTGGTAACCTTGGTGTGAGAAGAGCTTCTGGGGATGCCCCAGAGCGGGATTGACCTTGAAGAACAACTGTCCAGAGTCACTACTTAATTGCTTTATCCCAAGGAAACTACCACAGAGAGTGAAAATCTGTTAAAAGGAGCCTTATGGACGTCGGTCAGCAGTATTGTTATCTAACCATGTCTCTCTGTATATTGTTTAGCAATGGAATTATCATGATCTGAAGTTTTGATTGTTCCTTCTTATCTTGTTGTAATTAGCGAAGATTTATATGCATACTTTGGCAGTTCAAGAAATGCTATATTTATCTGTTGGTCACCGTTAGCCTTTCACTCAGAGAAGTGGGGGAGGTTAATGCCAGACGCATTCATCCACCACATATAATGCTGCACACTCCACACAACTCCCGAGGAAGTCTCCCATACCGGAGGCAGCGTTTGAGTGCGGATGACAAAATGGATTAGGTCGGAACGGCTTTTAACGAGGCAGATTCGTGTCATTCTACATCGTGCTTCTCTTCGGGGGTCACCCAAGAAATGGGTCACGTCTTCGAGTCAAGTTATTTCATGCTATGGCTGGGGTCAATCGTACATCTCTCTCTCTCGTTTTTTTTTTCCCTTGTCTTTTGAATTTTGAACGGATCATGTTTGTTTTTGGGTGGATCTTGTTTGCCACCCGGGGCCTCAAGTATCCCGTCGTTTTAGATCTTAGCTGGAATACCACGCTTAGCCTTCCATTGGCTGACTCTCGTCCCCTCGAAGTGAAGGTTTGACTTGTTCTTACTCATTAGTGTATTGAAATCACTGCTTCAGAAAATGCGCGCCCATAAATACGATGACCCACTATCCAATATCCACTGCCACTATCCCATAAATACGCGACAGTTGGGTCGGGAAGCATCAATTTAGACCAAGGAAAATTGAAGAAGGAGAAGAAGGTCACTTGTGGACGTGGCCCGGAGGCTTAGTTGGGTTGATTGAATAATCGGAAGCCCATCGGAAATTCAAAGGCCTCAGACCAGAACCTAGACAAATAGTCGAACAACAAATATGCTTGGCGACAAACAAACAGTAAATGCAAGTGGCGGAGATGCCTTGATTTACACACCTATGCCAAGTGTAAATCACAAAAGCCCAGTAAGCCCACCGCCTTGGCCACCGCCTTTGAGTTTTGTGTTTTTTGTTTGTTTGTTTGTTTTTTTTTTTATCACCCGTATTATTAATTGTGACTTAACGCCGCTACTATCGTTCTCTGGGCATTCTTTTCCTACACTGACATGGGGAAACAGAAGGAGAAGGAGAAGAAGAGAGAGGAGGACGGTGTGGGTAAAGGAAACGCCCCAAGATTGTGGAATTCGAGGCAAACGATTTTTGGAGGGGGACAGCTTCAAATAGCCGAAGACGACGCTTCCCGCTTGGTCGGTAGTATCATCGAAAGGGGTACTTCAGAAAACCCCCAAACCGGTCTTTCTCCTCGCCGCCTCACTCCGCCTCCTAAACCCTCCATTTTGCCTTTCCCTGTCGCCCGCCACCGCGGTCACGGACCCGTAAGCCCCTCTCTCACTCTCTCCTTCTTTTCAGTTCCAAGTGATAAATTTCCGTTTCTTTTCTTTGGATTTAAGTTCGAAGAAAACTAGAGGAAAAAAAAAAGAAGAAGCAGAGAAGACATGTGAGTGCAAGCAAAGGAAAAGCGGGGCTTCATTCAATTTTAATGTTATTCGTTTAATAAGTTCTTCTTCTTTTTTTTTTCCAAAAAAAAAAAAAAAGAATGCTTTTCCTCTTCAAATGATGTGTGGACTCATTCTGTAGCATTGGAGGCCAATAAGCATCGCAAAGGGCCGTGTTAATGATAATGAAGATAATCAGGATGATGATGATGTTGAAGATGATGGAGTAGATAATGATCCTGCTCACTTTGATCCCATATCAGCATTTGCAAACCCCTTACAGAGGAAGCAGAAGAAGGGTTTGGATCTTAGCCAATGGAGAGACTTTATTCCAAGTAATGAGACAGAAAAAAAGGAAGAAGATAAGCTATGCTTCAAGAACACCACAAACCACAAGAAAGGTGGAGACTTGCTTGCTAATGTGGGCAAGCAAATCATGGAACTTGACTCCTCTCAAGTTAATGAGGCTCCCATGGACATGGATGCCAAACTAGATTTAAGATCTTCTATTCCTCAAACCAAAACATCAGAGGCTGTGTCCAATTATAGGGATGCCAGGCCGCTCTATTCAGCAGCTGATGTGGAAGTAGATGCCAGATATGATCTATGTGAAGGTGAAGTGGGAAGCAGTGAAAGAATGTCAAGTAGTGGTGCTGCTAAAGCACAGATTGGAGAATTGGGGAATGTTGTTCATGTGTTAACTGATACAACATTAACTACGGCTTCTACCTCTAGATTTAATAATTCTGCAAATGGACAGAAACCCATGTCCCTTGAAAGTGAGATTGATGCTGAAAATTGTGCTCGGTTGCAAAGTATGTCATCTGAAGAGATTGCACAAGCACAAGCTGAGATAATGGAGAAGATGGACCCTTCACTGCTAAACTTACTGAGAAAACGTGGCCAAGAAAAACTAAAGAAACAAAAGCTTGCCAGCTCGAATGGAGACTACGATGGTGACCTGGCTAATACTCTAAGGGAGAATCAGTCAAGGAAGCACTCTATTATTTCTGCCCATCCAGGGAGTGATAATTCTGAGATGATGACAACCAGCACCTCAAAAGATACAAAGAGTTGGCTAGATAACGATGTGGTACATAATTCCCCTCCAGGCAATGGCAGTTTGTGGAATACCTGGAGCGAGAGAGTTGAAGCTGTTAGAGGGTTAAGATTTTCTCTGGAAGGGGGTGTTATTGCAGACAAATCAAAGGCTGGTAAGGGTAAAATATTATTATCGCTACTTGTTTCTGTCTTCTTCATGGCGTCTTTGGTTCTTTGTTCAAACATCAATCAAATTCTATGACTCTCCAAACTGAGTTTATTTTGGCCTCGAGATACTTATTATCAGGGACTTGTGTCTATATTTGAAGATAATTGGACATTTTGCTAGATGATTAAGTAAACGGGAAGAAAGAATGTCCTCCTGCCTGATTATACCTAGGAGTGCTAATAAGCAATTTTAGATGTAAATTTATTAGTTTCTTTTCTAAGTTTCCTTATGATCCCACAAGAATCCTAATATATGCTTGCAGGTAAGACTTTTTTCTTTTATTTTTTGTTGCATTATCGGGAAATTGTCAGATGACTGGGTTACTCTGTTCAATTTCTTATTGTCCTACCAAGGTCTTGTATCTTTAATAGGAAAACCATGCTATCTTGATAATGTGTACATCAAAATTCTTGTTATTTGTGTGACTGCATGTTCTTTAATTGAAATTGAGAAATTCAAATTCATGCTGAAGGTCATACATCCATTGACAAGATGGGTACTGCTGATAGTGTTGTGGAACGTGACTTTTTGAGGACTGAAGGGGACCCTGGTTCTTTAGGTTATACTATAAAGGAAGCCGTACAACTAACTAGAAGTGTGGTCAGTCAGCTTCACACCTTTTTCTCCAATTAATTTGAACCAAGAACAAAAGTTTTAGCCTTCTCACATGGCTAGGAAATTTTTTATTGTTGTGTCACCTGGGCTACATGTTGTGTCACCTGTAATTCTTAAACTTGTTTGTTTCAGATTCCAGGACAACGGGCGCTTGCATTGCATCTACTTGCATCTGTTCTTGGTAAAGCAATATACGGTATTCAGCAAAACCAGGTTGGTAGTATGCTGAAAGATGCCATTCAAATTGATGAGTGTATTGATTGGGAGGCTGTTTGGGCTTTTGCAATTGGTCCTGAACCTGAGCTTGCTTTAGCATTGAGGTGAATTCCATCTCTATGCTTTTGTTACTGATTGTTGATGCCCTTTGACAATGCATGGTTTATGCACAAAGGTGTGATAGGCAAAACCTGTCTTTACTCTCTTTAACTGACAACATAAAGATGGAATATAACCTCCATATTTTTTGGGTTTCAGGATGTGTCTTGACGATAACCACAGTTCAGTTGTTTTAGCTTGTGCAAGAGTTATCCAGTGTGCTCTAAGTTGTGAATTAAATGAGAATTTCTTTCAAATCTTGGAGGTAGAGCTCTGTTCCTCAGTTTTCTTGTTTGTTTCTATTGCTATTAATAATTGACTGTTGATTTTGGTGCATATTTCAGAAAATAACAAGTTGTGAGAAGGTTATCTTCACTGCCCCTGTTTTTCGAAGCAAGCCAGTGGTTGGTACTGGTTTCCTTCATGGTGGTTTTTGGAAGTACAGTGCTAAACATTCCAATGTTCTGACATTTGGCGAGGATGTCTTTAATGAGGAGACAGAAGTGACATCTACAATTCAGGATGATCTTGTTGTTGCTGGTCAAGATTTTGCTGCAGGTCTAGTCAGGATGGGAATCCTTCCAAGGATGCGCTGCCTCCTGGAAGTAAGCCTCTTTGAACATGGAGAGAATAATATTGAATTGTATAGGCTACAGAACAGTGTGAAAGATTTCTTATAGTTGCCAATTTTTTGTGGGACATAAGAGGTGACATTCAGATGAGAATCGTGTTCTCTTTTTTACTCCTTTTTTATTGCTTTAACTTCAGTGTCTGTCATTCATGCAAGATGTTGCTTATTTTGCTGAGATGAGATTTCTGACAAAAGGATTATTGGGCGTTAGAGGTGGCAACTCTAAGTACTGAGGCCCAAGGGATTGGAGGCCTTGAACATCATAGTATTTGTAGCATGTATGAATTTTTTGGTGCTGAATATTATAAAATTGTTGTGAGTGTAGTGGGGGCAAATTTGAAGATACCAACATTTTTTGAGACCAGATTATTTAACATTGTAATAGTCATGATTTTATGTCTTGTTTTAATTGATATGCCCTTTATGACCTGACCGTGACAATGTGTCCTTCTGTTTTCTGCCTTTGAATTTGATAATTCTTGACCTAAATTCATATGCATGGTTTTAGGCCAAACCTGCAGCAGCTTTGGAAGAATGCATAATATCTGTACTTATAATGATAGCAAGGCATTCCCCAACATGTGCAAATGCAATTGTGAATTGCCAAGGACTTGTCCATTCAGTTGTTGACAAATTCACTGTGGAAGATGATACTGAGATTCAGCCCTCTAAGATAAATTCTGTACGGCTCTTGAGGGTAAGATGTCTCTCATATATTTCTGGGCTGATATTTAATGCTTATTTTCTCATGAAGTCATTCTGTAGCAAATTACTCTAATAATTCACCCAAAAACAGTGCTATAGTAATGTTCTATTGTGATGTATAACAGGTTTTGGCACAATCTGACAAGAAGATTTGTAGTGAATTTATAAAGAATGGGTTTTTTCAAGCAATGACAAGGCATCTGTATCAAGAAACCTCCCCTATCGAGCAACAGGCAAAGCTAGGGAAGGAAAATTGTAAACTTTTATTGGCTTTGATGGTTGAACAACTACATTTTTGGAAGGTCTGCATTCATTATGGTTTCTGCATATCATACTTTAAGGGTATCTTTCCTGCCTTATGCTTGTGGCTGAACCCACCTGCTTTTGAGAAACTTCAAGAGGATGATGTTCTTATCGAATTTGCTTCCGTCTCTAGGGAGGGATACCATGTTTTGGAGGCTTTAGCTAGAAAACTTCCAAATTTCTATGCAGAGCAGCATCCAAATTTTCAGTATCTTCCTGGTGATGATCTTGATGGCACAGACAAATGGGCTTGGTGCTATGTTATGCCATTAATTGATGTGGCTTTAAAGTGGATAGCACTGAAGGATGATGCTTATGTGTCTAAATTGTTTCAGTGGAAAAAGGGGAGTCACAGTGATCTTGTTTTCCAAGATTCATCTGTTATCTCCATATTGTGGGTATATTCAGCTGTCATGCATATGCTTTCCACTTTGCTCGAGAGACTGAAACCAGAGGAGACCACGAGCTGTCAATATTTGCCTGCTCTTGTTCCTAAAATTGGACTGGCAATTATGAAGACCAGCATTTTTGAATTTTCAGAGGTCGCTGACATGGATCATGGAAAAGATTTTACTGGAGTTGGGTCTCTCATTGAAGGACTCTGTCATTTGAGACAGCAAAGTCAATATGAAACATCATTAGTTTCTGTTTGTTGTCTAGATGGGCTACTTCAGGTCATGTCTTCCATTAATTACTTGATCAGCTTAGTTACAGATCCAACCAGGCCAGACAATACTTCAACAGATGTAAAGGTCCTTGAGAATGGGATATTGACAAGGTCCAAGCCAGAGTTGCAATTCATGCTCAATGTTTTTATGAAGTTGGTGATATCAGAATGGAAATCAATGCAATCTATTGAGATGTTTGGTAGAGGAGGACCTGCTCCGGGCTTGGCACTTGGCTGGGGTGCCTCTGGTGGAGGATTTTGGTCCATGAGTATTTTGTTGACCCAAACAGATGCAAGATTGCATATTCATATGCTTGAAATCTTTGAAATAGTGTCTAGCAGAGAATCACAAACAGATGAAGAGATGATGTTTGTTGTGCACAAGATCAACTCTGTTTTAGGAGCATGCTTGTCTGTTGGACCTAGGAACAGGGTTATTTTGGAGAAGGCGTTTGAGCTTTTATTCCAAGTCCCTGTTCTTATGTTTCTTAATTTCTGCCTGCAACGTCTTATCCAAGATAAAAGAATGAAACCTTTCTTGTGGGAATGTAGGAAAGAAGACTACTTGCACTTTAGCAAGATATTAGCCTCCCACTTCAAAACCAGATGGTTGTCCATGAAGATGAAAATGAATGCCATTGATAACAGCACTTCTGGTATTAGAGCCCCTAAGAAGGGTTCCTTCTCTCTGGAAACAATTCACGAAGACTTGGACATGTCAAATATATCAAGTCAAGATCATTATAACACTTCTTTGGTGGCAGAGTGGGCTCATCAGAGACTGCCCCTTCCTATGCATTGGTTTCTCAGCCCAATTTCAACCTTCTCTGATAACAAACATACAGGTTTTCAGAGTTCTTCTAAATTTTCAAATCCTATGCAGGATGCTACTGATGAGCTTGAAGTTGCCAAAGCTGGACTCTTTTTCCTGTTAGGCTTGGAAGCAATGTCTACTTTCTTATCTTCTGATGTTCCCTCTCCGGTTTGGAGTGTAGATTTGATATGGAAATTCCATTCTTTATCTGTCATATTAATCAATGGAATGGGTGTGCTTGAGGACAAGAAGAGCAGGGATGTTTATGAAACCCTGCAAGACCTCTATGGTCAGCACCTAGATGAAATAAGATGTAGAAACTCTAGCATATTGCTAGAAACTAGGAATAAATCTAACAGGGAGTTGTTGAGGTTTCAGTCTGAGGTACATGAGAGTTACTCTACATTTATTGAGACTCTTGTGGAGCAGTTTGCTGCCATATCTTATGGTGATTTACTATTTGGCCGTCAAGTTTCTGTATATCTACACCGTTCCACTGAAGCTACCGTGAGGCTTGCTGCTTGGAATGTACTATCTAATGCTCATGTACTTGAAATTCTGCCACCACTGGAGAAATGCTTTTCTGAGCCAGAGGGATACCTTGAACCTGTTGAGGTACTACTGACCAACGATTGGCAGAAAAGTAAATGTAGAAGCAAAAATAATTGTTAACTATCAAGACATACCCTCAAATCAGAAAAGTAAAAGTAGAAGTAAAAATAATTGTTGACTATCAGGTTTTGCTCTAGGTTGTCCTACAGTTTGCATAAAAAAATTCAGTTGACATAAGTAATTCATCTGTGTTGTTCCCAACAGTCCACATAGAAATCAAGATATGGCTGTATATTGGTAGCCTGATATTAAGTTTTTATTTATTTTGTTTTTCGTGCTTTCGTAGAATTTGTGCATTTAGATGCCCAGAATGTATTGTCTTTAAGCTGTCTTACGAGAATTGACGAAACACTATCTTCATTCGCAAACATTTTGATATCTGTGCAGAAGAATGAAGGTATCTTGGAAGCCTATGTAAAGTCATGGGTATCTGGTGCTCTTGACAGAGCTGCAACTCGAGGAGTGATGGCCTTTACACTGGTCCTGCACCATTTGTCATCCTTCATTTTCCTCAATCATGCCAATGATAGGAAGTCACTGCGAAACAAACTTGCAAGGTCTCTTTTGAGAGACTATTCACAGAAGCCGAGGCATGAGGTGAGCAATTTTATGGAACATCGATAATGTTGAAAACGAGATTCGTGTTTCCGAAATGCAGTTAGAGAGCATTAGCATATTATGAGTTGGGAACACAGGAAATTGACATTAACCACTTGCTTTGGACAGGGAATTATGTTGGATTTTATTGGATATTCCAAGCCTCATTCATCTCTGTTGCCTGGGGAGCGGCAAGCTTACTCACTGCAGAGTAGTGAGAGAGTTAAAAGGTTTAAGGTACTTGTGGAAGCTTGCGAAGGAAATTCCGCTCTGTTGGTTGAAGTGGAGAAACTAAAGGCTGCTTTCGAAAAGAAACACATTCTGAATTAACTCCAGGTGTCTTTGTGAATACACACCAAAAAAAAAAAAAATTAAAAAGAAAAGAAGAAAGAAGCATGAGTTGACATTGGTCAATTTATATCGTATACAATGCTCGCCCTGGATTAATGTGTTTTCTTATCGAGGCAATTAAATAAGTAGGGAACACTTGTTCATAAAAATAAATAGTTGTTTTTAAAGAAAAAGAAAATAAGACAAGAAAACGCAGGGAATAGGTCACTATGGCGGACAGGGTGCTTTGTCCTGTAGAGCGGGGTTACTGTAACGGACGTCGTGTGTCGTCCTTGTGGGCCATTTATTTAAATTGTCTTTATCTTCGCTTGTTTTTCCAATTTTCCCAATACGAAAAAATAACCTGATCAACCCGTGGAGCGGTCTTGTTTGGAAATGGAGTTGCAGTCTTTGTCGCAGTGACGACACCAGGCAATAACGTGATAATAGAAGGGAAAGGGAAATTTAATGCTCTTGGCCAGCTTAATTTTCCATCATACATTGTCTGCATGTGGGGTTGCAAGCATAGAAACCAAATAAGTGATATCCAGTGGAGATGGAAAAATCAGCGGTTGAAACATGTTCAAGTGCAGTGTCAGTAGTACAAGAGGAAGAAGAAGACGAGGCAAACGCAGCAGTGGAAATATGGAAATATGTATTCGGGTTCGCCGACATTGCTGTGGTGAAGTGCGCAATTGAGCTTGGAATAGCCGAGGCCATGGAAAACCACGATGGTCCTATGACCCTATCTGAGCTATCATCTACTCTTGGTTGCTCTCCACCGTCACTTTACCGTATCTTGAGGTACCTGGTGCATCGGCGGGTGTTCAAAGAAAAACCCGCCGGGCAAGGCACTGTGGGGTATGCGCTAACGCCTCTATCTCGCCGCTTGCTCCGGCAGGGAGAGAAGAGCCTCGCTGCGTTTGTTCTATTTGAAGCAAACCCCGTAATGCTAGCAGCCTGGCATGGTTTAAGTTCACGTGTCAAGCTGGCGGACCGGACGAATCCACCTTTCGCTCAGGCTCATGGAGAGGATTTGTGGAAGTATGCAGCAGAACATCCAGCTTACAGCAAGATCCTTGATGACGCAATGGCGTCGGATGCAAGAATCGCAGTGCCTGCGGTGGTTGAAGGCTGTCCAGAAGTGTTCGATGGGGTTAAGACTTTGGTCGATGTTGGTGGCGGGAATGGCACTGCTTTGAGCCTGTTGATTAAGGCTTTTCCGTGGATTCATGGTATTAACTTCGATCTTCCTCATGTGGTGTCGGCCGCCCCAGAGCGCGATGGACTCGAGCGTGTTGGTGGTGACATGTTTGAGAGCGTTCCACAGGCAGATGCTGCTATCCTCATGGCCAGTATCGAATCCTACATAATATATGTATAGCATTTTTTATTTATCCATCCTGCTCCAATGTAATTTGACTTGCCGTTGCTGAATGCAGTGGGTTTTGCACGATTGGAATGATGATGATTGCATCCAAATTCTGAAGAACTGCAGAAAGGCCTTCCCGGAGGGCAAGGGAAAGGTGTTAATTGTTGATTCCGTTATTGGCAACGACAAAGATGACAAGCTTGAGTACGTGAGGTTGATGCTGGACATGGTGATGATGGCCCATACCAGCTCGGGTAAAGAAAGAACCTCCAAGGAATGGGAATATGTCCTCCGGGAGGCTGGCTTTACCCGCCACACCATAAAGCCCATCCGCACTGTGCAATACGTTATTGAAGCTTTCCCCTAAATAATTTCTTTTGCTGTTTTATTTTCGCCTCGATGGCTTATGAATAGCATGATGTCGGTGTTCTTGTGTGTTAAGCTTAAGCATTGACTTCTCGATTTGTGTTCTGGTTTTTGTCGGGTGAACTTTTATTTCCAGTGTTGTGCTCACAATTTGACCAGGATTGTAATCCAGTATTGCACTTATTCTACTGCTGTTTCAAACTCTCTAAGGCAGAATAGTTGCTGTTCTTTTTTTTTTTTCTTTTTTTTTCGTTTGGAGCAATTAGGGCTTGGGAGGGTAAGAGATGGAGTTGCTTTCTTGCTCAAAACCCTTGAAGCCACTAGAAGTGGTTAGCCATATAAAATATTGTATATTTTATTAAAAAATTTTAATTTGACTCCTTTTTTTAAAATTAATTTAATTTAATATTAAATATAAATAAATAACTGAAGTTTAATTAATAAAAAATAATAAAATAAATTTATGGTACATAAAATTTTATGTGTATTGCACTCAAAAGAAAAACACCCTTATTTTAAAGAAAAACACCCTTATTTTAAATGGGCCAGGAATTTCAAGAAGAGTGACAATGAGATCCGAAATCCAAACTCGTGGAGGAGAGAAGAACGTTGGGCGTCTTTATTAATCAAAAATGGGATTTTATTCATTTTGAAATCAAATCCAATTTCCTGAAGGAGAACCGTCGAGCCTCTTTATTAAAGTTTAAATAACATTATTTATTTTGAAATCAATCCAACTCCACGGATGCGAGAAACGTTTGGCGTCTTTTTATTAAGGTGGTCAGGTCCACTTGACTACGTATTCGAAACATAAATATAAATAAAAATAAAATATAAATATAAATATAAATATTAAATATGAGAGCGTGTGCAAATACTGTAATTCTTACGATTGAAATAAGATTGCGCGGTTCTTTTTCTCCCTCTCCGCTCTCCCTCCTTTTCTTCTTCTTATTTATCTTCTTCATGTTGAAGGACTTTCATGTTTCAATACGAAGCGTTTACATGAAAGGGTATATCTATCTATCGATAAATAAGCATTTAGCTTCCGCAGAACCCATTGCTCGCTGTGACCTCCAGCAGTTCTTAGCGCTTTTGTTTTGCTCTTAATTTTCATTCTTTAGAGTAAAATGTAAACATTGAATTGAAGTACGACCTATGGCCTGCAGGTCGTTTGATTGTCCGGATTTTCCTCCTCGCGACAGCATCGTACCCAACGGATTTCTCAGGAGCTGAAGAGCAAGAGCCGGTTGGTTTCGGACGGAGAGAGGGCCGAGGTGTGGACTCTTCCGTTGAAGTGTGGACCCCAAAAAAAAAAAAATAATAATAATAACAATAACATTTCCATTTAATCCATAAAGTTCCCTGAAAATGATTGCGTACGTGGGTCGGTGAAGGCTGGGCCTTGTACGAAATCTAACCCAATCCTTGGATCGAACCACATATTCATCGCCCACTTCCCACTGCGCGCCCACCTATCGCCACCAGCAACAGGAGGAGGAGTCCATCTCTTCTCAAAGGCTAACCCCCCACCCAGCCCAACCCAAAAGGAACAAAAGGTCAAAGTCCCCGCTGTCGATGGTGGACCCCACAACACTTTCGCCAAGACGGCACGCATTTACAGAAGAACCGGCCGCATTGATGAGAGGAAAGGAGGACGGTTTCCCCCTCTGCCCCCTCTTACCCTCTTTCTGACGTGTACTCATCTTGTTTCTCTGGGGTCGTGGCTCCACCACAGAGAGAGAGATGGCGAACCGCCGCGAAGGGAGGAAAGAGGAGAGTCTGGATCAACTTCCGGCGGCTCTAATAGGGACCATAATGGCGAAGCTGGATGTACCTTCGATCTGCTCCGCTGCTTCTACCTGCAAGTCCTTCAGGGCCTGCGCTTCTCACATCCTCACTTTCCTCCCAAACTTTCACCTCCTCGTAAGTTTCCCATTCTTTTATACATATAATTTCCCAAATTGACCACCCCCCACCCCCACTTATGATTTTCTTTGTCATTTTGTAATTTATAGAAACCTCGATTTCTGTTGGGATCGCGTTTAATTTCAAAAAGAAACCCCAATGCAACTATCAATGTTCTGGAAATCTTTTCCCAAATTTTCTTTTTTTTTTCCTTATTTGTTGGCGTCTCTAATCTTGAAAGTTAAGTTCCCTAATTGAGCATCTCATTACAAGTAGAGCAAATGACTTACTTTCCCAGTTTTCTCCGCTCTGCTTTTACTCCCGCCTTTCCGCTCATTTTCCACCCCTTCCAAACGTGGTATAATTGAACTTTCCCCTGCAGGAGGTCAAAGAGTGATTTTTATGAAGGAAATATATTTTGTGTATCTTGATGTGCCCTCTTTGTTTGCCCATCTTGGATGATTGAAGGAATTTGTTATCTAATTACTGAAAGGCTCGGTAGGGGAATGATGATACAATATTTAATTTTGATCAAAAGCTGCAACTTTTTTGATGGATCTTTCCATGTAGGATATCGCCCCATCAATTAATTTGTTAAGGCCTCTCTTACCACCCAATCCTTACCTCAGAAGCTTGAAGGTTGATTGTGGTGGGCTTGATGATTCTGCAATCAAGACTTTAGTCAGACCTTCGTTGCACGAGCTCTGTCTACTCAACTGTGTGGATTTCGGCGGAAAGCTGCTCTCTGAGATTGGGGGGAAGTGTGCGGAGTTAAGGTAATTGTCTCTCAAGTGCAAAAAAGTTTGGATTAAGTGAAACCATTGAGGTGTGTGTGTCATCCTGATGCACGTAAGTGGATAAGTTTAGATTCATAATGTCAGTATGGGTAATTATGTTTCTTTGCTGGGGATCTTGTTGTTGGCTTTATTGATCGATCTTGCTTCAGGTATCTCTACCTGGATTCTGTGGCTGAAAAAAGAGGTCGAGCAATTCATGTGTCTGATCTGGAGGAGTTGCTTAGTGGTTGCACACAGTTAGAAGTAAGGACGACTTACTGAAGGAAATTTGTGTTAAAATTCAAATGACATTGCTTATTATCAGGTCCAACAATCAGATGTGGTCAATTAGTGATCAGATTTCTATTGTTACAGTAGACCTCCCCCATGAGAAAATATTTGTATGCTTTGCTGATTTGTGCTACATGGTGTAAGTTCCATTAATTTATTTGGGTTGTTTTTATTTTGCAATGTTCATTGAGCTTTACATAATCAAGTGCCCATCTGTGGGATGAGTGAAAATGATGGGGGCAAATGTTCTGTATCTATTGGCTTTAATGATTTGAGATAGGGTATGTTGTCGTGCGTATTGTATGGTTCCAACATTGCATGTGCCAAAGTTTGGGACAGATATATTGCATTTATTTTGTCTTTGTTATGCATTTTGCATATTACACACACACACAAAAAAAAGGCCATTTAGGAATTATATAAATCATGGTGCTAATGTTTTTCCTTTCTTCTTTTTTTTTTTTATAGGAATTGATCTTGATGTTTGATGTCTCTTTGTTTCTTCGTCATAACTTTGCTCGGATCTGGGCTTTGGCTTCAGAAAAACTCACTTCTCTTGAGATTGGGTATGTTTCTTCGGTGATGGTAACTGAACTACTTAGCCCAAATGTGGGTTCCCTTCAGTCGCCAAACCATGTTCAACCATCCATCATGCCAGGCATTCATAAATTGCGCCTTTCAGTGGACTATATTACAGATGCCATGGTTAGCACAATATCAAAAGGTCTCATGTCCCTGACACATTTGGATCTTCGAGATGCTCCCCTGATGGAACCCACAATTACATTTGATCTCACAAACTCTGGCCTTCAACAAATCAATCCACATGGGAAACTGAAGCATCTTTCTTTAGTTCGTAGCCAGGAGTTCCTCATTACATATTTTAGACGAGTTAATGATCTAGGTTTACTATTAATGGCTGACAAGTGCGCCAGCATGGAAAGTATATGTCTTGGGGGTTTTTGTCGAGTTACAGATACTGGTTTTAAGACAATCTTGCACTCATGCTCAAGCCTATACAAGCTTAAGGTGTCTCATGGAACTCATCTAACTGATCTAGTTTTCCATGATATCACTGCAACAACTCTTTCACTGACACATGTTAGCCTGAGATGGTGTAATCTTTTAACCAATAATGCAATAAGAAATTTGGTTTTGAACCTACACCTTAAAGTTATTGACTTGAGGGATTGCAAAAGCCTTGGGGATGAAGCCCTTAGAGCTATCAGCACTCTTCCGGAATTGAAGAGTCTACTACTGGATGGTTCTGATATTAGTGATTTGGGATTGTCATATCTAAAGAAGGGGGTCATAAGTTCTTTGGTTTCCTTATCTGTGAGAGGATGTAAGAGACTTACAGACAAATGCATCTCTGCTCTTTTTGAAGGCGCTTCCAAACTTGAGTTGCAGGAGTTGGACCTCTCCAATCTTCCAAACCTCTCGGATAATGGTGTCCTAACCCTGGCAAGAAGGCGAGTTCCGCTTTTTGAGCTCCGAATGCGACAATGTCCACTCATTGGAGATACCTCAATTATGGCATTAGCCTCGATGCAGGTAGATCAGGACAGATGGCAGGGTAGTAGCTTGCGGTTATTAGATCTTTACAACTGTGGTGGCATTACACAGCTCGCATTCCGTTGGTTGAAGAAACCTTACTTTCCTAGGTTAAGATGGTTGGGAGTGACAGGAAGTGTAAATAGGGATCTTGTAGATGCTTTGGCTAGGAGCAGGCCATTCTTACGTGTAGCATGCCATGGTGAGGACCTGGGGTCGAACCAGTGGTTTAACTCGGACAGTTCGCTCATGCATGACTTTGATGAGATGGATGAACTTGAACAGTGGCTTCTAGAAGGAGGGGATCTGAATGATGATGAGATGGATGCCGAAAATAATGCAGAAATGGAGTAATGTGCTGGGTAGGTGTTGCCGCGTTTGTATGCATATATTTTATGCTAGTTTCCTAAATCTGTGAATAGACTTTGTACGCAGGTGCTTTGTTTCTCCGCCATACAAACAACGATTAAGGTCTGCTGTGTATGTATTTAATATTCTTTACTTTGTGAATAGACTGACTTTGTAAACGCGCTTTTTACTTGGGGAAGATATTAATTTTTTCCCCTTGTGCTTTCTGTATTAAGCATTAGTAGTGGGTGTTCCTTCGGTGGAAATTTTGCCTTTGAGCAAGTTTGCACATAGACTGCAGCTGGATAACCTTCTTAATCTGCTACCTCTACCAGCCTTCTGTTCCCATAAAGTGATAACTAAATCATGTAGTGTAAAGGATAGCCTTGGGACTCCATTTGGTTATTGGTCGGAGAATCGCGGCCTTACCAATTCTAACAGAGGTTCGGCTCCATGAGTCGTCAATCCAGAGCATCTAGTGTAAAGAATAGCATGCACTTTGGTTCCAACGATCATTAAGATGTCGGGTAGGAACTTCATTTTCGAAGAAAGTTCTCAGATTTTCGGTATTCCCCCGCCCCCCCCCAACCAAGTCTTCGCATCCGGCCCACCCGCTTTGTTGTTAATGCTCCGTTAGGATGGTAATGGTTGGATTCCCTGTCCATTTTCACCGCTGGTGATATTTTCAAGCTTTTTGCTACCTTTTTGTTGGTGATGGTGGGCATTTTAATTGAAAGTAATATTGTCTGTCTTTTTGTGTGCCACAAGGATATGCCTGAAAGATTCTCTCCCTTAAACACTTCTCAGAAAACGCTTCGCCCCCATTTCCTCCATGTAATAATTGCACCAGAAAAATTTGCAACTCGGTCGCGATTCTTACAAATATCAAACGATTTGAGGACCGAGGTGAGGAATCTGCTAGAATTGGACAGCTCAGGAAATTGCGCAGTAACAAAAGCACGTGAATGGTATTTTCCCTTGGAATGGGAAGGCTGCTATCTGATCTTTAGCCTCTGATTTTCTCTGAGAGGCTCCTAGCCACTGGGGACGAGATGACCTATAAACTGCGGTTTTGTCAGGAACCCTCAAGCTCCTGGGGCTGAAAATGATTCCAAGAACCTGAAAGGTGCTCATCTCCATTTTTATCACTCGAAGCCCTTGGGCCTAAAGTTTGATCTAAAACGATTCTAATCACAACATCGTCACGGTCACATATTATAACTTCAGTTCGTAACGAAAAAACATTTGTTGGTTCAGTAAGAAACATTTTCTCTGAGATATTGTCACTCCTAGAGGAAACAAAGAGAAATGCCAGGGTGTTGAAAATCATGTTAAAATTTTTATACCATATGATATGACACATTGTATAACTAAACACGTAACGTATTACGTTCACGTAGAAGACAAAAGTCGTTGGAACATATTACATTTTGTATAAAAATACCTTTTTGCTTTGTGCTGTAACGTATTGAGGATAAATTGACTCGCATTTACCTCATCTTTTTGTTTTTTTCAATTTTTTCGATGCTCTTCGCTTATTATTTGGGTTGTGCTTTGTTCTTAATTATTTTGTGATTGAATGAAGAAAAAAAATTTTTATTGAGGGCGTTGTTAGAGAATATTTTAATAATTAGAAATTTAAAATTTTAATTTAAAAAAATATAAAATTTATAAACATTAAGTGAGATATTTTTATTAAGTAATTTATAAAATAACGAATTTCTTAATAAAAATAAAAAAAATAAAAAATTTGGCAATTTAGTATAAAAAATACAACATACTCATTTCCTTTTTAGTACAATGACAAAATACATTACAAATTTTAATGATCAACGTCAAAGTATACTTTATAAATTCTTTTTGGCACAAACTAAAGAAAAACAAAAGGGAACAATTAAAAGGAGAATAAAAAAAAAAAAAAAAGGTGTAGAAGCGCAAAAGGATGCTGCTTTTGGTAGAAATTGAAAAGGATGTAAGAGGGCAATTTAGGCATTAAGGGAAAAGAAAAGCGTCAAACTGACGCAAGCGGTGCCTATAAAAGGAGCAGCTAAGCCGTTCTGTTCTCATGTTCATTTCTCCTCCTGTCTCATCTTCTCTCTCAACCTGACCAAGCAGTAATTCTCTTCGTTTCGCCTCGCCCACGCAACGCTCGTTTCTTTTTTTTCTTTCTTTTTTCTGTTTTTTTTTTGCTTTTCTTCTGTTTTTTCATTTTTAGTTCATAATTTCTTCTAATCTCTGTGTCATCTTTCCCAGAGCACGGAGGTAATCTTTTAGTCGTTATTGCTTCTATTTCTAGTTCTTGCTGCGTAATGTGGTTCTAGTTGTATCTAATCTTGTCCTTGTTTTTCAGTTTCTAATTTCTCCAATCAAATGTAGGATCGGATACGCAGAAGTGATCGTTTTTTTTCCCAAGATCTTTCGTTTTAGCTTCACTCAGTTGTCACGGTCAAGAGAGCCGGCCATTGTTGGGTATACTGTTTCTTTGTATGTTTCCCTTTTTTTTTAATTTTTTTTCCTATTTAATCTCCAATTCCTCTGCTAATTAACCTTTTGTCATCTTTTCTTGACGGTAACTGCCGATATGCTGAGCACGGAGGTAATGGCTAGCCTTTATTTCTTTTTCGTTTCCAATTCTTCTGCGCATAATATTTTACTAACACTACATTGCTTTCTTGTTCAATGTTGGTTTCTCTTTCTTATTTTTCTGTGTTCGACAGTCCAAATTCTATACTTCTTGAAGGAAATCTTGTTTTTGGATACACGGAGGTAGAAATAGTCATCAGTGTCTTCAATGACCAATTCCTGCTGTATGAGATTACACTAACCCTACTTTATTGTTCTCAGTTTTCTTGAAGGTTTTGAGTCTGGATAGACATGAACGTCGGATGGTTAAAGTCTGATTCTCATATTAATAATTTAATATCCCTATTTATTTGGTATTTTATACTGATTCTGCGAATTTAATCTGCTGCGGGTTTATGTCGAGTTTATGACAACAACTATGTAGCGCCACATTTGTAAAATTGAATCAAACTCTTAGTGCTAAAACTATTCTGGGTCAGTTTTATTTTATGTTTTGATCTTTCTTTCTTCTTCTTCTTCTTTTTTTATTTAATTTTTGATTTTGTGTTTAATAATTCTTTATCTTGAAAATCATGTTGGTTCTTGCAACCTACAATGTCAATCATCGCGTATTATCCTGTAGTTGTGGTTTTTGTGGAATTCTCTTCCTTTAGCGCCCCTGGTGGGGCAGTAACACTTCGTCTCTTCATCTTAATCAACACAAGCAAAAACAATGCGACTGATCTAATTGTCTTTTAACATGGATGTCTGCATTCCATTTATATAGAGGGCATGTCTTTGGCGCTGAATCAAAATCTTTCTTTGGTTGCGGTATTGCAGGCTTTTCCTTAAAATCTCTGAATGTTCTGCTGCCCAGGTCTGCACTTTCTTGAAGGCAATCGTGGGCTTCGATGTATACAGAGGTATGTTTAGTCCTAATGTATTCAGTTACCAATTCTTTCTGTATAATATCATACTTATCCTACTTTCTTGATATCAGCCCTGACAAGTTGGCTGCTATGAATTCTCCGCTGTTTCTTTTTTTTTTTTCTTTTCATTTCTTTTGTTTCTTTTTCAATCTCCAATTCCTCTGCTAATCTTGTGTCACCCTTCTTGGCCGTAACTGCGGGCTTCTTGGATATGCAGAGAACAGAGGTAATCTTGCTTCTTGGCCGTAATCTTTAGCCGTTATTTCAAATCCGTTTCCAATTCTTTTGTGAATAATATTTTACTAATATTGCTTACTTTTTTTTTTTATCAGAACTAAAATTGCTTTCTTGTTCAATCGTGCTTTCTCTTTCTATTTTTCCTTTTTCTTTCTTCCTTTATCAGTCCAAATTCCATCTTTCTTAAAACACAATCTTGTTTCTGGGATACACAGAGGTATTGATAGTCGTCAGTTTCTTCAATTACCAATTCTTATGGTATGATATTACACTAATCCCACTCATTTGGTAATTCTTTCAATGGCTTGCTGTTTATTTTTTGCGGTTGTGTTTTGTTCTTCGTTATTTTGTGATAGAAATTATTAAAGATGTTAAGGACAGTTTGGGAATGAAACGAAACCACAACATATTTATTTTAATGGTCAAAGTCTAGCTTATAAATTCAAAAAAATTAGGCAAAAAAACAGAAAAAAATTAAATTTGATGGCCAATGTCAAAATTTAGTTTATAAATTTTTAGATACATGCTAAAGAAAAACAAAAAGAAGAATTAAAAAAAAAAAACCAACCGACCGTTACCGTACTGTAGCAGTGCAAAACGATATTGCTTTTGGTGGAAATTAAAAAAGATGTGCGAGGACAATTTAGGCATTAAAAGACGAAAAGAAAAGCGTCAAACTGACGCAAGCGATGAGTATGAAAGTAGCAGAGATGTCTCTCCGTGCTCCATCGGCCAAAGGTGCTCTTTTTATTTTCTCCTCCTTTCTTCCCTGCTCTCTCGTCTTTCCCAAGCAGGAATTGTTTTCGTTTCGCCCAAGAAACGCTCGTTTCTTTTTCCTTTTTTATTTTTCTTCTTTTCTTCCGTCCTTTCTTTTTCGGTTATCTTTTCTTCCAACCTCTGTGTAATCTCTCACAGATCACGGAGGTAACCTTTAGTTGTTATTGCCTCCATTTTTAATTCTTGCTGCATAATTTTGTTTTAGTTGGTATCTAATCTTGGTTATTTTCTGTATTTTCCTTTTTTGGTTTTTCAGTTCCTAATTTCTCCAAGCAAATGTAGGATCGGGTCCGCAGAAGTGATCCTTTTTTCCAAGATCTTTCGTTTTTGCTGTTGGCTATACTATTTCTTTGTATTTTCCCCTTTTCTTTCTTTTTTGCTAATTAACCTCTTATCATCTTTCTTGGCCGTGCCGGCTCCTTGGATATGCTGATCACAGAGGTATTTTTTAGCCGTTATTTCTTTTCCGTTTCAAATTCTTCTGTGCGTAATATTTTACTTATATTGCTTTCTTTTTCAATCTTGCTTTCTCTTTCTTATTATTCACAGTCCAAATTATTTCTTTCTTGAAAGAAATCTTGTTTTTGGATACACAGAGGTATAAATGATCATCAGTGTCTTCACTTACCAATTCTTGCTTTACAATATTATAGTCATCCTACTTCGTTGGTCTCAGTCTTCCCCAATTGGGTGCTATGAATCCTCCGCTGTTTTTCTTGAAGATTCTGAGTCCAGAGAAAGATGAACGTTGAATGAGTTAAGGTGGACGTTGTTCCTATTATGATTTTCATATTTGTAATTTGATCTTTTTGTTCGGTATTTTATTACGATTTTGAGAATTTAACCTGTAGCTGTTTTTTGTTGAGTTTATAGTTACAGATATGCAGAGCCCACGCAATCAAACTTCAGTACCGTAACAACTCTGGGTTAATTTTATTTTATGATTTTATTTTTTTCAAAGATTTTTAATCTTACGTTTAAAAATTCTTCAACCTAGAATGCCAACCACTCTGGCCTTCATGGCTTTTCTGGAGCAGTACACTTTGTCACTTCATCTTAATCAACACGAGCAAATACAATCAAACTAATTTATTTGTCTTTTAACATGGAGACCTGCACCGCATTTTTTATTAAAGTATGTTTTTGGGGCTGAATCAAAATCTTACGTTAGGTGTGTGTTGGGCTTTTCATTTAAATCTCTGAATGGTCAGCTGCGAGGTCTCTACTTTCTTGAAGGCAATCGGAGGCTTGGATATATATAGAGGTATGTTTAGTCTTTATATCTTCTATTACCAATTCTTTCTGTATAATATTATACCTGTCCTACTTTCTTGATCTCAATTTTGACCAGTTGGCTGCCATGAATCCTCTGGTATTTCTTGAAGTTTCTTCTAAATTCCAAGTCTGGATAAAGAAGAAGAATAAAATAGTTGAAGCAGATTTCGTTTATGTTCTTGCTTTTCAATCGTTTGATTTCCTTGCGCTTGCCACGTTATGTTGAGTTTACAAATATGTGATTGTAAGATCCAAACGAGCTTCCACGGCATAATCCTTCCAGGTTAGATTTATTTTTTAATTTGATTCCTCTTTTTAATTGTAAATTTAGATTTAAGCATTCTTTACTTTGATATTTCTCACTGGTTCCTCGAAGCCTTTAATGTTAATTAAAGAGATCAGCAATGTATGGTGCATTAGTTGTAGTTTTAGTAGCTTCTCGCTGCAGTGTGTCTGGCTGTTCGGTAACATTTTCTTACTCGCTACTTAATCAGCTGAAACAGAGGCATTAGATTGAGATTGAAGTAGCTTTTTTCTTTTTTATTTCATAATTTCTTCTATTCTCTGTGTCATATTTCACAGAGGACGTAGGTAATCCTTCGGTCGTTATTGCTTCCATTTCTAATTATTGCTGCATGATATTGTTCTAGTTTATCTA
Source organism: Bruguiera gymnorhiza (assembly GCA_020883675.1). Classification (NCBI taxonomy): domain Eukaryota; kingdom Viridiplantae; phylum Streptophyta; class Magnoliopsida; order Malpighiales; family Rhizophoraceae; genus Bruguiera; species Bruguiera gymnorhiza. The sequence continues at coordinate 539,526 of JAIRCJ010000041.1, read as the reverse complement.
ATCTTGCTTCTCTTCTGTATTTTTCCTTTTTCTTTTTATTTTTTGTTTTTCAGTTTCCAATTGCTCCAAGGAAATCTAGGCTCGGATAGGAATCTCTTGTTTTTCTCCCTTTCCAAGATCTCTCGTTTTTGCTTTAATCAATTGTCTCGCTCGAGAGAGCCGGCCTTCGTTGGGTACACTGTTTCTTTGTATTTTTTATTTCCTTTTCTTTCTTTTTCCAATATACAACTCCTCTGCTAATTAACCCTCTGTCATCTTTCTTGACGTTGACAGTCGGCTTCTTCGAGGCGATACTCTGATCACAGAGGCAAAGGATAGCCGTTTTTTCTAATCCGTTTCCAACTCTTTGGGCATAAGATTTAATTAATGTTGCTTTTTTTATTCACTCTTGGTCTCTCTTTCTTATTTTTCTTTGCTTGTCAATCTAAATTCCATCTTTCTTGAAGGAAATCTTGTTTCTGGATGCAGAGAGGTATAAATAGTCATTCAATTATTGCTCTATGATATTACACTAATCCTGCTTTATTGGTCCCAGTCTCCACCAGGTGGACGCTACGAATCCTCCTCTGGCTTTCCTCAAGGTTCAATGTCCGAGTCTGGACAAAGACGAACATTGAATGGGTTAAAGTGAATCTTGTTTCTATTCTGATTTTCATATTGGTAATTTGATTTCTTCATTTGTTCGGCAGTTCTATCTTGATTTTGCGAAGCCGAAGGATGCTAGACTTCTTTATAAATTTTAATTTTTTAATATAATAAATAATATATTAAAATTAACAAAATTAAAATTATTCATATACTTAAAAATTTTGTCATATTAATTTTTATTATAATTATAATTTTTAAATAAAATTTTTATATATATTAAAAAATCTAATTACACACATACACACATATATACTTAAATCAAAATTTAAAATTATAATTTTTAATAAGTAATAATATACAAAATTATTTTTATTAAAAATATTCTTAAAAAAACTCATTATGTTTGGACATTTTCTTTCTTTTTTCTTTTTTTTTTTGTGAAATTACTCTACAATACAAGGAAACTCAATATGTCTTTTTTTTATTTTTTGAGTGATAGTGTGTTGGTTATATATGCGTAGTTGGAAACTGAGACTGTCTTATACATATGATTTTCTTTGGTCTTGATAGAGAGGAGCATATATGCATGACCATGTCTAATTTCTTTCATGTTGCTTTATTTTTAGGTAACCAAGAAAACATTACATACAAGGTTTGATCCAATGGTTTTTTGGTGTCACGTGGATTTTACTCTGCTTGGGATCGAGACATACGAGCCAGTAATGCTCCAGCAAGCATCCAGTGTGATTCAAACTCTATATGTGATCAGGTAATGAGATTGTTTAATACAATGCGTGAGGAACCAATCAAACAGAGTACTAACCATCCTATTGTTTAGCAGGTCATTTAGAATATTGCATTCATTGTTATTAGATATTTGCTTTGAGATGGGCCACATCAGTTACGTTTTAGCCACTGATTTTCTTTTTCTGGGGTACATGTGGTTCGCTCATTTTCTTCATCAATTTCTTTCATCTTTTTATGGATCTGGTATTCTCCCAATAATGCTTACAAAATAAGACTTGGCCCAATTTCATTCGAAGCCCGGCCCATATTTGTTAGTGTACGACGTTGTTTTTTTCTTGAGATGTAGCGTGAGAAATTGAAAAGGATGTTCGAGGGTAATTTAGGTATTAACAAAAAAAAAAAAAAGGAAGAGCGTCAAACTGACGCAAGCGGTTATCTATAAAAGGACCTTTCGAATTCTTCATTAGCCTCCATGTTTTCTTTTTCTTTTCGCCTCCCCCCTCATCTGTATTCGCTCATCTTTCAGAAGGAGGAATTCGTTTCTTTCGCCTAAAAAACGTTCATTTCTCTCTTTTTCCCTTTTTTTTTTTTTTTTGTTTTCAGTTCATAATGTCTTCTGGTCTCTGTGTCGTCTTTCACAGAGCACGGAGGTATTCCTTAGTCGTTATTGCTTCCATTTCTAATTCCTGCTGTATAATCCAGTTTGTAATTTCTCCAAGGAAATGGAGGGTGCAGATACGCAGAAGTAATGTCATTTTTTTTCTTTCCAAGATCTTTCGTTTTTGCTTCACTCAGTTTTCTCGTTTGAGAAAACCCGCCATTGTTTGGCATGCAGTTTCTTTGTATTTTTCCTTTTCTCTCCCTTTTTTTTATTCTCCAATTCCCCTGCTAATTAATCTTTTTTCATCTTTCTTGACGGTAACTACCCGATATGCTGAACTCAGAGGTATTCCTGATCCGTTATTGCTCTTTCGTTTCCAATTCTTTTGAGCATGATATTATACTGATATTGTTTTCTTGTTCAATCTTGGTTTCTCTTTCTTATTTTTCTTTTTCTTTGTTTGTCAGTCCAAATTCTATCTTTCTTGAAGGAAATCTTGCTTTGGGATACACACAGAGATAAGTTCAGTAATGCCTTCCATTACCAATTCTTGCTATGAATCTTCCTCTGGCTTTCTTGAAGGTTGTGAGTCTGGATAAAGACGAACATTGAATGGGTAAAGGAGGTTCTTGTTCCTACTCTGTTTTTCATCTTTGTAATTTGATATCTCTATAGTTCCGTATTTTATTATGATTTCGCGATTTTAAACTGCAGTAGTTTTATGTTGAGTTGATGACTAAAACTGTGTAGAGCCCACGTTTGTAAAATTGAAACAAACTTCAGCACTGTTATTAATCTGGATTTTTTTTTCTCTGATTTGCTTTTTACTATTTATTTTTTTTAAGATTCAACTATGCTTTAGTTATGGTTTTTGTAGATCTCTCTCACTTTAGTCTCTCTGCTGGGCCAGTAACACAAGCAAATACGATGAGACTTATTTTGTCGTCTTTTAGCACGGAGATGTGCATTTCATTTATGTAGAGGTTTGTTTTTGGTGCTGAATCAAAATCTTTCTTTGGGTGTGGAATGCTAAGCTTTTCCTTTTAATCTCTGAATGTTCTGCTGCTAGGTCCCAACTTTCTTGAAGGCAATCACGGGTTTTGATATATATAGAGGTATGTTTAGTACTCATGTCTTTCATTACCAATTCTTTCGGTATAATATAATACTTATCCTAGTTTCTTGATCTCAATCTTGACTAGTTGGTTGTTATGAATCCTCTGCTGTTTCTTGAAGGTTCATCTGAATTCTAAGTCTAGATAAAGAAGAAGAATGAAATGGTTGAAGTGGATTTTGTTTCTGTTCTGGCTTTTAAATCATATGATTTTCTTGATGCTGAGTTTATAGATATAGCTGCACAGAGATGGGATTGTGAGATCCAGACAAGCTTCAACGGCACAATCCTTCCTGTTAGCTTTATTTTTTAATTTGATTCTTTTTTTAATCATGACTTTATAATTAAGCACTCTTTACCTTGAGATTTCCCCATGGTTTTTGCAGCCTTGAATGTTTATAAACGAGTTCAAAAAGTACTATGCTTTAGTTGTGGTTTTGGTAGCTTTCTATTGCTTAAGAGTGTCTGGCTGCTCGGTAACATTTTCTCACTCGATTCTTCTTAATTAACTCAAGCAAAGGCATTATTAGATCGGAGACTGAAGTAGCTGCTTTTGATTGTCAAAGACTTATTCGGGGAATCCTACAATACATAAGCTCTCTAGAAATGATTACGGATGTTATGGTTTTATGTAATCTTTTTAAATTCTATTTTACTGACCCTTTTTGGACTGGAAACCTACTAGTCACTCAATCTTTGGGCTTCAAGTTGGGATAGATGCCATGGAGATCATGTAACTCAACTATTTTGATCAGGTTCTTTTTTAACAATAAGGGTGATAAAAGATTTCACATGTTATCCATTTAGGTCTGTAGCTTATGCTTATGGTGTGTAGCGACTAGTATGATTATTTTTCCTACTTGGCATTGAGATTTTTGTTTTTATGGTCATCTGCAGTTTTTGGGTTTTGTTTCACGTGCAGCATTATGAGGTTATTTTCTGTCCATCCTCCCCAGAGGTACTCAATCAGCACAAAGATCCACGGATACATCATTTTATGATCTCGATTGAAATGCCGTGTGGCTTCAACGGAATATCATCCTTTCCTTCATTGGTTTCATCATGTTTTTCAATTTTTTTCTGAAATTACTCCACAATCCAGTTTGAAGGGAGATCATTTTGAGAAAACTCGGTATATTGGTTTTAAATGCAGAGTTGGAAACAGAGACTGCCTTATAGATTTTTTTGGTGCTTGATAGAAGACGAGCATATATGTATGATCATTTCTAATTTCTTTCTCGTTGCTTTATTTTTTGGTAACTAATCAAACTGTTGGAATATGTCTTGTATTCCAAATTACTCTTTTGCTCTTCTTCTATTCCTATATAAATAGGCATAATAGGGTTTATTAGAAATTGAGAGAGATTTGAGAGGAGGCACACTCTTTGTATCCTGTAACATACTTTCTTTACTAGTAAGAATATTCCCTCTCTCCTTCCCGTGGATGTAGGTTACATAGACCGAATCACGTAAAATTCTGATGTTATTTTTTTCTTCGATTTACCATTTACACTAACAAATTGGTATCAGAGCCGAAAGAAAAATTTTTCTTTGTCTTTCTTCTCTTTTGGCCACCCCCACCGATTCGTCGAAAAAAAAATTGTGGTAGCAAAAGGCAATCATTGATTTGATTGCTCATCGTCAAGTTGCAGCTCCAAGGCACTTGCCCCACAATCAACGGCTGTGAATTCCATCTGGGTATACGCCAAGTTGGCCGTTCAAGGCATATGCGTGTGCCTATTTTGAGATTTCCCTGTCAAAGAGCCTATTTTGAGATTATTTTATGATTTGACGTTGAAACGGAGCAGATCTGACGGAAGAAAGGAACAGATCGGGTTTCAACGGGTCGGAGGCACTGTAGATCAGCGAGCTGCACAACAGATCTGACGGAAACGGCGTGGTGCAGATGGTTTGGCGTTGAAACGGAGCAGATCCGACAGAAGAAAGGAACAGATTGGGTTCCAACGGGTCGGAGACACTGTAGATCGGCGAGCTGCACAGTAGATCGACGGGAGGCAAACGACGTTGGCACTGTAGAAATGGCGTCAGTAGTGTTTTACAAGCCAATCAATGGTGCTGTTCTATTAGATAATGATTACGTATGTAAGGTTGCTGGAATTGATACAGTACAGATTAAGATGCATGACGGTGTCATTAGGACCTTGTCTGAGGTCAAACACATTCCAGATTTGACGAAGAATCTTATTTCTTTGGGCACTCTTGAGAAGAATGGCTACAAGATTGGGTGTGAAGGTGGAGTTCTGAAGGTTTCTAGAGGTGCTCTTGTATTGATGAAGGCTGCTAGAATTGACACATTGTATTTCTTGCATGGTTCGACAGTCACAGACTCAACTGCAGTTTCCACTTCAATTTCAGATTCAGACGTGACGAAGTTGTGACACATGCGGCTGGGACACATGAGTGAAAGAGGTATGACTGCCTTGAGTAAGAGAGGTCTTTTGTGTGGTCAGAACACTGGAAAATTAGAATTTTGTGAGCATTGTGTTTTTGGGAAGCAGAAGAGGTTGAGTTTCAGTACAGCCATCCATAAAACAAAAGGAACATTGGACTACATCCATTCAGATCTTTGGGGTCATTCTCAGGTTCTCTCTAAAGGTATGAGTGCTGCTTATATGCTCACTTTCATTGATGATTTTTCTCGTAAAGTTTGGGTTTATTTCTTGAAATATAAAAGTCAAGTGTTTGGAACCTTCGAGCAGTGGAAAACTTTACTTGAAAAACAGACTGAGAAGCAGATTAAGAGGCTGAGAACAGATAATGACCTTGAATTTTGCAATAACGAATTTAATGAGTTTTGCAAAATTGAAGGCATTGTACGACACCGCACAGTTGTAAAAACTCCACAGCAGAATGGAGTTGCAGAACGCATGAATAGGACTTTGATAGAGAAAGCTAGATGTCTGTTATTCAATGCAGGTTTGGGCAAGGAGTTTTGGGCAGAAGCTGTTAATACAGCTTGTTGGTTGGTAAATCGATCTCCTTGTACTTCCATTGAGTGTAAGACACCTGAAGAGGTGTGGTCAGGCAAACCTGCAGATTATTTTGATTTGAAGATATTTGGCTGTCCTGCTTATGCTCATGTTAATGAGGGAAAGCTTGAACCGAGGGCTAAGAAATGCATTTTTCTTGGCTATACTTCTGGTGTGAAAGGTTATAGGTTGTGGTGTACAGACCCTAAGTCTCCAAAATTCCTCATCAGCAGAGATGTGACATTTGATGAATCCGCTATGTTGCATCCAAAAGAGGAAGTTTTAAGGCCAAACGATGAAAATAGTGGGAGTTCCACACAGCAGGTGGAGTTTGAAAGTGATATTCCTTCTAAGTCAGGTCAACAGATTCAGCTTGACACTTCAGAAACAGTCGAAGATACTCAAGATACTCAACAGGCACAACCGTACAGTATCGCCAAAGATAGACCCAGAAGGACTATCAAGCCACCAGCCAGGTTTTCATACTCAGATTTTGCTTATTGTTTGGCAGTAGCGGAAGAGGTGGAGTATAATGAACCTAGAAACTACTCAGAGGCTGTCACTTGTGCCGAATCTTCCGAGTGGAGTATTGCTATGACTGAGGAAATTGAGTCCCTGCATAAGAATCAGACTTGGGACTTAGTGAAACTTCCCAAAGATAAAAAGACTGTTGGCTGCAAATGGATCTTCAAGAAGAAGAAGGGAATCCCAAGAGTTGAAGATGTAAGGTACAAGGCACGTCTGGTTGCGAAGGTTATAGCCAAAAAGAAGGGATTGACTTCAATGAGGTATTTTCTCCAGTTGTAAAGCATACTTCCATTCGTGTGCTTCTAGTTATGGTTGCTATGTATGATATGGAAATGGAGCAGCTTGATGTCAAGACTGCTTTTCTACATGGCGATCTTGAGGAAGTCATTTATATGGATCAACCTGAGGGTTTCCAAATTGAAAGCAAGGAGGATCATGTTTGCAGGTTGAAGAAATCTCTATATGGTTTAAAGCAGTCTCCTAGACAATGGTATAAGAAGTTTGACAGCTTTATGGTAGGTCATGGTTACTCAAGGAGTGAGTATGACAGTTGTGTCTACCATAGGAAGCTTTATGATGGATCATTTGTCTATTTGCTACTATATGTAGATGATATTCTTATTGCCTCTACAAGCATATCTGAGATTAATAGTTTGAAGAAGCTACTTGGTAGAGATTTCGAGATGAAAGATTTGGGAGCTGCAAAGAGGATTTTGGGCATGGAGATCACCAGAGACAGGAAAGAAGGAGAGTTGCACCTTTTACAGAAAAGGTACATCGAGAAGGTTCTTGATCGCTTTGGGATGATGAGTTGCAAACCGGTAAGTACTCCTTTGGCTTCACACTTCAGACTTTCAGCCTCTTTGTCACCCAATAGCCTAAAGGAGGAGGAATATATGTCACATGTTCCATACTCTAGTGCAGTGGGCAGTGTTATGTATGCTATGGTTTGCACTCGTCCAGATATTTCACAGGCAGTCAGTGTGGTCAGTAGATATATGGCTAATCTTGGGAAAGCACATTGACAAGCAGTTAAATGGATACTTCGGTATCTTAGAGGCACTACAGAGGTAGGACTGATGTTCAGCAGAGGCAGTAGGTTGATTACTGGTTTTGTGGATTCTGACTATGCAGGTGACCTTGACAGAAGAAGATCAACAACTGGTTATATTTTCACTCTTTCAGGCAGTGCCATCTGTTGGAAGGCAACATTGCAATCAACAGTTGCTCTTTCCACTACTGAAGCTGAGTACATGGCAATAGCAGAAGCAGTCAAGGAAGCTATTTGGTTGAAAGGTTTGGTCACTGATTTGGGTTTATCACAGGAAACAACCACCGTATTCTGTGACAGTCAGAGTGCTATACACTTGACCAAAAATCAAGTGTATCATGAGAAGACCAAACACATTGATGTCAGATACCATTTCTTGCGAGATGTTATATTTCAAGGTTTGATTTCAGTGATGAAGGTCGCTACTGCAGACAATCCAGCTGACATGTTGACGAAACCAGTTTTAACTAGTAAGTTCAAGCATTGCTTGGACTTGATTGGTGTTCGTTTTGATTGACTAGCTCTAAGGAGCCATTTGGAGGAGAGATAGAAGGATTTTATTTTGTTGTGTGTTTAGAGAATACAATGCAAGGTGGAGATTTGTTGGAATATGCCTTGTATTCTAAATTACTCTTTTGCCCTTCTTCTATTCCTATATAAATAGGGATAATAGGGTTTATTAGAAATTGAGAGAGATTTGAGAGGAGCCACACTCTTTATATCCTATAACATACTTTCTCTACTAATAAGAATATTCCCTCTCTCCTTCCCATGGATGTAGGTCACATATACCGAACCACGTAAAATTCTGATGTTAATTTTTTCTTCGATTTACCATTTACACTAACACAAACAATACATACAAGGTTTGATCTAATGATTTCTTTTTGTGTCAGATGGTTTCTGACTTTGTTTGGGATCATTACATAAGCAACCAGTTTTGTTTCAGCAAGCATCCAGTGTGATTCAAACTCTTTTTGTGATTGGGTAATCCGATTGTTTAGACCAATCAAACAGAGGACTGATCAGCATATTATATTGCAGGCCATGTAGAATATTGCATGTGATTGGGTAATCCGATTGTTTAGTGCATTACATCGTGCAACCAATCAAACTGAGGACTGATCAGCATATTATTTTGCAGGCCATGTAGAATATTGCATTCATTATTATCAGAAATTTGCTTTGAGATGGGCCACATCCGTTCCGTCTTTTATGGCCAAATTGCTATTAATCAGTTATGTTTTAGCAACTGATTTCCTTTTTCTGGGTACTGCTGCAAGACGTTACATGTGGTTTGCTTGCTCTTTTTCTCCGTCAATTTCTTTTATCTTTATATGGATCTAATATTCTTCCCAACAATGCTTAAAAAAGAAGCGTTGGCCCAATCTTATTCAAGGCTCGGTCCAGATTTGTGGCGCACTTTTGGTAGAATTTGGGAAGGATGTTCGAGGGCAATTTAGGCATTAAAAAAATTGGGGGTGGGGTACCTATAAAAGTAGCGGGGTGTCTTGGCATACTCCATCCCACTAGCCGTTTGTGTATTGTTTTTCTTTTCTCCTCCGATCTTCTCTGCAGGAATTCTCTTCGTTTCGCCCAATAAACGCTCGTTTCTTTCTCTCTCTTTTTTTTTCCTTCTTTTCTTCTTGTTCTCAGTTTATAATTTCTTCCATCTTCTGTGTAATCTTTGGCAGAGCACGGAGGTAATCTTTAGGCGTTATTGCTTCTATTTGTAATTCTTGTCGTATAATATTGTTCTAGTTGTGTCTGATCTTGGTTTTCTTATTGTATTTTCCTTTTTCTTCTTCTTTGTTTTTCAGTTTCTAATTTCTCCAAGGAAATGAAGGCTCGGATACTGAGAGGTAATCTTTTTTTTTTTTTCTTTCACCTTTCCAAGATCCTTCGTTTTTGCTTCATTCAATTGTCTCGCTCGAGAGGGATGACCATTATGGAGATACTGTTTCTTTTGTAACTTTCTTTTTCTTTGTTTTTCAATCTCCAATCCTTCTGCTAACCTTTTGCAATCTTTCTTGACGATAACTGCCGACTTCTTCGATATGCTGAGTTCGGAGGTAATCGTTAACCGTTATCTCTAATCCGTCTGTAATTCTTTGTGCATAATATTATGCTAATATTACTTTCTTGTTCAATCTCGGTTTCTCATTCTATTTTTCTTTATCTTTTCTTCTTTTATCAGTCCAAATTCCATCTTTCTAGAAGGAAATCTTGTTTTTGGATCAGTATCTTCAATTACCAATTATTGCTGTATGATATTACACTAATCCTACTTTATTAGTCTCAGTCTTCGCCAGTTGGGTGCAATGAATCCTCCTCTGTCACCTTTGAAGGTTCTGAGTCTGGATAAAGGTGAACATTGAATAGGTTAAGGTGGATCGTGTTCCTGTTCTAATTTTCATGTTAGTAATTTGACATCTCTATTTTTTTGGTATTTCATTATGATTTTTCGATTTTAATCTGCAGCAATTTGTTCTTTTTTTTTTTTTTTGTTTATAACTACAACTATTTAGAGTCCACTGTTTGTAAAAATGAAACAAACTTCAGCGCTGTCACCATTCTGGGTTATTTATTTTCTGATTTGATTTCTTCTTGTTTTTTTTTTGCAAAGAGTTTTGATTTTATGTTTTAAAATTCTTAACTTTGAAAGTCTTGTTGGTTGCCAATCAACGGGTATGATGCTTTAGTTGTGGTTTTTGTAGATTTCTATTGCTTAAGTGTCTCTGCTGGGGCAGCAACACTTTTTCACTTCATCTTAATCATCACAAGAAAATATAATGAGACTTATTTAATTGTCTTTTGGCATGGAGATCTGCATTCCATTTATATAGAGGTATGTTTTTGGGATTGAATCAAAATCTTTCATTGGGTGTGATATGCTAGGCTTTTCCTTTAAGTCTCTGAATGTTCTACTGCTGGGTCTCTACTTTCTTGAAGGCAATCGTTGGTTTCTATATATATAGAGGTATGTTTAATCCTTATGGCTTCCATTACCAATTCTTTATACTTATCCTATTTTATTGATCTCAATCTTGACCAGTTGGTTGCTATGAATCCTCTGCTGTTTCTTGAAGGTTCATTTAAATTCTAAGTCTGGACAAAGAAAAAGAATGAAATAGTTGAAGCACATTTTGTTTCTGTTCTGCTTTTCAATCTTTTGATTTCCTTGTGCTTGGTTGGTTATGTTGGATTTTAAGATCCAAACAAGCTTTAATGGGTTAATTTTATTTTGAAATTTGATTCTTTTTTTAATTGTGACATTATAATTAAGCATTCTTTACCTTGAGATTTCTTATTGGTTCTTGTAGCCTTGAATGTTAATTAAAGAGTTCCACAATGTATTATGCTTTAGTTGTAGTTTTAATAAATTTTCCTTGCTGCAGTGTGTCTGGCTACTTGTTAACATTTTCTTACTACTAGTTCTTAATCAACTCAAGCAAAGGCATTAAATTAAGACTGAAGCGGGTGCTTTTGATTGTGAACAATGACTGGGAGAACCCTAAAATACGCCATCTCTCTGTAAATGATTATGGATGTTATTGTTTTGTGTAATCTTTTTAAATTCCAGTTTACTGACATCTTTTGGTCTGGAAACTTTGTAGGCACTCAGTGTTTGAGCTGCATGCTAATTGGGATAGATGCCATGGAGATCACATGACTCACTTGCTTTCAGCAGGTATTCCTGTAACTTTAAGAACATTAAGGGTGATAAAAGATTTCACATGTTATCCATTTAGGTATGTAGCTTATGATTGAGGAGTGTAGCGATAAGGATGATTATTTTTCCTACCTGGCATTGAGATCCTATGGTCATCTGCAATTTTTGGTTTGTGTTTCATTGATCAGCATGTTGTTTTGCAGGTCATCTACTGACTTGCATGCATTATTATCAGCTATCTGCTTTGAGATGCCCGCATCAGTTCCCTTTTTAACGGCCAAATGGCCATAAGTCAGTTCCATTTTGGCAACTGATTTTCTCTTTTCTGGGTACTGCAACAGGACGTTTCGAGTTGTTTGCTTTTTTTTTTTCTTCAATTTCTTTTTATCTTTTTATGGATCTGGTATTCTGGCCCAATAATGCTTAAAAAGGAATCCTTGGCCCAATTTCAATTGAAGTCCGGACCAGATAGGTTGGTGTACGAGATCCGTTACTCTTGCTCGGTGTACGAGATACGCTACTCTTGCTCGGTGTACGAGATACGCTACTATTGGTTGGTGTACGAGATACGCTACTTGGTGTACGAAATACGCTCCCCCGTCAAAATACAAGTATAATACAATGGCGCCCTCCAGCAGTCTGGGTGAGTAGAGTCGAAGAGAACGCTTGGAATTTGGGAGTGAAGATAGGGAAGGATAGTGGGAGATAAAGAAGAAGAAGACTACATCTATATGCGTGCGTGGGTGCGTGCGTTTGTATGAGATGAAAGTTTAGGAGTAGTAGACCAACATATATTATATAGAGTAGAGAGCACTCAAATCAAATGGCGCGAAACCTCTCGAGCTTGGTGCACGAACTTCGAGAGCGCATAGCGGCATCGTCATCCACTCCGCCCCGCAGCAGCGCCGACGACGAGGCTTTAGAGGCCAGATTCCGCGCCGTCCTCCCTAATCTCCTCCATGCCTACGTTGTCCCCTCTTCCTGCGGTACTCTCTCTCCGTCTCTCTCTCTCTCTCTCTCTTCCTAATAAAACTACAAATTTTCTTTATTAGCCGAGAAAGAAATTCGAAAAAGAAAAATAAAGAAAAGAAAAGAAATTAAACTCTTGATATGTTTGCTTTTTTATGTGATTGCGTTCCTTACAGCGAGTGAGAGGGAGGTTATAGCTGTGTTGAAGCTGATTTCTCACACAGCGCGGAACTTTCCTGGTGTCTTTTACCATGGGAAGGCCAGTGTCGTGCTGCCAATCATTGGCAGGATATTGCCCTTCTTCGCCGAACCTGCATTTCGGTGAGTGACTTGTCTTCTCTCTACCAAAACCAAATCATACTGGTAACTGTAGAATCATTCATTTTTTGCGCGCGTGCGTGTTGTGTTTTAGTAACCATCTAATGAGTATTATGTTCCTATTTTTGAGTTTGCGGCATGGAACAATTTTTGAGACGGTTGGACCCCTGTTATCCTTGCTTCGGACTGGAGCACGGGAGGCCTACTGTAAATTGTTTTTTGACGCTGCGGTGGCTGCTGAAGGTAAAACCAGTTTTATCTTAAATTTTCTCTTTATAACTTGGTGGGGGAATACAATTCCTCTTTCTCTGCTTAATTGTTTTTTCTTGTTCTGTCGGAAATGGTCAGGCTGGTGGATTACTGTTTTGTGCATTAGTCCGTAGTCTCTCCTGTAATTATTGAAGAGGAGAACACCTTCATTAGTTTTATGTATTTTCATCTACTCGGCAGAAATACATATCAAGTTTAAGATGCCATTTTCTGTTAACAGATCTCTTGCATGTGGCATCACTTTCTGCTGAAAGCTCAAGCATTCCAGATTCTGGTAGAGTAAATTTGAGGTGTTTCTGTACATCCTTTGCTGGAATTTCCTGTGATCTTGCTTGTTTCATTGATCTGCCTGCAAGTAGCAAACCTGTTAATGGTGATGGCATCTTGATCAACATTACTGGAAAGGCAAGGTGGCAGCCGTTTGTCACATGGATAATTAAGCTACTTAGCAAATGCTTAACAGAAGGAACTCTGTATGTGGAGGGACTTGCCAGTGCATCAAATCTTTCAGCTGTTTGTATGTTTTTATGTTATGGAGATGCTGACTTGCAAATGGTGGGTGACAATGTGTCCATGTGTTGTTTACGTTGAACTGTTCTGTTTATCTGAGGACTTGTTGAATGCAATTGCTGGAAATTGCTTCTGTTAGTCTATGCATGTCATTTGAGACATCTTTGTCTGTTACAGTTTTCCTGACATTTAAAATTTTGTGGAAGGCATGTTTTGACTTTGCACGGATCACCAGATCAGTCCTGGATTTTGACATCATCCCTCATGAAAATATCATCCGGTCTATAGCTGTGATATTAAGTGAGGACAAAGAGGGACTCCCCTTATTCAGGTATGTCTGGACTTTAATTTCTTTTCAATGGGATTCTTCATAGCTGACCTTCAATTGTGCAAACTAAAAATGAATCTACCTTTGGAATTCTTGTTAGCACTTGCATTATACTTGTGATGTTCTGAAAATTTATGATTTTGTCATTTTGATAGAGGTTCTATTATGTGATCTTGTTTCACAGCTAGTATTTTTTCCTCTTGTGGAAGCTCAACTCAATTTAGCATGATTTCTGACTACTTCATAGGTTGGAATGCATAAATACAACCACTGTTCATCTCCAATACCACCAATTTTTTTCCTGAGAAAGGGGATCGTTAAGCAAATGTTTATGGCCCATATTACATCATTTTCCCTTTTCTATTAGTGTAAGAGGTGGAATGCTTTAGTTTGCAGCACTGCATGAACCTTTTGCTAAAGCCATAAAAAATGCAGATCAATGTTATTGTGCTTATATTGCAGAATTGCAGCTTATGATTCCACCCTGGGCAGTTGCCTCAATGCTTTGCATTCTAGTTGTTCTGATGACGTTGTAAAGCTAACAGCCACAGATCTCATAAACGTTTTTCCTCACTCAATGCGGAGAACCAAAAGTCAGGAGCTTAAGGTTTGTTGCAAGCTTGGTCATACAAATTTGTCAAACATTCATTTTTCTTGTGTTTAGATTATTAACCTCTGGATCAAACCATGGGGAAATTCATCAAGGTTCCTTTTTTATGTGTTTCTTTTTTCAGATGGCTTTGTGCAGTACTTATGTGAGGATAGCTAGGGTGTGCCCCCCTCATATTTGGAGGCCAGCATGCCTGATACATATGCTTTGTTTTCCAGAACCTTGCTTGTCCTTGATTGATTGCTTTCAAACAGCTCTGTCCATTCTTGGTCCAGATCTTGTTGGAGGGAAAACGACAAATGCTGGTAGTGTGGATTTACCGGCATCAAGTGAGACTGTGGGTTTGTCAACATCAGGTGATAAACCAATTGAGAAGTCAAGGATTGGAGAAAAGAGGCATATTCAGGATATTGAAGCTATCGATATCAAACGGAGGAAGGTGGATGCAGATGCCACAGCTTCTGATGCTAATGTTATGGAGGAGTGCAACCTTACTCATATAGATAATTTACTGAGAAAAGAAGAATATGCAACTTGTATGCATACATCAATTCTTTCATTTCTTGAGCTGTTAAAGCCTCCTGGTCGACCTGGTTCTTTTGGACCAGAGGTTGCATTAACAGCTCTTAGCATGCTTTGTATTGCTTTCTGTGGATACCCAATGACCTCCCTGTCAAGCCGCATTTTCCAACAGATGCTTGAATGGATGCCCTGGATATTTGATCAGGTAGGCTTAGTTTGTCAAATATTCCACATATCTACTTGTTTATTCAATTATTGATTGAGATTCATATCATATAGGTAAATCAAGGTGCCTCGATCATTTTTGATATTTCTACCTACATGGAAGGAGTTCACAGAATGTTGCTTATGCAAAGTAAGATGAGAAATCCTGGATTTTCTTAATTCTTGCTGACTTTCTGGTTACTTTGGTTTCTGGCAAATGGACTTCCTGGTTATGAATCAATCTAAAACTTGCCCATGCTGGTATTCTGTTTATGACTCATGAAGATCTATTTGTCTTAATTAGGCCCCTTTCTTACAGAAGGCAAGCTCTTCAAAATTAAAAATAGCGATGCTATGCACAAAGTTCTGAAGTTCCCATGGACTCATACTCATATAATTGCTGGACCACATCTGCTTTGGAAGACAAAATGTTCATCTATTCAAATCATCTCCAAGCTTGGCCTAGCTTCTAAAGCTGAAAGTGTTTTTGAGGTTTTGGATCTAGGGCTTAAGGACAAAGCTGAAGAAGTTAGAAGTGAAAGTATCATTTCCATGGTTGCCCACGTCTTATGGTCTGATCTTGGTGCACTCCCTCAAATATTCAAGAGGCTAGAGTAAGTCAAGATTGGTTGGTACAAGCAAATAATTAATTCCTGTTTAGTTATTCTTGTAAGTCTATTTGTGAACCCTCATCATTTCAAATTTTAAGTTAACTGCCTCAATCTCATGAACCTAGGTACTTATTTTGGAAAGATACAAGTGTTACATAAAATTGCATTTCTAGATGGTGCCTTATAGATTGATTATGATTTAATGAAAAGTAATTCAAGAGGGGATGCTTTGTTATTACATTACGTGTGCCAATATTTAATTAGATGCCTTTTCATAAGTCTTTAAAGAGTTTAGAGCACCAAGTAAGGTTGTGTATGCCAGATAATATCTTGCTATTACAAGCTGGTTCATTTCTTTTTCTTTTTGTGTTTTATGATTATGATATGCACTTGTTTTCCCTTCTGTGTGAAACCACTTCAATACCATGCTTTCTGACTGTTCTTTCTATTTTCTGGCTTGCTTATGTTCTCCATTTTCAGATTCTTGGGGAGAGAGGAACACGACAAAGTTAAAAAAATTGTTCCCTTCTGTCTTGGGTTTCTGTCATGCTTTTATGGGTGTTCTGCTAGTGCTGATGGTCTAGATAAAACTGAGTGCAAGTTACTTTTAGATGTCAATAATAAGAATTGGAGTCAGACAGTAGATTATTTATTGAAAGGATTCTGGTGCTCAAAGTGTGACAGAAGTGTTGTGCACAATCGTGAGGTATACTCAAGAACAATACAACTGTCTCATATGCCAAGTGCTGAAGTTGATTTGAATTCTAGTTTTGTTTATCTCCTGTCTCTTTTCTTTGAGCTTCTATTTGATGAGTCTGTGGAAGAGGCTCAAATTGCCTGTGCAAGAGTTCTTCGGCGTGTCCTCATGCATGGGACTGCAGATATTCTAGTCAAAACTAGATCTGAATGGATTAAATGCATTAATTTTCTACTAGTTAACAGAAACAGGGCCTTAAGAGAAGCATTCTGCACCCAAATAAGTTCGTTCCTTGAGGATCCTATACTGAGTTGTCTATTTTCGGATAAGGATTCATCCAACAAAACTAAAGAACAAAAGTTTTTGGAAATAATTGAATATTGTCTGGCAACAGCTGAAGATTCACAGATCTTTGAGACTCTTTTGGAATCCACTGCACAAATTATGATCACAGTTAACATTGACAGTCAACTGTTCTTGTCTTCTCTAATTTTGTTGGTCGATCAGCTTGATAACTCACATGTGACTGTGAGGATAAGTGCATCGAGGTTGATACATAAATCATGTTCATTGCATCTTAAAGGAGGGTTTGAACTAATACTTATGAAATATTTTCATGTCCGAAATGAGCTATTTGATTATTTAACAAGGAGCCTTACAAGCCGGCCTGAAATGGTCAAAGAGTTTGCTGAAGCTGTTGTTGGTGTTGAGACTGAGGAACTTGTAGAGAAAATGGTTCCAATAGTTCTCCCAAGGCTTGTGGTGTCTCGGCAGGATAATGACCATGCAGTTCAGATATTGTTTGAGTTAGCCAAATGTTTGAAAACTGATATGGTGCCTCTGATAGTTAATTGGCTGCCAAAAGTACTTGCATTTGCTCTTCATAGAGTAGATAGGCAAGACTTACTCTCGGCTTTGCAGTTTTACCATGATCAGACTGGTTCTGACAACCAAGAAATATTCTCAGCTGCATTACCTGCACTTCTAGATGAACTTGTATGCTTTGTTGATGGTCATGATTCGACTGAAATAAGCCAAAGGTATAAAGTTACATGCTCTTTTATGGTTACACTTATTTGGTGCTCCAACTCATAGTTGTTATAGATGTTTTTTTGGGTGGCTTCTGTTAGGGAGTGGAAAATGAGGGTTTCATAGGATAGGTTTCCATATGCATATTCTGTTCTGACATTTATGCCCATTCAAAAAATAGAAGAGGAAAGAAAGTAAAAGAAATGTGCTCATGTATGAGATGAGTGATTCCCCATTCCCAACCTCTTGCAATCTTAAGGAATTGATTTACAAATATCTTTGGAGAAGACACTTAATATCATCTTTCTTGATTTGTTTATATATCTCAATGCAGCTGTGTAAGGGTACTGGTGCAATGCCATAAGAAGTTTGGCTAATTATCCCCATTTCATTTCTCTATGCAGGTTGTCAAGGGTGCCTGGAATGATTAAAGAAATTGCTAGAATTTTAACAGGTGCTGAGGATCTTCCCGGTTTTTTGAGGAATCATTTTGTGGGCCTTCTTAACAGTATTGACAGGAAAATGCTTCATGCAGAGGATTTTTCACTGCAGAGACAAGCTCTGCAGCGTATTAAGATGCTAATTGAACTGATGGGCTCTCAGCTTAATACTTATGTGCCAAAACTAATGGTTCTTCTCATGCATGCCATTGATAAAGAATCTCTGCAGACTGAGGGTCTCTCTGTCTTGCATTTTTTCATCGAGCAATTGGCAAGTAAGTCACCATCTAGCATGCAATATGTGATTTCTCAAGTTTTTGCTGCCCTGATTCCTTTCTTGGAGAGGTATAAAGAAAATCATTCCTCACATTTGAACAAAGTAGTGAAAATTTTGGAGGAGCTTGTGTTAAAGAACAGAATTATTCTGAAGCAGCATATTCGGGAGTTTCCTCCCTTACCTAGCATACCTGCTCTAGCAGAGGTGAACAAGGCAATCCAAGAAGCACGCGGGCCAATGACTTTGAAGGATCAATTGAGAGATATTGTTGATGGTTTGAACCATGAGAACTTGAATGTTAGGTATATGGTAGTCTGTGAGTTGAACAAGTTACTGAATCAGAGAAGGGACGATATTGCAGCTTTGGTTGCCGGTGAAGTTTCTGCAGACATGGACCTTTTGAGTTCTTTGATCACATCCTTACTACGAGGATGTGCAGAAGAATCAAGGACTATAGTGGGACAACGGCTTAAGTTGGTATGTGCTGATTGTCTTGGAGCCCTAGGTGCAGTTGATCCTGCCAAATTGAAAAGTTTTACATGTGAACGCTTTAAGATTGAATGTTCAGATGATGACCTTATTTTTGAGTTGATTCACAAGCATTTGGCTAGGGCATTTAGAGCTGCACCTGATACTGTTGTTCAGGATTCAGCTGCATTGGCAATCCAGGAGCTCCTAAAGATTGCAGGTTGTGGGGCATCACTGGATGAGACCATTGTTACTTCACCACCAATGCTGAAGGATAAGTGTGCTGATGATAGAAGTGGGATGAATGGCAGGGGTCAGAGATTGTGGCACAGATTCTCTGATTATGTTAAAGAGATTATAGCGCCCTGCTTAACCTCAAGATTTCAGCTTCCAAATGTAGCTGATTCAACATCTGCTGGCCCCATTTACCGGCCTTCTATGTCATTTAGAAGATGGATCTTCTTTTGGATAAAAAAACTGACTGTCCATGCAACTGGGTCTCGTGCGAGCATATTTAATGCTTGTCGAGGTATAGTACGCCATGACATGCAAGTTGCAATTTATCTTCTACCCTATCTGGTTCTCAATGCTGTTTGTCACGGTACCGAGGAAGCACGTTTGGGCATAGCTGAAGAAGTCCTATCTGTTCTTGATGCTGCTGCATCAGATAACATCAGTGCTGCAGTTCATGTTACCAGTAGTGGGCAAAGTGAAGTTTGCATTCAAGCTGTATTCACTCTCCTTGATAACCTTGGGCAATGGGTGGATGATGTTGAGCAGGAGCTAGCTCTTTCCCATTCCATCCAATCTTCTGCTGTGAAAAAACAAGCATCCAAGATAAAGGACCAAAGTCCCTTTTCTTTGACAGATCAGGATCAACTTCTTATTCAGTGTAGGCATGTTTCAGGGCTTCTGAATGCAATTCCAAAGCTAACCCTTGCTAGGGCCTCCTTTAGATGTCAGGCTTATGCAAGATCTTTGATGTACTTTGAGTCTCATGTACGTGGAAAGTCTGGCTCATTTAATCCTGCAGCTGAGAGAAGCGGCTTCTTTGAAGATGATGATGTTTCATATCTCATGGAGATATATAGCTGTCTGGATGAGCCTGATGGCCTCTCTGGCTTGGCATCTTTACGTAAATCATCAAGCTTACAAGACCAGCTCCTGATAAACAAAAAAGCAGGTAATTGGGCTGAGGTTTTGACTTCTTGGGAGCCAGCTCTGCAGCTGGAACCCACTTCAGTTCAGAGTCACTCAGATGCTCTTAACTGTTTGTTGAACATGTGCCACCTGCAGTCCATGGTCACTCAAGTGGACGGTTTAATTTCAAGGGTTCCCCAATATAAGAAAACCTGGTGCATGCAAGGTATGCAGGCAGCATGGAGGCTTGGCAGGTGGGATTTGATGGATGAGTACCTTTGTGGGGCTGAAGATGAAGGTTCACTATGTAGTGGCGCAGAGAGCAACGCTTCCTTTGACATGGATGTTGGGAAGATTCTCCAGGCTATCATGAAGAAGGATAGCTTCTCAGTTGCTGAGAAGATTGCTGTGTCCAAGCAAGCTCTTATTGCTCCTCTTGCTGCAGCAGGCATGGATTCCTATGTGCGGGCTTACCCATTCATTGTGAAACTTCACTTGCTGAGGGAGTTGGAGGACTTCCATACTCTTCTTCTTGGTGACTCTTTCTTGGAGAAAACATTTCATTTGGGAGATTTGGGATTTGTCAAATTGATGGAAAATTGGGAAAATCGGCTCAGATTTACACAACCATCTCTATGGGCAAGGGAACCTCTTTTAGCTTTCCGAAGATTGGTATTTGGTGCTAGTGGTCTTGGTGCTCAAGTTGGAAACTGCTGGCTTCAATATGCAAAGCTCTGTCGCTTGGCTGGTCATTATGAGACAGCAAACCATGCAATTCTGGAAGCCCAGGCTTCAGGTGCACCTAATGGTCACATGGAAAAGGCGAAGCTTCTGTGGAGCACTAGGCGATCAGATGGTGCCATCGCGGAGTTGCAACAATCTCTCCTACACATGCCTGAGAAGGTTGTAGGCTCTGCTGCAAGGTCATCAATTGCCAGCCTTTCATTAGTACCACTGGATCCCCAGTCTTCACTTTGTGATACTGAAGGTTCAAATGAGAACCTAGATGTTGCAAAAACTCTCCTCTTATATGCCAGGTGGATCCATTATACTGGGCAGAAACAGAAGGAAGATGTTATAACCCTTTATTCCAGGGTGAGGGAACTGCAGCCTAAGTGGGAAAAGGGATTCTTCTATTTGGCTAAGTATTGTGATGAGGTGCTTGTTGATGCCAGGAAACGCCAAGAAGACAGTTCTGAACTAAGTTCAATGATTGTGCCATTGGCTTCTGCTACTGTTTCTGCTTCAGATAATGAGAAGCATTGGTGGCATTATCTACCTGATGTATTATTATTTTATGCTAAGGGGCTTCACAGGGGCCACAAGAATCTCTTTCAAGCTCTTCCAAGGTTGCTGACCTTGTGGTTTGAGTTTGGAAGTATTTACCACCGGTGTGGTTCATCATCAAACGAAGATTTGAGAAAGGTTCATGAGAAGGTACCATGATCTTCTGTATGAATAGTAATATGTTTGCTAATCTGGATTGCACATTCAAGCATTCCTTCTGTTATGTCTTTTACATCAATGCTGTTTTCTCCTCTATCTTGTTTTGGCAGGTTATGAGCATAATGCGAGGCTGTTTGAAGGATTTGCCGACCTATCAGTGGTTGACAATGCTGCCTCAATTGGTTTCTAGAATTTGCCACCAGAATGAAGACACTGTTAAGTTGGTCAAACGCATCATAACCTCTGTTCTCCGTCAATATCCACAACAAGCCTTGTGGATTATGGCAGCTGTTTCAAAATCAACTGTCCCCTCAAGGCGGGAGGCAGCTGCTGCCATCATCCAAGAAGCAAAGAAAGGTTTCAGCCAAGGAAGTGGTGGAAGCAATTTGTTTGCTCAGTTTGCTAGCCTGATTGACCATCTGATCAAGTTATGCTTTCATCCAGGCCAGCCAAAAGCAAGGGCAATTAATATCTCAACTGAATTTAGTGCCTTGAAAAGGATGATGCCACTGGGAATTATCATGCCAATTCTACAATCTCTTACTGTTAGTTTACCAAGTTATGATGTGAATCCCAGTGACTTGCTTGCCTCTGATATCTTTTATGGGTCAGAGATTCCAACAATTTCAGGAATTGCTGATGAAGCTGAAATTCTTTCGTCTCTTCAGCGGCCTAAGAAAGTAAGCCTAAAATGCTTTATTTGTGCATAGCAGTAACACCTCTGGAGCAGGTTCAAACATGCCATTTAATTATGTTGTCTACAGCCTACTAAAATTATAATTGCGATAGTGCCAAACAAGTTCAACATGATCATATTCTTTTGAAAAAGAACCCTTTTACAATGAGGGATGCATACCCTATGATGTTCTTCCCTGATCATTGATATGACCTCAAGTTTACACTCACTAAAAGATGTGTTTATTTCATTAGAATTGGTCATACTGCTGCATATATGCTTCCAAAACCAGGTACCATATGTTACGTTTCTCTCTTGGTGTAGATCAGATAGCAGTACTTGGGGTTGTCATCTTATGTTGTGTCTTTTAAGTAAATTATCCTGAGTGTCTATCATAGGCTATTTAACATAAAATTCTTGTAATAACTGTGGCTGTTTTTTCCCATTTTCAGATTGTTCTTTTGGGTAGTGATGGCATTGAACGTCCCTTTCTCTGCAAACCTAAGGATGACCTGAGAAAAGATGCTCGCATGATGGAGTTTACTGCCATGATAAACCGTTTGTTATCCAAATATCCTGAAAGTCGTCGAAGGAAACTCTACATTCGCACTTTCGCAGTGATTCCTTTCACAGAAGATTGTGGTATGGTGGAATGGGTGCCCCACACTCGTGGACTTCGGCAGATACTTCAAGACATATATGTAGCCTGTGGAAAATTTGATAGACAGAAGACAAATCCACACATCAAAAGGATTTATGATCAATGCCAAGGTAAAGAAGATGAGATGCTGAAAAACAAGATCCTTCCAATGTTCCCTCCAGTTTTCCACAAATGGTTTTTGACGACTTTTTCTGAGCCAGCTGCTTGGTTTAGAGCACGGGTTGCTTATGCTCACACAACTGCAGTTTGGTCCATGGTTGGGCATATTGTGGGGCTGGGAGACCGACATGGTGAAAATATTCTTTTTGACTCAACTACAGGGGATTGCGTCCATGTTGATTTCAGCTGCCTATTTGACAAAGGGTTGCAGTTGGAGAAGCCTGAGCTAGTACCTTTCAGGCTAACCCAGGTAACATTTGTTTGCATTTTGAAACTAGTACAACTACGCTATGCAAGTGATAAGAGATTGTTGAGATTATTGTTATTCATATCATCATGTTGGCAGCATATATTTTTTGTAGATACTTATATTTGTAGAAATAATTTTAGCTTCTTGGGTCAATAGGAGTTGCAAAACCAAGAACAATGGATTCTTAGTTTGATTCTCAATAGCAAATATATGGTGATTAGTTCATGTTGTTCCCCTGTACAATGTGCAGAACATGGTTGATGGCTTGGGAATCACGGGATATGAGGGAGTCTTCTTGAGGGTATGTGAAATTACACTTTCAGTTCTGAGGACACATAGGGAGACATTGATGAGTGTCCTTGAAACTTTCATTCACGATCCTCTCGTGGAATGGACAAAATCTCACAAATCCAGTGGGGTGGAAGTTCAGAACCCACATGCGCAGGTTTCATTCTTCAGTGTTCATTTTTGGCATTTTCACTTTTCAGTGTTCATTTTTGGCATTGTTATTTGTAATTTATTTTTCATCTGCTTATTAATGCTTTGGGTCCTATCGCTTAGCCTGGGGACGTTGGTCTTGACAGCGAATTAATGGTTAATGCATGTTGTGGTGAATATTGCAGAGAGCTATCAGTAGTATTGAAGCAAGGTTGCAAGGAGTGGTGGTTGGTGTTGGAGCAGCACCATCTTTGCCTTTAGCGGTGGAAGGCCAGGCACGTCGCTTAATTGCTGAAGCTGTGTCACACAAAAATCTTGGGAAGATGTATATATGGTGGATGCCTTGGTTTTAAGATACAGAAAAACTTTACAAGTTTATGTTGTATGAAAGTAGGGTCAAGCGAAAATGGAGGTCCCATAAAAAAAGAAACCAATTTAAAAAATAAAAAAAATAAAAAAAAAAGTCAGGCCTTCAGCATTTACTAGTCTAGCGTTCTCGCTAGGGTTCCCAACTTGATCCCGTTGTTTACTAGTGGGTCGATATCTTTGAACATAGCCAGTCCCTGAGGGATGTGGCTTAATTCATTCATGATATGCTTATGCCGCTGTATACCTTTTGCATTGTATGATGATTTGCGCTGTAGTAGGTCATTGAGGATAGCAGTTAACGTTGTTGTCTGATACCATCTGTCCTTGTATTTTGGGAATAAAGTATGGCGCATGATGCCTTCAGCTCCTTTATGAACAACTTCCCTGTACTGGGTAGCATTTATATATTGTAGCAGACTTTTGCCTCCCTCTGTTACAATCAGTTTCTTCCTATCAATACTCAAAATGGATTTCCTGCGCAAATCATTAACCATAAATTTAACCTGTGATTGCCCAACTAATATCGCTGTGATTTCCTGCCCCACAAACTGGTAAAATCAATGAGAACACTGCTATGGTTCAATCATGGACTTGCTCGGCGGGTCCAGCCTCCCCATTAAATCTGCCACGTCAGATATCATTTAACGGTCAGTGGCCGGGCCTCGTAAAGAGTTCAAAACACTTATGGCCAATAAATAAATAAAATAAATAGTTAAAAAAACACCCTCTCTGTGCCGGAGATGATCTGAAATTGTATTGTTAGAGCATGATACGCAGTTTAAACACTGCCGTTTTCAAGGCGTGGAAGCCGAAGCGAAAGGGCATTTTCAACAATGCGAAGACTTCACATAATCTTCGTTGTTTTGGCTCAGCTTCAAGACCCGAGCATTCTCCTACGGGAAACAACTTGTACGCACTCAACAAGAAAATCTCTCATCTGATTCGCACGGGTCGGATACACGATGCAAGAGCTTTGTTTGACGAAATGGAGCACCGGAACACTGTTTCCTGGAATTCAATTATCAGCGGTTATGTAAAGAGGAGGGAAATGACCAAGGCACGGAAACTATTCGACGAAATGCCTGTGAGAGATGTTATTTCTTGGAATTTGATGATTTCTGGGTATGTGTCGTGTGGAGGGAGTAGGTTTATGGAGGAGGGGAGGTTCTTGTTTGAGAGGATGCCGAAGAGGGACTTCGTTTCTTGGAACACCATGATTAGTGGGTATGCCAAGAATCGGAGGATGGATGAGGCGTTGTCGCTTTTTTATAGAATGCCTGAGCGTAATGTTGTTTCCTGGAATGCTATGGTTACTGGGTTTTTGAAGAATGGGGATGTGGGGCGTGCAATCGAGTTTTTTAAGAGAATGCCAGAGAGAGATGAAGCATCACTCTGTGCACTTGTTTCGGGTCTTATTCAGAATGGGGAATTGGATGATGCTGCAAGATTTCTTCTTGAATGCAGCAATAAAGATGGTGGGAAAGAGGATTTGGTCCATGCTTATAACACTCTGATTGCTGGATATGGTCAGGCAGGAAAGGTTGATGAAGCTCGGAAAATTTTTGATCTAATTCCATCTCCCCAAGACATGAGACACAAAGGCAATGAGAGTTTTCAGAGAAATGTGGTGTCATGGAATACCATGATTATGTGCTATACAAAGGCAGGAGATATGGTCTCTGCTAGGGAACTCTTTGACCAAATGCCAAAGAGAGATGTATTTTCTTGGAATACGATGATGAGTGGCTACGTCCACAGTTCAGATATGGACGAAGCCTCAAACCTCTTTACTAAAATGCGAAACCGTGACACTCTCTCATGGAATTTGATGATCTTGGGTTATGCTCAGACTGGGAGTTTGGAGGTTGCCCGTGGGTTTTTTGAGAGGATGCCTCAAAGGGGTCTGGTTTCATGGAATTCTATGATTGCTGGATATGAGAAAAATGAGGATTTTGATGAAGCAATTAAACTCTTCATTCAGATGCAACATGAAGGAGATAAACCTGATCGACACACTTTGTCTTCAGTTCTCAGTGTGTCTGCTGGGATAGTGGATCTGAGGCTGGGTATGCAGATTCATCAGCTGGTTGCAAAGACTGTTATCCCAGATGTGCCGGTAAATAATGCCCTTATTACCATGTATTCAAAATGCGGGGCAATCACTGAAGCCCGGGCTATCTTCGAGGAAGTGAAACAGCAGAAAGAAGTCATATCTTGGAATGCTATGATTGGAGGATATGCATCCCATGGTTATGCTTTGGAGGCTTTAGACCTTTTCAGTGTGATGAGAAGTTTTGATGTTCAGCCTAGTTATATAACTTTCATTTCAGTTCTAAATGCCTGTGCTCATGCGGGACTGGTAGAACAGGGTCAGCAGATATTTAAATCCATGGTAAGTGAATACGGTATTGAGCCAAGGGTTGAACACTTTGCCTCCCTAGTTGACATTGTAGGTAGGCACGGACAGCTCAAAGAGGCCCTGAACTTGATCAATAGCATGCCATTTGAGCCAGATAAATCTGTTTGGGGTGCATTACTCAGTGCTTCCAGGGTGCACAACAATGTAGAGGTAGCCCAAGTTGCAGCTGAAGCATTGATGAGACTTGAGCCAGATAGCTCAACCCCTTACGTCTTACTCTACAACATGTATGCTG
The DNA here is from genome assembly GCA_020883675.1 of Bruguiera gymnorhiza. Taxonomy (NCBI): domain Eukaryota; kingdom Viridiplantae; phylum Streptophyta; class Magnoliopsida; order Malpighiales; family Rhizophoraceae; genus Bruguiera; species Bruguiera gymnorhiza. The sequence continues at coordinate 513,188 of JAIRCJ010000041.1, read as the reverse complement.
ATATGGGGCAATGGGACGATGCAACAGAAGTCAGAAAGATGATGGAAAATTGTAATATCCAGAAACAAGCAGCTTGTAGTTGGATTGATTCAGCCCAATGATGATGCTTGTTACATATGGCTGGCCACATGAAGGCACCAATTCAGTGGCTGCAATTGGTTAATAATTCAACATCAACAGTAAAATTTGCCCATATGCAGTACGCTATTGGTTTGATCACTTCGAAATGGGACTGGGAAAGAGAAATCAAAGTGAGGAAGGGATTGCAAAGGATTGACAACCTGATTTGAAGAAAATGGTGGCTGCTTGTGCTTCTTAAAAGACTTAGAATTAAGCTGGTAAAGAGTAGTTCGTGCCATCAAGGCAAGGGCTTGCCTGAGTATATGAATCTTGCACATTGCAAAGCAAGGCTTATTTTGTAGAGCATGCTGTGAAGAATATTGCCGAGAGCTATAAGTTCTATTAAAGCAAGGATGATTTCCAAACAATCTAAAGTCGAGAATTTTTCTGTACACCAAATTTGGTTCAGGTATGAGATGTCATATCTCTTCCAAGGCTAACTTTGTTGCAAGTAAATTATACATTTCCATCCTTTGAAGCAGATTCAGAAAACAACTTGAACTGTGAAGTGCAGTTGAAAATAATGACCTGTTGAGAAAGTGAGCCAATCAGTATCTCTTTTGGCTCTGCCCGTAGTAACTATCTAATTCTGGATACTCCTTGTATTTGTGGCATTTTTTTTTTTTTCAATTCTTGATTAATTTCAGGTTCCTTTCTGTACCTGTATGGAAAATCTTTGAAATCAATTTCACTTTTTTCTTTTTTTTTTCACTTTGTAACGGTATTCCCTTTGTCATAGACGCCATTGTCTTTACTGCAGGATCTGGCCTTTTACGGTGGCCTTGTTGAATATCTTGAGAGGGCTGATAACTCACTAGAGGCACCATTGATTTTCTTCATGACCTGATAGGATAGCAAGTTCAATAATTTGCACGGGTAAGGCAGCTTATAACAAGGGTTCTTGCTGCCGTGGGTCTTCTCTCAAATCAAATATGCGAGGCAGTGGCTTTTCAATATTTTCGGGTTGCCCTTCTCATTTGCTGGTTTTAGGTAGAACAAAAGCACGATGACTCTAGTCCCCAATTTTGTACTTCGTGTTCTCCTCCACATCAGTTACATTCATCAAGTACAGCAATTAATGGCAAAATATAGAGCTTTCCCCGGCTAGGCTTGTTGTCGTTGACCCATGTCCTAATTACAGGCTGGATGTCCTAAATGCGTGTGAGCAATGAAGTGCACTTGCATGTTGTGCAATTAGTCCCTGTACTCGTACAAACTCTAGCAAAAGTCGCATGGTTAAATCATCAGCAACACCCTGTTCAAGGAACCCGAAACTTCCCATTTTCAACTTTGGTGGCGCCTCGATGTGTGAAATGGGTGGTCTCAATGTCAAATCCCTCTCATCGTTCTTGCTTCCACGCCAAAAAATGTGCGCCGATCAGTTTGCATTAGCCCTTCAAATTCATACTTCTAGTTTCAAGCTTTGCTGGGCTTCATTCGTATCTGTGTCCTTTCAATATGTCAGCTTCTGACGAATCTAATCCTTAAGACTTTGGAATGAAAACCACTTAACCAATGCGAATTAACAACGACAGCAATGTGCAAAACAGCTACAGAAGAGTGCTGCAGACGCGCAAGGGTACTAAATTTTGGTAACTACGGGGAGTTTATGCCGAAACCCAACAACCCCTCCAAAGTTTGGGCTCCAAAAAGTCTAGCCTGGAACGGTTTTTTTGCTAATCTAAAAATCGAGACAAGAGAATCATTAATAATAAATAGATCAGGTTGCAGCCTGTGACATCGTTCGCTCAGTGGGGCCCCACTCCAGTCCAATGTCTTTATGCCACGTGTCGTAATCAGGTAAGGCGTCTGCAGAAAATGCTCCGTGTACTTGAGTCCATAGGATAGGAGCACCCCCCACTCGGTTTGGCGACGAGATAACTTTTTCTGTATTTATTATATGGGTACGGTGTTTCTCAATTTGGGAGTGGCACGAAGTTGAGCCAAGCCGGACCCGATCATTCTCTCTACTTTTCACTTTGGGTGGGGGGTGGCGGTGGTGGTGGTGGGGGGTCATTCTCTCAATCGATTGCTCCGGTTCACCGAAACCCATTATCTCTAACTCGCCGATCGATACGATTGTTTTTCTTCTCTTCAATTTTCCGATTTGATCTACGTGAATGACGAAAAAGAGGGCTAGGACGAGCCTGGAGCAGGCGGTGGTCGACGTTTGCTGGCGGGAGGTCGGCGAGCTCTCCACCCGGAATTTCGCTCGCCGTCGCCGCGGCTCTGAGGTCTTTAATCCTCCAACTCTTAAACCAGCCTTATGGGGTTGTTTATTTATTTATATTTTTCAACTTCAATTTATAGATTCTTTATTAGCACATCGATCGGTGGTTGTTGTGCTATTCTTTTTAAGTCTGAACCCGAGAGAGTAGACCGCTTGCTTATTTTGTTTTCTTTGTTGATCGTTAAATTATCAGCTTTGCTTTTATGATGGAATGGATCGCCTATTCGTGTTATGTAATTGGCTTGAAAATCTAACGTGCTCGTTTCTTATTTGGAGCTTAATAGACTGTTCAGTGTTTCATACGTCTAGGCTCCTGGTTTGTTCATTTATTTATTTTTTTGTTTATTTTTTTTTAACTTTTTTGTGGTGAGATTACTGTGTATCTTTTGATTACAGAAATACGCATGGCAAACTTTATTCTGGCCTCTTGCTCTCTCTTATTCTTTTATTTTTTATATTTTACCAACATTATTGGGTTTTTGAACTGTTTCCGTCTTAAAGATTTTAGCTTTTAGGTTTGAGTGAAGGGCTGATATATTGTTCTCGCCGCTGTTTGTTAAATTCACTATCCTCGTGGTTTTCTCAATATTAAGAAATTTTTTTTTTTTTTTTTTCGGATATGATGCGGACACTAGATAGCTGTATCATGGTTGCATTGATGTTTCTTGGGTGGTGAAGATACTGTTAAAAAGGACTCCTTGTGGTCATGAATTCGCTGGTTGTTAAGTAGTGGTCCATAATGGTGATTAGGCAATCATTTGCAAAAGCATCTGGTTATTTGTTTGGCTCAATTTGTCATTTCTTTAAAAATTTTCTCATACTTGTAAAGCTTTGATCAGATATTTACATGCATTTCAGGATCTTGTACTGCGACTCGAGATCTACAAGAAACTAGAGAAGCACAAAGGTTGTGTGAACACAGTAACTTTCAATGCATATGGCAACATTGTCGTGTCAGGCTCTGATGACAGGCAAGTTATTCTCTGGGACTGGCAAACTGGGAATGTAAAGCTCTCTTTCAATTCAGGTCATAACAACAATGTTTTTCAAGCAAAGATCATGCCCTACACTGATGATCGAAACATTGTAACTTGTGCTGCTGATGGTCAGGTAATTTTTTTGGTTTAAGGGGCATGGCACAGAATTCTGAATGAGATTTTGTCTGGCCATTGTATATATTAGCTAAAAATATTCTTGGTCTGAAATAGTATTTCTCTGGACTTTGAATAAGCCCATGCATCACCAAGTTGATGGACTTGAAGACCTTGGTATTCCAAATCCTGATAATTATAGCTGTGCAAGAAGTTTATCATCTCACAATTACTTTGTTGGTATTCTTTTTTAAAGAAAACTTGCTTTTTCCTTTTTATTTTGGGGGGTGGGGGTTAGTTCCTTTCACAATCTATGAGTAGTTCCTTTCACAATCTATGACACCCTAATATCTTCGTAGTACTATTAGAAGTTTGTATTCCTAATAAAACCCTCCTCCATGTCAGGTTCGACTAGCACAAATTCTGGAAGATGGACGAGTGAAAACTGTCTTATTAGGAAGACACCAAGGAAGAGCGCATAAGTTGGCTATTGAGCCTGGGAGCCCTCATATATTTTATACATGTGGAGAGGATGGATTGGTCCAACATGTAAGTGGAGGTTTCTTCACTATCTGTGGTTTTTGCATCTGTTTTTTCTTTTGTTAGAGGATTCAAGCAGCCTTGTATGCTTGAAAAAGTTTAGAAAATTGCTGACCAGCGAAGTCCTTTTGTAATTCTTATTATTATTATTTTTTAAATGTGTCTTCCCAACCAAAAAGCTTTATAATCAAATGACTGGTTAAATCTCTCTGAGAATGTCCTTTTCAGATGGGTGAGACTGGAGACCTGGGCTTGTACTGTTTTCTTGCACTTGGTCTTTTTGTATTTCACTTCATCTTAAATTATGGTGTTAACAAATATGTGACATTGTCAATATCATTGCAGTTTGATCTGAGAAGCAGGTCTGCTACAGAACTGTTCACATGTCAACCAACTGAGGATAGGAAGAGTTACATGCCAGTCGTCAATTTAAATGCAATTGCAATTGACCCTAGAAACCCAAATCTTTTTGCGGTTGCAGGGTTAGATGAGTATACTCGCCTTTATGATATCCGGAAGTATAGGTGGGATGCATCAACTAATTTTGATCAACCAACAAGTTACTTTTGCCCTCCTCATTTGATTGGTAATGAGGCCATTGGAATAACAGGCTTGTCATTTTCAGACCAGAGTGAACTTCTAGTTTCATATAATGACGATGACATCTACCTTTTCACACGAGACATGGGATTGGGGTCTATTCCAGTTAGAACTTCTTCACTTTCTATGAGTAGTGATTCAAGTGAAATGGAACCTGGATTAACAGCATCTCCTTCAAGCATGGATGTTGATGATAAACTTGTTCCCCAAGTCTACAAAGGGCATCTTAATCGCGAGACTGTGAAGGGTGTCAGCTTCTTTGGGCCAAGGTGCGAATATGTGGTGAGTGGATCTGACTGTGGTCGCATATTTATCTGGAAGAAAAGGGGTGGTGAGCTCATTCGTGTCATGGAAGCAGATAAGCATGTGGTGAACTGTATTAAACCTCATCCTCATATGACAGTACTGGTTAGCAGTGGACTTGAGAAGGACATAAAGATATGGACTCCAAAAGCCATTGAGAGAGCTACTTTGCCTGCAAAAATTGAACAGGTATGTATTATTTATTAGAATGTTCTAATGGATTTGATCTGTATCTTTGAGATTGTTCATTTGTACATCATATTGATAGCTGGGTGATAAACAATAATTAGAGATTGAAAGAAGGTTTCTACAGATGTGTGTGTGAGCGAGAGAGAGAGAGAGAGAGAGATAGAGAGCTGGGGGGGGGATTAGCAGGCAACTTCCTATTTAATTGTCTAATTTAACTAATCTAGGGTAGCAATTTATCACTGTACTGCTGGTGCTCAAAAGACAGGAAAGTAAGAAATTGTAGGTGTTGTTGGAAGTCAACTTGGATAGGTTGTAGCTGTCTCTTTTGTGTTATTGGCATCTGTGGAAATCGCAAGGACAAATAAGTTTTTATCCCAAATGTGGTGATGGTAATGACATACAGATCTGGCAACAATATTGGTTTTGCAGACTATGTAGGTAACAGAGAAACTAATCTCTTAGTTTACTTCTTTGGAAAAGGTTCTGACGCCTGGACGTGTTCATTGGTTTGCCTTGAGTGATGATGATGAAGATGGTGATTATTTCTTTGTGGATGGATATTTTGGTGGTGGTGGTGGCAGTGTGGGTGGTGAGGATGATGAGGAGGGTGAGGATGATTCTGGGGATGAGGATGAGGATGAGGATGATAATGATGATGACGATGGCAGTTATGACAGCAACGATAATGTTGATGACTCCGATGATCATAATTTATGATGATGATTCTGATTTAACCTCTCTGTGTTCAGCAGAAACCCAAGGCTAGGGGATGGATGTGTCCTGTTGCTTCGCCACAGGACCTGATGCTGCAATTATTTTCACTCCAAAGGAGAAGGACAAGCCTAGAGCGCAATGAAGAGAGCTCGACCAGTCACGAGCTTCTGCAGCTTATGTTTACATTCAATGCTACCAGCGATATTTCCTCAGATGATGGAGGGGATACAACAAGCCATGATGACTTGTTTGGTTAGTATAAATATAAATTCTCTTTTTGGAGTTGAGAGCTCGAGAAGGGAGGTTAGGGTCCTTCCCCCCCCCCCGGGAGGGGGGGTTGGGGGGTTCTCTTGTCCTATGAAACATTATATTAATTGTACATAGCATTTAGGGCTCAAGTGAAAACCGTTATTGTGAAGAACCTTCGCAATTTTGATGTCTTGACTGCCCATTTTATCCTTCGTCTGAGTTCTCCCGTTCAGGGTGGCCGTCTAATGTTTCGTACCCATTAAGGGGCCGATGGCTTGAGATTTCATTTGGTAATTGCGAGGAACACAAACGATGGTAAGAGTCTCCAAGTAAGGCAATAACCAGTTCTTATATTATATGTCGAGCCCATTTTAGTCACCGAGTAATTCTGATTGCCTTTCCAAAAAAAATTCGGGATTGTGAGACCAGAGGTTAAATTGTTGTTCTGAGTTTGTTACCCAACAGCCTCCTTAACTATAGATTCTGGTCAAATTGGAGCCATATCATATTTGAGACCCATCGAGAAGTTCCGATTAGTGATTATTTTTGGGATTGGGTTTCTCAAGTTGCAAATTTATATATAAACTCAACATCCGATGCTGAGGGGGAAAACAATAAGAAGATAAAAAGGTCGCAATCTTGTCGCTTTCCCTTTATCTTTCTTCGTTTTTGTTTTTTTCTTTCTAATCTGTTTCTTCCTTTCCTGGATATAATTATTTATTTATTATATGAGAGCTCGAGTCAAAGCATGTAGAAGTGTTGGAATGGTGGGGTATCATTTACAATCGATGAGGTTGGCTGGCTACTCCCGAGGGTGCGGATTCAGAATTGATGCAATGTTCAGGGAAAGGTATTTGCTTTAGAATAAACTCCTTCCCTCCTATCCTCCGTGGCCCTGTTGAAACAAGGAAGAACAAAACCCCCAAAAAAACAAAAACAGAAAGAAAGAAAGAAACTTTTTTCTTTATATGAGTGAATGCAAGTCTTGGACGTGGTGGGATAGATGAATTTGCTTGAATTTGTGAGCTTGGAGTGCCTTCACTCCAAGTTGGAAAAGCCCAAAACCGAAGAAGAAAGAAGAGAGTAGGCGAGGCGACAAGTTACTTAGCCGGGGTATCTCGGTTGACTCTGCTATCCCAGATATCTCGGCCACGTCCAACAAGGTTGGACGGCATGACGAGGCGCTTATCCATATTTGGGAAATATGTCCTTTTGTGCGTCTAAACGCGTCGTTTTACCTGCTCATCTCCGTCGAAGCGTGTCGGCATATAATCCCATTGTTTCCCTTCGTTGGTGAGGGCTTAGGCATGTGACTGGAAAATCTTCATAATGCAAAGATGATGATATAAGGTTTTGTTTTTTTTATTAAAAAAAAAGGGTGGAAATGATACTGTCCCAAGAAGACACCAAATGATCTCTTAGGAATTCAGAATTCTAAAGATTGGAGGCCTTGGGCAATTTTTGTTGAAAAAACAATGTATTGAAATGGCCATGAACAATTTGGAGAAAAAGAATGATACATTACCAAACTGAGCTCAAACAAGAAAAAGAAATAAACTTGTAAGGAGAAAAGCTGAAAATCAACCCGAAAAGTTTGTACAGAGGCTGTGCTTTCATAATTGCAGTGTCAGCAAATACTAGAACCCTCACTCGCATGCAGAACAAAGCAGATCTTTTCCCCCAACTACCGCCACTGCCATCATAGAGATACCTAACGTCTATTCAGGAGAAAATCACCACTGTAAAACTAGTTTACATTTAAGCTGAACAAGAGACACATTTTCTACTATTCAACCTGGTTTTTCTATTTCACTTTGAACCATCTAGTTATTGGACTTCTCCTCGCTTCTTGTTTGCATGCTGGAATGGAACACTAGTTATGCAACTTCCTACTTCTGCATTGGTGATAAACGCCCGAGACTGTGAGTATATCTTTTACTAAAGCCGTCTATATACAGATATATAAGGGGCGGATATATATAAAGAATATGGCCCAGACAAGTCTCTGTTTAATTGAAAAGAATATGTTTACAGTATGTAAACATAAGAAACCAATACCAATCACTTTGGGATGGGACTGAAGACGAGCTCACTTTTGTCCTTCTGTGCTAAGTAGAGCCCATTTCAGATTATCAGAACTAGGCCAGCATATTGTTACTGCTGGTCTTCTGAGATGGAAGACCAGGACCTGTCCTTATCATGACACTCTGAACGAATGCAATCATCTGCAATGCCATTTCCATGAGCTTAATTGAATAATGACTGCCCAATAGCCACTAATTTAAAATCAGACCTAGGAAGATGAGGTTATTAAAGAAAGATGTTGGATACCATTGCAAATCCAATGCACAAGTGACTGAAGCCAGGGAAATAAAATGGTGCTGCCTCGGATAGAAACAAGGCTGGATGGATAAAAAAAGGGAATTTAGTAACTCTACTAGCTAGCTACACAAGTATCTAGAGATGGGTTCTAGTAAAATTTTCATAGACCTGTTAGAGGACTGAAAATTAATGGAGAAATGATGTTGGCAAGGGAAATTAAGCCTTGAATGCATCCCTGAGCCTTTCCCTGTAACGAATTTCAATGAATTAAAGCAAAACAAAGGAAAAATAAAGCAGTAGATGACTGGAATAAAGATAAGGCGTTCTCAGCTGGAGAAATAACGACATGAAATCCAAACTATTCTACACAGGGCATGTCAGGACTTTGATTGGCTGTCTTTCTGATCATTAAAAACCAAGATCAAATAAAACTGAAGTTGAAAACGGAAAACTGGCTTTGCCTTTCTGAAAACATGCATGGTTCAAATTGGATTGTGCTTGTAAGCAGTTCAATAAGATGAGGGGAAAATTGTTGAACAAAAGTCATTAATTGTAATGCTGCAGGGCCTTCTATTTAGAGATACCTGTTCATGGGGTCCAACTTGCTTTGATGCAATGCTTAGTAACTGTTGAAGTCATAACACCAGCACTCAGACTATTTCAATGAGCAGACAAGAGTCTTTGGCAACATGAAAGTAAAGTACTTACACATGGTGGCACAAAAGCTACAAAAGTGGACAACACAGAGATTGCGTATGGAACCTGCTCACGAGAAAAACAATTTCTAAGAGTTATATGCAACAAAACATACTAGAAGATATCAAATAATATTTCATGAAAAACACACGCATGCTATTGCACAAAGCCCTCCTCATAGACATACTGGAGGAGGCCTTCTCAAATGAACTGATGATTAAAAGGTTGCAACTTGGTTGAAGAAGCATTACCCAGTATGACCAGGATATGCTGTAAAGCAAACACTGCAAGAGATAAGGTAAATCACAACGAAACTCAGGTTAAATCTATACAGTTAATAGTCCAATAGCAATGAATAATTGCATCTGCACATTAGCAGATCGAGGAGAAGACTCTTACATTTGTAACACCCACCAGGAGACCAAGTGAAAGCAGTTTTTCCTCTGGTAGAAGAGGTGCCACTAAGGGCATGAAAATCAACTGCATCATTCAAGAATAACAACAATAGCTAAGCTGTGAGAGGAAGATCAAGATTACGAGACAACGGAGAGTTTTACCATGAATACCTGTGATACTGTTGCTGCAACACTGACAATTAACATCAGATTAGCATACTGGTTCTTGTTGAAGTGAAAACGAGCCTTCAGGAAGTACTGCAAGACACAACTTATTATTGTAAGTAATCAGCAATTTTAAATGCACACACACGCTTGACTCAAGGAAGAGACATACCATCATAGAAGCTTCAGCTCCACCCGCTGCAAGACCGTTAAAGAATGCAACAACTGCTGCTTGTGAAAACGTTGGACTGCATTCCAAATTTAAGAAAATGTGCACCTCAAGCCGTACATAAAAAAAAAAAAAAGAAAAGAAACAACCCTCAAAGCAATAGTTGTTCATGAAATGGAATCCAACTAACTATAAGAAAACTGCAATGGATGGAGAAAGTTAGTCCTACCTAGTCTTCAGTAAGGAAATAAGATCTCCAAGTGATGGAATCTTCTTCAATTCTAGTTGTTTGGCCGGTAAATCAACACCGTCTCCCATATCGCCCTGTTCTCTCTTTAATATTGGCTCCGTCAAGCGGTTTTCACCAACTGGTAGACTTTCCTTCAGAAATATTCTCATGTAAACAGCACCAACAATCGCCGCAGAAGCAGCTAACTGGAATAGAACAAAGACTGGCTGACTATGTCAAGACCCTATTGGTAATGCTCCCCATAAAGATGTATAATAGACCAAAGAGATACAGAAGATTGGCAAAGGCTAGGATAGGAGGGAACCTGAAATGTCAAAGCGGTGGACAGGAAACGAGTAGCCAAGGTTCCAAAAACAAAAGCTGCATAGACTACCCCGGAAAGAACTCCGAATGCCGTTGTTCTTTGTCTCTCCGAAACCGTGTCCGCCTGACAAGACACAAAAATCGTACCCCAAGTTCCATATTATAGCCACACGTTCCGGAGATCTTGACGACATAAACAGCCACATGTTTTGTCCAATTCTAGTTTATATAACTCCTCCATGTTTCTTTTGGATTGTGAGCCAGTGGTACTATAGGTTACAGATTAGCTTATAATTACGATCAGAGCACGATATTTTCACATGGTAGGATCAGGACATCCAGTTTATTTGTGCCCTGCTAATCATATTTTGTTAACAAATTCCCGAATGAAAAATTTAGTGGCCACACTGTGCAGCTTGTCCAATCCCTGGATTTATGTCCACCCATTTTGGCAAGTATTCAGATGTTAATTATAAACTTAGCATTGGAGTGTAGGGTGTGATTAAAAGGATAAAAAAAAAAAAACAGAGTAATTTATTAATTGAGGTGATTACCACATAAGCATTAGCAAGACAGGTAATGCTGCCACCAGAGACCGTAGCAGTGATGGTTCTGAGCACATAGTAGGCGTAAAAGAAGTTGGTCGTCCTGCTGTACGCCAATGTAGCTGCTCAAAAAAACGGAAAATTAAAAAAAAAAAAAAAAAAAAAAGGGTTGTTGCTTTGCTTAATCTCAGTGATGATGCGGTACCGACATTAATTAAAAGGCACCGTGAAGGTTTAAATCACAAGAAAGTAAAATGTAACATATATGTGTTTCCTTCTTCTTCTTCCCTGTATCGCGGTTTTATTGTTATTATTATTATGATTATTATAAGGCCACAAAAAGAAGTTTTGCGAAAGGGGAAAGGCAGATCCAGTAAAGGGCCTTCAGCAGCTTAGTATATTAATTTAAAAAAAAACAACTGCAGGGCTGGGCTGAGTACTCAAAGGGTCCTATGGATCCTCCTGGGCTGCCCTATAAGCCCAAGAAAGACAGTCTTCTTGCCCCCACACCCCCCCCAAAACAGAGAGTAATCTAGTAGTGGCAAATGGCCTATACGGACTCCAAAAATAAAGAAAAGACAGAATCTTTTTTTTTTAAGTATCCCAATAAATAATTTATTATTATTTTATATATATATATAAAAGGCGATGAAGAAGAGATATTCAAGTGGACAAATATCTTTGGCAATTCATGGGCCCAAGAGAGCATTAATCGGCTGAATCCACAAAAATCACGGTCGCTTTCACTCCTTTTAAGTATCAAATCCGAGGGGGCGACGTCAATATTGGGTTTTGTCTTCGCACTTTAGTTTAGGTCAAAAACTAAAAACAACAAAAAATAAAAAAATAAAAAAAGAGAGGGGCCAAATATAATAAAATAATAAGTTACCGAGGGGAACGATGGAGAGAGCCATGGGGAGCATGAGCAATGCTTTCCTCCCATACTTGTCCGACAGATTCCCGATTAGTGGCGTCAGCACTACGCTCCCCACGCCTACTACCTGCGAAAATAATCACACATTATTCCTCTTTTTCTTCTTCTTCTTCTCCTTTTTTTACTTAATTAATTAATTCTGAAGAACTCGAATTTTTCAACCTTGAACAGGACTCTATTCTCCCTTTCTTTCTTTCTTTTTTTTCTCTTTTTGTTTAAGGTTTGGTTTGGTTGCAGTTTATTTACCCTATCGATACTTTAGGAGATTAAGAAGATATTGGGATTATTTCTAATGAAAGCTGGGGGCTATCGCCAATTGGGTTCAGTTTATGGTCGGTCCAGCTCCGGTTCGGTTCCTGGCCGAACCAGAATCGGAGTGAGGCCTACCCCAGCGTGCGTCTAGACAGAAGCACAATTTAATTAAGCGGGACCCTCGTCTGCGCGTTTGGTTCACCAAATTTTTATTTTTTATTTTTTATTTTTTTGTGGACCCCAGGTTTTATTACAGGACCTTACAATTGATAATTAATCAAAATATGAGAGTTTTCAAGTACGTCTTGTAGGCTAGCGTGATGGATGATATGCAGCTGATAACAATTTGACACATCATGCATCTTCCCTTCGCTACACTCAAAAAAAAGCTTCATATGTTTGTCGCGCAACTTTGGCAAAAAGCAAATATGAAGTTTCGAAGAAAGAAAAGGCCACACTTTAAAGACCTATGTGGGCACAAAATGGATAGGATAACAAATACAGTGCACTTGCTTCAACTACACTCCCGCACAAAAGGGAATTACATTATGTATCTATATATCCAGATACATGAACGACGACGATGGATCAAAGGGAAATCGTTGAAACCGAACAAACTGTTTTCTACATTTTCTTGGAAAACCATTAATTCTACGCATGCCTGTAAATTTCACCTTTTTAAAAAGATACCCTCGGTTCCAATAATTCAAATCCAAAAATCCAAAAAGAAGAGACTCACTTATTTCTTTTATTTTACTCATCGAAGACTTGAGATTTTTTTTTTTTGGGGGGGGGGGGCTTATGAATAATCACAGAGGATATCTAATTACTGGAAATTTAAACCTTTAAATTGGAGATGTTAGGTCCAATTCCAGATCTATTGGGAACAAGGAAAAATTACCGCATGCGTGCATTTAGAAAGATTAAATGAATATCGGAACAAAACCAGACACAGAGTTTTCCGTTTGGCCCAGTTGGCTTAACGAGAAACTTTGGGAAACCTAGGAATTCGAAGGCTGTAACGGAATCGAGCCATGGGTGGTCGTCTCTTTGCTTTCACTAATTAATTAATTAACTGCAACTCAACGTTCGGTATAAACCAATTACGTACCCAGAAATGAAACATGAGCAAATGTTCAAGAGATGGCAACCATGTATGGGTAAGAAGACAGCTCGAGAAGAAGAAAATGCTTAGAAAGAAAGTTAGAACTATAAAAATAAAAAATAAAAAAGGATTATTGAGAAAAGTAGGGCGTACAGCTTGCTGGACTCCGGAGAGGTAAATGGCGAGGGAGCACTCATCTTGACCAGGGCAAAGGGCCGACATGGTGACATCGGTTATCGCCGGAATCACCATAACTCCACCCAAGGACGATAAGAATACCGTCACAAAGAGATGGCTCAAATCACCCAACTTATTCTCCATCTTTATTATTATAACGAGAAACAAAATTCTCTGAGAGACTCCAAAAATGAGAAGAAACTATTACTCCCAGACGTTGCTGAGTGGCGACACTTTAGTAACGGCAACAAAGGTGCATAGCAAACAAGCCTCCCTGATTTGGAGAAACAAAAGGTCGCACTCCTACTTGTATTTGCTGTTTGTATTTAGCTTTCGGCCCCTTTTTATAATGGATAGAAAAACGGGCCGTTGGCCATGTCCCCTACGCTTCCATTAAGACCCTCTTCTGCGATCCAAAACGACCAATTCTACGCGACAGCATGGGGCCGTCACTTGTAGAGGTGTCCAAAGGGTGGTCTTATATGTGTCCGGGCCAGGTCGTTTCGAGTTCATGTCCCTTTCGGTCAGGCCGCTTTGGGATTTGGGTCATGAAAGTTGCTAAACCCATGACCCCAACCCAAAATCTTTTGTCTCAAAACGACTCCTCTATCTTCATCGGACGCATTTTACTTTGTCCAAAAGCTTGTGCGTGGCACTTTCCTTCGGTTTGTATGCGCAACCAGAAGCCATTCTAGTCCAAAACGACCAGCTTTGGTCTCTTCCACTTCCATTGAGTTGTTCCATTCGGCCGTCCGTCCGTCCGTTTCCCCTCGGTAAGTACTAGACTGGAGATGATGGTCAATGGAAGAAATTGCAGAGATCTTAATGGCTGCCGTTTGGGAATCCAGTGAGTGGCTACTGTTGTTAGAAACACTAATTCTTCCAGATGGTAAAACGTCCAAATCCAACTCACATCCTGAATCTTCTGAAACAGCGGACACCTCTTCTAATTTCCTATCATCACTATGAATTATGCATTTATAGTATGGCATTCCTTCCTTTTTTTTCTTATTTTTTGGGAGGAAAAAAAAGGATTTTATAATGCACACAAAGAAGAGAACTGCAAATTATTTTGCGGACGCGATAACAAAAATGGCTAATGATCTTGAGGATGAAAAAAAAAAGAACAAACACAAGCGTTAGGTTGCACCTCAAACTTGGCTTTTCATTTTTCTTCTAGTCTCAACGGATGCGCTGGACTTTTTGGTATTTCTACTTTGGAATCAACAGATCAGGGAAAATGCTACAGAGGTAGGTGTCAAGAATGTGTAGGCTGCGTTAGTAAAGCTCTTTCCGGAAAGTGAACCTTAAAAATACTTGAATGTTCCCCTCGACACCATTTTGATTTGTTCATCGATACATGTTTAGCATAGTGGGAAGAAATTTCTGTTAGGCTAAAATGTTGGGATCTTAGAATTAGAAGTCAATTGCGGATGGATCACCCATCAGTTTTGATTAATCTAGGTTCAAGTTGTTCTTGTTATCGACGGTTGTCTTGAGTTGACCTTTAAAATCAAGTGAGTAGAAACAGTTATTCTTCCCAAATGGTGGTTACATAATGTCTTCTCTAAGAATGACCTCTGTCTGTTCCGATGTACAAGGGAAAAAAAAAAAACAAAAAACACAAAAAAAAAAAAAAAACGATGACCTTGGTGGATGATGCTACGACAATCTTGGTAGATAAAAATTAAAAGACTTAGCATTGCTGCTGTTAGTTTTCCTGTAACTTTCACAGTTTACTCGAGATGGGCGCACAGTCGCATAGCACAAAACAGTGGACAAGCTCATAGTGCATTTGAACGTCAGGATGCACCAACGATGAAATTTACTTTAGCTTTAAATGCAATTGACGATGACATATGGGGGACACTTTCACAACTTAAAGCATTCTATACTTTCTTATGATTTTGTGCAATTTTTTTACCCTTTTAGATCGATCGAAGGGACCAAAAAAAAAAAAAGAAAAACTTAGTGTGGGCTGACGTGCCCACTAATTATCATATAAATGCCTGTAATGTGAGAAGATTTACCTTAATTCGGTACTATTGACGTATGCAAGCATGTGGATGGTCATAATTAATTGGGCAAACAATATGCATCAAACAGTCATTTTCTTGTTTAAAAAAGAGAAAAAGAGTAAGACTATAAAGGGATTCGTCCCAGAACCCAACAACTAAATTTGATTGAACACAACCACTAACAGAATGACGACAAAAATTTATATTTTTATTTAGATTCTAATTTTAAAACATAATATAAATTTTATAAGAATAAAAAAATATATTTTATTGTATAATTTATAATTTAATACACCTCTTAAAATATTTGAATTCAGTTATTAATTACTTCTTCCGTCAAATCTTCGATTATAAATTTTATACTTGCTAATCATTAAACTGTATACAGTAGTTACTTTCCGCTTTTTCCTTTGAGAAGGTAAAAACAAAGTTGAAATTGTAACTTTTTGCCGCCATAACCGGTGTTGAACCAAGCTCTATCAGAAGGTCCTACTTCTGGGCCCAATGAACTCTTCTGTTGTCACTCTATATGGGTTCAGACGAACTTGGTAACATTTGGGCCAAAATCCAAATTGGAGAACTAAAGTTTTCTCAAGCCCAATATGGAATTGCAATTTGGCATGGCGACACCGCCAACGTACCTAGAGGTCAAAGTGGACTTCGGGTGGGCTTTCAGAACTAGGGCCTTTGGTGAACGCCAACGAGGTACAGGAGAAGGGGATCAGGTGGCGACTCGGTAATGGGCAATCAGTTGAATTCTGGTCTGATATATGCTGTGGCGACTGCCCTCTGAGGCAGTGTGCCCTGACACCATTAATAGCCAGGGAGTTGGAGCTTCCGGTAGCACATTTCTGGGATTCAAGTAGGGGATGGGACTGAGGACAGCTTGATGATGGGAGAAAGGAGGAGGCGCAGCGGAGTATAAATAGCCCCAAAAAAAACTTCTCCCGCTTGCTTGAACCAGTGAGGAGATGATTGAATAATAAAAATGGCAATGCAGATAAACCACACAAGATAACACACTAATTTTTTACGTGGAAAACCCCTTCAAATCAAAGGAGGGGAAAAACCACGGACACTCTGAATCAGAGGTCAGCTCCACTATAATCAAGAGAGTACAATAGAGGTACACAAACTCAATTACATCAAACAAATTGAATACAATTCAATTTGGATTAAACAAGAGGCTTGTGAGTCAAGCAAGACAACCAACCACGTTCTGTCAACTACAACTCAATAAGTAGACCTCAAGGTAGTAATCCAACCGTTCAAGATGAACCTCCAGATGTCCCCTACCAGCTGTCCAAAATTCAGCTCAATCGGACCACAGATCAATAATCATCAATACGGTTTACCAATTCTGCCACAGATGAGAGAACAGACAGTTTCCAGAATTGAGAGGTTTCGGTTCAAATGGAAAACCTGACCTTTCAGTTCACAAAAAAACAATCCAACCGTTCACAAATAAGATCTATGTGTCTTAAAACTACTGACCAAAAATCAGATAGATCGGACCACAACAATCTTTCAATTATACGGTTGATCAAAACTGTCACAGATGAGAGAACAGAGAGTTACCAGAAACGAGAGACTTCGATTCTAATAGAAAACCTGACCTTTCAGTTTACAGAAATTAGATCCAACCGTTCACAATCAAGATCTATGTGTCCTTCAACTACTGACCAAAAATCAGCTAGATCGGACCACAAAAAGTCGTTCAATTATACGATTGATCAAAACTGCACACAGAAACTTGCCCAGAGAATAGACCTACGAAGGCTGAAGAGAAGTAGGACTTACAGTACTCGAAATCCAATCTCCACCGTTCAGAAACAAGAACTAAACGTCCTCTATCAACCAGCAAAATTTGAAGTCGATCAGACAAATAAATCTCTTCCAAACGTAAGATCAAAGTCACTGTTTTTCTTCTTCTTTTCCTTTCTTTTTCTTCTCTCTCGGCGACGCTCTCCCTTCTCTCTTCTTTTCTTTTCTTTTTTTTTGTTTTCTCTCTCTCTATGTTTTTTTGCCGAACCACCGCACTCTCCCACTTTGTTTTCTTTTTATTATTTTTATTTATTTATTTTTTCTCTCTCACTCACTCACACGTGGTAGTCAACTAGTCCACATAGGAAGGGAACCCAACAATTCTCCCCCTCCCAACTATGTGGAAGTATTGGTCATCCCAGCCAATGTACAGCACAACTCAAATTTCCATCTTGATAATGCCTTTGTCATCATATCAGCAACATTATTATCTGTATGAATCTTTTCAAGTGCTAACTGTTTAGAATCAAAGACATCTCGTATCCAATGATACCGTACGTTAATATGTTTTGACCTAGCATGAAAAGTTGGATTCTTACCAAGATGGATGGCACTCTGGCTATCACAGTACAACACATAATTTGATTGTTGAAAACCAAGTTCCTTCATAAATCTTTTCATCCAAAGCAACTCTTTAGACGCTTCAGTTATTGCAATAAACTCTGCCTCTGTAGTGGACAGTGCAACACACTTCTGCAATCGAGATTGCCAACTCAATGCTCCCCCTGCAATAGTAATCACATAACCTGAAGTAGACTTTCTGGAGTCAATGTTACCTGCCATATTTGAATCTGTGAATCCAGTAAGGATAGGCTTATCACTCCCAAAACAAAGTCTCAAATCAGTGGAGCCTCGTAAATATCTCATTATCCACTTCACTGCATCCCAATGCTTTTTACCAGGATTTGAAAGGAACCGACTAACTGTGCCAACTGCATGAGTTATATCAGGCCTCGTGCACACCATTGCATACATCAAACTACCCACGGCTGATGCAAATGGAACTCTTTGCATCTCTTCCTTCTCTTTCTCTGTAGAAGGACATTGGTTAATGGATAATTTAAAGTGTGTAGCAAGAGGAGTACCTACCACTTTAGCTTTATCCATGTTAAACCTCTGAAGCACCTTTTCAATGTACTGCTTCTGGGACAGGTACAACCTGTTCTTTTTCCTATCCCGAGTGATTGACATGCCGAGGATCTTCTTTGCTGGTCCCAAGTCCTTCACGGCAAAGGACTTGCTCAACTCTTTCTTCAACTTGTTAATTCTAACAGAATTACGACCAACAATAAGCATATCATCTACATAAAGTAGTAAGATGATAAAATCATCATCAGTAAATCTCTGAACAAAAACACAATGATCAGAAGTAGTCTTTTTATAGCCTTGCTCCCCCATAACAGACTCAAACTTCTTATACCATTGTCTCGGAGCTTGTTTCAAACCATACAAGCTCTTCTTCAACCTGCACACATGATCCTCTTTTCCTTCCACCTCAAAACCCTCTGGTTGTTCCATATAAATTTCTTCTTCCAAGTCACCATAGAGAAAGGCCGTTTTCACATCCATCTGTTCAATCTCTAAGTCATGGCTAGCAGCCAAACTCAACACAACTCGAATGGAAGACATTTTCACCACCGGTGAAAAGATCTCTTCAAAGTCGATGCCTTGTTTCTGACTGAATCCTTTAACAACCAATCTGGCTTTATATCGTGGACGTGAAGTATTTTCTTCTTCCTTTATTTTGTAAATCCACCGATTCTTCAAAGCCCTCTTACCTTTAGGTAACTCTACTAACTCATAAGTAGAGTTATCATATAAGGATTTCATCTCATCTGTCATAGCATCGATCCAGTGCTGCCTGTGCTCACTTTCAACTGCTTCTGTATAGCACTCAGGTTCTCCCCCGTCAGTTAACATCACAAACTCATCAGGAGAGTACCGAGTAGAAGGCACTGGAATTCTGTTGGACCTTCGTGGCTGAAATGGAGGTGAAGGTATGTGCGAATGATCTTCTATTGGAGTATCAATATCACCTGCACCCTCCATATTCTGATCTTGTTGAACATTTTCATCACGTTCTTGAATATCACCATGAACATCAACTGGATCATTCAGAGGTGTCTGGGGAGATGGAACAATATCAGCAGGACTATCATTAACCTGAGGAGTTGACTTCTCAATGTGTTCAATGTTTTGATCCTCAACGAACACAACATCTCTACTCCTTACAAGCTTTTTCTCAACCGGATCATATAAACGGTACCCGAAGTCATCTTCACCATAACCAAGAAAGATACACTGCCGAGTCTTCACATCTAACTTCCCTCTTTCATCTTTAGGGACATGAACAAAAGTCTTACAGCCAAAGACTCGTAAATGGTCATAAGAGACTTCCTTACCAAACCACACTTTGTCCGGAACATCACCTTGTAGCGGAGCACTAGGAGACAGATTAATTACATGTGTGACTGTATTCAAAGCTTCACCCCAAAAGGATCTAGGTAATTTTGCATCTGAGAGGAGACATCTAACCCTCTCAATCAACGTTCTATTCATCCTTTCTGCTAAACCATTTAACTGTGGTGTCTTGGGAGGTGTCCTCTGGTGTCTGATCCCATACTTTCTACAGTATTCATCAAATGGACCACTATACTCACCACCATTATCAGTGCGGACACATTTTAGCTTCTTACCAGTCTGTTTCTCAACAAAGGCATGAAATTGTTGAAATACATCAAAGACTTGATCTTTAGTCTTTAACGCATAAACCCAAAGCTTCCTAGAGTGATCATCAATAAAAGTCACAAAATAAAGAGCACCACCAAGTGAGCGTACCTTCAAAGGACCACATACATCAGAATGCATCAATTCAAGCAACTCTGATTTCCTTGAAGGTGAGTGACTCTTAAATGTAACTCTGTTTTGTTTCCCAGCAAGACAGTGAGGACACTTCTTTAAAACTGCACTCTTTATATCTGGAAGCTGGTTCTTTCTTACCAAACAATCCATCCCCTTTTCACTCATATGACTGAGCCGCTTATGCCATAATTCAATGGAATTATCATTTTCTGCTGCATTCACAACATCTTTGAAGATAACAGCTTGCATGAAATATAAACTAGAGCATTTCTTACCTCGTGCCACAATTAAGGAGCCTCTGGTAAGCTTCCATTGACCATCACTAAAGGTACTGCAAAAACCTTCATCATCCAGTTTTCCTGTTGAAATCAAATTCAAACGGATGTCAGGGACATGTCTAACATCCCTCAATGTCAACTGTGCTCCATTGCCGGTCTTTAAGCAAACATCACCAATGCCAATGACCTTTGCTAAGTCGTTGTTACCCATCTTCAAAACTCCAAAATCACCAGGAGTATATGTTGTGAAGAACTCCATTCTTGAAGTAACATGAAGAGAAGCACCACTATCTATGACCCAATTAGTCTCATGAGATGCCAAATTAATTACATCCTCATCACAAACAATAATGAGGTCACCAGAACCAGAAGTGGATGCAGTAGCAACACGATCATTACTCACATTCTTTTTCTCGTGCCTATCACTGCCATCTTTATTTTCTCTCTTCCACTTGTAGCACTTTTTCTGAATGTGACCCATCTTCCCGCAATAATGACACTGGACATTCTTGTACTTAGATCGTGACTTGCTTCGGCTCTTACTTCTACCATTTTTCCCATTTCCTTTTCCTTGACTTCTCCCCCTATTTTCAGTAATTAGAACCTCTGATTTAGATGATGATGAACCCTGAGATTTCCTTCTCATCTCCTCATTCAACACACCACCCTTTACAAGTTCCATTGATAAAACACCACCGGAGGCAGAATTAGCGAGAGACATTCGAAAAGTCTCCCAAGAATCAGGTAAGGTAGCAAGTAACCATAACCCAAGAACTTCGTCATCAAACTTAATGCCCATGCCTGATAGCTGATCAATGAGACCCTGTTCGTGCTCAAACTCTCATTCTTCATCAGTTTTAGACTCAGGTTTTGTAGTAGCAAATACTGGCAAATGCAACTTCTTCACAAATAGGAGATCCTTCATTTTACTCCTCCATATATGATAATTTGTGCCATTCAAACAGACCAATTTATTCATATTCAACTCCATCATTCAAACAAGCCAAATACACCAACCAAGGGCTCTGATACCACTCTGATGGGAGAAAGGAGGAGGCGCAGCGGAGTATAAATAGCCCCAAAAAAAACTTCTCCCGCTTGCTTGAACCAGTGAGGAGATGATTGAATAATAAAAATGGCAATGCAGATAAACCACACAAGATAACACACTAATTTTTTACGTGGAAAACCCCTTCAAATCAAAGGAGGGGAAAAACCACGGACACTCTGAATCAGAGGTCAGCTCCACTATAATCAAGAGAGTACAATAGAGGTACACAAACTCAATTACATCAAACAAATTGAATACAATTCAATTTGGATTAAACAAGAGGCTTGTGAGTCAAGCAAGACAACCAACCACGTTCTGTCAACTACAACTCAACAAGTAGACCTCAAGGCAGTAATCCAACCGTTCAAGATGAACCTCCAGATGTCCCCTACCAGCTGTCCAAAATTCAGCTCAATCGGACCACAGATCAATAATCATCAATACGGTTTACCAATTCTGCCACAGATGAGAGAACAGACAGTTTCCAGAATTGAGAGGTTTCGGTTCAAATGGAAAACCTGACCTTTCAGTTCACAAAAAAACAATCCAACCGTTCACAAATAAGATCTATGTGTCTTCAAACTACTGACCAAAAATCAGCTAGATCGGACTACAACAATCTTTCAATTATACGGTTGATCAAAACTGTCACAGATGAGAGAACAGAGAGTTACCAGAAACGAGAGACTTCGATTCTAATAGAAAACCTGACCTTTCAGTTTACAGAAATTAGATCCAACCGTTCACAATCAAGATCTATGTGTCCTTCAACTACTGACCAAAAATCAGCTAGATCGGACCACAAAAAGTCGTTCAATTATACGATTGATCAAAACTGCACACAGAAACTTGACCAGAGAATAGACCTACGAAGGCTGAAGAGAAGTAGGACTTACAGTACTCGAAATCCAATCTCCACCGTTCAGAAATAAGAACTAAACGTCCTCTATCAACCAGCAAAATTTGAAGTCGATCAGACAAATAAATCTCTTCCAAACGTAAGATCAAAGTCACTATTTTTCTTCTTTTCCTTTCTTTTTCTTCTCTCTCGGCGACGCTCTCCCTTCTCTCTTCTTTTCTTTTTTTTTTTTGTTTTCTCTCTCTCTATGTTTTTTTGCCGAACCACCGCACTCTCCCACTTTGTTTTCTTTTTATTATTTTTATTTATTTTTTTTTTTCTCTCTCACTCACTCACACGTGGTAGTCAACTAGTCCACATAGGAAGGAACCCAACACTTGACCCGTTGCTGCCAAAGAGATATCTTGCAGGAAATAACTCAAATTATCTCGCACGAAGCAGAAGTTGACCTGGATACGTTATCCTGGAGTAAGACCTCTAACGGTGACTTTTCAGTGAAATCGGCTTATAACACCATTGTGTCCACATCTGGGAATTGTGAAAGGAAGGATACATTTGAAATGATATGGAAGCTAAAGTGTATAGAGAGGGTCAGATGTTTCGTTTGGCAAGTTGCACGTGAGAAAATTGTGTGCAATTATGAAAGATGGAGACGTGGGTTTATAGAATCATGTGCTAGTACATTATGTGAAGGCCACATGGAGATGGCAATCCATTTGCTGAGGGATTGATTATAGGCTTGCATCAGTTTTGTGGAAAAACTTGCTTCCACTACATCGAAGAGCCTCTTTTTTCCAAGGGGGTCTAATGGATTGGCTGGACTTGAATCTTCACTCTCAGATATAGAAGGGCCTTCTGTACATATCTGGCCAGCTCTTGTTGCTACTGCTCGTTGGTATATTTGGAAATGGGGGGATGAATCTGTATTTTCTGGGAAGCATTTCACTGAGTGTAATGCAGAGGTTGTTTTGAAACTTTACGAGGAATACCGGGATGCGGGACCATGTGATCTTCACCAAAATTGCCCTGCTTCAAGGATAGAGAAACCAGTTGTGCTGGCCACCCCTGAGGCCCTTGCATCCTCCTTAGTTTTCTATCCAATGCCATTAGCCAGTAGTTCTAGTTTTTAAAATTACCTAAATTTTTGAGTCAAATTTAGAATTTAAATCTTAATCTATACGAACAAAAAAAAAAAACAACAAAGATCCATGGGAACATTTTCTTTCATTTCTTTCCGATTAATTAGAATTATAAAGAAAGATTTAGCGTGGTGCTGGCGGTTGTAGGTAAGCCGGAAGATCTTTCCTTCAAGGTTTTGCAGGTTGGATTATTTGTGTGTGTGTGTGCTTTTTTTTTTTTTTGTTTTTTTTCTGTATTTGACTGACAAATCAATAACGTAATTCTCGTCTTTAGTCAGCACGGATGATGGAGGATTTCCTTGAACTTGCAAGAGAGAACGGGCAGAAAAATCTCAAAACTTGTGGGGTGATTTATTCTAGAAACGAGATTGACGATTTGATCCGCCGGCTCATGAATACAACCTGGAAGTTGATGGACCGCAGGCATTGGCCTATAGGGAACCGCCTGGCCCGACAATTATTAGGACATATACAACAATTTATGGTATGAGAATTTGACTAATGTTATGATAGACAGCGACGAAACCAGAGTAACATAAAATAATCACCCACAAGAACCAACAGTCTTCCATTCAAAGATTCCATGGCGGAGGTGATGGAAAAGGATTGGTATTCATAGAGCCTAAACATTTATTTAAAAAAGTCGTATATATACAATGTCTGCCCCAAATCTTTGAGGTTTTGACACTTTCGTACTTGTTTGGTTCACATTCATTCGTGCCCTTTTGAAATTTGAACACGATTTACGCTGACTACCAAACCACGCAATATACGAATAAGTTATACATTTTATTATTTTTATAAATTTAATATAATTTTAAAAAATTAAATAATTTAAATTTTATAAAATTCTTTTGTCACAAATCTAATATGTTATTAACGTATATTAACAAAATCTACTAGTGCATTTAGGCGAACAATAATGTGTAGAAAAAGTGATAAAGCGGGTTACCGCATATATTCTATCTCCAAATTAAAAAAAAAAAAACTAAATAAAAATTTTCAAAAAATACTTAAAAAAATTCTCTCTCTCTCTCTCTCTCTCTCTCTCTCTCTCTCCCTTTCCCTCTCTCTCTAGTCTCTTGCCTGGAGTCTCTCCTCGTCTGCTGCCTTCAATTCGAAATGCCCCATCACGTTGTTCAACTTGGGATCATTTGGAAAACTTTCATGTCCGCTGCATAATTTTTTTGATCTATTAATTTTTTTGAAACTCTTTCACTTCCCTTACTGCGTGCATTTTATTCTCTTGCTGCTTTGAGTCCGAGGGTGCGAACTAGGTGAGAGACGCTTTTTACCTCAGGTTTCATCCGGGTCCTTCAATGGCGAGTCGAGACATATCAGAACGTGGTTCGAAGCCTCTCTATCTTATATTCTTTAACGCATAGTTGGAGTCATTCTTTCGAAACTTGAATTTTGTGCACAAGTGCATCAATTAAGCGAAAAATCAAAAGAATAAAAAAAAGAGAGAGAAAATCACAAATGTTAATGGGATTGGAAAAGACTAAGTAGAAAAATTCCAATATTAGAGATGTCTTATCAAAGCATTGTTCTTGGTCATGATTAGTAACTATTTTCATCTATTAAAAAGAGGGTTTTAGATTTTCAGGCTCTTCTATCAAATTTCAGCGAATCTTTAAATCCTGAAGAGTGGAGAGAAGATTTGAGAGGAATACACAATAAAGGCGGTAGACTGAAAACAAAGAAAGAAAAAGGAGCAGGGAGATAATTACGCTGAAGTTTTCCGAATTTTAATTTAATTTAGTGTTTTTTTTGTTTTATTAAAATTTTAAGATAAAATGTATATGACAAGTCATGTCATTATTTCTTTTCTTTTTACTTATTTTGTCACGTAAATGTATTAATAAATTCTTTTAATACTAGTTAATAACGTGTTAGATTAAAATTTATTTTTTTTTAAATTAGGAGATATAAATTGTTACCTCGTAAACCTCGTATTAAACTTATAAAAATACATAAAATTAATAATTTATTTATATATTAATCCGCTTAATTTATGTGGGATTATAGTTATTCACACAGATACATTTGCATATAGAGGCGAGGAACCCTCCCTGCTTAACGCAGACAGAGACCATGAGGAGACCATCTTGCCCACTCCGCACGACAGCTCCGAGTAGGCGTCGTGAAAGCCCAAAATAAGGGACAAACTCACGTGGGCATTCCGCATAATTCCAAGTGGAAAAATATACCAATTACCAAACAAAACAAAAATAGAAACACGTGGCCAGTCGGTTCCCATGCCCAGGTCGCCACCCAGCCACATAAGAATATAACAACGCGGAGAAATGACTTCCGTCGTCCCCCCCTTCTCTCTCTGACCCTCTCTCTCTCGACGAGGCCCAGCAATGGATTCTATCACTCTCTTGTTCACTCTTGGTCTCTTCGCCTTAGGCGGCGGCGTCTACTGGTTCCTCATCGTCATGGGCTCCGCCGAGCAGAAGGGCAAGCACGCCTCCCAGCTCTCCGGCGGCTCCATCTCCGCCGAGAGAGTCCAGGACAAGTACCGCCAATACTTGTCTTTCTACAGAACCCCGGAACAAACCGATAGGGCCAAAAAGGTCCCCGCTTTGGTCGACACTTTCTACAACTTAGTCACAGACATTTACGAGTGGGGCTGGGGCCAGTCTTTCCACTTCGCCCCTCCCCTCCCCGGCAAGTCCCACCGCGATGCCACCCGCATTCACGAGGAATATGCCGCCGATCTCCTCAACGTCAAGCCTGGTGACAGGGTTCTCGACGCCGGATGCGGCGTCGGCGGTCCGATGCGTGCCATTGCCGCCCATTCCGGGGCCAACGTGGTTGGTATCACCATAAACGAGTACCAGGTAAACCGGGCTCGACTGCACAACAAGAAAGCGGGTCTGGACATGGTTTGCGAGGTTATCTGTGGGAATTTCTTACAAATGCCCTTCGGTGACAACAGTTTCGACGGAGCTTATGCTATCGAAGCCACCTGCCATGCACCGAAGCTTGAAGATGTGTACGCTGAGGTCTACAGAGTCTTGAAGCCCGGAGCAATGTACGTCTCATACGAGTGGGCGACCACAGATCTTTATAATCCGGAGGATCCGGCACAGGTCGAGATTATTCAAGAGATAGAGAGAGGGAATGCATTGCCGGGGTTGACTAATTGCAGTGACTTTGCTGGGACTGCAAGGAAAGTTGGGTTCGAGGTGGTTAGAGAGAAGGATCTGGCGAGGCCCCCGGCGAGGCCATGGTGGCTGAGGCTGAAGATGGGGAAGATCGCGTACTGGAGGAATCACATATTGGTGACGGTGCTTTCTTGGCTCGGGATTGCACCAAAAGGGGTTGTGGACGTTCACGAATTCCTTTACGAGGCTGCTGATGTTTTGACTAGAGCTGGTGAGTCCGGGGTTTTCACTCCTATGTATATGATTCTCTGCAAGAAACCCGAGTCTACTGTCGATTCCTAGAACGACACGACCGGGGAATTGTATGCTTTTCCTCGGAAGTGATGGTGGAGCCTGCCTTAGGGCTTCGGCTCTCCCCTACCCTTGTTGTGATTTCAAATTTGGTTTCTTTTCATTAGATAATGGCTTTAACTTCGTTTGATTATTAATCATCTTTTGGCTTCTTTTCGTTTTTTTTTTTTTTTGGGTTGCGGAGCACTTACAAGGAATGTGTTGCAATTGCAATGACTTTTTGGCCCCAGAAAAAAAAAAAGAAAAAAAGTAAAAAGGAGTGTCATGGGAAGTTTTGTTTCTTGAATGGGGTTTATGCTTGGTTAAAGAAGAAGGTTTATTTGAACTTCGATAATTCTTCTAGCTTACTTTCAGTTTGGTTTATTACAATCCAATGGAGCCATTAATGCGGGCTCAATTCTTAAGAATATATTTATCCACCGAGGAAGGCGACGCGTTGCCCTTCCTGTGTTTCCCCTTTTCCCTCAACTCAGGTGGTTTTCATTAATGGGTGCTCGAAAATATTCGTTGTCTTGAATTTTAAAAGAGACCGTGTGGCTTGGCTCTGCATGAAAAGGACAAAAATGAAGTTGTAGGCAATTACCAGTAAATTTTGTAAATTTAAAAATTTGTATGTTGTTTAATATGGTCATATCTTTTCTTGATTTAGACAAATCTTTTGTCAAATAGGTGAGTTCGTATCTTTTGTTTTGTTTTTTTTTTTCCATAGTTTTCTTTAAAAATCAATTGGGCCTAATAAATTGGTTGTTCTCTTAGCATGCCCTCGCAACTATAAAAGTAAAGGAAGCCAGTAAGGACGGAGAGGCAAGGTGCTGTTTTTAAAGTTAATCTCGCTCTGCACATATTATTTTACAGTGCGTGTTTATATTTAGATTTCTAAGATGAATTCAAATTTCAACAATTGGAAATTTATTTTGGGCGCTGATTCATGTACCAGAAGGAGTGAGACTCCCCTATAGACCACCAAACTTGTATCCACTTATTTTAAATGCAACCACACTTAGTAGAGAGCATAAAAGGAACGGGGGAATTCACGAACCATGATCATTTGCAACGAAATTTTCTTATATTTAATTATGACATATCAAATATAAAATTTCATTGTACCATACAATTATATATATATTTTTTAATTTTTTAAAATCAGAAGAGGTTAAATTAAATTGATAATAAATAAATTTTTATTTAAACTGAAATAGTGGTAATCAATATCTTTATAATATTTTGTTTTTTCTGATAAAAAAAAAAGAAGAAGAAAAAAAGAGTAGAAAAGGTCTACATATTTCGATTAAAGCTTTGCTGGAGGCCTTGAACCGCAAGCTGTACGGTCAGGCCTTTCTTGAAATAGTCACAAGTCACGTAGCACGGGAGCGCGAGGAACGAAGATCATGTCGGGGTGGCATGTGCGAACCTTCATGTCTAAACACCATTTGATATATCATACTCAATTATAAATTTTTTAAGATTTTTTCAAATAAGTAATAAATAAAAAGAATATATTGCAATCAAATTTTGTTTTAAACCCAGTCTAATCCAGGGCTTGAAATTTAAAACTTCTTGCCTCTCTCATTTTCCCTTTCCTTTAAGGTTAACATCGATTCATTATCTTTGTTCAGAGAAAAAGAAGCTTTTAATGGGCTTAATGCAAATAGCAAACTGCGGTAGCGTGGAAATTAGATTAAGCGCGGAGTAGCTACAACTAGCTTAGCTCCCCGGATCCCATGGACGAAAGGGTTGAGAAGAAACGTGGGGAAAACTGGGATATTGATGCTGCGAAAATGGAAAGGAGAGAATGCAGGAGGAAAAGCTATACGATTGGTTGATATCTTAGAGAAGATTCTCACGCGATCAACCTGAGGACATTTGGAAGATGAAAGTGGGGGCAATGAATCCATGTTCATAAAACAACACGGGCGCCTTAAAGCGAGCGACTTACCACTTTTGTGCAGTGTCATTTACATTACGAAAAGTAAGGAAAAAGGGAGTGGAAAAAAAAAAAAAAAAAACACAAAGGAAAGTGTTCAGCAATAGCATCGGACGTCTAGTTCTGCACACATTGTTGTAAAGCGGGTATTGTCTTCTTCTTCTTCTTCTTCTTCTTCTTCTTCTTCTTCTTCTACTTCTTGTGTTTTTTACTCGGTACATCCATCGAATTCTGGTAATGTTATGGGACGCAGAGAGGGGCATATATCTCCGTGTTCTGTAATCTGCATTGGACTAACTGGCTAATTAACGTGAGTGGCTGCCGCTGCGAGTGATTATTTAAGGTCTTTGAGGCCCATGAAGGAGGAGAGGCCTTGCATCAAATCCTAGGACCCTCCTCTCATTCTGCCTGGAATAGACGAATTACTGTAACACTTTTTTCAATCTCTTTCCCACCACTAACAACTAAAACTAAATCTAATCACACTGAACTAAAAAAAAGTACTAGTTGGTTTAGTTTGCCCACCATGCAGTATTTGTACGGAATCCAAAGTAATTGCACATGCTGCTTTTTCTTTTTTAATTTTATATATAAAAAAAACTAATTGCCTTAACATTGAGAGTCGCGTGGAATTATAAATAAAATAAAATAATTAAGTATAATTTCATTTTCTTAAAAAAAAAACTAATTACAATTATTAAAAAAATTTTATTAGAAGATATCATAATTACAGAAAAACAGTGATTCTTATTTTTTAACCATAAAAAAGAGTAAAAATTTGACATTATAAAGACGGTAAAAAAGGACTTGAAATTATTAAGAAAATTTTAAAATAAAATAAAATAACGATAAATTATATAATAAAAATAATTCTACATATTTTTATAAATTTTTCACTCTTTTTATAAAATTAAAACTAAAATCTTTCAAACATCAGAATTTAAATATTTAATTATTAAAATATCTTTTACCGAATTTTAAAAATTTTAAATAAATGTGTCACGCCTACTGCCCTAATGCTCATCATAAAATTTTAAAAAGTTATTCTAATATCTAATATCAACTAGTTCTTCAATTTGTGGCAATGAAGGGAAGATTTGCGTGATGTTTTCAAATTGCAAATAATTGGAGTTTTGGTCACAAGAGCATTTGGTGCTGTACCGAATGCACCAAGTATCAAATATTTGTCAACTCTTTGAGTTGCAGAGAAGAAACTGAAAATTTCATCACTCGTTTAACTTCCATAATCTAGCTGAATTGACGACCAAGTATAGCCTGATGGAATGGTGGAATCTAGAATGACAGCAGGGATGATTACGCGTCTTTCTCCTTTCGAACTACTTGAAGGGACGTCTCATTTGTGCAGAGGAATTTAAGTTAGTTATGCGAGGAGGAAATGACTAGAACGACATGCCGGACACAGCTCATGTCGCGATTGCACAAACCCCATTTCAATGGAATTGAAAACTCCATCACCCACCCATTAGCCTGGACTCCAAAACATCCCATTACTTAATTCATTTGCATGTGAAGTGTCGGCTAGTTTTCGTTACGTCTGTTATGACACATGAATAACTTGTACAACAAAAGGCTTGTTAAGCAACTGCTAAATGAAATAAAGAAACACTTCTTTTGCTTGCTTCAAAGTGCTAGTAAATGGGATTCGTTGGTTTGATATATGCGAGGCAGAATGTCAATGGAGATGCTGTGTCATAGCCTTATATGCTCTTCTTTCTCTCTGAAGGAACGTGTGGCAAGGCATTGCATTTGGTGTATTTCTGATAAAGTCGAAAGCCATCATCTTGATATCTGCACTATCAGGCTTATCTCAATTCTCTAAAGCATTTCCAATTGGCCGATCTTATATTTTAAGTTTGTCAAGTTCCACTGGCATTTGTCATATAAGGGTGAATAATACCGTTCATGCAATCCAGGGAGATAGCAGCAAACGATGATCGAGTCCAGAGTTGCTGAAGGCAAGGCCTCGCCAAAGAGAGACTTTAGGCCGTTAAAAGGTAGGAATAATAGGAGTCTGAGGATAAATCTATTGGAAAAAATCACCCAACCCAATGGTGGAAGTGTTGTTTGTCACAACGATGAAGAGAGGGCATTGAGAGTGAAGCTATTGGTCAGGAAGCAAGACCTAAAGCAAATGTTGGAGCTGGTGAGAAGTGTCAGGAGCAACACTCAAACCATCTTATTCAACACCCTTGTCGTCCTTGTCTGCGGAACAGCGGTTAAATATTCTTCAGAGAAAGCATCTTTCCAGAGGACACGCAGCTTGGATTCCTGAACTCCGAAGCATTCCTGAGGAGCTTTGAACTCATTTGTACTTTGACAGTTAAATATGTAAGTGATGAATCTCCTTCCAATTGAGAGAAATGTACGAGTCGTGACACATTTTGGCTTAGGTTTCATGCAATGGCATTCCCGGTGTTTTCTGCAAATTAACAACACATCCCTTCTGCTTAGCCTGAGAGGTCATATTTACCTGGACGATGGGACCTCATTTTTCTAATGGAATCGATCCACCCCTTTAATGATTTATGTGAAACAGAAGCCCAAAAGTGCAGATTCGAAAGAATGGATTCTAAGCAGGATAGCATCAGAAAACGAAAAAAGACCGAGCTTAATGATCCCATACGAAGCAATGAATAAGTAGAGTAGCTTACGTGCATTCGCCTTGTCGACTGTTGCTGCAAATTGAAATCTTCCTTTCTTTGTGGCGCTAAAGGTACGTTAGCATGTGGAATCTCATCAATTTGTGTTGGTTTTATACCATAATTTACACGAAAAATGGAAAAGCTGCAGTTGGTATTTGTTAAATTAAAATCTCATTGTGCTTTGGACATCGGGAATTAGCTTTTTTTTATTCTTCCCTCTCTCTACTGTCTCTCTATTCCGCTTGAACCAGTCTGTAATACAGTCTGCAAGTCTACGTAGATTCTTGGAGAAAAAATCCTACATATTACCACAGGGCAGTCTCCCAGAAAGCATGTTACGAAGCACCCTGGTCAGCTAAAAAGTACATAGAGTGGCCAAGCTTCCATAGCACGGTATCTTATGTAGCGTGAGAACTTGCTTTGCTTTAGAGTGGGGAAAAAAATTGTCCTTTCTCTAGCAACAAGCTCATATGGTACCAACATGGTATCTCTTGCTAATGTTGTCATACTGTAGACTTTAAAATCTAGATGCCTAAAGTTATTGTTCCAGCTAGTTAAAGTTTGAATTTTTCTTTTTTTGAAAAGAAAGGGAAGTGTGATGGTAGTCATCGGCTTATCACTATACAAAGCTATAGACAGTAATGTACTTACAAAACATCCATCACGCTACAAAATCTTTTCCTAAGCCCCATGGCTGTTCCAAAAATCCTTTCCTAGTATCCGAAGAGCTATTCATTAAAACTAAGTACACCCATAATTTGCAGCCCCCAGGCTTGAAAACTCTCTGTTTCATCTTAGACTTTCACCTTAAGTGCTCTGAAACAAGCAAATTATGCCTTTGTAAACGTAGCAAACCAAAAATACCGCGCCAAAACAGACCAGTTTCAACCCAGAACGCCCTCCCTCTGTCATCATCACCAGCTTCTATCCCCATCCTGGCTGCCAACAAGGTTCAAGGAAAAGTCATGCCACACCTTTTTGCAACCTCAAGGATGCTTAAATTCTCTAAACTAGGATCATGATCATGATGATGGTTCACTGCAAGCCTTTTAAGGATGCCTAATAATGTAGACTCCTTATAATCCTTTGGAGACCGAATGCCATCACACTCCACTCCCTCCCTCATTGCATTCTCCTTTCCAAGCACCGATGCTGGCAATGCACGCTTTCCTTTAGCATCTTTCTCTGTTTTGTGAAAATGTGCACCACTAGGACCAACATTTCTAAACTTGTCAATATCTTCGATGCTCTTTCTGGCTGTATTTTTCTTTCTGCTGTTACCTACTTGATCAGCTTCACTCTCTATTTTAGAATTGCTTATGCCTTCCTCTCTATTCTTATTCCTTGCATCTTCATTGATTTGTTGAAACCCAGATTCTAATACCTCAGTGGAAAATTCCAACTTTCCCTTGGTGGAGCTTTCTCCATTACATTCCCTGTTGCTGTCATGCATTTCAACTACCCTTTCTTTGCTTTGGTAATTTTGTGGTAACTTTGAACCACGAGTGCACAGATCAATTACATCAACTCGTGATTTATCAACAGATTTTTCCAAAATTTCTCCTGATTTCTCTGTTCCAGCATCTAAATCATTTCTCAAAGTCTCCATAGCCACATTATTGTCCAAATCTTTTGATTTTCGCACTGAAGAACTCAATTTACCCAGCATTTTTGCATACATACTTAAAGTTTTCCGAGATTCAGCAGCTAAACTACCTCTTGTAGCCTCCAACTCCAAATTTTTATCCAAAACATTTGATTCATTCAATGGAGGTATCAACTTCACAGTAGTGTTCAATGATGTCTTTAATGTTTTCCCCCCACAAGTGCCTACTAAACCACTTCCTGGTGTTCCAAACTCCAAATCTTTATCTGAAATTTTAGACTTTTTAACAGGAGACTCGCAAACACATTCATTTAACGTTGATTCCCTTTTCGAAACCCTAACATCCGTGGATTCACAGCGAATTACCTCGCTCTCGTGAGCTCGACAAACAACAGGCGATGAAATCATACCCGAACCGATTTCCATCCTCTCCGTCAATTCTGCCTCCAGAGAAAACCCTAGATCCGTATCCCTCCCCAAATCAACGGCAACCGAATCACCATCAACGGCCTCGATCCCCTCGCCATTTCCTAGGCCTTCAGCTGATGCTACCGGTTCCAGTTGCAGCAGCCGCTGCTCTTCCGAGGAGCCGCTCACATCCGGCTGCGTGTGGAAGTCCTCGGCGGTGGTGTAACGAGGGACATTATGGCCATTTTGCCGCTCTCCGAGAGTTTGCGGTGCTGATAACATCACGATTCCGGCGGAGGCCACCGGAACTTCGCTGGAATCGAAGGCAAGGAGGGAAGAGTCATCGTCCATCTCGAAGGCGAAGGGGCAGTGACGCAAGTGCTCTTCTTCGGGAGATGGCACGTGGCAAAGCTCAGCGACTGAACGGAAAGGATCGTCGTCGTGGTGCATCGCTGTGAATTTCAACTCCGTTTGAGAGAGTCTGTTTGATTTTAGGGTTCAGTTCCAAACTTTGAACTTACTTGAAAGCCAATGCCATCCGGAGGCATTAGCCTTGAGAGTTCGACGGGTTCACACTACTCAACAACACGTCAGCAATTTTATTTATATATTGGCGCCCTAATGTTTCGAGTCAAATGGGCCGAGACCATCCGCTTAGAATTTCATTAAGGACAGGACAAGCCCAATAATAAAATTTGATCTCTGTTCCTTATAAATTAAAAGATAATATATACGCAATTAGGAGATTGAATTTCACAAGCATAGGGATTGAACAGCATGTTATATTTGACGCTGGCTGCCAAGGAAAAGTTTGAAATTAGCCCTATATAACATACAAATCCACATCTCATATGTCGCTGCGTGGAACGAGTGAGCCCTCAATCAATAATTCATCCTCATATTTATTATTATGCCATTTGGTACACAGACCTTGACGGAGGTTTCATTTCTGCAAATCAAATACATTAATTATATCAAAACCCCTTCTACAAAAATATTCTGGAATCACACAAAAACCCATCTGCTGACACTGAAAAAATGAAATGAACTTCTAAGTAAATGAAACCGAGAAGAAAAAAACAAAGAATTTTTTTTGGGTACATAAAAAATTAAGAAAAAAAAGGGCTTTCGGAAGACCTCGGAAAGCTGCGACCACTCTACAATGTCTCCATAATCCAAACACCGATCCAGGGTCAACCAATGAACCCATTCAGCTTTGGATAGATGCAAATTGGCTTCTAGCTTCAAAGGAATTATGACAATAATGATGCTTTACCTGGAAAATCGCCACCAAACCCCAGGTTTATGCTTTAAGCTAATCGTGTGTCGAGCCATCCAGAGAATGCATGAAGTGATACGCATTTACACAGCTCAGAAGAACCACTCTCAAGACCTCCAGCAGGAAAAACGCAATATGTCTTTTCCTTCACGAGGGGCTCCAAGGCAGACATATACCGGTCCCATGCTCCATTTCTAGGCAGCTGCAACAATATCCCATGATCCCAATAATGTTTTTAAGTTTTCAATCAATATTGCAACTTCCTCGGAGAACGTGAGCAAAGTAAAACCCCGCCAGTAATAAAATATTGAAGCCTGAGGAGTGCAAACTAGCCACAAGTGTGCAAGGCTCATTCGGAGAAAGACATCCCAAGTGAGGCAAAATCAGGTACTTAATACCTCAGAATTTACTTCCATCTCAGTTTCTAGTTGTTGACTGCTCCCAGTGAAGACGTCCTTTTCCCCAAAAAAGATGCACCTGTTAAATTATTAAGAAAGTTACGAGAAAACGAAGGATGTTTAATTTTCACCGAGAAGGAAAAGGAGAAGGGAAAGAAAAAGAAGGCCACTCTGTATTGATTTTGATTGAAATATCAGTTTAACAATTAGACAATCCGATCAGAACAAGAACCCCTCAAACTGCCAGCAAATTGATCACAGCCCCACCATACAAATTAAAAAAAAAGAGAGAGAGAGAGAAAGAAAGGAGGAACAAAAAAAACAGAAAAGAAAACCCAGAACTGCTTTTTTCTTTTTTTTCAATTCACGAGAAAGGAAGAAACAAACAAAACCCAATTGAGAAGAAGGGGGCAACCTCAGCACGGGCAAGATCGAAAGCGAGGTAATTATTGAAATCGGAAAACTGGAAGAGTTGCTGCCAAATCTGGGACTTATCAGCAGAGGAAGAGCGAGAAATCTGGTGCTGGAGCAGCCCACAGATCTCCTTCACCCCTTCTTCCGAAGGCTGCCACAGAGCCACTCGCTGCCGTCGCCATTCTCTAATTTTTCTTTCGGCACTGCTCCGGACAAAGAAAGACACGGATGGACAGATGTTTAGGCAAAGGCAGAACAAGAAAAGAAAATTCCCATTTTACTGTCCTCTAATGTTTCTACGGGGACTTAACTTCATATACATACATACATGCATACATACATATATATATATATAGAGAGAGAGAGAGAGAGAGAGAGAGAGAGTTTGCGTGGATGGTGTCTTGCAGTCGCCTTGGGCATGTGGTGAACTGAAGAAATAGGCTTTGCGATTTTCCATTTTACCTTAATAAATTATAATATTTTTTTTCTTGTTTAATTTCGCTTTGTTAGAATTTTTAAGTAAACATCGAAAAAATGAGGCGAACTTTTTTTTTTTATTATTATTAAAGGAGTTATAAAAGGAAAAAAAAGCCGTTAGTATCACTTGTAGCCGAATCTTTGAAGCAAGATTATCTTTGCATGTGTAACCCTCATGCAAAGATCTTCAAATCATGCAAAGATCTTCAAATTATTACAACCGCTATTGTCAAACTCTCGTTCAAACCTTGCATCTAACACAAATGCAAACATAAAATCTATTACTATAATTATAAAAACTTACAATCATCGTGTAAAGATCGAAGTAAAAAAATTTGGGTTGATGGTCGAATGAGATTATGGATGATCAAAGTCTACGAATTACTACAACTCGATGTTTGTCACACTCTGTCGCTGGATCTGTTGTTGTGTTTTTTTGTTTTTGGAGGAACAAAGAAGAGAAAGAAAGAGGTGAAGAAACAAAAACATTTTCCAAAGGAAGAGAATTAAACCCTTAAAACCGTGTCGAAATTTTGGAAGTATATTTTAATGGAGGACCCTATTGTATTGCAAGAACAAAAAGCATCAAGATCAACGTAGGAATAAAAAAAAGGGTCTAAGTTTGTCCAAAATTGAATCTTCATAGGCTCTATATCCTGCCCAGACCAAATTATCCAAGTGATCAGATTCCATGGAGCATTGGACACTGGGAAACTCTGCTGCAGGAGATGGTTGAACGGGTCAGACTTGTAGAGGGTTAGAAAGATTTCCCGGTACACTTCCTCTTGCAGCAACCTGCCAGAAGATAACACCAACATAAGGAATAAGAAAGACAATAGGTCCAGGATACAAAATTCGGAAACCAGAAGGGAAAAGGGAATAAAAGAAGCAAAAAGAATGTAATCTAATGAACTCAATGCGGAACCCTTTCTCTTGGGACACTTGATGACAAAATCTTCCACCCCCACCAAACTTTGAGAATGAGAACAACTCTCTCAACCTCTCCGCAGTATAATCCTCCTCACCAACCTTTTCCCAAGAGACTCTAGGCATCTTTTCCTCTTCAGTATTCGTAATCTTGTCCTTCGCTATTCCTGATGTTTCTCTTTGGAAGGCCGGTGTTGCAGGTGCTGCCTTTTTCGCATTCATTGCAATAATTCTTGCAATTTCTTCTCCGAGCTTCCTAGATATCCTCTCCTCCTCCTCCTCCTCGCGAGCATTCGCAGCAGGATCACGTGCAAAGGCTGCCCGTTCTCTATCTTCAAGATCACTAACCATCTTCTGCAGTTTGGCGCCTTGTTGAGAGCCACGAACTTGCTGTTCGCGCTTAACTCGCAGGAGATCATCAAACAATTTACGAGCTTTCTCGTCCTTGAGAATCTCATAAGAGGAATTGTGCTTTTGGAGTTAGCATGGGCATTTGGTTCATCAGGCCTCTTATCTGCGTGCAATTCTAAAGCCCTCAACTTGTACGCTTTTGTTATCTCTTTTTCATTAAGCTTAGCCCCTTTTCCTCCCCAGAAGGCAGCCCCAAAAAGCCAATACAGAACGAAAAGCATGAAGCTACCCTATAAACCCAACGGAGCCACCCGAGAGAGATTATGCTAATGATGAGTAAATCCTATTCCTACATTAAAAAAAAAAAAAAATCCCAATTACGTGATTATCAGAGAAAACATTAATTATGTCCTCATTGTTCCACACTTGAGAAAATCGCAATCCATCTTTTGAAATAAAAAACAAGCAAAACAACACGGCTGCACCACTTAAAAGTTGAAATTTTTGGAGTAGGCACCAGCAGCGGCATTGAGAAAAAGGACAAAAGCGGCAAACGGCAGGGACAAACGATGTCACGACAACAACGGCAATGCAGGGCAACGACACCGGTGCCCGACGGCTTTAACTTGCAAAAGACCTTTTATTCTTCTTCTTCTTTTTTTTTTTTTTTTTGGATCTATTTATTCTTTCTGTTTATCATTTTCCCGATTTTGTTTGGACAACCCATTTTCAAACAATATTAGAAATTTTGGGCTGTAGGCCCAATCTGTCCAGAGAAAAATCTTTAAGGCCCAAATTATCCTGGTCCAATGCTCAGATTAAAATTCCTCCTAATCCCACGTAAAAGTAGAAACAATACTCAAATTTGCACCCGAGCAAGGTTGGCGGATAAAAGTTTTAATACAAGTTTTAGATATGGCCCCTTAGCATAATCGGACCTGAGACAGGTCCGCCCCAAATAAAATGAGGCTTGTTCTCATGACATGAGCTTTGAAATTATGAAATATATACTGGACCCAAAAAGAAAAAAAAAAATTATGAAATATATGAGTCCTGCATGCGCTATCATGCAATAATACTCTTCATTTTTTTTCACACCAACTATTTGATCTATAGGATAGTCATAGCCCACATGGCGCAAGATGGGAAGAAATAGAATCTTCAAATTGCTGGCCGGCAGCAAATTCCAACTACCGAGGAAATAAAAACAGAAAGTGAAAGGCTTACGTCCCAAACAAATTAGACAGGGAAACTCTCCCATTCTTCAAGACACCAATAACCATGGCCAATTGAAATTGACACAAAATAGTATGCTTGACTCAAATGAGAAACAGAAACAAGGGTTGATTGTTACATTTAATGTTAAAAGTTTACTTCAGAACAACAGCCGCATTTCTCAGAGCCAGATACCTCTGAACATACTCATTTGGAAGTGATCTTACAAGCTTAAAGACATCGGTATTTGCATATCTGAGCTTCGTTCTTGGATCAAGGTATGGTGCCTGCAATTGCATATTAACAATGTAAGCATTACCCATAGAGAAAATAAATACAAGATGGACACTTGAAAAATGGGGTTTCCTGAGTTATTTTTTATTGTATTCCACACTAAAATATTGTATCAAAGTGATCAACATGTATGCATTCCAAATGTCGATGCTTTTGGTTTCACACAGCCTGTAAAATGACAAGCTACCAAAGATTTATGATAGCCATAACAGGGCTGATTAGTTTCTCAAACACATTACAAGCAACAAACTACAGAAGTTTTCAGCCTTAAGCGATATATATCCCCTTTGGGCTAAATCAAATAGAAGCACAAAACATCAGGTTGTAAGTGTAAGATGCCTGAGAGTGATTCTCAAATTGAAAATCCAGATCACCACAACATTCTTCAAGAAATCAAGAAGATGAGTAGCAAACCAGCTGGAAATATTCACGAGATTAGATGGGGAGACAGGTATGGGCCTCAGTCATCTTTTTATCCCCGTCCATATTAGGTTGTCACTAACAGAGTACTAATTCAAGTAAAGCAATCATCAACTGCTTGATAGTCCACTCAAAAGTGGGGCACTTGCAAAAAGCTTATCCTCAGCCTCAAAAAGGGGGAAAAAGATTCATCAGAAAATGGGTTCTGATGATAATACCGGGATAGAAAGGATTTTGTTTTTCTGGCTGAAACTTGAAAATTGAGTATAGAAGCTTTTGAAATCTCTCTAAATTCCCTATTCAACAGATGTTATTTCAATGTTCTGGAATAAATCTCTATAGATTTCCTATTCAATAGATCCTAATTAACAACCTTGGATCACTCACTTGAACTTAAACATCCAATAAAACTGTTGAGACACACCACAATTTGTTTTGTCATATCGTATAGATACATCCCGAAGTAACACGAGAATTGAGCTTCAGAAAAGGGGGAAACACACCTCAAATCCTGTTATGTCGCATATTCTCCTGCAGGGATGGATAGAGGGCGGCGACTCAATGTTAACATCTGCAAGAGTACCAATAATTAAAAAAGAACCGGGGGGGGGGAATCAAAAACTTGATCACTTAAAAGCAAAAAATTAACTAACTTAAACAGGAAAACAAAAATGCTAATGAGATTAACCGATTCGTACGCATAACTCGCGAAATTGAAGGAAAGATAACAACTTGAGGATGGGAATTCAAGAACAAGAGAACAAATTAAAGGGATTCCCTTCAAATGTCTGTTCTGTTCTGTTCTGTTGTTACGAGTAAGTAAAGAGGGAGGAGGAAGGAATCGACAATGGCATACAGTTGGGATGGTCGGGAGGGTAGTTATGGAAATTCTCCGCCTGAAGGATCTGCTTGAGGTGTTTCCAATGGCGGCTTCTGGATTGGCCTTTAGGGTACTTGTCGTACATCTGTATCCTCTTGAAAGGCAGGTGTACCGGCAGCACCATCTCCGATTTTACCACCTCCTCCTCCATCTTCTCCTGCTCTCTCAAGAAAATACAATCACCTCCCCACCCCCGAAAAAAGAAAAATAAAAAAAAAGAGAGAGACAGAAAGAAGAAGAAAATTTTCTATCTGCTGTTCGTGGAGTTATTATTATTATTATATTTTTCAGAAGTTAAAAATAAATACGCAGAAAACGGCGACGGATTATGAAATAGTCCTTTGTGAAGGCAAAAGCGATGCAGTTCTTTTGAGAATAAAGCGACGTACGACGTCGTTATGGGAAAAATTAGAACCTTCTCTACCCTTTTCTTTTCTTCCCTCCTGACGACCGCGTCTGAGGTGCAAGCCAGGAAGGAAGGAGTACATGCCATGGGGATTGGGTTGCCATTGCAGATCAGGTTAAACTTAAAAAAAAAAAAGAAAAAGCAGAGAGAGAGAGAGAGAGAGAGAGAGAGAGAGAGAGAAGGAATGTATTTCTATTACCTTTCAATTTATCTGCACTTCTCGTAATTAGTTTACGAATCGTAACATTAATCGCTGCTTTTCTTTCGAATCGTCTGGTAGCCCATTATTCTATCTTCTTCTTCTTGCTTAGCTTTTGGATCTTGTAAAAAATTACAAATGAACTAATCACAGTGTGAGTGGGAGCGGAGTGAATTGAATTTATGTGTTATACATGATATCCCACAATTCTGTCATTGCTATTGAGCTGCTTTGCATTGTCGAACGGATCAATCTGAATCCTTCTTTATCTGACTTTTGGTTTTTATTTGTATTTTTTATACTTTCAGATCCAGACACCTTATTTCCTGTTGGATTGCAACTCTTTATAAATTTCGGCTTTCCTTTCTTTCAGTTTGAAGAATCGGCTTGGGATTTCAGGGTATGGTTTTTTTTTTTTTTAACTTTTTCTTTTTCTTTTTATTTTATTTTATTAAATCTCTCTTTTAGCTCTGCTCCTTATCTTTGAATCTTGATGAATTTCCCTGCACGACATATATATATATATAGTGATGAGGAGGAGGAGATAGGCTGGCGTAAGAAAGGAGAGTGAGTGATGCAGGGTGACATTCAACGCTCCATTTCCATGCGCATAAACCGTAGAGCCGAGCCCAGTAGCAGTTATCTACCTCCTCATTCTAAAGGTATTTTCTTTTTCCTTTTCTAATTTTGATTTAATTTGTTTTGGAAAGCCCACTTACTGATTTATTCTGAATATTTTCTTTACCTAGTAATTGATGACCGTGGAAGATATCACGTCACTTTTACCCTCATTTTTGGATAGCATGTAGCCTTGCTTTGTTTTCTACTTAAAGGCGGGAGGCGGGTTTTGGTTTGCAATTGGTGTTTCCTTTTTAGGATGACTGGAAAGATAGTAACTTTAATGATTCTGATGCAGATGATGCTGAAGGTGGATTCTTTTCTTCAGGGAAGCTGCCCAGTGATTATCCTGTGAAGATGGTTTGGAAGAGGGGATTTGTTCGGTTGGTTCTAGTGGCTGGCATAGTTTGGATGTTACTCATTCTTGTTGCCTTGTTTTTTCATATTTGGTCTTGCCAATCTTCATATGTATTCTTTTCAGGTAATGTGCATAATTTTTCTTTCTCATTTATTCTCTTTCATAACATTTGTATTGTGTGTGAGTTCATGAATTGTACATGAGTGTGTGTGTGTGTGTTTGTGTGTGTGTGTGTATGTGAGAGAGAGAGAGAGAGAGAGAGAAAGAGAGAGAGAGAGAGAGAGAGAGAGAGAGAGATGAATTGAAAAAACTGCTTCAGGCTTAGTTTGTGGGAGGTCTCATTTTATTGGGTCCTATTGGGTGAAAAACTTTGGTTTTGAAAGCCTACTTCACTCCGTTTACTTATGTAATACCAGCAGCCAAACAGAGCATAGGCAAATGGTATGTGTTTGTTGGATTTGCCATTTTGGGAGAGCTAGGATCCATTTTCTGCTGGATTCTTACGGTATCAGAGATATGGTGCTGTGTTTGGATTTAATGAATCTAATTGATTTGTATTAATCTGACTAAGAGATTGCTGTCTGATGTGCAGCAATTTGTAACAAAGAGAGCAAAGTATATAACATTTTGAACTCGTTCGGATTTGTGCCACAACAACACCGTAAGGCTAAGATGATATATCCATTTTGAAGTGTTTATTTGTCTCTCTTTACTTGTTATGATCTGAACATCTTCTGTTTGTATCTATTAGGCTGTCCGATACCTGTCGCCAATAACCCTGACAGAATAGTCATTCCAGAGGGACGAACTCCAGATGATGTTGTCAAGAATCTATCATATTTTATGGAAGATGATCCTGTCAATGGATCTCAGTCAACCCCATTATTTGGAGGACATCAAAGCTGGTTGCAGAGAGAGGAAAGTTTCAAATTAAAAACTTCAATGAAGGTGAATTCAAAATTCGAAGCTCTGTCAGTTTTTATGTTAGCTTCAGGTCTACCATTGCCTTGACAATGAAAACTGGTCATTCCTTCTCATTCTATGGGATAAATTGTTTTTCTTTTGCCTTTGTTTATTGTGCCGTTCAGGTCCATTGTGGGTTTATACATAACGGTGGTGCTGATATGGATCCAATGGATGTTGAATATGTCAAGAAATGTAGTTTTGTGGTTGCATCTGGGATTTTTGATGGATATGATGTACCTCATCAGCCTTCCAATATAAGTGAGCGTTCTCGGAGACTGTTTTGCTTCCTTATGGTAGTTGATGAGGTATCTTTGAAATTCATTAAGGAAAATGCTACTGTTAAGAAGGACAATAGGGGGGGACAATGGGTTGGTATTTGGCGTCTTGTTCTATTGAGACATTCTCCTTATGATGAGCCCAGAAGGAATGGGAAAGTTCCTAAAATTTTAACTCACAGATTATTTCCCCAAGCACAGTACAGCATTTGGATTGATGGTAAAATGGAGCTGATAGTCGATCCATTGCTTATTCTAGAAAGGTACTGTCTCACATTCTTAAATAGCTCTGCCTATGTGTATTCTTCTGTTACTGTGGTCAAAAGTAGGTAATAATGAGGAAGAACAGATAATAATAAGAAGCATGAGCTATACTTGATCTGCAGATACTTATGGCGTGGAAAGAATACATTTGCTATTGCTCAGCACAAACATCATCGTAGTATATATGAGGAAGCTGATGCAAACAAGCGGAGGAAACGATATGCCCGACCTCTGATTGATCTCCACATGAAAATATACCACTACGAGGGAATGGAGCCTTGGAGTTTAAAGAAAAGTACTGTTAGTGGTAAGAAGGGAAATTCCTTGCTTCCATAGATTGTGTCTTGTGCAATACCTTTTCTTCTTTGTTTCTTTGATAGGGTGAGATAGCTTTTCATGAGTATCGACTGGAATTCATTAAGTGCAGATGTACCAGAGGGAGCTGTTATCATACGTGAACATACGGCATTGAACAACCTGTTCAGCTGCTTGTGGTTTAATGAGGTTAACCTCTTCACTCCAAGAGACCAGCTGAGCTTTGGCTATGTTGTCTTTAGACTAAAGGGGGTATTCAGGTTCTTTATGTTCCCAAATTGCGAGTATAACTCTCTATTCATATTGCATCCGCACACCAGAGAGCATTCTTCGAAGGTAGAGTGGGTAAAAAGTTTGGGTGAGTTTAAGGGAAGTGGCAGCAGTATGAAAGAGAGCAGAGGTGGGTTAGGCTTGTGGACTCCTTATCCTGCAAACCTCGATTCAGTTGTACTGCCACCGGTTCTAAGAACATCAAAGGCAGGCTGACATTTTGTGTGATAAATTCAGATTCAAAATACAAACATCAAGAAATACTCGTGGATCACCATCCCCGCTCAGTAGAAGAAGAATGTGGAAGCCTAAGAAATCTTGTTTAGTGGAGGAACAAGAGAAAATTTTGATTAAACTTTGTAGATTTTTCGTGTACGGTTACTTGTATATTCCATTTGAGCATCCTCTTCACACTGTCAACTAATTTTCGTTCGCTTCTTCCCACTAATTAGTTTTGCTTTCCAGATTTCTTAACATAGCAATATGGGGCGTTATATCATTCAGGTTGTCATAAGATCATTTCACCTCGTTGTGATATCCATGCCACTGCCTAGCTTCTCATTACGGTTTATTGAGCCCAGACTGAACCGGAAAATTTTCTCCGTTAGATCGGTTATGCCTTTCACCCAAATTAACAGATTAATTGCAATATGCATTCCCAATTTATATACTTAAGAGGAAACAGAATAC
This sequence comes from Bruguiera gymnorhiza, assembly GCA_020883675.1. Taxonomy (NCBI): domain Eukaryota; kingdom Viridiplantae; phylum Streptophyta; class Magnoliopsida; order Malpighiales; family Rhizophoraceae; genus Bruguiera; species Bruguiera gymnorhiza. The sequence continues at coordinate 468,727 of JAIRCJ010000041.1, read as the reverse complement.
TAGACCTTCACCCATGAGTATCACATTTAAGCCACCAATCTGATCATGGAACCTCAGATTTCAGTTCCCGAAACAATAGAAAACTTATCAAGGGAAAAATTTGGGAAACAGGAATCCATAGAGATGAGATAGAAAACAACGGCAATACAACAAGCATCTCACAAGAGCCTTGCAATGCAAGGCAGCCCCCGATTAGTCAATAACTGCATACAAGCAACTACTAATAAATTACAAAATCAAAAGAGTCCTCACTGGAAGAATATAGGCATCATCTGAACAACTTTGAGTTTTCCTTTCATAGGCCAAGTAACTTTCTATTTGAAACCCAAAATACCAACCCTCATTATTGCTGCTGATGAAGAGGGATGCTGCTGATGAAGAGGGATGCGAAAGTAGGGGTGAGCAGGCAAATCAACAAATCCCAGGCTCCTCCCAAACAATTTAAGGTTCTCAATTCGCTGAATCTCGGCTATAAAACTGGTCAAGAGTCTTTGCTGGGATACGGTGCAGTAGCTCACGAGGGAAGATGCGGAGCAGTGTCCATGCCAAATCAAGTGATTGGAAGATGTTGCGGGTGTCATAAGCCCCTTGTGTGACAAACTTCCTCTCAAATTTATCCAAAAATTCCAAATATAGCTGTTTGCAAAAGGAAACTTGTTAGTCTGCTAATGAACTGCTGGATACAGAATAATGAAATCTTTCATGAGAAGAATGAAAAACACAGAGTACCAGGTCTTCAGAAGAAAGAGCTTCTTCTCCAACAACAGCTTTCATTGCCTGGACATCCTTTCCAATTGCATAATTTGCATAGAGCTGAAATATCAAAAAAGATAATTGCACTTAAAATATTTGACAAGTTAAAACGAGGCAAAAACTGAGAGCACACTGCAGTGGCTGCCCAACCAGACCTGGTTGGACACATCAGCATGATCCCTGCGAGTCATCCCCTCGCCAATTGCACTCTGCAATAATAGCAATATTACTTGAGATATGCCTCAGGCTCCGTATATATGTCATCCCAATGGCAACCTTGCACTAGACAACAACCCTCCCAAACCAAAAAAATAACCCAAAAAAAAAACAAAAACAGCAAATTGAATACTAGGAGATTATTTTGCACCTTCATCAGACGAGACAGTGATGGAAGGACATTGATTGGAGGATATATCTGCCCAATTCAGATAGGTCAATATTCAATCAAATATAACCTTTCCAGACCACAGAAATATACGTCAGAATTGGTCAACCACATAACCAAGATTCAATCCTTGTGGTGTTGTACCTCTTGTAGGCATTGATCCCAATAGACCAAATTCTTCATCAAAGATGGTAAACCATACAAGGAGTACAAAAAATAATAGCATGCTCATGATACGTATTAAATCACATGAATGTGTTGAGGTGTTCGAAGTCACAAAAGGGCCAGTCCAAACTCTGGTGTCTGGTCCACGTCCATGACCCAAACCAGAACTATTAATCAGCATGCTCTAGAATTCACATATCCTCACCTGCCTATTGTGGAGTTGCCTGTCAATATATATCTGTCCTTCTGTAATGTATCCCGTAAGATCCGGGGTAGGATGTGTTATATCTGGTCAAAAAAGATATTCATGTTAAAGCAATCTATTCCAAGGACAGATGCAGGGTACATTCAAGGTTGTTTCAGGGTAGTTTGAAAATACAACGCCATCATTTGGCATAGTTAAGATTGGAATTTGAGTGATGGAGCCTTACCATCATTTGGCATAGTTAAGATAGGAATTTGTGTGATGGAGCCCTTCCGCCCTTCAATTCGTCCAGCACGCTCATATATTGTTGCCAAATCAGTATACATATACCCAGGATATCCGCGCCTTCCAGGCACTTCTTCTCGGGCAGCAGACACCTGCAGCAGCAGTCACTGGTCAGCAACAGATAAATGGTTTTATCTCTCAGTAGCGCATAAAATAGTACATGCAAGGAAAATTTTTATCTTCGAGCAATGGAATTCTGAGCACAACCACTAGAAGATGAGAAGACACCATACCATAAGTTACTTTTTCTAGTGTTTGTACAAATATCATTGAGGTACATCCTCGAGAGTGCAAAGTAAAGGTTTGTTTCTTCTCACCTCTCGGAGAGCATCAGCATAAGAACTCATATCTGTAAGTATGACGAGAACATGCTTCCCACATTCATATGCCAAGTATTCTGCAGTAGTAAGAGCAATGCGAGGTGTGATAATACGTTCAATTGTTGGGTCATTTGCCTGCATGGCAGAAGGGCAGAAGAGACATAAATTACCATCTTAGCATAACAAAACTCGGTTCCTGGGGTAACAGGGTCAAAAGATTCATGTCTTCACAAAAAAAATAAATATATTACCAAATTAAGAAAAAGGGTAACCCTCTCCATTGACCCATTTTCCTCAAAATCACGTTTAAAGAACTGTGCAGTCTCCATGTTTACACCCATAGCTGCAAATACAATAGCAAAATTGTCCTCCTCTTCATCCTGAAATTTGCAGGGCAAGTTAATCACTTATCTATGATTATGCAACTGAGATTTGAAAAAAGCTGTAAATAATCAGAAATGAAACAGCACCCTCATGCTGTGTTTGCTAGGTTATTTGAAACAAATTTAGCCACTCAGATATGCAAAAATTTACCTCAAGAAGATTGTTAGACTTCTCCAATCGCTTCACCAGTCCTGCCTGCCGACAAATTTGGGCAGCTATTTCATTATGGGGAAGACCAGCAGCAGAAAACAGAGGGATCTTTTGTCCTCTGGCTATAGAGTTCATGACGTCAATTGTAGAAATGCCAGTCTGTATCATTTCTTCAGGATAGGTTCTCTCACTAGGGTTAATAGAACTCCCTGAATAAGGCACATCACACGTATTAAAGGAGGTGTGACATAAAAGAAGAACATGCTTACAAGAAAATTCAAGAGAAACTACCAGAAATATCCAAGTAGGCCTCAGGCAAAATGGAAGGACCATTATCAATAGGCTTCCCAGAACCATTAAAAATTCGCCCAAGCATATCCAATGATACGGGAGTTTTCAAAACCTACAAAACATGCGAGGGAATGGAAGTGAGAAAGTGAAGCTCACTTAATAAAATAAAGTACCATTTCACCAAAACTGTTGTCCTATGTACTAAACACCAAGAAATAACCAATTTCCAATGACATTAATTTAGAAATAAGATTTGTCATGTGACTGTTACATATGAATATGCAGATCGCTTCCCAAGTAAGAAGAAAATTATAATGTAGATGTACTTAGCATGTTCAGTAACAGACGGTCCACTGGCATGAACAACTCTGAATTATTTTACTTTACATTGCATTACCAAGAATAAGAAAAATCAGAAAAAATAAGGTCTATACCTCTCCCGTAAATTGTACGGTAGTGAATTTGTTATCAATCCCAGAAGTTCCTTCAAAAACCTGACGAATAAGAAACTAAATCAGCAATGCATTCAGCTACCAAACAAATGCATCTGTTTCATACAAGAGTTGGGGAAAGGGTCCACTGCAAGTTGTTGATCTGAATCCCACCAAGAAAACACCCTGGGGGCATGAAGAAGAAAAAGGAAGGGAGAAATGTCTCTTTTGAAGCACCATTATTTCTTAAATCACAAAACATTAAATTTCAACCCGTTTTTTAAGAGAACAGGAAATCAACTTATAGAGAAGCTGCGATCAAAGGGGAACAACAAAAGACCTGGACGACAGCTTTCTCTCCATCAACTTCCAAGACTTGACCGCGTCGTGTCGTTCCATTCCCTAAGCGAATATTAACAATCTCTTGATATTTGGGTCCCTGGCATATTATATAGGCAAATGCATTAATCAGCAGTTCTTGAGGCAATAAAAATAGTGCAAATCAATCAAGAACGCAAAAGATGGGTATGATATGTACCTTAACTTTATCGAGTATAACAAGAGGTCCAGCAACACCAGAGACGGTTCTGTATTCTGCTCGACCAGATCAATCCAATTTTAGGTAAATTGAGAAAAATGAGCAGTAAACCAAAAAGAGAAAAAAGGAAAAAAGAAAATGAAAAAAAAAAGAAAAAAAAGAAAAGGAAGAGTGAAGAAAGTGGGGTGCTTACCCATGCCAATCTCGAGTGTCCCCTCCTCCATATCGAAATTGTTTTGCGCCACACCCATTGCCCCCAGGAATCTTCATTTCCATGGTATAACAACACAAGATAAATTAGTGGCCACAGCCAAAACAAACAAGAATTGCACGCAGTTTCTTTTTCTCTTTCTTTTTTTTTCATTTTCTTTTTGTGCCAAAAATAAAGAAAGAAAGAAAGAAAGAAGAAAAGAATAAAAATGGTTCAAGTGTGTGTGGGTGTATAACCTAATCTAATCAGTAAGAACCAACCAGAAACTTCAAAAAGACCACTCTAATCTAATTGTAACGAAATCGTGGAAATTTTGTGCTTGAACAGTCATTGGCACCGAAATAAAATCCCAATCACCAAAGGGGGAAAGAATATAAATTTTTTTAAATAAAGAAAAAATAAATATATATATTTTTTAAAAAGCAAGCCACTTGAGCAGGTATTGTATTGGTCCCGAAATTGAGGTCAAAGAGAAGTTAGCTTCCAAAATAAGTGGTAAAAAGGAAGCAAAGGACACCAAACGAACAAACTTCTTCTCACCATCATTATCAATGGAAGCAAAGAATCGACAAAAGAACAGAAAAGAAAAGAAAAGAAAAGAAAGGAAAAGAAAAGAAAGCAAACCAAGAGTGTGAATGATACGGCAATTGGATATTCGTTGGATCTGAAAATAAAAACGTACCTTCCCTCTACTTCTCTGCGATCTGTCTCTCTCTTGCCTGCCTGTCTGGCTCTCTGGTAAGAAGAGGAGAGGAGAGCGAGGGACTTCGGAGAGAGCAGAAGAGGGGAGAAGGTGGGGGGGAATTATAATATTAATAACTGAGATCTGATGAATTATTAATAAATTTTATTTTGATTTCTTTCGCTAAAAACTCATAAACTAAACTAGGAAATAACATAAATTTGTCTTCTCCTTCTCTTTCTTTCTTTCTTTTTTTAAAAAAATAATTTTGTTTTTTGGTAATTAATGGCAGTAAATAATAATAAAAATAAAATAAATCCACGGACAGCGACGGGACACAGCGCAGCGAGACGAGACTCTCGTGTTTGTGCTGTGCATAGTCGGCCACCCAACATCCTCTTTCAATTCGTTATACTTAAAAAAGTAAAATAAATAATTGTAGCAACCACCACCCTTCAACAACAAACAAATATTTTAAATAAATTTATTAAAAATAATAAATTTAAATAATTATCATTCATTTTTATATTATATATCAAATATTTTATATTTTATCAATATGAGATGCTTTCAAGTGCTCTGTTTATAATTTTGTGTTAATTTAAACTAACTATTTTTCGATATTAACTAATACATGTTCTGTTCTTTTGATCCCGTCGTCGTAGAGCGTGAACATTCGTCTCGTGTGGTTACTTCATCTTGTTCGTAAAAATAAATAACCACTGACCTCAGTCGAATATAAATGGCTTTATTCCAGTGTCTACAGAAAGAATTTTATCAGGAAGAGTGCTCACTCCGGCCTGTGACCTCAGTCGCATTAGACTAACTTGACTGTTGTGACAATACTCGACTTCCAAGCTTCGCTAACGGAGGAAATGACCACAAAATGGAAGGTGGGATGTGATCTCATTGAAGCCTCTGTTAAGGTTGCGGAAAGTTTGTGGGCAGGCAGCTCATCTTCCTCTACTCGTACAATCTTTGGCAAAGTTTCCTTCTCGAAGGAAGTCTCACAACTTGGTTTGCGGCTTCCAGTCTTGTCACATACGATTTAACCGATAATTCATGAAGAGATACATATGACACCTGCGCCCATGATTCCTACAATCTTAATTGTAATTCTTCCACCACAGATCACACCCAGAAAACGGTCAGCACGGAAAACCGCGTACCTCACAGAGCGAGTAGAGAAGAGACCTGTCCCCAAGACCAGCCCCGCCAAAACCAACAATGACCACCTTTTTCTCGTTCCTGTCCTTGTCGTTGTCTCCGTTATTAGCCTAGATTTGCCAAGTCTGGACTTTGCAACAGAACCCACTTCTGTTTCCGCATCTTGAACGTACAGTTTGACTACCCCGCAGCAAAATGATCTGTCCTTTCGGGGCGTGACAGTGATACTTCATATTCTCACAGTTACGGCCTAAAAAGAGATAATAATTTACGGGGGCATTGGATTCGTCTCTGAAACTACGTTTTGAATTTAAGTTGTTAATCAGTTAAACAAAACAAGAAATACAATAAGTTTATGCGTGTTGTGTGAGCAAATGCTTGCTTGGGTGGAGTATTTTCCGAGTTTACTTGCAAGAAACGAATCGACAGGTTGGTCCGATAATATCTCCGCAACTTGCATGATATGCTTAAGAAACACTGAATTATTGCAACGAACAAAAGGAGGGAGGCGGTCGTCGTTTACGTCCAAGAAACAAAGAACAGAACATCGCTATTTTTTGTAAGGGACATCGGACGGTCCGCATTTTAGGGAACACGTACACGGGACCGCGCCACATCATACCCACAACCAAAATCTCACGTTAACCGTCGAGTTGTACGGTCGCTTGCAGTTTATTTACTCGTCTCTCTTACACAAAAGCCAGCCTCATTTTTTATGTGGTGTTCGCTGGAAATGGCAGCAGCCACTCTCTCCGTCCGCCCCAACTGCCTCTCTCCCGGTTCAGCCCTCCCTCGGCCGCGGGCTCGCCTCCCCAATCAAAACACTAACGCCGCCCGAGTGAAGCCCTTCGAGAACGGGCCCTGGAGGGGGGGGCTTCTAATCGAGCCATACCGGCGCGCGCTAGAGTGGCGCGCTGCCCGAGCCGGCTCACGAGCCGACGACTCTGCCCCGTTCGAGATGTCGGTGGAGAACGCCCTAAAGCTCCTCGGCGTCTCCGATGGCGCCACTTTCGACGACATACTTCGCGCGAAAAACGCGGCTCTCGCCACGTGCAAAGACGACCAGGAGGCGATTGGTCAGGTGGGCCTTTGGTTTTAGGGCGAATGGGGCGCGAATGATTTCCCGTATTCAGCGTTATTCTATCAGTTCTGATATTTGGGGCTGTTGAATTTTTTTTCCTTTTTCTGGACCAATTCACTGCGGTTTATTATTTATTTATTTATTTATTTTGACTGGTTCTCACTCATCGAGCGTTTAACTAACTAATTTGATGTAAAAGTTAAGGCATTCCCATTCCCGAGCGTTGATCTAATTGTTTCCTTTTTCAGTTCTGTTGAAAGTTAGATGCTCTGGAAGTTACGATGTTAACTTACGAACTTTTTGACCAGTGGGTTTTAGGAATGCTAAGATTTGGCGTAGAAAAATCTTGAACTTTTCTTCGGTTTGGCCCAGAGCTGGATTAGTTCTCTCTTTCATGTCAGTCCTGGATTTTGTGCTTGTTTTTGGTTGGACTGTGTAAACTGCGGCCATACAAAATATTAATTTTGGCTTTCTTCGTACTTTCTGCATACACACTTGTAGGGATTTTAAGTATGAAGATTTGAATTTGAGGTGCCATTCTGTGGCCCAGTATTCCAAGCTTGTTGAATGGTTGGTTTCCTTGCAGCTATACTATGTCAATAAATTGACTTGCTTTTGGGACTTCGGTGAAGATAATAATCATGTTCTATACAATTTTATTTTCTTATCTGCTCTATGGTTAACATTGTGTTTCAGGTTGAGGCTGCATACGATATGTTGCTTATGCGGAGTCTAACTCAGCGTCGAGCAGGGAAGGTTGCAAATAGTGGCATCCGCTATGCTGATGTTAAACCTGTAAATGGCCATGGGATGGGATCAATGCCCCACTGGCTTCAGACTACCATTAAGAGTGCACCCATTTCGGTGCAAACGCCATCTGCTGGTGACCTGGGCATACAAGCTGGGGTATATGGAGCTCTGATGGTTTTAACATACGTTAATGGCACTTCTACGTCATCAGTAGTGCCTTATGCTGGAGCTGATGTCCCTGGACTTCTGTTAGCTACGAGTTTCGGGACTTCCTTGTACTTCATGACTAGAAAGAATGTAAAGCTGGGTAAGGATCTTTCTTTTTTATTTAGCTTTCCTTCCATTAATTGACAACCTCAATAGATAAGTATGAAATTTACTTTCCTTAAGCAAGAGATTGCTAATCATCCCCTGGGGACTGAAGGCAATTCATGAATTGTCCTTCCGTAGTACAGACAAAATTTAAAGGCCTCAGACTGCATCAAGAAATTTTGCAGAGTGATGTTGTTGGCTTTTGCAGGGAAAGCTACTGTAATAACTATAGGGGGGCTTGTGGCTGGTGCTGTGGTGGGGTCAGCAGTTGAGAGTTGGTTGCAGGTGGACATCGTCCCATTTCTTGGCATACGCTCCCCTGCTACTGTAGTCAGTGAATTCATACTTTTCTCTCAACTCTTGGTCTCTCTTTATCTGAGGTAGGGAAAAAATGTGACTCGAATTGTAAAAACCTGTAATTATTCATTTTTATGATCACAGCCAAGCTTCTTTTTAGGATGTGTATCATTGCATACTTTACAAAACCATGAATAGACACAAAAGGTAATCTGAATTATGCTCAGATTGCAATGGACGTGCCTAGGTTTTTGATGCTTTAAGCTATGTGCACGATCTCGCCCTTGGATTTTGAGATCTCTGGTTCTTTGCAATTAAAGTTTATGGAAACCAGGAAACAAATCAAGTTGCAGGATCCTTCAACGCAAAACCTGCAGTTGCCCGCAGGTCCTTGGGCATCTCATTTCTTCCATCTCTGCTATGGCTTAGGGTTTTCCACGCAGAGAGAAGCTTTGGTTTCATATGATTCTTGGACCAAGTGAAACTAGTGACGGATCTCCTGCCTGCGTTCAGTTAACCCGGGGATGACCAAAGAGAGAGATAATCTTCTGCTAATCGATTGATTTCCAGTGTTCCATGCCTTGAGCAACCTTTTATTGTAAATAAACCTGGAATCAAGCTAGGGGGTAGATTGAGTCACGAGCTTTTCTTCTCACTGCAACCTGGGTTGTGGATGGATTTAGTGACGAGCTGATGGCAGCAGCCTTAGGCGACGAGAAAGAGCGCGATTGCTTTTCACTGAACTGGAGGGCCTGCATTGTCTCACTGGCACTCTTACCAAAGTTGGGTTGGGCTTATGGGCAATTTGGCAGTAAGAAAAATTGACTTCCAAGAGATTGAAGAAAACTCCAATAACACGAATAGAGCACCCAGCCTTCGCCGTCTCGGGCCTAGAAGGGCAAGATACTGAAAATCTTTGTTGGGGCAATCAAGCCCTTGCAAGTCCTTCGAGAATCCAAAAAGGTCGACAGATAAAGGCCTATGTCTGGGCTCGCGGGTAAAAGCCGGGATTTGGCACGGCAAAGAACAATCTTTCTTTGAAAATCAAGTGAAATTCCTTTATTCAACGCCAAAGTGCAAGTAATTACAAGGATTGCCTGCTCGAGCCTCGCTTTTGCCACTCTCATGGGTCGTGCTATCACCCATGAAAGATGTAAAAAGGATGGAAAGTCGGGAGTCTTGCATAAAGGGGCAATGTGACATTCAGTGACACTCAATAAATACTAACGCAGTAATTAACTGCCAGACAAACATGCTTGAACACAAACCAATTTGTCTCAGCGAGCAGCTTTGACATGGTGCCTTATGTACAACCAATCCAGTCCCCGAAATTCAGATACTCGAACCCCATTTCAGGCCTTTACCCCTGTCAACTGCTAGCATTTTCTTCAACCTGGGAGCAATCCATGTATGACTGGTTCTCTAGTTTTCCTGCATTCTCAACGCAATTCACTAGGTCAATGTACATTTTCATGGAAGCTTTGGAGAACTCTGTTAATGAATCAAATACCATTGAAAATCCAGTCTGAAACCCGTTTAAGGTGATCCTTTGTGTTTCCTGCATGCAGTTGAGGTGTCTTTCCTTTTCTAAATCCAGTTTGCTCCTAAAAATGTCCAACTGATCTCTCTTATCTGTCAAGGGATCATTTCGGTGTTCTGCATCCAACTCTGATCTATATTCTATAAGCTTAGATTCAATGAACCGGGTCTCTGCCTTCTGGAATGCCAGAGTTCTTCTGTCAAGTTCTTTTGCTAGACTGTCAACTTTCCTCTTCTGGCGTTGTTCCTCCCCTTGCTGGGCCCACAAAGCCCTCACATCCTCTGAAAAGCTTTTCAATGCTGAGGATACTGACTTACCTGGCAACTTCTCAATCCAAGATAGCCAATCATGGCAAATCACAAGCAATGGGGGACCAGTGGCTCGACATGGCACTGCTGCTGAACTCCTGCTCCTGGAGTAGAATTCAACTTCAGGGACTATGAACTTGGTTAGCCAACCATGAAGAGCATCCACATATGCTTTCTGGGCCGCAACATACTCAATAAAGCATGCACGCCAATTCTGAATCTCGGCCTCAAGCTGAAGTGTGGCAAGCCGGTGAGAGTCATTGCAGAACTTTCCATGTGAGGGAGAGGCAAAGGTTTTAACTTCGAAAAGAATCTTGTTCTGGGTTTCATGGGATTCCAACATAATCTTCCAGGTGCAAGAAAGGCTGCACATGGAAGAAGATAAATGAGAAAACCAGGGAAACCCAGAATGAAATTTGAAGACAAATGCGTTGGGTTTTTAAAGGTAACTTCCTTACCCTTTTAATAGCTCTACAATCTGAGGCTGTAGTTCTTCATCTATTAGCTTCTCAATTCTCTTTGAGATAGATTCAGCACTTCGAATTGCAACCAAAATCCGGGCATACAAGTCTTTTACTGCAGCTCTAGTCTTGTCCAACGAAAGTTCATCATCTCCTCTGACATCCTGGTTTCTCAGTCGTGAACACTTCCTTTCGTATAGTTTACGTGTGTTGTCTCCAGCCTGAGTAATAACCATCGAGAAATCAGAAAGTGGAAGAGAAACAAATTATAGATCTCAGCCAAATTCTTATTCCTCCTGCAGCAGGCATAGCATTTTTTTCCTTGTCTTTTTTCCCCTCATTTTTGCAAGCAAAGAAAGTACATCATTTGCTAGTTAACAGTGACAACTACTCTTACTAAAAATGAAAATGAAAATTAGGAAGGCAGCTAATTGAGATTGCAACTTACCTTAACCTCTTCGTAGAGCTTCTTTTCCCAGGCATAAAGCCGTCCAAGAGTTAAAGAATGGCTTCCTGAATCCATTCCTCCACAATCATCAAAGATATCATTCTTAAACTCTGTCCAAGTGGAAGAGCCCTTGGAACTGGATGCCACAAGGCTTTTACATGATGAAGGCTTCGATGAAGCAGAGCGGTGCCATGTAATAGATTGAATGAGTTTTGTTGAGTTTTCTGATTAAAAAGGAAATGAAAATCAGTATATGGAGGTCGACAGACATCATTCATAAATAATGGTAGAAAATGCCCGCCACAATGTGAAAGAGCAGGAAAGAAACTTGGAATTCTATATTGCTTTGATACACACAAAGCAAGACAAATCGTCCAGAGAGATGAGTGCATGCCCTGTCAGGAAACATTGCAGGCAAGTAAAAGGCACACCATTAATTTTGTAGAAAAAGTGGAGGCCAAAAGGTCAAACATAGTGGAACACACGACAGAAGTAACGGAAGAACAAAGGCAAAGAAAGAAGCTTCATAAAGAATTTCTGTCTTGTTGGATCTTATTACCTTAATCAAACAAGAATTAACATTCTACGGGCCGAGGAAGAAGACCCACATAATAAAACAGCAAGATACGCCCAAAATCTCAGTGATCGAAAAACTAGAAGGACAAAGTCACACCCTTGTTGAGAAACTCTGTTTCCCATGTAGGTAAGCATATGAAACAGCCATGCCGTTCCTTCTCGGCACCGTAGTAAAGTTAACAGAACCGAAAAAAAAAAAAAAGAATAAAAAAACACACAGAAAATGTGTATAGGTGGGAAAGAAACCCTATAGAAGCACAATAGGGTGTTTCAAACAATAGTAGCAGATTGCTCTCAACAGAACCAAATAATCCAGCTAAATATTAATCCTCACATAATCATAAAAGAACTAGTTAAGACTACCTTTAATTTCCTCCAACCCAGATTGCCAATATATCCTGTTAGCCTCTAGCATTCTTGATACATCCTTGCCAGAGTCATAAGCTCTAATAAAATGGTCTTCAATGTCCTTGAGAGCCTCCAACAGCTCCCTACCTCTCTCCGGTGAGTCAATCACTTTAAGTCCCTTTTGTTCTGCTTGGCTTATATTAGCATCTGCTTCATCTACCTTAACCACATCAGCCCCACAGTTCTCGACCTCTGCTTTCCCTTCGTCCTCAACATGCAACACCTTTTTATCTTCCTCTTCTCTATCATCTTCTTCTTCCTCTAGCTCTGGAATCCCTTCCTGTTCTCTCACCACCCTCAAATCATCATCAGAAATTCTCCTGTACCCACTTATAATCTCTGGTCTCATGTTATCAAAAGGGTTGAAGAAATCCCACCCAAAATCTCCCTGAGGCGACTGTGACATTGTTGGAGGCATTTGCATGTATAAGTACTCAAAACCTTGTTCCTCTTTCTCCACTTCCTCCTTGGTCTCTTCCTCACTGGAATCTGAAGATGATGAGGAAATGCAAGAGTCGCAAGCAATGGCTTCAAATGACTCGGATGGTCTTTGCTGAAGAAACATTGGGTTTGTTACCACATTATGTTCAGTGGGTGGTGGCGGAGATGAACAAGGAGAAGGGAAAGTGATGAGAAATGGTGAAGTTGGTGAAGAATGCCGGGCTACAAAGAGCTTTATTGCTGCTGCCACCGCATAGAGAGATTGATAGTATCTACAATGTGTCTCTGCAAGCACATATCTTCTCTCTACAGCTAGCTTTAGCTGGCTCTTCCTCTCTCTACATATAGATACTACCTCTTCTTCTTCTTGCAGCTTTGAGGCAACACAACCACCCATTCTTTCTCTCTCTAAAGCTGGCAGCGTTGTCCTTTCGGCTTCTACCGCCGTGAATGTTGCTTCAGAGGAGTGCGAGAGGGGAGTGAAGTAAGAAAATATGGGTATTTTTTATTATTTTTTTAGGAGGAATCTGCGTGTTCTTTCGGGATAAAAAGGAGGTGGGTTGCGCCAAAATGAGCATTATGTTTGTTTTACGAAAAGTTTCAGAAATCTAGACCGGAAAATGTAGCTTTTGGAAATGTTCTGCACCAACCAACTTCATCTTTTGGTAAATAAAGATGATTTTCTCCTAAAAGTTTTGCTATCGACGAAGTCTGAGAACCAACCATTTCATCTGTTGGCCGGAAAGATGCAGAAAATGATGCATTGGCCAAAAGATTACTTCTGTTCTTGCAACCAAAAACAAGAAAAGAAGAGAGTGTTCTCTCCTAATACAGTGATTTGGTCTAACTCAATGTAATTAGTAAGGTAAACTGAAAATGGCTCGATAAGTACTACCACAGATAGGGGGAGAGAGAGAAAGAGAGAGCGATTTATCGAGGTAAGACTCCTCTCTAAAATGATATCAAGAAACGGAACAAAAATGCATGCTTAATCTTGTTTTGCTATATTAATGTTTAAGTCAGCTATATTATCTCTTAATAAACTATTACTGGCTTGAGCTCAGCAAAAGAAAATGTGAGGGGCCGGGAGTGAGAGAGAGAGAATAAGTACTTGACAGAGAACAAACGCAGGGCAAAGTTGGTGCAGGTGGTGAAGTGGGTAGGGGCTCGGGAGAGAGAGCGGGGGGGGAAGAGGGTAACTCGGGTTTGGTAATTTGTACTTGATGAGTTGGCTCACATCCGTGGAAAATCTCAATCGGAAGTCCACTCTCACTCAACCCCAACACAACCATACTCTCTCTCCCCCACTTCTTAAATAATCACCAATACCACGGAAGTAAGTTCTGCAAAATCAGCAGACAGATTTTTTGGAGGGGAAGGTCCCTCTGGACAGACCAGTGAGTAAAAAGAGGAGTCAAACGCACTGTCAATTACTGGTAAAAGAATGGTGACCACTGCACGGACACGAGACGCAGAGGCAGAGAGAGAGCGAGAGAGAGAGGGAGAGATTTGTCTTGTTTCTGGTGGCATTCTCGCTTTTTTCTAACTTTGCTTTACCGTGCGGAAACTCCTCAGAATAGGAAGGAATACAATTGTTTTCCTCGCCATTGCCCGGGCTAGTCGCTACGGTTTAAGTGCGGGCTTGGTTAGGACAACCCAAAAGTCAAAACTGCCATTGTCTTTAATGTTACAGACAAATCTATCCTAGAAGACATGGGCTTGAAGTAAATCCTCCAAATGGGCATTAAAGTTCGCAAGTACTCTTTTCTTTTTTTTTTTTTCTCTGAGGCACAGTCGGTTTTGAAATGGGAAAGAAGGTTTCTGTTGGCTCCATAAATGAGCCAGATGTACTTCACCTCCAACCTATTTGTCTACAAACCAAGACCGGTCAAGAAAACAACAGACGGGCACTCTCGTTCGCATTATATATGTCAACGTGAAATTAAGATTATCATATGATACAAAAGGGCAAGAAAAGAAGGAAGCCTTCTTCTGTCGTTGCCAATGATCCTCCCCTCCAATCTTTAAAGCAGCCCAAGAGTTATCGGATTGGCCTGTTTGCGAAGAATCCTTTTGTGGGACAAGTCTCTAGTACTGAAGCGGAATCTACTTCTAACGACCCAGTTGCCCCAAAATTTAACTATTACTTATCCAAAACCTGACTCTAACTGAACTACTTTTCTTTTTTTTATTTTTTTTTGTTTTTTGACCGAAAACTCCCAACTGTACAAACTAACTTGCCATTCTCGTAGCATTTTGACTTCTGTCCCAGGCCCGTTTGTTAAGTCGATCTCTGCGTCGACCACACAGACCAGGAACGTTCGAGAAAAAGAATCATAAAAGCAAAGCCCGTCATTCGTTACCAAAAATCCTCGTAAAACCATCCTTCCCAAAAAAATAAAAAAAAAACAGAGAGAGAGATAAATACAAAGATTGGTCTTTAAAACCTTAAAAACAAAAAAAAAAAATATTATTCATTGGTTTCTCCCATAACTCACAATAAATAATCAGTGACTAATGATTTTTGACTGACAATTAATAATTAATAATTAATAATGAAATAAAATAATAGTTAACAGGAGCGTTATTACATGCTCTCACTTTGCAAGCATGCAAATCTACAGTGTTTTTCTGGTCAATTACAAATTTACAAGTTGGTCATCTAGCATTTCTTAGTTTATAAATTGGCAGCTACTGAATTCGAGCAGCCAATTTTATAATTCAATAATTAAACCAAACACACAAAATCTGGAAGGTGAGTGACAAAAAACATCCAACTTCCAAACACATTTCTGGACGGCATTGGCACGTAGACGGTACTCCTCCACAGTGAAGTAGATAACTAGCCACGCATTGTGCTGAATCCACTGCCCCGATGGTGGCATTGAGAATGGGGCCTTTGTTTACGGGGTTTGAGGAGCGGTGAGCAATGGTGACAAAATTAGGTGAAACATGATAGGGGTCTTCCTTGTGGATGGGTCAATTGAGTTTAAGCCAGAATATGCTCTGACAAGTGAGAGAGAGAAAAAAGCTGTCTTTCCCTCACCTCGTAAGTCCCTTTTTTCCTCCTATCCTTTTGTGGTTATTTTATTTTTGTATGTTTTGATGCCTCCGATGCGAAACAAATAAATAACAAAATCTTGCCATGTTATATGGTTGCCTGTTGTTTGGTTGAAACAGAATCAAGCAAAGTAAAAGTGTTGTATTGCCATGAAAAAAACAGAAGAAACAAGCGTTGGTGTATTGTTCCTGGCTTCCCTTTGACGGTAGGGACGATTCATTTCATCCCTCGGCCCCAGGAGTCGGGACAAACAGCAGGAGAATATCCATTCAACTTTTGGGTCCAGGAGCAAGCAAGGCCCAATAATACCCACTTTCGAATAATTAAAGCCTGCAAGTTTGCAACCGTCGAGACATTTTTCCTGTTTATTTTAATTTCTGGTTCCCGTCAATACGACCTTACGAGTATATGCTAAAGCCAGGTTACATTCAGCAATCGGCTACTTTTTAAAGTGGAGTACGTTGTTGCATCCATTTCCCGAAAAAAAAGAAAGAAGAAGAAGAAGAAGAAGAAGAAGAAGTGTTATGCTGCACCGTAAAAGAAAGAAAAATCGTGCCAAAGGGGACTTCCGTCCGTGCAAAAACCTCTCGTCATTCAGACAGTACAACTATAAGGTGTGATCTTCTTCTTTGGCATGCCTTCCACACAGAACAGTAATCACATCTTTCACTAAACTAAGAACAATGAAAGCTTGCATATGCTATTATGTATGCCCCAAAGCATTCGGGTATGCACCAGGGCACATGTTCTCAGATGTAGGACCTACATAATCAGTATACCCTAATAACAGCACCATATTAACAAGACTTACCACAATTAGTCAAGCGAACTCCACGGCAATGCCCCGGAGATTTTTTTTTGTTTTTTTGGACATGAAAAAAAAATGCTTCCCTTATATATAATTTATTATATTTATAAATTAAAATTAAAATTAACTTATTTTCATTTAGTTTTTTATATAAAATACTTAAGACTGATATAAAATTTTTATTTTATATTTGAAGATATACCGCGATAAAAAAAAAAAAAAAAAAACTCAAAATTAGACTAATACAGAAGGAAACATACTAAATCACCGTAATCACCAATCAAACTATCGCCTGCCTAGAGGGTATCATCCCCTTGTTTCTTGAGTCATAACTTTATTTTTTTGCACATCAAATCAAAGCACTTTGAAGTCTACAATGTTTACACCGAATCATTCTTAATATTTTTACTTTGTTTCCCGTATAAAACTGCATCCATCACGCATTGTCTCCAGCATATGTCTTCGCGAGTACCTGCCCCAAACAGGTTCAGCCAAAATTTTTCCCCATGTTAGTGCCAGTCAAATATTACTTAGGACAGCAATCAAGTAAGCTGGAATAATGAAAAACCCCGAGTGTTGCAATTTATAGAAATAAGAATTCCAGAAAGGAGATGCTAAATGGAAGCATCAGTTCCGGTTAAAAGTTCAGTGTACATTAAAGAATTGAAGGGAGGCTCTTCATTGTCTCTTTTGGAAGCTAATTGGTATTCACACTGAGAATGATAAAACAGGAAAAGATATGGGATACAGCTTCATTAGGTGGTCACCGCTTCTGCAGGAGTTGCACAAGGAGCCAGCGAGTTCGAGGGCAGGTTGATTCCACCTCCTCTCATGGATATATTAGAGGTCTTGACTGAGCTAGCCCTGCTTGCAGTATTTGAGTCAAGAAACACAACAATCACAGTGATGTCATCGTGGAAATGTCGCCGAACACCACGGTCAATCTTCTTCAAATCTGAATACCTCATCTCTCTCTTTTTGGCTGCTTCTTGCAGAGCTGCTTTCACCAACCTCCTTGCACTTCCCTGGATGAAGGTGCACATAAAATATCTAAAACATGCTTTGTGCGAATGCATGTATGAAACACACAAAGAATTCACATTGATCTACGTGAAACATAGAATAAAGTCTACTACCAGACTATTGCACAACTCACCGACCAAATGGAAAAAGGGCTTTTTGTAATAAATAGTAAACATGTACCATGGAGAGTGGACACGGATAAAAAGAGCTTCTCTGACCTAAACACTGACCAAGGGTGTCTTTCAACCAAGTTGTGATACTTAATAAAATGATTTAGGGAGAACAATGTTGGTGCTGGAATATAACAAATGAGGAAGACACTGATACTGGATGACTGATCACAATTTACTACCAGCATCGCAAACTCTAAGACCAAGTAGCTGCTACTAACTCATAACTGGCTTCTGTACTCCCTAATCTAATAAGTTCCAAAGAGAGATTAAATTAACAATTTTTGCTGAGATAAGATATCTCACATTGCGTGGATGATTTTGGACTATATCAACTGCTTCTTGATTGCTTAGGTGCTCCCAAAGGCCATCAGAAGCAAATATGATAAATTGATCCTGTGGCTGCAACTGATAAACTGAAATTGATGGTTCTGCGCTTAATATTGGACTCTTGAAAGATTCAGGGAGTCGGAACCTAGCATATAAAGGCTCCCTATTGAACTCAGCCTTTTTCAAGTATACATCACCGATAGAT
The DNA here is from genome assembly GCA_020883675.1 of Bruguiera gymnorhiza. NCBI lineage: Eukaryota > Viridiplantae > Streptophyta > Magnoliopsida > Malpighiales > Rhizophoraceae > Bruguiera > Bruguiera gymnorhiza. The sequence continues at coordinate 450,541 of JAIRCJ010000041.1, read as the reverse complement.
CTTGAAACCTAAAAGATCAAAGGATTAAGATTTTCAGTGAATGAAGGATAAAAATGAAGATGCATCAGGTTATAACTGCTAATAACATTTGCTTGACAATTATACGAAAGCTTACAATAAAAAACACACACACAAAAAAAAAAGAACGAGTTGATGTAACTCATGTGACATATCAGTCATTTCCCAGAACATGCACTAACAAACAATTTCATAACAGTTTGACTGGATCCAATCTCTGTTCCTTTTTTTGAGAAAGAATGAGTGGAGTTCATAAACCACCCCCCCCCCAAAAGAAAGGTCAAAATAAAGGAGAGAAATACAAAATGTTTCTGGACACAAGTAAACCACAAAAGCTCTATCCATTAAGTTAAAAGTTGACAAAAAAAATAGGCCCCTCAGAATGGTGGTGCCTTCTTCACATGCCACAGATAAAAGGAAATAATGTTCTCTCCAATTTTCAAAGAAGTACACCCTAGGAATAGGAGAGTTTCAGCTCCTTAATCAACTCATTGCCTATGAGGTCTTAACTAGAAGTAGTTTACACGTCAAGAAGAAAGCAACACTGAGGGTAGGCGGCCGTGAGAAAATTTTGTGCCACCTTTTTCAAAGGAAAGGAAGAATGATACAACCAAATCAAGGATGTTTTGTGGAGAACAAGAAGATTAGAAAGAGAAGGAAACATAGTGCATAACCAGTCCTAAATAGGAAAAGAAGATACCTGAATAAGGCCCTTCACACGCCATACATTATGCTTTAGAACTACAATCTGTGAGTCATCAGGATGCAAAGCGTGCAGCTCCTGTCTCACAGACTCAAGACAAGCATTGTGTTCAGTTGACAGCTGAATGGACAGAACTTCCCCTGTAGCCTTGACGAGTCTGCCCAAAACAGCACGAGAATCGCCAAGGTTGGCAATGTAAAGGCTTCCATTACAAATAACACCAACTAGACAACATGATCCCACTGCTGCAATTTGTGGTTTCATCGGCCACTGTTTTGTTACAAGAGAGAGAAAACCTTCTTCCGTTGCTTGATATGCCTTGCGTATTACATCCACTGACATTGATTGTTGCTCCGAAGAAAACCCTACAAATAAAAATCAAACCTTAAGTTTTTAGCCAATAAATTGATCACGATATCTTATAACGGAAATTTTACCTGTCTAATCATTGAATTAGTCATTTAATCTCAATACTTTACATGCAGATGCTCCATTCCATTTTGTTCCTTGTTTTTTTGTTTTTTTTTTTCTCTTTTTCTTGATATCGAAGATTTTACCAGAAAGAACCCACAGGAATTGGTGCAGGTGGTAACGCATTGGAACTGGGCTGGAGTAGAACATCCGTTCATTTGGGCTATTCAAATCACAATAGCACATAGGTAAAAAGTACAAGAACAATTTTCCAACTATAACAATTCTTGATCTTGATCACAACAAAGAAATGAAGTATCATTTAGTTCCACTCAGCTGTTCCCTTACCCTCCAATTAAGCAAATTTTAAACATGTTTTTTCTCAGCAATAAGATTATGGGAACTAATATCAACTGAAAACTACAAAGGAACACAAAAGCCCAAAACTTGTTGAATTTACTTACTCTTGAGATGTTGGAAGAGGTGATCAGTAATGTAACGAGATGTCTCAGGCCCTCCATGTCCATCATATATACCAACAAAGGTACCATAAGGACCAGACTCAGGTGAACTCAAGCTGCCTGACTCAATTTGACTCTGATCCTCAAGTAAATTGTTGGCCTGCACCACTGCCATTGAAAATTCACCATTTAAGTGATGCCCTTGGTCTTTGTACCACAACAGCCCATCTTGGCGGCCACTAGCATCTGAACTTGTGTGAGCATATTGATCAGACCTTGGCTGGATGCAGGCCCTCAAAAAGTTAATCAACCCAGATAACATCCCTCATCTCATCCAGACATCCCTCCAAAATATCCGCATTTAACAAAAACCAAACAAATCTCTGACCCAAAAGCCCCAAGTGAATCCTATCCTCCTCTAATCTACAAGACAACAAGTATACACAGCGACAACATCAACAACAGCAATACATTAAGGACACTTGCAATAACTCAGTCTCAAACCAAAACCTACACAACAGAAATCCAATACATTCAAGTAACAAGTCCACCTCGTGAAACATGAAAAACTTTAGAGGCAGAGGAATTGAAAATTGAAGGATCAAACAATGACCGAAAGGAGCCGCCTTTTCCATTGGGTTCAATCACAAATTACAGAAAAATAGAAGGAATCAAGAGAAAAAAAAATGATAAACCCATTCAGTTCTCCCATATAAAGAGAGAAAAAAAAAAAAGCCCCTAATCATAACAGTTGCTAATAATGAAAATATCAACAGAACCAAAAAAGGGACCTTTTTTCCCCCTCCAAAACAGAGTGTGGTAAGGCATTGGCAAAATCCAGAACGTCCACCATTGAAACTATAAATGCTCAGCCACAAATATCTCAAGAAGACCCATTTAGCATCGTAAATTCAAGTAATTTGACAAAGACAGAAAAGCGAAAACAACACGCGTTTTTTTTCGTGCTTACCTGGTAATTTGACTGCTACTAGAAAAGTCGTAACTTTCAAGTTCCTATGGGCATCAACGTGTTAGATCTACGAATCCATCAGAATCAAGAAATAGAAAAGCATAAAATAAAATAAAAATAAAGCTTTTGTTGTCTCTTGAGGCGTCTCTTTCTTTTTTTCTTTCTTTTTTTTTTGTGGACAGTGAGATTTTTGTAGAACAAGAACACAAAAGATAAGTGAAATGAAGGTGCGCTTTCAAAAAGACGCAGTCTTGTTTAAAGATTGGCCCAACTTGTAAACCCCCCCCCACTCTCTCTCTCTCTCCCTCTCGTCTTAGCAGACAAGCCCCATATATGACCAACGATGGAGAGCTCCCATCCAGCAAAGCGAAGGTCCAGTATGGGGCTCCATCTGCACCGCTCTGGTTATATAGAGAAAGGGAGAGAGAACGGAGAGAGAGAGAGAGAAGGAGAGAAAGAGAGAGAAAGGCTTAGAGAACGTTAAGCTTGGATAATAATACATAGTAAACGGTAAAAATTATGGGTGTTCCATCGGATGGGGTCCACGTGAGTCCACTTTGAAGACAGGGCGATAGATTTGAAAGCGGTAGCATACGGGAACTTGGTCCCTTCGGCTTATTGATTACAATTTTAATTAATAAAAGAAAGATTAGAGTGTTGCTATACATTAAAAAAATAATAATAATAAAAAAAGATAGCAGTACAGTAAAAATAATTACTGGAAGGTCAATCTGTGTGAGCTAACGCAAGACGGCCAAATCTCGTTGGCTATAATATAACATAAGGGCCACTGCCGTCTTTTTGATTTCTTTTTTCAATTAAACTTTCTCTGGTCTCAGTTCGCTCCTCGTTGATCCTAAACTCAATTGGTATTTGTTGACACCTGTCATTCCAATTTTCAAATGGAGAATTCCTCCATTCCACTCCAAGCTCATTTGCTGAGAGACTTGCCCGAAAGGAAAGTGCCTCTGGACAAGATATACACATTCTTTTTTTTTTTTTGGGGGGGGGGGGTTGTGGTGTTACGGCATGATAGTCAGCAGCACGTAGGGATAGGGTTGTTAGTCAGCCAAATCCTACGGGATTTTGACTACAATCACGAATCAACGTGTATATGCTGTGCATGTTGAAGCCTCCTCCTTGGTGCTAAATCTTTAATGGCAATCAAAATGCCAGTGCCCATCAAACAAACTTTCCATAACTGGCATTGAAAGTAATACTTGTTTCGATCAAGTTTCTAACCATGGCCGCTACATAATACTTGGTAGGTACGACTCTTCTATACAGATGAGTGTACAGTGTACACGTAATTTTAATCATTTTATTAGATTTAATGATTGAACACTGAGATAATGCCAAACGATTGAGATATTTTTATGACGTCTAATCATTCGTATACACTCTTTTCTTATTAAACATAATTATAGCTTAAACACCCTACAAATTGGCACTTTTTCCCAGCCTTATGCAAGCTAATCATAAAAGGACACTCTGGGGCAACTAGCTTGCCAATCAGCCGGTTAATTATTATACCACTCCATATATAATAAGAATTAAATGAGAGCGCCTTCCACTATCAGTGGCCCAATTGTAAAGAACATCAGTAGATTTTATGGGAATTATACATTTAAACTAGGTTGTGTCTGTGTGGGATTTGAGCAGTACCATTAAACCCCTTTGAGACCCCTGAAAGGTTCATTTTATTGTTTTGTAAAGTCCATGTATACCAAGGATGATGCTCCAGCTTAGCAGGATATTTTGCCAAGAGGAGGAGAGAGAGAGACAGAGAGAGGCGGGGGGGGGGGCGAGGGAATGGCTCCAGTCCAATAATAGGAGCCATTATTGGTCCACCCAAGATTTTTCCCAGTAGTCTACGGAGGGGTGTGGAGATGGCGTTCGGTGCGCGCATATGGCACTATCCGATAGATTAGACAATAATCGATTTTTCGGTGATTTGATGAGATGACACGACCCACCAACTCTGTAATGTTTGATGCCCAATAGCAGAACTGTTGGGTCTTTATCAAAGTTAGGTCGCTCCTTCTAATGGGGTAGAACAGTATTAGACACATGGAATTGAAAATAGAGGAGGGAAATAAAGGCAGCACTTCATTTTACATTCTGATATCGCACATTCTGCAAACATTCTGCATTGTTATCTTGTGGGCTAAAATAATACAACAAAAATCTGGTTGCTTGAGACTCTTTCTTGCTCGTTATTGGACTAGTCTATGGCTGCCACAGAAGCGTTACGCTGCTAGTTATTAATAAGCTTTTCTTTAATTAATCGTCCAATGCATAGCCTCAAAAGTGGCATCGGATGGATAGAACCTTGTATTGGCTGCTAAAGCCTTGTTGCTGCAAATTCATTAAGCAATATTTTATGTTGATAAACACTGGAGCTAATAAGCTGACGTCCAACTCGAGAGATCTCGATATTTAGGACGGTCGAATGGACGGCTCCATGAGACTGATTTCATGATTTTTAAAAATTATTTTTTCGATTAGGCAGGTAGAGCCCACTACTACGTTTCAACATCAAATAGAGTGCAGAATTCCAAAAGACATGAACAAGCTGCTTTAGCAATCAGCTGCAAAATGGAGGGTAATTATAACACATAATTGAATTCCACGTCATCGTGAAATGGCGCACATTCACAAATCTTATTGCTTGTTTCCTTAACAAAATTAAGGAGATTTATAACCAAATACGTTACATATATTGAAGTAATTAAATGACTCGGATGTTTAAATTCTACAATTAGAAGTTCTTTAGGATTGAAAATGGCGAAGGTTCGAGGGATTTGCATATAAATAATTTTTTCTTCCCTAAACTCGACAATGGGATGAAACTAGTTTCTTTGTATCATAATCAAGTAAGTATCGCATCGTGTAACTGTATCGCTGCCCAGCATGCCAGCGAGGACCAGAGATGGGAGGAAAAGGAATATATGAGTGGGTTCACGTAGCTAAGTTGAAAACGACTTTTTCATTGCACCTGATGGGTACTTGCCGACGTGGATGATGCCGCTCGGATTCCACAGCTGGGGTAAGTTGGTTTTTATGGCTGTGGATGATGAGAAATCTGACATGAGTAGGGAAACCAGCCGGGAGAGGTGCAATTTTAGTCAGAAAAGGCTGGTAAATAATGCTAGTGAACCAGCTGTGTGTGACATCACATCTTTTACCTTTGCAAGGATAAGATTTTTTTGATTTGGTTACGAGGCAGGCGGAGATAAATGAGTAGTTAGTCTGTTAGAAGTTAGCGGAGAGGAGGAACGAGTCCAAACGCGCTATAGATAGGAGTGCAAAGCACCCGAGGGGGCTAAGCCTCCAAAGGCCCCAAATCGGAGGCTTTTAGGAGGAGGGCGGGCAGGGTTATGGCTGGTAGCCAGCCAGGCAAAACCTGGCTAAAATATTGTTACTGCACAAGCAAGTATTCCCGGTTGTCCTTCACATTGTAGTGGCTAAAATTTTGGATCCCATTGGACCAGTAGGATAAGACACTCAGGCTAATCATGACAGTTCCCTGGAAGTAACATAGGATGACAACACTCAATGATCTCGGGGAATCAGCCAGTTGGCATGAACTTGGTCATCGAGATGTGCAGACATCGACTTTGAGGACCACCTGACATCAGAAAGCATGCTTGTCTTCGCTTCGTTATATTGAACTTTGGTCCCAAGCCAGAATTATTTAATTGGACCTTCTTACCCATCTGTGTGCGTGTGTGTTTGTGTGTGCGTGTGTGTGGTTTACTTGATATCTGTTCAGCTAAAAGAACACGTGGGTCATTGCAAGTGGATCAACAACACCATAACTAGATATTACCCTGGATGAACGTTTGCTTAGTTATTTAAATTTCGCAGGCTTAGTTCTGGATGCAATAGTGGTATTACGATGGGCATGAGAAGATATGGTTGCATAAAGCGCAGGGAGGAAGACACGTCCCTCTACCCAACATCTAAAATAATTGTGTGAAAGCACAAGAGACAGTCGAATCTTTGATTTGATGTATTTTCCAAATTTTCCATTGCTGGCAAACTTACAGCTTGTATTGTTTGGAGCCAGCTAGCCATGGAAACGGAAAAAGTGCATATGTAGGCCAATTCTCGGGGGCCTAAACATTGCCACGTGAATATTATAATGCATCCCCATAATTTGACCAGGATGCAGCTGTGCAGCTACAGTTCCGAGTAATTACAAAAACATAACCAAACCATTGGGGGGATTCACTTCAAATGGATCCCGTCACAATTATATGTTTCACAAGACAAAAGGGTACGAAGGATTGATTGAAGTGTTTAGTTACCACTTAGATGTCATCGAAATTTGACATTTAAACTAAAGTGGCTTAGTTTATACTAAATGCAGATACATCGGGGGTCAAATGTTCAGAATTATATCCATGGTCCTGAAATGCAAATTTATGATCGAAGTCCTCAAACTGCGGTGAACCGGCATGGTGGGACGAGTAATAATGCAGGCCACAAGTCCATAATCCAGAGCTTCGCAGGGGTCTACGATTGCAGAACAGCCAAAAGGACTGTTGACGACGGAGGAATATTATTTGGCCATATATAACCTCCAGGCCTCATCTCAACCACCGGAGATCCACAATATGGACCCCGTACTTAGACTCAAATCTAATTGAAAGTCTATGTCTCAAATGAAAAACAATGCACTTGGCCTAGGTTGCGTAACGATAACATCGATGAAGGATGGCCAATATACTAATTGTAGAAAACAAGGTGCAAAAAAAAAAAAAAAATCAATTATTTGCATTATTATATTACTAAACAACCGCGTTTTCCATTTATTGAAAAAAAAAAAATTGGTCAAAGAATTACCGGCATAAAACCCTATCCTTGGTTAAACACGACTTAGTTACGGCCTCCCTAAGGGCAACTTGTGTTAACCTTTTGTTTATAGTTAATCTCGTAATGCTATCACAAAGAAAGAAAATGGTACCTGGTTATTATCATAGGAGACTTTGGGATTCTAATTAGGATTTGGGTTGGGTATCTTTTTCTACCTTACAGTATCGCATTGACCACTGACTTGGATGGGTGTCTTTTTCTCATTGACCATTTATTGAAAAAAAAAGGTCAAAGAATTTTACCAGCATAAAGCACTATCCTTGGTTAAACACGGCTTAGTTAAGGCCTCCCTAAGGACAACTTGTGTTAACCTTTTGTTCATAGTTAATCTCGTAATGCTATCACTAAGAAAGAAAATGGTACCTGGTTATTATAATAGGAGACTTGGGATTCTGATTAGGATTTGGGTTGGGTATCTTTTTCTACCTTACAGTATCGCATTGACCACTGTCTTGGATGGGTACCGACTGATCTTTTTCAAATTCCCTACTATTTGTACTCTTTATTGAAAGCAACTTTTTCAGCCGTTTCCATGTGAAGGCAAAATTTCCATGCTCTTGGGTTCTGGATTATGTGTGAAGTGTTGCAATATATGGGGACAGTGTACTTATGCATATCGAAAGGGATGGTCAATTTTGGTTATTATCTCGTTAGCATGATGCTGAACAGACACCATTGATGCATGTGGAGGATTAGGGTTCACAATCACCATATTTATGACTTCTTTCCAAGCTCTGAAACAAAATTGACAGTTGTTAGTGACTTAGTGTTACTGTTAATATTCTTTCTGCGGGTAATTGAAGCCATTACCATAGAAATTATTTGTAAGTCTACATTAGAAATGAATCAGCATGTGTAATACGATTCTCTTTGAGTATGTTCAAATTGCCTTTAAACTTCGGAATTTATCTATTTGAGGACAACAATACTATAAATCCAATTACCATTTTAAAAAATAAAAAAAATTTGCATCCTCAATCGCTCGACTTTATCGGCAGTTAAACCAAAACTAATTGAATCCCTAGTTAGGTTGAGTGATTAATGCAAGGTGAGGAGTCATTTTCCAACAAAAAAGAAATTTCGTTGAAGACACCCTTAAAGTCTCTTAAGGTGTGGGCATCAATTTGGACATGATGTTCCATCTCCAACCACTTGCCATGTCGTCAAGGTAATGAACCATTTTCTGCAGTTCTGGTTCTATAAAAGTTAGGCCGACTTCCCGCCATGTTTGACCCCCCTGACTTTTGAACAGCATCAAGGCATCTTTATCGTGGAATTGAATCAACTATTTGGACAGCTATAATCTGCCCCAAATCCTTATGGACCCAGTTGCATCCATCGTATGAGTCTGGTTCAACGGCCAGCCATATCAAATCTCATCACTTCCTGCATGCCATGGCATTCTAGAGATAATTCTATCTTGGATCTCCTTATTCCCTTCAACAACTTTATGAACCGGATATATATTATTTGAATCCCCCATGAAAAACAAAAAGAGAAGAAACACGACTCATCCATTTCTTGCTCAACGAATTGAGTGATCTTTTAAGTTGTACAATAAAATAATGATTCATAGTAATCTCTTGGGCTCATACTTGGACATGCTAACAACTAAAGGGGAGGGCTTGATAAACATAGATAAAGCATGATTCGTTCTATATTTACTCTTTTTTTTTTTTTTTTTTGGTTTGTTCTATATGCACTATTTTAATAAGGAAGAGAGTTGCTTCGCCATAACACCTCTTCTAAGTTAGGTTAAGTTGCATTATTGAATCGCGTAAGTCTGAGTTTAGTGGGGTTGACAATGACCCAAATGGAGACTGCCAAAATAAATAAATAAGTAGAGACGAAAAAAAATTATAAAGTATATTGGTTTTTTGCTACATTTTGCATGGAGCCTAGACTCTAAAATCTGGACTCTTATGATGAAAAATGATTAATAATGTAAGGTGCAAGGATAAATAGCCTTTCTAAATAAAGTTTAGTACGAATTTTCCGGGACTTCCATCTATATCCCTAATTGATATTTAACACAATTCACGACCATGACTAGTAAACCCGTATAATCATAATCATTTCATGTTTTTATAAGCTTTCGATGTCCCTACTTGTCGCGATTGATTAGTTTTAAAATAAAAAAAATAAAAAAAAGTAAATTTCGAATTATCAAATCAGATGCAAAAAAAATCCTACAAATCAAATGATACTTTTATACCAAATTTTATCCCCTTTTTTTTTTTTTTTTGTTTTTTTGTTCCTTTGAACCAAACTGTTTCACTTCTCGGGTCTCTTTCCTTCGTGGATATAGAGCAGAAAATAATCAAATTTGCCCGACGAAGAGGCAATCAAGAAAACATGACAAGAGAAGATGCAACCAAAGAGAAGTGGGCTGATCGGACCGATCTTACTTGCCCAGTTATATGGGCTGCTTGTCTGTCTCTCCATCAAATCAAATTGGCCGAATAATCACTTGTTGCCAATATCCACTCCAGAAAATCAAGTACATAAAATTCAGCGGCCCAAAGAAGATGTCTAAATTAGAACATCTATGCTTAGACCTATAAACTATTCATACTAAAAGGGTTTTTTATTGTTGGAATTCGATACGGGCTTCTTGGGCTCCCATTAGGTATCATCTTTTTTTGGTTTTTTATTTTTTAATTTTTATTTTTTAAATCTTTTGAGAAACATTGCGGATCATCTATTCCAAGTCCAAAAATGCGTTTCCCTTAGGTGGGCATAGGCCCAATGATACAAAAGCTCTGACAAACAGTAATACTCAAACCCCTTCCGCCAGCGCCGTCATTGCGTGTTTGCGGTCAGATCTATGCTCATCTGATCTAACGGCTGGGATCAGCACCCGGTTTTAGACGTGTGCGACGTCCGACATCGAGAACCACCATATCAAAACTATTGAACTTTATTTTGCGTTGGGTCTGAAACCGAAAAAACCTCTGGGCCTCAACTTGCAGGGGTTTATTTCCCTTTCACGGGTTTTATTTGTTGTTCTCCGTTCTCCCTTTCTTTCTTGAAATCAAAAGCTTTGCACAAGAAGAATGCAAACTTTTTGATTTCATTTACTGTAGAAGAATGGTCCTTTGGCATAGAATCAACCAATTCAAGCTTAAACTCTTGTCAAATCAGTTAAAGCGATGCCATTCTCAAATCCCTCATGCTTCTTCTTCGCTTATTCACACTTCTAAATCATCAAGATCGTGTCTTTTAGACCCACTTTGGATCGTACATGATAGACCCGCCCTTTTTTCCCTCAATGTCAGGTGTTTTGCTGCTCCAGTCCAGGTAATTTTCTTTTCTTGTTTTCTTTCCTGTTTTCCTTGGGAAATCTGTATGTTTGTCGTGTCTCCGCATGGGTGGTGACTCATTATATTCATTATCGGCTGCTCTCTGTGTTTTTGTTTTGGTTACTGGGTAAAGATTGGTTCTTGATTTGAGTAATTTATGTGTGAGATTTGTTGGTGGGACTCGGTGACCATATGCGAATTTGTGGGATTTTAGGCCAAGTCAAAGAAGGAAGAGAAGAGCTCGAGTGGGCCGCGCTTAAATGGCGATATCACTGGTCGGATTGTGAGGCTTGTGTCTGACGAAGGTACCACTTGAATATGTTTGTTGTGCTATAGTACTCGGCTCGTCGTTTATGCTTTAGTAGTTAACGAGAACAGCAGAATGCTATATTTTTTAAACGCATTAGGCACATACTCGAAAGAGCTGAAAAGGAAAATCTGAATTCTTCTTTTTTGCACAAAAAGGTTTGAGAAGAGGATGTCAAGAATCTGTCAATAGGTAGAAAGGCTTAAAGCTGTGTGGGATGTTTTTGTAGGCATTCATGGAACATAATATATTCATGATAAGGAAATGCCAGTATGAACTGACATATAGTTTCTCTATCTGTAGCTTGTTGTGCAGTAATTTTCAGTTTGGAGAGAGAAAGTTGTTTTCTTTTTTTTCTGTAATAGTAGAAATGTGTTGAAGGATATGGAAATTCGTGTGAAGATCTTGAGATTTCTGGAAGTAAATGACCAAAGTGGAAATGAAATAGGATGATGAAAGATTTGAATTACTTTTCAGCTGTGTTGGTCGTTACCTAATGAAGAGTATGCTGCAACATATGTAGTGCTTAAAAACTGCTAGCATTGCATTTTACTTTGTTTTGGATGATGTAAGGGCATAGTGGACTTCTATGTGTAGAAACCATTTCTATTTAATCACTGACTTATGTGCAGGGCATGGTGTTGTCTCACTGCATGAAGCACTGGAAAGAGCAAGGAAACTGAATCTTGATTTAGTTGAGGTAAGCTTTTAAAATTATGCCAGAAGTTTTGCAGGGCACAGCAGACCCACTTTTTTCTCTCATTCTCTCTTTACCAGCTAATTCCCTTTTCACTTGACTATATAAAATTTGTTCTCTTAGATGCATAATGTCATATTTTTAAGCAACCTAAGTATCTCCAAGAAAAGTACATTCAAGAGTTTTAGGGGAGGATACTATGGGTTTTACCCTTCTCTGGAATAGGTCCAAAGAAATGCTGATCCACCTGTCTGTAGAATCATGGACTACCACAAAGAGAAGTACGTTAAAGAGTTGAAGGAGAAGGAACGTGGTAAAAGCAAGGTACATGCTCTGTCAAATTGTTTCTTGGTGTTTATTATAAAATCATAGATAAGGAAAAAAATCAATGAATATATTTCCAGTGTGAGGGATGCCTCTGGTATTCCTGCACTGTATATAAGATATTCAAACACATGGTCACGTACTTGTGATTTTGTGAACGATGAACATGGTGCGGAGCATCACTTTAGTCATTAATTTCATTCTTTATATATAAACAACTGGAGAATAATTTCACTTGCTATTAAGCATTAGGTGGGCATGTTGCTAGTTGTTATTTGCCCATGCTGCTAAATGATGGCGCTTTTCTACCAATTTTCCTCTTTATGCAGTCACAGGGGAGTTTACGAAAGGGGGATTGCAAAGAAGTTCGTTTTTTAGCAAAAACTGTGAGTTCTTTCTTTGAAATTTCTGTTCAGCAATTCTTTTACAAGAACCTTGATTCTAGCTCAAACTCATCTCATCCCTCAATTAGAACTCATAAGCAGGAATGAAAACTGTTGTTAAGATCTTGAATTGCTAAATGGTAATATGCAAACTAGGCAATTGGAACAGGCATATGGATGATATGTATAACCTAAGAGAGGGATTAATGGTCTCTTTGGCATGACTTTTGTATCAGTTGTCTCTGGGTGGCTTATCATATGAATTTGTTAGTGGCTTGTTTGCCTAATGCTTTGCCAGCTTTGCATCCCAGTTTTGTGTGTTTGTTTTGTTTATAGTAGTGAACACCAGTACTCATTTTATGCATGTGCAAGTGTCTGTAGTATAACTTCATGCCTTCGAGCTCTTCCCAGATTCTATAGTCCCATGAGGGTACAAAATTTGGTCTATGCAAATTATTTGCATATCATCCAAGTATTTTATTTGCCATGTAGTTCTTTTTCTTCATCTCTTCCTGGTACCTATTCTGAGAGCCTTTTGTGTGTTCCTAATCTCTTAAAGCAATTTTACTTTCACTTATTTAAAACTGAGTAGTAAAAAAGAAATCAATGAGGACCCTTGGAAAAGGGAAAAAGTACCTTTAACATCAAACCATTTCACTACTGTTTTCAGGAGCAAAAGGACTTACAAATAAAAGCAGATGCAATCAAGCGATTGCTGGAGCGTGGTTATCGGGTGAAGGTACGTTATTTATTCATCCAGTTATGGGTTTATAAAGACATAAGCACCTTTCAAAGTCCTCAAGTTCCCAGATTTGTGAAAAATGTTGTTTTGCCAAGCACTGGCATTTGTTCCCACTTCACGGTCATTAGGACCCTCTTCTTTCTTATTTATCATACTGGCTTTCATATTCGTGATTCTGAAACAGTGCATGGCCATGGCTTCAACAAAACAAAAGGATGATGGGAAAGAGGATTTGGGAGCATTGCTATCTCGTCTTACCCCTTTGGTACTGTCAAATTCCCTTTATTCTCAATTTTTCTGTCTTGAGTCATTGCCATTGGCTGTTAGATGCTACTGTGTCTCACTGTCTTTACCATGAACAACTTTCTGCAGATTGAAGATGTATCTGTTGTGGAAAGTGGACCAAGGGTAGAGAAAAGGCAGGCATATGTAATAGTAAGGCACGTCAAGTTTGGCCCACCAAAAAAGGGTAAAGCAAAAAGCTTAAAGGATGTTCAAAATGCCACCACTGTACTCAAATCTGATGAGGAAGCCACTGATATTGATGAAGACAACAAAGCCTCCTGGTCTGTTGCTGATTCAACTGGGGAGTTTGATGACGTATTTCATTTCAATGATGATGTAAATGATCCTGGGGCAAAACCTGTAGAAGCAATGAAAATGATGCCAGAAGCAGCTGCCACTCTCACAAACTTCAGTGTTCCGAACTTCTCAAATCCCTTATCATCGCATGATTCCAAGAGGGAGGATAGAGTACCATCCTCTCCACAAGGGCTGTCTCTTGGAACTGAAAATAGGTATAAAAGAAGCGAATCAAGAAATGACTTCCCACAAACATCTCGGGATAATAGAGGGCCGGATATGAGGCAGGCGTTCAGGATTCAAGCACAATTGGCCAATCAAATTAGGCAAGCACAGCCTGACAGGAATGTCCCTCCTTCGATGGGACAAGGAAAGGAAGTTGGTAGTAATTCTTCTGCTCATGGGAAGTTCCATCTTGCAAATCAAAGTAGGCAAGCCCAACCAGACATGACAGTCCCTCCCTCAAAGGGACAGGGAAAGCAACTTGGTGCAAATCCTTCTCCTCACGGGGACTCTGAGCTTCCTCTGAATCAAATGCCCGAGCAAGAACCTTCTCCTCCCGCTGCTCCTGGTAAAATGGCGCATGGTTATGGAATGTTCAGCTCTCCAACAGCAAATGCTCAACGTAAACAAGGCCTGGCAGAAGACGTTAATAGGAACACTGGAGGAAACCGTTATAGTCCTGCTCGAAATCCCAATGCAGGCAGATTTGGATCAAATCCCAACTTCCCAGGTTCAAAATCTGGCGGTACTGGTGGATGGGGAGTATTCGGTAGAGATGGTCCACAGAGGAACCGTCCAAATGGACCATCTAATTCCAACAGAGGTGGCGTAGAATAGTGTATATCCATGATTATTGCCAGCTTTCTGACTTTTGGGATTAATTAGTCATTTATTTATGGATTTGTACCAATTAGCACTTTCTTTGGAGCACTGCAGAAATTTTTTAGAAGTATCTGCAGAACTATTTGGTTCTTCATTCCCCCTCTCTGGATTGGATTGGAGACCGGAAAATAAAAGCAAGGCGCGGTTAAATCATATTCGTTTGTTATTGAATAAGATGCACATTGTTAAAACTCATACAAATGGTGGCGTTTCACTTGTTCAGGAACTTGAACTAAATAGCTGTGTATGAGACAACAAAACAATTGATCGGTAGAGTTCGACGGTCATTTGTTTTCGTTCGAAAAATTAAATATCCCTCAATTATCAATTGCTCGAATTGAAAATCACACGGCGTTTTCATCTTGGCATCGGTCCGATCCAAAGAAAAATAAAGCGCACCGTTTCGCGATGGGGAGGCGAGCGCACTTTGAGGGACCGAGGGAGCCAAAGCCCAAAGCGGCGTCGTTTTCATGCCTTGCTCGTTTTCAACTTGCCTTTTAATCCTCTCACTCGACTGGGCTACGAATTTGCTGCGCTATCTTAACCAGACTTGCGGGGAAAGAAAACTAGGGATTTATAACAATCCCCGAACCCAAGTTCCCCAAATCGACCCTCCAATCTTGAATTGGATTCCTCCAATTTCACTCACTCCTCTTTCTCTCTCTCTCCGTTTTTCTTGAATCATGACTCAGGACGTCGAGATGAAAGAGCTGCCGTCGGCCCCCTCCAACTCCGCCACCTCCTTCACTCCCTCCACCCTCCACCGTATGTACCCTACCATCTCTACCTTGTAAGTACGCATGTATATGCGCATTCTTGGATTCGTGAATTGATGGTTCTTTTTTTTTTTTCCGGATTTTTGATTCGTAGATTTGAAGGAGATTGCGGCGCTGATTGAGACCGGCGCTTATGCACGGGAAGTGCGGCGGATTGTGCGGGCTGTGCGGCTGACGATGACTCTCAGGAAAAAGCTGAAGGCTTCCGTGCTCTCTGCTTTTCTTAACTTCGCGCTTACTCCCGGATCTGAGCCGCACAATCGGCTATCCTCCTACCTTCCCAAAGTAAAGTTTAAGTGGGTTTTTTTTTTTTTTCTGGTCCAGAAGATAAAATCTTTCTTATTAGTTATGAAATTGGGAACTAACAAATCGGCCAGCCTGAGTAATAGTCTGAAGGAAAGAGGACAGAAACCCAGCTTAGAACTATAAAAACAATGTTTCAATGTTTTTAGCCGCTCGATTCTTAACTCTCATTTTTATAACCTTTGTTTCGATGAATTTGGTATAAAAGTTGTTTAGAGGTTGAAAACAGAGATGGGATAATTGCATTTACATGACAAAGCTTAAAAAGTTATTGTCTTTTGCACATGTTTGGCCAGTTTTACGCATGCAGTTGTTTATGTGTTTGCTTGTGTTTTGATGATTCCTGCAAGGGAAAAGTAGCTGCTTTCATAGTTTTGTTTCACTTAATGGTGGTGATAGGAAGATGAGCATGAAATGGAAGTTGATACTGCAACATCTGCAACTCAAGCTCCTGTGAAACATCCCCTGCCAGAGCTGGAGATATACTGCCACTTACTGGTTCTCATATTTCTGATTGATCAGAAGAGATACAATGAGGTATGATTACATGAAGGGATACCCTTTTTCCCTTTAGATTCTGCTTCAATTAATAATAATGTTATCTTGCAGGCTAAAGCTTGTTCATCAGCAAGCATTGGACGTCTGAAGAATCTGAATAGGAGGACTGTTGATGTTCTGGCATCCAGGCTGTACTTCTATTACTCTCTTAGCTATGAACTCACTGGTGATCTTGCTGAAATAAGAGGGTGAGCATTTTTATGTTGCATTTTTTTATATTACTCTAATTACTGAAACATGAATGCATTTTTCTGTGTGAAAGGGTGTTTTTGTTGTCTGCATTCTTTCCGTTCTTTGGATGCTAGAGCCTGTAGCATGTTTGGTATCTTGTTTGTGGTGTTTTTTTTGTTTTGTTATCTGACTTCAATATCTTTCTCATCATCAGTAACCTCCTTGCTCTGCACCGTATTGCCACATTGCGCCATGATGAACTGGGCCAGGTACTCTTTCAGTCCCGAAGGTAAAGCTGTCACCTTGTCAGAATTCTTCTGTCATCTTTTACCTTGATAATCTTGTGTGTCAGGAAACACTTCTCAACCTGCTGCTTCGCAATTACCTCCATTACAATCTATATGACCAGGCAGAGAAGCTGAGGTCAAAGGCTCCACGATTTGAAGCTCACTCAAATCAGCAGGCAATTGTTTACATTTTGCTCAATAATAATACGGTGGTTGTGTTGAGTAAATTTTAGCTTCTGAATGTCTGTAATTATGCCTCCACTTGCTTGCATGCCTAGTGTGCATGCATGTAACTAACATCTGAGGTCCTGTAAAAGAGAGTTTATTCTGTGAGCTGGTGTTTCAAAAGACATCCAGTGGTATATTGCTGACAATGACTACTTTTTTTCTCGTGCAGTTCTGCCGATACCTCTTTTACTTGGGAAAGATTAGAACAATTCAGTTGGAGTATACAGATGCAAAGGACTCCCTCCTTCAAGCTGCTCGGAAAGCACCTGTTGCAGCCCTTGGTTTCCGGGTTCAATGCAACAAATGGGCAATTATTGTGAGACTACTGCTAGGAGAAATCCCTGAGAGGACAGTATTTATGCAAAAAGGCATGGTGGATGCTTTGAAGCCATACTTCGAGCTGACAAATGTGAGTTTAGGCTATCTAAACTTCAGTTGCTTAATTTCATGTGCCTGTTGAGACTTTGCTTTTGGGCTTATAATCTCTTTTAGCTAGGAAAAGAGAGCAAAAGCTGGATCATTGATGTGCCTATAATAGTGTCATGATTCATTAAGCAGCAACCATCCAATGTGGAACTTGGTCACCATGGATGAATGTTGCTTTTATGTTTGTAAATTCTTGCCTATGCATAAGCCCATGTTCTCATTTTCTTAGGCGTGGAAAATGCCTATTGGGTGTCAAGTTTCACTTAGCTACCTGAGCTTTTACTGCTGGTTGTGATAAGCATGGTGTCTTTTTTAACCCAGGCTGTGAGAATAGGAGATTTGGAGCTCTTTAAATCTGTTGCTGAAAAGTTCACAACTACTTTCAGTTCAGACAGGACCCATAATCTAATCGTTCGACTGCGCCACAATGTCATAAGGACTGGACTTCGCAACATCAGTATCTCTTATTCGCGTATTTCACTTGCTGATGTTGCCAAGAAGTTGAGATTAGACTCTGCAAATCCCGTGGCTGATGCTGAGAGTATTGTAGCCAAGGCCATAAGAGATGGTGCAATTGATGCAACTTTGGATCATGCAAATGGATGGATGGTGTCTAAGGAGACAGGGGACATATACTCCACAAACGAGCCTCAAATGGCCTTTAATTCAAGGATAGCTTTCTGCCTCAATATGCATAATGAGGCAGTGCGTGCACTTAGGTTCCCGCCAAATTCCCACAAGGAGAAAGAAAGTGCTGAGAAAAGGAGGGAGAGACAACAGCAGGAGCAAGAGCTTGCAAAGCACATAGCTGAGGAAGATGACGATGAGTTCTGATTGGGTGTCTGAAATAGGTGCCACCTTCAATTATGAGAAACGTTTTGACTCAAGCTCTCTTTTGCTCATGTTCCTGTTCACGACGTTTTAGTGTCCTGCCCTCTATTCGAGCAGGCTCCATTCAACACTTCTTTATTTGCATTTCATCGTTCCCTTTCTCATGCCATTGAATTGTTGTTTTCCGTTGGATTGTAGCCTAATGTAGCTGCAAATGTGGTCAATCCACGCATCTAGGCGGCAACGTGCATTGGCTTTTTGGACTGATTGTTGTTGACGGGCATCTTTGAATATTGCCGTGCAAAACATTTAAGCTGTCAATCAAGCTCTCTTACAAGGCCGGCCGCAAGAAACATTTATCGGCGGTTTCTTGTCTTGAGATTGATTTAAATGCAACATGTTGAAAAACTAACTGGTCGACGCACATTTGAAATTAAAAATAGGGTCATAAATGCAAGCTTTGAACTACATCTTTGTGAAATTCCTGGATTCCATAGTCCTGGCCTCGGATCTTGTATGCGTTACACCGCCGCATATCAAATATGGAAAACTTGTGATAGTGATCATTGCCGTTAATTTTCAGAACTCAAAACCATTAATCGGATGGCAAACGGAATGCTCCTAGTTATCATCTTAAAATACACCAGGTACAGAGTAACTGCCAGATTTCATTGAGAGATCCCTGACGACCAAAAAGATGATGGAGGATGAAAACCCACAACAAACAAAAGTGGGGTGATAACTGAGAACGCAAGAAAGTCACTCGTCTACCTTGGTATAGATTCTTAAATG
Source organism: Bruguiera gymnorhiza (assembly GCA_020883675.1). Taxonomy (NCBI): domain Eukaryota; kingdom Viridiplantae; phylum Streptophyta; class Magnoliopsida; order Malpighiales; family Rhizophoraceae; genus Bruguiera; species Bruguiera gymnorhiza. The sequence goes on along the minus strand of JAIRCJ010000041.1, from coordinate 431,503 downwards.
ACACAAATCTGTTTAATTGCCAAGTGAAATAGAGAAAATGGTAGCTGAGAAGAAAAATAACTACATCAACTGGGGTTCAAGTTACAATGGATTCAGCCAGCTGAGCTCAAGCCAAATGACTTCACAATGCTGCTTACCCTTTCAGCAAAAGTTTTGGATGTGATCTTTTTGCCGGGGACATGAAATGGGTTGGAAACTGCATCCACGTATGCATCATGGAACCTCCGGAAAAACTGTAGAAAACAAAAGATTAAAGCAAAAACAGGTCTGGAAAAATTCTTTTCAACCAAATTTGCATGCATACCATAACATATATCTGCTTCTTAAACCATATAGAAAAGGCAACCAGGTATAAATCAACTACAATTAACGGGAAAAAAAACTTCAAAAAATCAAATAAAGCATCTCCCAACTGCGGTCTTTTTTCTGCTTCCGCTCAACAGATAATCAATCAGAGGTTGCAGTCCTTGTTAGAATCTGAGGTTATCAATGGCCCAAAAAATTAAGAGTCATATCACAGGTCAAATATCTGTGGTACACTAGACAAGTAAATTGTTTCAATCAGGACTGATTGACAAGAAAATTATTTTTTAGATATCAAAGACACCATTGAGTACTGAGATATGTGATATCAGAGGTGCTACTACCACCACACTCAAACAGTTACCAGTTCCCATCACTCGCCATGCTCACAAAGAAAGGCATGCAAACAGAGGAAGTATTGAGAATTTGACCATTTAAATCAAAGTGGCAATTGTGCCCACAAAAGGATGCAATGCTCAAGTGGCATCTAAAATGAGATACATTTCCTTCTTTGAATGCAAGGCCAAAATTCATTTGCATTTATTTTGTACAGGACAAGTCAGTCATTTCTAAATAATCCTGTGAAATGCAAGTTCCTTTGCAATAGCTTTGTTACAACTGCCAAGAAGCAAAACCCTCAGCATCTACAGGAAACATTCCCCTAATATCCCGAATCATCAAGATCTGATAACCAACTAAGCCTAAAACCACCAGCATGAAACAATGGCACTTACATTTCTCACATCGGCATCTCTGACATCTAAATCTGTAGTGACCAAGATGAATTTCACCTTCGTGTTTGTCAAATAGCCATACCTGGGACAAAAACATTTAGTCTAAGTGCCCCCCAAACTACCAAAGAATAAGTGAAGTTAAAAGAGTTTCAGCTTAAACATGAGATAAGCAACCAAAAAACCCTGCTTACACTTTATAATTCTCAGTTGGATAAAGCAAGCCAAGAAATGTTTCGTTCAGCATTGGCCCAGATTTTTTGGGATTATTCACTGTACAAGCCAGAAATCAGATATCAAATATTCACATCTAGCAACCCGTAATCAAAATTACTAGCCTTGGAACCCCACCTAAAAATAGGAGTCACATTCATTAATAACCACAAAAGGCATTCAAGTTGACAGAGAAAATCGATCGGGGACAAATCTCCATCCCTAAAACCAATTTCCCAAGTTTCTCACCATTTCTGCAAGAAGCACAGGAAATGATCTAGAAACTCCAAATTGATAAAACCCAATACTGAAACCATCCCCCAAGGCAAAAAGAATTTTTTGATTTTTTTTTTTTAAAACCCACTTCATAAAAGCCTAAATTCAAATCCCATTTGTGCCCATTTCGAATAAAATCAATCCAGTCATCAAATCCCAGGTTCAACAGACACAAAATCACATTAAAGATAAGAAATTCTGCGTGTGAAAGCTTGTACCTCGCTCATCGACGACGTCGAGGGAACAGTGGACGATGTGGTGGAGCTTAAGAGCATCGTCGGCCTCCGTGAAGCTCTGAATGTATAGCGGATTGTTCTACAGAAATGGCAATTCAACTTTGTTAATATATACATATATATATTAGAAAAACGAAAAATGAAGATTTCGGTGGACAGATGCGATTCGGCCAGTGGAAGTGAATGATGAGAAGAAAGCGAACCTGATGACCGACAACGGCAACGCACACGATCATCTTCTCTCACAGTCACCGCTGGCGGTGGACCCGAGCAGCTGAGCTGAAGCACCTCTCTCTCTCTCTCTCTCTCTCTCTCTCTCTCTCTACTTTACGGTGCGGGCAAGTATAGCGAATTGTCCAATCCTTGCTTCGGGTGAATCGGAATTGCGACCTTAAATCTCAAATGGTATTGCCAAATATAATTTTAGGAATGCTTCGTATTTAAAACGCTCTCCAATTAATTAATTAATTATTATTTTATGTAACAACTTTTATTTTCGTGAGTAATTCGTCAAAACTAGATTGGATGTAGTTTTAGAAAAACGTGTAATGTCAATCCAAGAAAAAGCATATGCCCGTTGCATTGCCAAGAAATATTCTTGAATGAAAAAATTGCTCAAACTTTGCTGGTTCGTTGCTTGCCCCTCAATGTTCAAATTCTCCCTCTCCCAAGAAAACACATTTCCTTCAATTCCTTGTTTCAATCACATACTACTATTACCTTTTTCTTGGGGCAAATTTCAGAAACTAGGGTGGCCCACTTTCAAACTTCCATGACCTCCGTCCAATACCAAAATACATTCTTTTAATCAAAGATATGTATATACATACACACACACACATATACAGTTATCAGATCAAACGGTGATTACGAGACCCACGACATTGGACAGACCCCTCCCATCACCTTTAAAGCAAACCATAAATTTACCAATCTACCCTCTAAAGCCATCGCCTCCTCCAGATTCCAGCTCCCTTGCCCTTCCCCTCCCACCCTCTCTCTCTGTCCGCATATCTATATATATATATATATATATATATATACACACACCCCCACAAGCCGTTCCCTTTGAAAATTGAAAGCAAGAATATTGATTCAAATAAGCCAGGAGGCTTCGTTGTCCTGTTTGTTGGGAAACCTTATTTATTTATATCTCCATAAGTAGCCGATTTGCAAAGAAAACGAAAGGTAATTCTGTCATAGATCGTCTTATGATCCTCGATTCGTCGATTGAATAAGTTTCGATTGGTTTTATCAATTCTGGTGCGTTTACGTGGATTTTCAGCTGGGTTGTCTTTTCTTCTTCTTTTTTTTCTGTTTTCTTCTAATTCGTTTGGAATTGGTGACAAGATTTGTTTTCTTGGTGTTAAGTACTTGGATTTTCGTTTTTAATTGTGTTTTTATGATGGGTTTTAGCTTTTTATGTGATTACTCGATTCTTTTTGTAGCTTGAAGGATTTTTGGATGTTAGGTAGGGTGTGGGTCCTTGTCTTGGATTGATTGTAATTTGTGTGCTCTACGGCACACCTTGCTTCTTTGTGTTTAGACTAATGTCATGGTTTCCTTTTTTTTTTTTCAAGTTGAGTTGAGGATTGTGGTTTCTGTCCTTTTCTTTTGCTGGTTATCTGGAGATTGAGCTTGAACTTGACCTGGTTAATGCATTTGAGATTTGCTCAAATTAAAGATCTTTTTTTTTTTAACCAACTATTGAGGAGTTTTAGTTTAGGGACTTGTCCTTCTATTGCATATTCTCAGTAGTATTTACTACATTATTGCATAAATTTTCAGATGGGAAGTGAACAAGATGAGACTGTTTCCAGAGTTAATTGGGCTGCTACCAGTTCTGGGGATGCAAATCCCTTGAACCAAAATGGTGCCGTTACAAATGGGTTGGTTTGTCACTTGGGCATAAATGGTGAAAGCAATGAAGTTAGCAAATTGGATGGTGTTGTTGTGGACTCACATAATGTGCCATACATTTACAGACAAGATATTGTGAGGCATAAAAAGATTGGTGTGATTGGCATTGTGAATGAAGTTGCTGGTGACACAGATTCAGATAGTAGTGTAACTGATGATGATGATGATGATTCAGAAGAGGAAGATGAAGATGATGGAGGTGATGTTAATGGCAATGGTGATGGCAACGCCAACAATACTGGCAGCAGTGACAAGGATAACGGCAACTATAAGAATGAAACACTTCAGGCTGACCAGGTTCGAGTAATTTGGATGGATGACACTGAGCCAATCCAACATGTTAATTCTATAGGAGTTGTTGATCGAGGATTCTTACATGGGGATTATGTTGCTTCTGCTTCAGATCCAACAGGCCAAGTGGGTGTCGTTGTTGATGTCAATATTTCTGTTGATTTGCTAGCTCATGATGGGTCCATTGTAAAAGATGTATCATCCAGAGACTTGAAGCGTGTGAGGGAGTTTGCTGTTGGTGACTATGTGGTCCTTGGTGCATGGCTGGGTAGAGTGGATGATGTTTTAGATAATGTGACTGTTTTAGTTGATGATGGTTCTGTGTGCAAAGTAATGGGGGCTGAACCACTACGTCTGAAACCAATTTCCAAGAATATGTTTGAAGAAGATGAACATTTTCCATACTACCCTGGCCAGCGTGTAAGGGCAATCTCATCATCAGTTTTTAAGAATTCTAGGTGGTTGTCTGGCTTGTGGAAACATAATCGATTGGAAGGTACCGTTACCAAAGTTACTACAGGATCTGTATTCATCTATTGGATAGCATCTGCTGGCTATGGACCTGAATCTTCAACTGCCCCTCCTGAAGAACAGAGTCCAAAAAACCTGAAACCATTGTCCTGTTTTGCACATGCAAACTGGCAAGTGGGTGATTGGTGTCTTCTTCCACCTGCTTTAAAAGCATCGTCCGTCACCCTAGACAGGGGTTTAGCTAAGTTATATCTTCATGATGCAATTAGAAATGACTTGGAGTCTAGTCAACTAGAAAGTGGATGTGACATGGAAGAAGTCACACCGGAGGACCTGGATCAGAACAATGTTTCAGTGGATATTGAGCCAGAGACTGCACCACCCAATGGAAATAGTGGAAATACAGCAGCTGATGGCTGGCCTGAATCAAGCTCTTGTGCTAGCTCAACATCTGTTTCAAAAGAGGGACACCATGAAATTTGGCCTCTTCATCGCAAAAAGATACGCAAAGTTGTCCTTAGGAGAGATAAGAAGGCTCGAAAGAAAGAGGAAACTTTTGAAAGAGCCCTTATAATTGTCAATACCAGGACAAAGGTTGATGTGGTGTGGCAAGATGGAACAACAGAACATGGACTGGATTCAACAAAGCTGATTCCAATTGATAGCCCTGGTGATCATGAATTTGTTGCTGAGCAGTATGTTGTGGAGAAGGCATTGGACGATGTTGATAACAATTCTGAAGCTAGACGTGTTGGGGTAGTGAAAGGAGTTAATGCAAAAGAAAGAACAGCTTGTGTGAGGTGGCTAAAGCCAGTTTCCCGGGCAGAGGATCCTCGTGAGTTTGATAAGGAGGAAATTGTAAGTGTGTACGAGCTGGAAGGACATCCAGATTATGATTATTCCTATGGGGATGTAGTGGTTCGACTGACCCCAGTTTCTATTTCCTCGAAAATGACTTCTGATGAGGAGTCAGGTGTGAAACCAAAGCAACTAACTGAAGTAGATGAAATTGCAAACACTAAAAAAGGCACCGTGTTTAAGAAAGCAGGGGATGCATCTTGTGATGAAGCTTCTATAGACTTCTCAGACCTGTCCTGGGTTGGAAATATAACTGGCCTTAGGAATGGTGATATTGAAGTCACTTGGGCTGATGGGATGGTTTCAATGGTATTCACAACACCCTTTTTCTTCCTTTATTACCTTTTTTTTTTTGTTCCTTTTCTTATTCATTTATGTTGCATCACCTTTCCATACTTCCTTTCTCCTTGAAAGGAGTGAAAGAGGATATGGCTTATCTCAAGACTGTTGTCTCCCAACATAGGTGTGAGATAATTCTGTTGACTTCCATGGCTTTTAACTCTTATGGATGGAGTATAAGTGTTGATCCCAGTTGAAGTCCCTGATAGTTACCGATGGTCATTTCTTTTTACTTCACATGGGCGTGGATTAGTGAGTGGGGGACTGCGTGATTGGAGGAGACACCTTATCTTTTTTTTTTTTTTTTTTTTCTGTTGGATTGGGAAATTATTACAAGATTTTTGGATGGTATATTAGCTTTTGTTCTATCTGATTGGCCTTAAATTGGGGCTTGAGTGGAATGATCTCTGCCTACATTTTCACGTATTATTATTTCTTTCTGATTATTGATTCCTTGGCTTCTTATTAGGTTGGACCTCAAGCAATCTTTGTTGTTGGCCGAGATGATGATGACTCTATTGCAGCGGGGAGTGAAGTAAGTGATGATGCAGCTAGTTGGGAAACTGTTAGTGATGATGAGATGGGTGCTTTTGAGAATACTCGAGAGGTTTGCATCCCTAATTATCTTTCAAACTTTAGCTCGAAAGTTATTAATATCGTGATGAGTAAAATTTCTTAAAATAATTGGTCCACCAATGGTATATATATGTGGTCATCTTTTATCATTATTTAACTCGTAATATCTGCCCACAGGACATCATTCATTTAATGTACTGCAGAAAAATTGGTCCTTGACATTTTATAACCAATTTATGCTATTTGTTGATATTAAAATGGCAATTGGATAACATGCACATGCAAAAGTAAAAGAACGATAAATTGTTCTGTTTGATGATGTGGAGAAATCCCTGGTACTACTAAAATTATTAATTATTATATAATACAAAAGTCATTGATAATTTCTCTCCTGAGATAAGTCACTAGGATGATTTACTTGGTATGTCTTAGGTATAATCTTTATGTCTGATGTATTGTGGTGTTTGATTTAATAAGAGCAGTATGTGTTGTTCAGGAAGTTGGATTGTTAAATGCCACTGACATGAACTCTGGGGAAGAAGGCAGTGTGGAGAGCGACAATTCTGGAAGAAATCCAGCACTCTCTCTTCCTTTAGCTGCACTTGACTTTGTTACAAGATTAGCCACTGGAATATTCTCACGAGGACGGAAGAGTGATCCAGACTTCGTGGAATCTAAAGGTGAAAATGAACTTAAGGGAAAGATGTCAATTTCTGAAGAAAAAGATTCTGTTGATGAGTCTAGCTCTCAAAGATCTAATATTATTGATAGTTCTGATCTGCAAAGTGTTCACTTTAAAGAAGAGAAGGATGCTGACTTGGATGCCCCAGTATCATCCAATGCTGCAGCATGTTCTGTGAATGATGATTACCTCTTTAATCGTTTTGATTTAGCCCAAGATCCATTGGACCACCATTTTTGTGGTTCAAATGTGCAGGTATATTATTGCCTTTCATCTAAAAGAGGATAGAAAGTCTTGCTATTTGTGTTTTCTTATGAGCATATGAGATGTAGTTTGTCAGACAGCTTTATTGGCATGGTAATCTCGGTCGGTCTCGTTATTCATGTTCTTCAAATAGTACTAAAATTTTAATCCAGAAAGACAGAAAATATAGCTAAGGTGGATAAAATAATGTGAAAGGGCATCCTGGCACTGTACCAATGCATGCCAAACAACCCCCCCAAAAAAAAGAAAGAAAAACCCAAAACAAGAGCTCTGCTCAAAATGCACCTGTGATGTTTCTGAATCTTTTCATATATATTCAAATTTTCAGGCTAACAATGGAAGGAAGTGGGCCAAGAAGGTTCAGCAAGAATGGAATGTTCTTCAGAACAACCTACCAGGTAAGTGATGCTTAAGTTTGTTAGATGTAGAGAGTTTTATCTTGTTTTCAAAAAGAATCCAGCAATTCTTGATATTACACATGAAAAACTGTGACAGATGGGATCTATGTACGAGCTTATGAAGATCGAATGGATCTCTTGCGAGCAGTAATAGTTGGAGCATATGGAACGCCCTACCAAGATGGACTCTTCTTTTTTGACTTTCAACTGCCACCAGAGTATCCAGATGTTCCCCCGGTAAGACATTCTGATATGGAAACGGCCTTTAGTTCAAAAGCTACACCTTTGTTACATGGTTGTAGTTGAAGCCTGTCTGAATTTGGTATGAGAGTAGTTCTTCATGGTTCTGTTTGTTCTCTGTTTCCGACTATCAATTCTCCAGTCAGCATACTACCATTCTGGTGGCTGGCGAGTAAATCCAAACCTATATGAAGAGGGCAAGGTGTGCCTTAGCCTTTTAAATACATGGACTGGCAGAGGAAATGAAGTTTGGGATCCAACATCTTCTAGCATCCTTCAAGTTCTAGTTTCACTCCAGGGTTTGGTGCTTAATTCAAAGCCGTATTTTAATGAAGCTGGATATGACAAGCAGATTGGGACAGCTGAAGGAGAGAAAAATTCATTGTCATACAATGAGAATACTTTCCTGCTAAATTGCAAGACGATGATGTATCTTATGCGTAAGCCTCCCAAGGTAATTACTTTATTGCATATATTTTATTTTGTAAAATCCTGAGGTACTAACTTATTGTGCTGTGACCTTTGTACCACATTTATTGGACATTGATGAAGCATAACATTATTTCTTCCTATCTCTGCATGGTAGGATTTTGAAGGGCTCATCAATGAGCATTTCAAGAGGCGTGGTCACTATATTCTTAAGGCATGCGATGCATACATGAAGGGCAGTTTAATTGGTACTCTTACTAAGGATGCTTCCATGAGCAATAAGAATAATTCCAATCTGACTTCAGTTGGTTTCAAGCTGATGTTAGCTAAGATTGTGCCAAAGCTCTACCTGGCAGTGGATGAAGTTGGGGCCAATTGTCATGAATTTGAGCATCTACTGCAGTCGTAGAAGTAGGTTCTGATAACCCAATCTTCCATCTTTCCTTCAAGACAATTAAGGTCAGTTCTTATGGCAACATTAACATTAACTACCAAATCCCCGATGATTGTAAATTGAAAGGCTTTTCATGTTCTCCTAATGTCTCCCTTATTGAGTTTGCAATTCAACTATTCTTTTTTTTTTCATTGTTTCATGCCTCTTGATTAAAGCCCCATTCATTTTAGATGTGGGTTTTGTTGGGGGAATGACTTGGCCCCGACTTGTGTCATAGGAATATCATTCATTTGTCTGGGAATTTGGCTGCTAACTTCTCTCATTGACAACTTTTCGGTACTTCCTCTGGGATCCGGAAGACAGATAGGAAATATGGATTTGCTGGTCGCTGTCTGCTATCTTTGTATTATTGGAAAAGCATTCTTTCCAGTTCGTCGAGGTCTGTGTAATTCAAACACCTGGAAATTAGAAAGAGTGTGGAAATCAGCCTACACACAATTTTGATTGCTTGTAATTCTGCTATGATCACGTACCTGAGAATGAACGATCCTCTCATGTAGTAGGTCACCATCGGTCAAGGGCTCTGCCGTGGTCCGTTTACATGAGGAAACTGAAAAGCTTCGTGAACCAAAGTGAAAAATGAACTGGATAGCTCTTTCATGATGCCCTAATAACAAATTAATAATGCCCAGATCGTTGGGGACCCAAGTCAGTGCACCCAAAATCGTTCTGGTGTTCATGCTTTAAATGAAGCAATGTTTTTGAGTAATTTCTGGGCTCGTCAGTGGGATTGAGGCATGTATGGAAATCGAAAAGGCATAAAACTGTGTTTTTTAAGATTAATATACAGAAATAACTACAGCGTTGCATTTTGTAACAAATTTTTCATCATTTTTAAAATACACTTAAGTGTATTCTGGGAATATTTTTTAACGAAAATAATACACCATTAAATGGGAAAAAAAAAACAGAAACCGTTAGTCTTGTCCATAAAAAAAAAAAAAAAAAAAAACCAGCTCGGGTTTTTGTACTACATCACCGCTAATTATGCTCGTTAAGCCTTATAAGTGCATAAACCAACTTTTTTTTTTTTTTGAAAGAATTACAACTAACCAATCACAACAAATAATAACGAATTAATTAATTAATTAATTAAACATAAACATCAATAATAAAACCCAAGTTATCCTAACGTAGACCCTTCTCGGCTTGTAGCCGCGGAGGAAATGGTTGGCTCAAGAGGACTGACATTGAACTCCGACCGTCGTTGAACTCCGACCGTCGAACTGTATTGACCAGCATAGGCAGGCAGAGTGACTGACATTGGCATCTGCATCGACATTGGCATCTGTATCCACCAATAGAAGAAGTCCACACGATGTATAACAAGCCCATGGGTTGATGATTAACCATCGATACAAGGTCAACTATTGAACATAATTCGATTTTGACCATATTCAAGAAAAGTCGTAGAAAAGTTGTAGAGACTGTTAGGTGACGGGCCTATGTTACTAGTTGGACCACTTGGGCTACTTCATAAGACGGACTTTTAGAGGCCTCTTTGCAAAAATGTAACGGAAGCCGTCAGATAAGCCCACGCGTGGATGGACAAGGGAGCAACACCTGGAAATTTGGGGGCGTTTTTGTGACGATGATTTACATTATTATTATAATTATATATAGTATTGTTTTTTCACTCATCTAATAAGGTGCAAACCCTAATGTTTAGAAGTTTTCAATTAATATTTTATAAGAAGCACCTACCAATTATAATTTATGTGTATTGAAAATTTTATTAAATGATATTTCAGTAAATATATACTACTCATTAAATAATAATAAAATAACATGTTACTTATATATATTTTTTTTAAGTATGAAAAATATAAAAAGTATTTAATATCATCTTTTTAAATTTAACTAATTGAAAATTGCATTTTGAGATAATTCTTTCATCTTACAAGAAGGAAATTAATAGTGCATGCATTTTAGATAAATGATATAGATATTATCCGTAATACAAATCAATTATTTAACTAAATTAGAGTTTTTGATAATTATATTATTACTTTAAATCTACTTTACTTAGATATTTTTGTTAACTTTCAAATTTAATATAATTGGTGAGAAAACATATTTTTACTTAAATTCGTAATTTTTAATTTTTTTAGACTTTTAATTATATATGACAATATATAAATTTATTTATATTAGATGATTTCAAAAAAAAATTTATATATTTAGATCATGGCAATTACTTTTAAATAAAAAATTTAGGCAAAATAATAGTAATTGATAATTATTATCACGCTAATGTCACCGTCAATTAATTTTCACAGTATTCTCAATGCGTAAATTCTTGATAAAGTTGCCTTTTAATTAAACATGTTGTTGCCTTCCCGGTAAACAATGACAGACCTTCGAGAAACAGCTTTCTTGGTCACAAAGTTGACGATGTTTCTCGATTTCGAGAAGCAGCTTGCTTTCTTGGTCACAAAGTCGATGATGTTTCTCGGCGAATTAATCCATTCTTTGTGGGGTCATGTTTGGAGTGAGAGGAAATTATCCTTGCGGGCTTTCTTGACCTCCGCGAGCAAACCCAAATAAAAAAGTTCCGTATCAAATTTTCCGTCGTTTAGTACAGGTTTTTCTAGAAGCCAAGCTTTTTTCTTCTTTTTTATAATTAAGGATGATAGGACTTTTCGCACTTTGAAGCCAGAAAAAAGAGTTGCAATTTCCTTTCTTTTCAAGAAAAGCTTCCGGATTATCGCACCAAGAAAACGTTTACCTTTCAAATGAGTCAGTTCCTCTGGAACTCCCAGATATATGAAGATCGCCGAGTGAAACAACAACAAAAAAAAAAAAAAAGAAAAAGGCAAAGAAACCGAGTTTCTCAAATACGGGGTATGAAAGCATTCATATATGGAATTATAAAACAAAAAGATCTGCAGCGCATAAAAAATTATTTTCTAATGGAGAGAGATTTCATAGGTAATTGTGGAGTTCAATGATTTCGACTCTTTCGACTTTTATAATTGCTTTTTATTAAGACCCAAATTTCAGACATTTGACTCTGATATCAATTGAGCTACAGTTTGATTGCTACGATTTTGGATATTTAAGTGATGGGGACTTGTGTGTGACCCTTTAGATCTCCCCCCCCCCTCTCCCACCCTTTAATAAAATTGTATACATCGTACCAATTGACGTAGTTCTGGTTTATGACATTTCCCATCAAAAGTAACCAACCGTTGCCGTCCCTGGCGTCAATTTGCTTCCGCGTGTAATTTTATCATTAAGAAATTAGATATTTTAGTGCGCAGATCCGCTCCGAACTGTACAGATACATCGCGCTTTCTGGTTGATAAGGTATCTAGTTTCAGGTTATAGGAGCTCGGTCCCATAGTCTATCAAAAATAGAAGCCACGTCCCTCTCAACTGGTTAAATTGGAAGAAACATCATTAACCCTCGGCACTCTTGAAAGCGGTTGTGGCTGTAATATTGCAAATAGTAGCGATTATCGCGACGTAGTATTAACCATGTTTATCGTTCTATTGACCATAATAATTGGAGCATCTCCGTCTCCACAATTTGATCGTTAATCGATGGCGTGATGTGACAATGAAACTGTCGTTGTTTCAAGTACTCTAATTCTTAAGATTCCAATAAAATAGAAAAACTATGATCATTCTTTCGGCCGCTTTATCCAGTTGGGCAACTGGGTTCTGGGCATCCTCCTGATGGTTCATGAATCATCCGTCCCTGCTAGGCACTAAGATAGCAGCCTGGGTTGATGTGGGGGCAGCTTACAGCTACTTTCTTTGTTGTTTTTTTGGTTCACAGAATCACAGGTTCTGAAAGTCAGTCGTGGAAAGCCCAGAAAGGCCATCTGTGGCTGGCTATGACGGCGTTTGGAGGATAAAGTCTGCATTGCTCCTACATTTTGTCAAATTGGCCTAGATGGTCAAAAATGACCCACGATGCGGGGAAAGACACGGCTATATAATAAAGAGGTGGCAAAAATTCAGCGGGAAAATTCAATTAACACCTGTATTCCAAATACCCAATCAAAGGTATAACTCGAATTCTGTAAACTTTATTAAACCGTATAACTTCAAATTTAAAAGATTTGAAATTTAATGTATTTAAAATTGGATATCGAAATTTCGTGAACCAATATATAATATAGCTAAAATTCAATATACAAGCAACTTTGTGTATTTGAATCTCAAAACTGGAACGACCATAATTATAAAATAACTCATAAAACAACTTGAATCTGCTCCTACTGTTTGCCAATTGTAAAAGTAATTTTTTCTTCTTCTTTTTTTTTTTTTTTTGACTTTCATTCCCTCTTAAAGTCTAGAGCTTTGAAAGAAACAAAAATAAAGCGCAAGAGGGGTTGATAAATTGGGGCCTAAAATCATACGACAACTTTCATTTAGAATATACTGTCAAACCGATACGCTCGTCTAGATGCCATCCATGCGGTTTCAACGTTTAATCGGAAACAAGCAGATCACCCTTCAAAAGTCCAAGCACGTACGTAAACCTGTATTTGACTACAACATGCATCTAATTATATTCAACGTATTAATTAACTCAATATTGAAGAATGAAAGAAAAGCATTCTTCTCCCATGTTATTTTATATATATATATATATATAATTGATTTTTATATTAACACCATAAATTAAAAAAATACTCCGTTATTACTTTTTTTTCGTTTAATTTAGCACTAGATATAATATTTTTTTAATTTTTTATTAAAACAATATTTTTTAATTATTAAATTTAAATTTTCAAAATATATTTTTTAAATAAAAGAAAAACCTTATTATTTCCAATTAAAAAATTAACTATTCTTAATAACAAAATTTTTAAAAAAATTAAATTTAATAATTAAACATATATTTTTTGAAAAAACTTAAAAAGCTTACACCAGCAATTTAATTAATATTTAGAATTTCATGTGATATTATATTAAAAGTCACGTGACATATTTAATGAAAAAATAAAAACAGGAACATTTTTAATTAAGAGTGCGCAAAGAGTAATTTTTGGAAAAACAAAAAAAAAGTATAAATCCAAAAATATAATAACGTAAAATAGCAATTCCATTTCCAAAACAGTGGCTGTACGAGGAAATCGCCAGAGTCTCATCATGGGTCCATTGAATCACGTCATGATCACTTACAATAAAATAATATATGTATATATATATGCATGTAAACTAAATAAATGTGTAAATAAATAAAATAAAATATACATAAACACGTACGAAGAGTATAAAATTATAAAATAATAATCTTGTTACACTTTTTCGTAAGTTGGTTGTATACCTTATTTTTAATTTGTGTGTACGTTGAGGACGATGGGCAGCATCACACTTTGGCGGTTTTTCAAAGCAAAGCAGCTGACCTCGGACAATAAATAGACATAGTTAAAAGACATTCAGCCAGACCCACCATCATCGAAGCACTGGTTTCTGTCTCCCTCACCTCCAGTAAACTTCGTTTCGTTTTCCTGACTCTCTCTTTGGTTTTGGTTTTCGCAAGTTATTGCCTGCGCCTGGTTGCCTGCCCTGTAAGTAGAACTCTTTACAGCAGTTTCAACTTCTTTTCGTCCCGTTTTTTTTTTTGGATTTCCCCCTTTTCTGGTGTTCTTTATTGGGTTGCTGGAAAGGAGATGAGAGAGAGGATTGAGGAAAGGCAGTGGAAATAGGGAGACTACCGTAAAAGGATTGTGATTTCATTGAGCTATGCACTTGAGAAGAATGAATCAAGTTGGGCCTGATAAACTGGGTGGGAATGAAGTTTTGGATAGTATTCTCTTGTTCTTTATTTTCATTATGTGAATCTCTTCTTGAGTGCTTTTACCTTTTTTTTTTCATTTTGATTTTTTAATATCCTTGTTTAATTGGTTGCCCAGAAAAGGGGGGAAAAAGAAAGCCAACTTTATTGCCCGAAAGCTTGTGTTTTGATGATTGTGGCTTTTTCTAGCAAAGTCCAAAAAAATTTCAAAAATTACGGGGCTGTGTTTGACGCAAGTACCTGATATCGAGTGCCTCCGGGTTGTTCCCGAAGGAACCCTCCTTGGCCAATACGTAGCTCCAGCTACCCTTTCAGATGATGATTTATCCATCAGTTTGAAATTTTTAATCTTTCATAATTGGAGTTTTCCCTTGGTTTTCAATGGAATTGGAATGATTACAGTTTAATAGAAAAGGAAAGCTAAAACCTTGGGTACGGTGAGAATTTAAGGATATGTAGTGGAGGAATCAACAAAACTAAGGTCGTTTTTTTCTTGTTTTTGCTTGTTCTGTGAATTGGGTGGGCTAAATTTTGTGAAAATTGAACTGGTTTTGCTAACATATTGTTGGCCTGCTGTGCTGCAAGTTGATAAAGAGATGACTTACAATGGGAGATTACACCCAGAATGCCTTAATGCTGCCAATCCCTATCATGAATGCAGTGCAGTATGCCTAGAAAAAATTTCACAGGGCAAGGGACGAAAGGAAAATAAAAAGTCAGGTAATTGCTCTTCTCAGTATGGTTTCTATGCTTTCTCCGGGTATGGTAACTATTTGCATTCCAAAGATCACTTTTATAGCCATATTTTTGTAATTGGTCTTTGATCAACTCTTCCTAGCATCATCTACAAGGGCTTTGTGGACTACTAGTCTATGTTCATTTGACATGATGGACAATTATATGTCTATTCAATTGCTGGGATAGCTTGTTTCAGGAAGATGTGGAAGCTGAGTTCAATTATGTGTTGTGTTGTTGAATATATCTTTTGCCAAAACAAGCATGCCCTTCCCCATTAAAGAGCCAGGGTTCACCTTTTCTCCCCTTTCTTTTTTCCAGGAAAAGATGAAGCTTTAATTTCAAGAAATGGCTTCACTGCGTGAAATGAATTCTCCAGCTATTACCTTATTTTGTTTGTCTACGATCTTATTTCTGATCTATCTCAATATCTCAAAAGTCTTGAACAAAGAATATGAAGTATAATTATGAAGGTTTTCTGAAAACATTTGGTAAAACAGAGAACATTTAACATTTCGTTTCCCTTTTTTCCCTCTTGATAATGGCAATGATATAAAAGAAGGTGAGCTCCAATGGTCAGAGAAAGGATAACACACCCATCTTCATCTAACCCTTTCCATGAATGTAACAAATATTGCTCTTATAAACCACCTGAAGCCAACCGCTGGGAAGTTGAAAAAGAATCAGGTTTTTCCCCTCCTCCAGATGCCATTTTTTACTGGGCTATCTGGCATGGCTTTGTTGTGCATATTATTGTTCATTTTTGGGTTTGTAGTTGAGGAGCTTGAGCTGCATTAAGGAGTGGGAAAACTGAATTGACAAACAAGTGATTGAAGGAATTGCATCAGACAGCAGGGAATTGCTAAGAAGGGTAGCAAACAGGTTCAATTTCCTGTTGGCTGGCTACTCATTAATCAAGGCTCTCAGTAGGCCTACTCTTATGCACGAGGAATTGTAGATTTATGTCTAATTCTACTGTGGGGCACAGTTGGTTATTTAACTGCAAGTTGATATGTTTAGAAAATTCCGGATAAGTGCTAGAACTTGTTTGGTTTATTGAGGATATGCACAGTAAAATGCTTCATTCTGTAGTGGCCTGCAACATGATTTGATTTCTGGATGAGTGGATCTCCACATCTGTGGGGAGATTTTCACAGAACTTTCTGCATCCTTCTTTCCTCCTTAAGCAGGATGTTTTACACTCAAGACTCAACACATCTTTTTTTTGGCAAGTTGGCTCCTCACTTTAGTTCCTTGTTATTATAGGTGTTCTCCGAATTGCAAGCTTTGGCCAAAAACAGAAGGAATCTGAATCTGTTGTGAAGTCCCCTCGGGTGGTTAATAATGCTTTGGCTGTGAAATCAGTCCATTCTGCTGACACTGCATCAGCCCGGTCTCCTTATCCAGTAGTAAAATCAGTTCAGCCTGCTGAAAAGGCAAAACCCCAGTCACCTTACTTTCTTGAAAAGCAAGTGGAATTAGAGGATAGTCAGTCATCTTATTCATCTCAGCAGCACTCCGAGGAAAGTTTTTCGGGAGATCATTCTTTGAACAAAGGACAAGGGCAATCGCCTGAATCCATGTCTACATCAGGGAATGTTACGGTGATGCTCTCTCTCTCTCTCTCTCTCTCTCTCTCTGCCACATTTCCATCCATTCTTTATATTCTTTTCACTCATCTCTCACGTGGTCTATATCTAACAGGCCAATACTCCCAAAAGCCCTTCAAGTATCAGTTTGGCCTGTTTTGGAATTCCTGCCCCAACCGAACAAGAAGATGAAGATTGTCATGCTTCTCCTAAAGCAGTTTCACCTCCTGCAGCCAAAAAAGTTGAGGAAGGTCGCTCTGGTCCAATTGTGAAGCCTATGGACTTCTCTTCTTCGGGCATCTCTCATGCTTCTGAAGAGAATGATGAGAGCGATGCTCAGTCTGTTATATCTGACTCCAGCATGTCAGTTGGAAAATATCACGTGAAAGCCAATATGGCCTCAATTCTACAGTTTATCTTCGTAAAGTATGGAGATATAGGAGCCAATTATCGTCTGGAATCAGCTTCACTGCGTGCTTATTATCTGGAATGCCTCTGCTCTGTGGTTCAGCAGCTGCAATCCACATCTGTTAAGCAGCTGACAAAAACCAAAGTGAAAGAGATGGTGGCTGTCGTTAAGGATGTAGAGACTGCAGGAATTGATGTCAGTTGGCTCCACGGTATACTCGATGAACTTACAGAAGCCATGGAGCTCATTAACCAGCATGAAACTGCCAAGGTGGCAAAAGCTAGCTGTGACCAAGCCATAGAGTCTACCAACAGTGAATTAGAATCCATGAGGGAGGATTTGGCAGAAAAAGAAAAGGCAGCTGGCGATGCCAAAGCACGTATCGAGGAAGCAAGATCCCGATTGAGCGAGCTGGAGCTTAAATCTTCTGAATTAAGTGATAACATCTCGTCCGTCGAATCCAAGGGAGAGAAGATTCATTTCAAACCCTTGGGAGATGAGATGTGATGTATCCATCATGCGAAAACAACAAGAAAAAACGATTTTTAACTCAGGTTCCTCTCATAAGATAGTTTCACAAGATGGGTTATTTCTTGCGTAAGCTATGTTTATCATACATAAAAATCATATGAATAGTAATGAAGACTAGGTAGAGGCATTGTGGTGTTTCACCATTGTACAAGGCATCTCTGTATGTTGTTGGTATGATACAGAACGTTGTAGTTAAATTGAGATTATTGTAAGCGGTAAGGGAAAGAGTTTGTATTTGATATGTTGTAAACAATGTTCCTAGTCCTTCGTTTTGTTTGAGAATTCGCCGAAGGAACATTGACGGTAATCTTTGATTATCGAAAAAATAAAGCATCCATTTCCATTGTAATCTAGCCGGTTATATTTTATAGCTCTTTTAACCGACCCGACTCCCCCTAAATTAGAAAATTTATTTGTTTATTTATTATTATTATTATTGTTTTTAGAGTTTTTTACTTGCAATGGGACCCAGCGACCAACGGATGTTCAATTTTAGAACTTGCACCGACAGAGCGGTCCGGACCCGACCCGCCCGTTAAAACCGCCCCACAAAAACCCGAAGTCAAAAAAAGTCGGAGGACGTAGTGGCCCGACGGAGTCCAAAATTGAAAGAAAGCTCCGTTCTCAAAATCCCCAAACGGACGAACCCAACGTCGGATTGGCGCGTCGCTCTGTGATTTGCCCTCCTTCAACCAAACGGAATCCAAACAGGGGCCACTCAAGAACGGCGATCTTTGGTCCCAGGTTACATGTTCTTGATTAATATATATCTCCTTTACATAGTTCAATTTCTCCATTTCACTTGGATTTGATAAATTTCGAATTTCCTAGGGTTTGATTCATGTTTGTTAGTATTATGTATTGTTGGTCTTCTTGATCAAAAACCAGAAGAACCTGAAATAGTCTATCGGAGATCAAAAAGAACGATTGGGTCTTCCGTTTTAGCTTCTTGATTTTAAGTATAACAAGTTGGACAGCTCGATATATATATCTATACATGTATTCTTGGAAATAATTTGATGATAACAAGTCATTGGATTTGAGTACTGGGTTTGTTCCTGTTCCAGAAATATTGTTCAAATCAGCGGCAGGATGAGAAAGTGGACTTTGTATTTTGTGGGTGGCTTTTGATTGTTTGAATAGAAGCTAAGTATTAACAGTTTGATGTACTGCTCTATTTCAGGGTATAAAAGAAGTGAAGCGGTTTGCAAAAAATGGTGGAAGAGAGAAGAGTGCACCCAGATTGCATAAATGCTTCCAATCCTTACCACGAGTGTGTTGAATACTGCTTCAGGAAAATTGCAGAAGCTAAGGCACATACAGGTAAGGTATCTGTCTTGTTTCCTTTTTTCTAATTTACATTTCCTCAGGCAACAAAAGGAAGCATTATGCTGGCTCTTTATTGTTAGATTGATCTTCGTCTGTAGAGCATTACCTTATGCCACCATGAAGCTTTTTGGCGACTGGAGTCTACTGGCTTAGCTAGTTTTCTAGTTTAAGCCTAGGAGAAAAGGAAGAGAAGAAGCATTGTAGAAGAAATACAGAGCAAGAAACTAAATTCTTACATCTTTGATAAAGGATTTTCCTCTCATGTCAGTGATTGAAAATCATTGTGTTAATGCTGGTTGATCAATGCATGGTATCTTGCTAAAAGCATTGCAGGAAGATTATTGCATACTAGGCACACCTAGATCTTCAATTAGTCTCTTTTTATATTAGACATCTTTCATTTAATTGCCTAGAGCTATTGGAACTTTATTATTTTGTTTCCTTCCCAAAAGTTTGGAATTTTGTTCCTGTTGCGCCATACTATCATCTTGTTCCTTCATTACAACCATACTGATGCCTATCTACCCTATGCCAGGGAATTTACAATCTCAGGATGGCATCAGTCAGTACAATGCAAGCACTTTACACGAAGCTGAGGAGAGGCTTGATGACAGACCAAATCTTGGAGACACTTCTGATGATGATGTTCAGGAAAATGCTGAAGTAGATGTTACAAAACTTACTGGCAGGCAGAAAAGGCTGTTTGAGTTGAGGCTTAAAATGGTAACTTTGATTTAATGTTGAATTTGTGAGCATCATTTCAGCTGTTTTTTCTTTAGCTTCTGGCTGGTTTTTTAGGTAGTTGGCAAATACTGATTGGTTATGCCTTCATGCAGAATGAGGCAAGAAAAGCCAACCAAACAGCAATGGTTGCTGAAAAGAAGAAAATGGAAGCACCAGCAGAATCAAGGGGCATTTCTAAACAAAAATGGCTTGAAGAGAGGAAGAAGAAAATAGGCAAACTTTTGGATGCAAATGGCTTGGAGATGACAAAAGCATATATGCTAGATACTCAAGAGGCAGCAGAGGCTAAATATAAGAAATGGGAAAAGGATCCTGCTCCTTTTGGTTGGGACGGTAATTTCTTAGACTGTTTATTGTTGTCATGCATTCATCCATTTAGTGGCTTTGTTATATTTGCTCATCTCTCTGTTCCTCTGGAATTTGTGGGGCTGCTTGTGCTGAGCTTCAATAACGTGAGCCTCCTTTGTCAGTTACTTCTGTTGTGTGTGGTTTGAAATAAAGATGAAGCATGTCCATGCTAGATGTGTCGTATTTTACAATGCATGTCCAATTTTCTCACTAGTATCTTAGCTCTAACATATTTTGTTCACTCGTACATCTGTTTTTTGACAGTTTTCAATCAGAAGAGTCTGTACAATGCATATAAAAAACGTACGAAGAACATTGAAGTTGACTTGGAAGAATATAAGAGAATGAAAGAAGCTGATCCAGAGTTCTATCGTGATGCATCGAGCCTTCAGTATGGCAAGGTACTGCTTTTGTGAAAATTCTGCTCCTCTTAGATTTGAATTCAGGGCCTCAGCAGCAATATATATTTCTTTACAAATCCTGCAGGCACCAAAGATCTCGGAGGATAAGGTTGACAGGATGGTAAAGGAATTGAAGGATAGGGAGGAGAAGCGCCAATCATTTAGCCGAAGGCGGAAGTTTAACGAAGAGAAGGACATTGACTCGATCAATGACCGTAATGAGCATTTCAACAAGAAGATTGAACGAGCCTTCGGGAAATACACCCTGGAGATTAAGAACAATCTTGAACGGGGAACTGCATTGCCTGACTAAGCTGTATTGCTCGTTGCACATTGTTTCTGTACGCGACCATGTCGTTTACCCTTCGAGATTTCAGTGTGTATTCGTAATGGGATATAAGACACAGCGTTTGGTATCCATATGCAGTATGCCTCTTCCCATTTTATATTATCCTGGTTTAGCTGTTGAGATGGTCTCCACCATGAACCCCCCCCCCAACTTTTTGTCGACAAGCTTACATGTTGGACCACTCTTCCATTATCTGCCTTAGCCCGAGGGATTGACGCGTTTCAAGCATTGATATGATGCTTTATCAAAAGGCTCTACTGTGTGATTGAATAAAATTTCATTTCCCCGGCCCCTCCGAGTGACAATAAACAAATGAATCGTTCAACCGGAAAGCGGCAGAACAACTCTGTACTCTTCTTTTTCTTCGATCTTTGTGCAGAACCCATGTGATCTTACCACGGCGTGCAAGTTGCAGCCACTTAAGACGTGACACGTTGGCGATCTTCTTTGGTTGTCTGCTTTTAGCATTTCAACGAGACCTTTCCACAGTGGTGAGAAAAGGTGGCAAATGGCCCCGCAGGCTTTTAAAAGAAATTACAGAACTTTGCAGTATGTATCTTATCGATTCAGTATACTATGTATATCTACGGGTAATTGTACTGGGAATCTTTTATGTAAGGCAAGAAGACGATAATGTTGTACAGGGAAAAAGGGACAAAGATAATGAATTATTCACTGCACATTGTAAATTTAGGAGGAAAGGAAATCACAAGCTAAATAGGAAAGATACGCGCGCAGCCAAACTAGCAAAACAAGGTTAAATTATGATAAACAAAGAGATAAAAAAAATAATAAATAAAGAGAAAAAAAAGATGGGTCACCATAATCCTTTCATTCACACAAACAACAAACAAATAGAGGAAAAGCGGAGAGGCGAAGGCAGCCTTTTTGAGGTGGTTTTTGTTTTCTTAGTTTGATGGGTTGCTGCGGAATGATCCCAAAGCCTTGATGGCTCCTGCTCTCAGTATGTACTGGTGGTATGCAGCTGCTGCAAGTGCTCCAGCAAACGGTCCAACCCAGAAAATCCACTGCCCCATCAAGTACCGACATGTTAATTAACTAATAATTGCAACAGAAAAGGAGCCTTAAAAAAGTTAAAATCCGTGTACTTAATTAAAGTGTTAATTAATATGCGTCTCAAATGTTGTGGGTATTAAGAATCATACATGATCATCCCAGACTTTGTCATTGTTGTAGATGACAGCAGCACCAAAGCTCCTCGCAGGGTTGATTCCAGTGCCAGTTATGGGGATTGTGGCCAGGTGGACCATGAACACAGCAAATCCAATAGGAAGGGGAGCCAACACCTGCGTCCACCATCATACAGTCAATTCCCAAAACCAATTAACCGGGCAAAAATTTATACAAGATAATGTTAAGCCGCTAACAACAACATGCCACTAGCCAAACTACAAATGTAAGACAAAACTGGAGCAAAACGAGAGTGTACATACAGGGACATGAGAATCACGGGCGCTCCTCTTGGGATCAGTGGCAGAGAAAACGGTGTAGACGAGAACAAAGGTGCCAATAATCTCAGCCCCCAAAGCCGTGCCCTTGTTGTACCCAGAAGCCACTGAGTTGGCACCACCGCCAAGCGAGTTATAGTAATGTTTCATAAAGGCCTTGACCAAGCCAACCCCGGAGATGGCACCCAAACACTGAGCAACCATGTAAGCCACTGCCCTTATGAGCGACACTTTCCGGGCCAAGAAGAGACCAAAAGTGACTGCAGGGTTAATATGACCACCTGCAACCAAAACAGCCAAAAATTCCTTAGACAAACAGCACTAAAGAAGAAGAAGAAAAAAATAGGGAAAGAGAGGGTTTTTTTTGTTTACCAGAGATGCCAGCAGTGCAGTAAACGAGGATAAAGATCATGCCACCAAAGGCCCATGCAATACCCAGAAGGCCAACACCATCACAGGCCCCAGTTTGCTTCGCGTGGCCGATAGCAGTGGCAACACTGACGTAGAGAAAAAGCAGAGTGGCAATGAACTCGGCAATGAGAGCCCGGTAGAAAGACCAGAGCTTGAGCTCAGCAATGTCGATCAACGGTGCAGGTGGTGGATCCACGTAGTCCTTTGCATGGTGGGTATGCCCCTCTTCGCTCACTTCCTTCGACATCTTCTCTCTTTCTCTCTCCAGAAAACTCACACAACTCACACGCGCTGTCTCACTGACTTTAGGATGAGGTTTATTTGATGGCGGTCATTTTAAAGGAGGAGGAGAAGGGCGCAAGCGAGCGTGCATTGTATGGACAAGACGAGGGCTTTTTGGGTATAGGAAAAGTGGCTAGAAAACCGTGGTTGGACCTAGCAGAGACTCTATAGAGAGAGAGAGAGAGAGTGGAGAGTTGGTGCGTGAGACAGCTTGTACAGGTAGACCATGTGATGGCTAATCATCCTCCTGTTAAAAAGATAGGGCGTAGCCTGCCATGTCCCATGCCATCCGTGATCCCTACCCAATCAACGCTCGCCTCGCAAAAGCCTCAACATCTCATTTAAGTTCAAAAGGAAATGCTGAAATACACTCCTGTTGCAACTGAAATTATAAATTCCAACACCTTTCATTTTTAATTCAAGAGCGCGATATATATATATATATATATATTTTTTTTTTGGGGGGGGGGGGGGATGGGGTGGCGGCGAAGAGCAAACCGAAAAGAGGGCTACGTTTGTCGTTTCATTTTCTCTTTTTGTGCGGCTCGGAAAAGGGATTTAATGTAATGATGGATTTGGAGGTTGGGTTGGGTTGCCATCGCCGAGCGAGCGGGGAAGGACATTCTCTGAAGTGGGATGTTTGGTTGGTCTATGTTTCTTTTTCTTTCTTTTTTTTTCTTTTTTTGTTCCCGAAGAAAATAAAAAAAAGAACAGCGAAAGGTGGGTGGTGGGGGGGGGGACTACTATTATGAAAATCGGACCAACTGGACAAATCAAGAATCACGTGGCGGCACCAGCTGGCAAGAGCACGACGGAAGAAGGTGTTGGCAGCATCACGGGGGGGGCTCCCTACCAACCCCCCTCCCCAGCTCACTTTATCTCAAAAACTAGTCCACGTCGACTTCCATCCCATCCGACCCCCGCAGCTTAGTCCGTCTAATTCCCATGCCATCTACATTGATTATAAATATATATTTTTTGTATTATTATTATTTCACTGGACAATTTCCCAAAAATATGAAAATTAGTTTAATAATTAAGTGATCAGCATGTCAAATAAGTTCATTTAATACAACAATAATATCTTGGAGAATATACATAATTTTAGAGAGAAAAATGCGTATGTGCGTTTATTAATCATCATAATTTACAAATAAATACTAATTTTAATTTTAAAGAAGAGTAGTAAAATTAGATTTCCCGCACAGATTATTTTGACTGAAGTCGAGTGGTTTCTACTTTAACAATTATAAGTAAAGCATATTAAAAAGAAATTATGATTCTATTTGTTGACCTCTTTGTTTTTTTTTTTTTAATTTTTTATTTTTTATATAGTTTGATAAATGTAATGAAAATGACCAGTCTCTCTCAGGCTTGGCTCACTCCTTGTCAGCTGCTGCGTGTCATGCGTGAAAACGGGCAGAGATGGGTTCCACGGCCTTCTCACATCATACATATGAAAATAGCCGCTCGAATGCAAGAGAAAAAACGACTTTGTGACTTTGGAATCGAAATTTGAACGGTAACGCTTAACGGTCACTTCTCAATTCATAAATACAAAGTTTCCGTTACTTTTATGTTTTATCCTTTTTCCTGGTTGGAGGAAAACGGTTTTATCTTCAAGAAAAGGCACCCTCAGAGCCTTTGAGGGAACTCTCTTGCTCAATTCAACTTTCAGAAATTCTCTTTTTAAAAAGAAAATTAAAAAGTCACTCGTACTATAAACTAGACTAAGGGGTATTTGTTTTAATTTTTTTTAGACCTTCTATTACTATTCAGTTCTAACAACAAATATGAGAGTGTTTGATAAAGTTTATTTAATGTTATTTAGTGATAGGTAAATCGGAAAAAAACTAATAAAAAAACATATAAGATATTTATTTATAAAATATCACCTGTTGATTTTTTTTTTTTTTGTAAACTAATATACTTCTAATAAAATTCAACTAAATCTCATAAAGAATATCTTATATAGTTATTTGTATTTATTTTAACAGTATCAGAAAATATTAATTTAATTAAATACTTTTTTTTTAATTCATCAATAACAAGAATCAACAATCAAATCAAATATAGCAATTAACTATCAGCAATAGCGTTGAGCATTCCATTCAGTAATGGCAACAGCGACAAGTAATACGTAAATCAAATAGACCCTAATGGCTGATACTGTCGTTACTCGTGCTTTGTTTAGCAGCCATCGTCACGCCAGTTAAATCGCCAGGACGTCTCCTTAAACTTTGTCCGATTGTCTCTAGTGTGCCTGCCTTGCCTGGAGAGAGTTCACTCTCGAACCAACAAATTAGAAGATCGTGGTCTGTGGACCCCTCGATCATTTGAGGATTTAATAACTGCAAGTCTCGGTGAGACCCGAAACTCCCACCGGCGAATGTCGACCTCGAGCAGAAACGATGTCGTTCAGAATACTGGGCAGGAATGGTTGCTTTATTCGTGAGCTTCTCTCTGTGCCCGACAGCATCGTGCAAGTGCAGACGACAAGTAGTCGCTGGTTTGCACGATTCTTACAAACCATGAAGGCTCCGAGAAAGGACCCATAGCTTAATCTGCATTTGAAAATATAAACTAGCTTTGGTTGGACAGAGGCTGGGGGTTCATGGTCATACCAACCAGCTTCAGACGATAGAGTCTTCTAATGTTATTTTCAGAATCTCAAGTTAATAATAATAATAATAATAATAATAATAGTATATTACATATCATATGCAAATCTCTGAGAAAGCAAACAAATGCCGGAAATCAATCAACAGCCATATTGACACATAGTGCAATTTCAGCTCACTCTTGACTCCAAAATCTTCGGGAATATCAAATCTTTGGCGACTATATTACGCAAATTTTAAATATTTAATAAACAATATTTGAATAAATTTAATACGCAATACAACCCAAGTTAACTATAATTTTAATAGTTTTAATGGTTGAATTCATTTGGAAGAATTAAAAAAAAAAAAAAAACACACGCGCGCGCGCGCGCGCGCGGGCGTACCAAAAAGCAGAACTAATCTCAAAGTTGATGTACCAAAAGTTCCCTTTACTAATTATGCACATACTCTGAGGCATTCCTTATGCCCAGGTAGGTTCTTTGTGACCAAGAAAAAAAAAAAAAATTATTGCATTAACTTGGGGTGGTGGAATAAAATTGAAATAAAATGATTGACTGGATTTAAATTTTTAGATACGATTATAACATAGTTAAACTAGAAGTCTTTGGAAGAAATTAGATTCATTAATATCATTAAAATTTAAATTAAATTTATTAACATTTTTAAAATTAGAAAGAATCTTCCACATAGTTTGCAAATGTTAAATGGTTTCACAAAATCTATTAGGTAGGTGTATCGTCTACAAGATAACACACAATACGACAGTCAAATTATAAGATCCTTACAAGTAAAAAAAAAAAGTGAAAAATCCGGAGTCTAATATTTGGTTTTTTCTTTGACGTAAATACGTATGGAAATATTCTCATTGCAATAATTAAATTAATGTGAGATATCTTTTCTTTCCTTGTATGACGCCAAGCTCTCCTATAAAGTTGCTGTAACTTTTGTTTGCAAATAGGAAAATTTGGCAATGAAATAAATTCACTTTTAATGGTTGCACTTAGGTCACAATATATATGATATCTGGTTAGAAAAAACCCTCCAATAGAATCAATTGCTCAGTTGTTAGTGAAATAAAAAGTAAAATCCTTATTCAGTTGCAATTCCCCATATGCATTAGCATTAGCCGCTGATGAGGAAGACCTTCTTTTACAATTTTTTGCCGACTAAGGTTGAAGAAGAGGCCGCAGCCACCCGAAATGTGCCATACCAAGTGTCACGGTCCCTAGTGGAAATAAGGGATTTTCACGCGCCGCCGCGCTTGGACCTCAGCAATCCATGGCAGATCAGGAAGACGATCCCCAACAATGATATCGCGAGTGGGAACCTCGTGCTGTCGCACGAGGAGATGTTTGAACATGTTTTTAGGTACTGGACACTGGACATGGTCAACCATGTTGTCCAGGGCAACAGGTGCTTCGTCGTTATCATTGATTACACCGACGATAACATGTCCCTAAACCTCAACCTTAACCTCAAGAGGCTTCAACTTCAAGGCGAGAATGTGTACGTGAAGAGTGGGCTCAATGACACCTACCTTTTGGCGTTTATGGAGATTCTCCGTGTCAGGCCCATTCACCAGGGAGATGAGATTGGGCTGTTTTGGGACACTAGATCCGGAACTTTCGGGTTCAAGGTATTGCGTCGTGCAAATAACTGTCTTAATTGATGTGAAATTAGGTGCTTTCCCCAACACCCTCCTCCTCTTTAATGGTTTTTTCCAAGGCGATTTAACTGTTTCTAGCCCTCGTGGTTTCAAGATTTCGGTTTTTTATATTGCCGTTTTGATTGGGTGTTATCTTTATGTTGAAGTTGCTAGTCGAGATTGAATGTACTCTATGATGGAGATGGTATCAATAGAATATATTTACCTTTTCTTTTGCATAATTCAATTCTGATCGTTGACGTATTTGAAGAGTACGGAATCTCTCCGCCATAAGAAAATATTTAATATCCATTTGGGCCTTTGATTTGAGATCTGTTGATATATGGGCCCATGGGCCCGTGATTTGCTCTGATGTCGGGCCTAAATTCTCGGTTCGTTTACACATGGGCTTGGAACCCATTGTTGGTTTCGCAAACATGAGTTTCGTCATTCATGGCATTGGGTGTGACATAAGATTGGCACCTTAGTTTCTGAAGATAAATTAGCACTATCGCAGGCTTGAAACCATCAATGCTTTTTGCCCATTCAGTGATATATTATACAGATGTGATGAACGCATTGCTTGTAAAATATTGATCTGTTGATTTGCCGAGCACCAGCAAGTGCTGGGCTTCAATGTTAGGATTGTGAGCAACCAATTCTCATACAGGAATAAACAATAACTGTATTAGGTTCATTCCACTGCAGGCCTTGTTTTGCAGAATCCAAAATCAGCAATGGCTCTATCATCTGCCTCATGTTAAGATGATGGTTCTTTTTCTGCTCGCCTTTACACCGAAACTGTAAACATGACGGTCATTTGAATAACAATGACCTTTTTTTCACAAAGATTAACATAACGAAGACTAGGCGCAAATAATAGCCTCATCATGCTTCAAAGCCCTTGTACTCCCACAATGCAACCAAGTGTAGCATATCATCTGTGCACGAAGCATGCCACGATCCAGTGAATCTGTTAAATAAAACAAGTCAATGCAGCAAGAAAATATGGGGCTGGAAACTGTAAATTTTGAATTCTGACGGAGTAGCAAGCAAATATGTTTTGTTCATCCCGAACACTTACGATATTATTTTCAGGTGCCTTCCAGTAGAATCCTTGGATTGCAACAACTGCTAAGTTGGAAGTTATGACAATGAAAATAGTCAAGGCATGCTTTCCCATCCACTCCAAAGCAAATGCCAAATGTCTGTAACCGTATACATCAACCTAATGCCGGGCAAATAAGTTTCATCAACATTGCTATGAAAAAGGCATTAAAGCATAAGAAATATGAGCACAAGATGGATTGCACACATGAGTACTGAGAAAATACTATTTTAGGCTAAAACAAAACCAGAATTTATCTGGATGTTCCCAAAATTAATAGGGTTACTTCCTTGACCACATTCCATCGAGGCCCAACTAATAAGAAATTTACTATGGTACTCACCAACAGGTATAGAGCACAAAATGTGATTCCTGCTGAAGCAGAAGTAATCAGCATATAACTGACTGTATAGAGAGATTTATTCACAGGGGTGCCTAGAAGGAAAAGTCCAAGAAGTTAAGCCAAGGAAAGAAAGAAGAAGCTGTCACTTATTTTTTCCAAGATCCATGTAAAGTACATACCTGCAAATATAAGAAATAACCCGAGGATAAGTAAGGAGCCTGAGTACAAAGACCAGTTTTCTAAGCGCCCCTTATGCTCCTGAAAATTTTTTTGGCTATATCAGGTTTGGTTCGCAATCAATTACCAAAACAGGTGATGTCAGTGATGTCTATGGCTTACATCAAAGTAACAAATCAATAACAGCAGTAAAATATGTCTAAGCTAATTAAGATGCTTTTGGTCATTATGTTTAGCAAAACTATAACAAGTACAAAGAGAATTGATGGAGTGAATAATGTGTATGTGCCACACCTGTAGATGAGCAAGAACATGACCATACTGAAGCCCCATTATGCTTGTCACTGCAGCAGTTAAGGAGCTGTGAAGAACACAAAATTAAATACAAACAAATCAAAAATTTCTTGAACTAGTCCAGAAGACAGTGCAGAAGTGGATCCACATCAAATCTCAGTAAAAGAGACAAAATTAAGAGGTATTTCTATATAGTAAAAAAAAAAAAAAAGCAAATCTACAGTTTAGATATCCAATTGAAATCAGCCTTAATTTGTAGAACTGTAAACAAGGAAGGGCAAAATAGGTTAGAATGACTACCTTAAAAGACCTTCAGGATCGAAAGGGGCATGGCACCAAGGAGGCGAACTCTCCCAAACCTGGCCATGGCTGGACATATTGCATTCCTGTTGAATGAAACCTTTGTTAAGGATTTTATGCATTAACAATTTCCATGGATTTTCGATAAGTAAAGGTACCTTAAGATTTCTGTACACAGGCTTAGCATATAAGTGATTAATGCCAAAAGCATAGCGATCAATCATTCCAGCTGCATTACAAGCAGGTCCAAGATCACCTCTTACAGAACATTTTACCTGTTTCATACAACAACATGAAATACTTAATAATAGAAAATTTGAGACAATCTTAATGTGTATTGCAATTTGAGATAGATCTCATGTTTCACAATTTCGGGACCATAACAATAAATTCATCGGCATTCTTCCCATAAGATAGAAATGTGCTTGGCAGCAAACAAGTTCAATAAATGAAAAAGTCTCCTGTACATGTTCTTTGCATGCACAACCACACAGAAAACTACAGAGGCATTGATTGGTGTTTCTTCCATATGCATTGCATCACCAGAATGAGTAAAAGCACACAATTTGCTCACAGAGTAAAGTAATAAAGACAAAAGAAAAACATTGATGCTGCACTGCTCCTCTTACCTTGAAAATATTGCTACCATTCACAGGAATCATAGAAATGGGATCGGGCATCTCGAAATGCCAATCTGGAACATATAAACCATACAACAACCCCATATATACTGCAGACAGTGCAAATGCGACACTCCTGCAAAAAGCATTTTTCCTCTGTCAATGATACATAGGAAAGGAATGCAGAGTGTGATTCAGGCAATTCTGTCCACCATGGATTCACCATTTAGTCTTATCAATAGTTTAATAAACAACACAAAAAAGCAGGACCAAAAAACAGCAATGACAGCCTGCAAGGCAAAGGCAACCAGGACTAAGACTTGATCCACATATTGCAACACAACTTGCGTCAACCTGATCTGTGTTTAGTTTCCCTTTACCACCCTTATAATTTGTAGCATGTATCTATGGTTTAATATCAGATTGTGTATTCAACAGGTATCCGATTTATCAACCCACAAAGTAAGCAGACGGTTAAAATATCAAGATTTGGACCTAAAGCAATCTTTGTTGAATAGTACAATTGCAGGAAGTGAGAGGGATTGGTGTGGCTAACAATGTTTCCTCATAGACCAATGATTGAAACCTACCAATGCCAATAATAACTCTTGAGAAAATCTGTTTCCTTCCGTGTTCTACATGAAAGCCAAATCTCACATAAAGCTGCAACAATGTACCCAATAGCTATTCTCTGGAAAGAATGACAATGAAACAGAAGTTTAAATTTTATGGTAAAAAAAAACAGAAAAAGAAATATATATATATATAGAGACAGAAACTAGGAATTTTTATCTCACATGAATAACAATGATCACACAACACCCTATGTACGGATGGGAAAAAAAAATATAATTAAAATGGTATCTCTAAGCTAGATCCACTTGCTCCAATTAAACAGGAAGGTGTTATCACTGGCGAACATTCAAAGTTAAAGTTCCCTTGCGTTAAGCAAGAAACTATAGGCAAGACTTCTTGATGAAAACTTAGGCTAAGTCTTCCATCGAGTAAGCATAGTTTTGACCACAAAATGAAAAAAAAAACTATATATATATATATATATAGGCAAGACTTCTTGATGAAAACTTAGGCTAAGTCTTCCATCGAGTAAGCATAGTTTTGACCACAAAATGAAAAAAAAAAACTATATATATATATATAGATGACTGCACGTAAAATTTTGACCATTGGTCAAAAACTCGAAGGATACCTGCAGAATGCCAAGCCAGCGTATACGTTCAATGTCAATGCCATAGGAAAAGGAATTTATTCCATGAAAATACCCACCTGAAATCAAATCAAATCAGCGGCTTGACATCTCTATAATAATAACTGAAGTGCAACTCATGGAGAACGTACCTTGAAGAAGAACACCTAGGAGGAACAGCTTAACTGCTCTAAGCACTACCTTCCATGTGGCCTCTACTCTGTTCGATACATTCTGAAAACATATAATAAAAAGAGTTATCAATTTCATTCCCCACCTCCACCCCCACCAAAAGAAAAAGAAACTTTGATGTGGGATCAACTTCTATGCCCTCAAATAAAGCAACCATCTTTTGGAGAAATTCCAGCAATGTTACCTTGTACACAAGTGCAAGAGAAACTCCAGCTATGAAAAGAAAGAAGGGCATTACAAAATCAGCCAAACTGAGTCCATTCCATGGAGAATGTGCAATAATTGGAAAAATTGAGCCACCATAATCAACAAGCATCATTAGCTGAAAAAACCAAACAACCCGATGAGCTGAGAAAACGAAACGTGCAAGTATATAAGCTTCATTTCCCTTGGTTTAATTGGAGTAATCAAACCTTTACACTTAGCTTTTGACTTTACATAAAAATAAAAAAATAAAAAAAAATTCTACCAAACAGCGACACCACAAGACTCAACGACGTCGTTCAAGGGAAATACATAAACAGCACAAGCGACCACATTGCCGGGAAAAATACCAAGAAAGCCTATGGGATGAGCCAGTTCAAAGGATATCAAGTGGCAAACAACGAGAGAGACGAAAATGGAGAAATTTCAAAAAAACAATAATAATTAAAAGGAGAAGGAAATTGGGGGGAGGGGGGGCAGCTCACAGAGACGCAGAGTCCGCGAAAGACATCGAGAGAAGCGACACGTGCGGGCTTACTATTGGTCGGCGGTGGCTCATCTTTGTCCAGCAGCCGCTGGCACCCTGCCATTTTTACAGGTCGAAAGGGGCCGAGAAGTTATATCGGACGAGCAAGTCGCTTTTTCTTTTTTTGTGGGAAGGGGGGGTGGGTTTAATGGGGAAGAAGACGAAATGCTAGTGGTCCTGTCCGCTATGTTGCTTCCAAAAAAAGAGCATACAACCGAAGATTCCGAGAATACGACGTTTTGTCTTGGCGTTGACATCTCGCTGCGTGGCGTAGGATGAGTGGTTCGAAACAAGAGCGTCCGTTGAAATTGATTTTTTTTTTTTTCTCTAAGCATTGGGTTATGAATATTCGAATATCACTCAACAACATTAATTAGTATTTAAAAATACTTTTCTTGGGATACGTTGGTGGGTTAATAACGTATAATTTTTTTTTTCTCGTACACAGTAGATACTATAAAGTTCAATGTTTTTAATATGAAATTACTGTGAATCAAAGGTGAAACGATAACAGAGCATCTTTATAATTGTGTTATAAATACACTAGATAATAACCCAGAACACAATTAAACCTTGGCCAATCCCCTTCTGGCCAAAAAGGAAAAACAGAAAAATGACCAATAATCATTGTAGCAAATAAGGGAGAGTAGCATTGTACTTGACAATAACACTGTACTTGCCAATAGACAGGAAGAAATGAAGAAGAAAGGCTCCCAACCCCGAACTATTGTGCCAATGGATCTCATAATCGAACGGAAGAGCTTTTTCTTTTTTTTTTAGTTTTTGTGTCCAGGTGGTGTTCGATCTAGAGCTGTTCGTCTCTATAATCCAGTCAAAGGAAAGTCATCAAAGACTATTGGATTAAAAAAGAAAAAATCAATAAACCAAGAATTACTTATATATATATATATTTAATGTAAACATGGCTCTTACCTAAATAAAGAATTTCCTGTAGTGGCAACTCAGGCAAACCTGAGCGGTTAACATGAGAAAATTTTGATGCTTTGCTTACCTATCTTAATTAAGCGAATCCTAATTGTCACCCCTTCTTTTTTATTTGTTTCGCCATAGAAATGAAGATGAGACAATGGATCAATCGAAGAAGCGTAATTTACAACAAAAATTATATATATATATATATATATATATGTGAATAATATTCCAGGAAATGAGATAGAATTGCAAAAGGGATAAAGAGAGAAATAAATTAGATACTTACAAAGACAGAGAGGCCGCGAAAGAGATCAAGAGAAGCCACCCTCGTGGTCCTGACCATGATGGTGTTCTTGGCCGTCTTTGCTGATCCCGCAGCTCGTTCTTCATCGTAACGTACCATACCGGAACCCACCATTGCCAATTGATGCACAAGTATTAAGAGCGGAGACGTACGTATATGAAGCTTCTGTTTCAGAGAACGTGGGCAGATGATAGCTAGATAGACAGCAAGGTGGATCACATATAGTCACACACAGAGGAGAGGCTACAATTTATCTCGAAGCAAAAGCAAACGAGTGGTTATTGCTATTGCGGATGTGGTGGCTGGGTGGTGAGGCGGTGCAGTTATATTCTCTTGGAAGATTGTGTTTGGGTACATCCAATCTTTTGGTAAGAATTATCATGGGTTTTTGTTTTCATTTTATGTGCCCAACTTCACTAGCATGACCTGTATCATTTCTTTCCTACTCTGGCCGGCCTTAATTTTAGTGTATTGATGCTTCTGTGGTATTTAGTAATTAATAAAAAATTCATTACCTAACAATATAATGTGTGTAATTTATATGTTGTTTTTATTTTTGTAAATTTAATACATATTTTATTATATTACATCGTATCAATATATATTTCTTATGTTATCATTAAATTTTTTTTAAACTAATAATTAAATTATGAATTCAGTTAATATAATTTAAAAATGCGTGTAATTACAAAATCAGTCATTTTCCTAACCTAAATTATCGAGTTTACAATCATAGTAAGAGACAGTGGCGTTACTCTTTTAAATTCGGCTAGTTTCACTAGCATCATTTGAACTAACCGCCCCATTATATATTATATATTATATATTTGGCAGTAGGTGACCATGACATACGTAAATAGCAATTTATTGCTCGCAACCGCGGTAGCTTCTGATTGTTAACGTAGCTGATCCTAGTGTAAGACCGACGTCAAACACTTGCTTTTTCGAGAAAAAGTTCGGTCGAGATATTGGCAGTTGGCTTTTGGTGAATCCAGACACAAACATTGTACATGGTTTCTGTACGGAATTATCTCACAAACCAATCTCTGGGACTCAACAAATTGTAAAATGGATGGTAAATCCAGACACAAACATTGTACATGGTTTCTGTACGGAATTATCTCACAAACCAATCTCTGGGACTCAACAAATTGTAAAATGGGTGGTAAATCCAGACACAAACATTGTACATGGTTTCTGTACGGAATTATCTCACAAACCAATCTCTGGGACTCAACAAATTGTAAAATGGGTTCGTGGACACTCACAGCAAATATCCCAAGAGTGGACGATGAACGTTAAGGTTACTACTTCTACAACAAGACATTATCTTCCGGCATTAAGGATAAGGCCAACTCACCCAATGGCTAACACCAGCCAATCTTTCCTTTTCTTAGGAGACCTTGTAAGGCATATATGATTAAATCCCAAAAAAGGACGATATACATCCGCACAGAAATTTTCTGTCAATCGGTCTCCCAGATCCCAAATATCTCGCCATTAGATAGGGAGAATTTTGTCGATCCAAGGTGCCGATGTATCACCAGTTCAATTCTCCCTCGTAAAGTAAATCACATTTTCAATACAAGAGATAAGTACTTTTCTATGTTAAAAGTCAGGACAATTAAAGGGGCTTGTTTTTATTTTCGAAGATAGCGAAAAAGAAAAACGAAAAACAATCCCAGAAGATAATAAATGCCGGAAATTTGTTTTCACATCCAAGTGATCAATCACCCATGAGATAAACAGAATCAAGAGCCTTTCGTCAATCCCCACTCACACCAGAGCGCCAACAGCACAAGTTCAACGCCACAACTTTGGCGGGGTGAAAGACGAAACAAACGTATCAAAAACAAATACACCAACTCATTCTTGTCGTCCTCACTTCCGTTAACAACTGTTGGCATTAGGAACTTGGGGAAATACCGCCCTAAATAAAGCCAGTAAGGCATTTTAGGATAATTGTTGTGGCCGTTCAATTAGGTTCGAATAAACGATACTAAAACTCAAACAGCAATAAACTTGGAAGCACAGAAAGTGAAGACAAGCGCTTCTCAGTTCTCCGGGTGAGAGAGTGACAGAATATTATACCCCACGAATCCCACTACTCTGGAAAGTTTACCTGGCACGCAAGCACATCACAAATTTGGACTGATGATCAGAAAGAAATAACAAGATTGTGCATTAGAATAGAGACCACAAGGATTTAATTGTCAGCAAAGAGCCCTAATATAGGATCATAAGTAGGCTTGCAACCATCCATCGTTCTACCGGAAAGAAGAGAAGTTCAAGCAATGACTTAAAAACCTAATTACCTACAGAACAAAAACAAGGCCCTATCTCATATCAACATCTCCTCATATGGAGATCAAAATATCAATTATCAATGATCACTCAAACGCCCATTGGTTCTCCCTCCGAACCTCCTCTTCTTCCTCTGGGGTAAAGTCGTTCTTGATGTTAAATGTCTTGCGGATCTCCTCTGGGGTCTTTCCCTTGATCATGTCTGCCACAGTCTGGCAAGTCAAATCCAGCAAGTCCTTGATGTTCAGATAGTTCGCAGCCTGAAAACAACATTAAACCTTGTAAATTCATCAATAAAACAGTATAAAAAAGGGGCCTATTCAAACAACAACAGACCTAACTAAAGCAACAAAAGGCAAATTACTAAGTTTTAAGGTAAAAAAGCCGAAAGCATAACCCCATGGAAGATGAAGCATAAATCAAAATATCAACATAAAGCTCCGAAAACCCAGATTATCGAAGAAGTTACACAAAAATTGGAGTCTTAATCCAATTCTAAATAACAATTAGCAAATAGACCCAAGCAACATTCCCTCCAGAGAGACGAGAAAATTATCAACTACAAAATCATAAAACAATACCCAATGAGAAGAAAAAAAAAACAATAATAATTAACAAAAAAACGCCAAGAACGAGTGACTCTAAACAGATAAAGACGACGCTAGATATACCAGGATGAGTTCAAACAGGGTATTCTGGTCAACCCTGACGAATTCGGTCTCCCAGGTCTTAAGAGCATCGGAGGAATTGAGGTCCTTGTCCTTGTCGGAAGCCGCCTCGACGTGCTTCTTGCAGTACTCGATAACCCTGGAGAGGATCGTTCCTGTCACGTTAGGCAACGGGATAGCGTTGTCGGCGCAGCCGTCCTCGATCATGTGCTTGATCGTCTGCGACTGCAGCGCCACCGCCTCGGCCACCTCGAAAGTCTCGCCGTCGGACGATTTCAACACGATTGTCTTCGAAGACGCCGACATTGTTAAGATTGGAGAGACGGAGGGCGAGAGCCAATGCGAGAAATTAGGGTGAGAATAGATTGCGGATTTGCGAGCAAGAAACGAAACCCTAACCCTAAAGAGACGATTACAACTCTAATGTCAAGAGACTCGATTCCGTAAGAACACCACTACTGCTCTGCTGGGACGCCTTACAATGACCGGTCCTTTATAGAGTTCGTACCCCGTCGATTTACGGAGTCACAATCTAAATTGCACTTACTAGTCCGCGTCCCCGTAGGTAGGCATATTATAATAATTATTATTATTATTTTATCTTTTTTATCGCCTATAAATCACAAATACGATTCCTAATTGTAGTAAAAATCATTATTTAATTAATATTTTTAATCTAATTAGAATTCCTAATTGAATTAGATTTTAATATTTAATTAAAATATTTAAATTTTTAGTTAGTAGAGTATCTTAAAAGACAATTATTATTTATTTATCTATATTTTTATATAAATATATATTGTTTATATAATTTTTTATAAATTAATTATATTAAAATATAGTATATTTGTGAAAATTTAATTACAATCAATATAAAATTTTATAAATCAATCAATATAAATTTAATTATAATTAAATAAAAATTTTATTAATTCATATAATCTTATTTTGATAGTAATTAAAATTTCTTAATTATATTTTTCAAAAAAATAAAAAGTAAAAAAAAAGGTAAAAACAAATCTCAAGTTTTCCTTTTAAAGAAGAAAAAATAAGAGAAAAAAATTAAATTTACTTATATTTTCTTAAAAGACAAAAAAATTATTCTCAAATTTCCTTAAAATAAAAGAAAAAAAAGAACTATTTTGGATTTTATTAAAAAAACAAATATTTTCTTTTTAGTTTCCTTAAAAAAGATTTAAATGAACAAAAAATATTCTAAAATTAATTTAATTTTATTAATTATTTTCTCAAATATATATTAATTATAAAAATAAATTTATTTTAAATTAAATTTAATATTTTTAATCAAATATCTATAACCCTTACAATGCACAAACCCAAATATAGTTTTACCGATTAAAAGTCAAATTAAATAGAAAGAAATGACAATAAATAAATATATATATATATATATATACACCCGGGCCAATTAAATTTATAATTAAAAATTTACTATAATTGTCGTTGTTAATTAAGAGTCTCAAGTCTGTTACCGTTATTAGGAAATTAAGTCCGGTATGCCAGTTCAACAAAATTATCAGCTTTGACTATTGAAGAAGAGCGTCTCAATGCATAAACACATAGGACGTGCAATACGATCGAAAGTCTCACCTTTTGTTTTTGTAAAAAGTAAACTTTTGTTCGAAAAGATTATCAAATGTAGCTGCAATTAAATCCAATCAGGCCATTTAATATGATTATTACGTATAAGAATTTTGAAGCCAGTGTCCACAACAAGGTAAAACAACCACATTATACACAGTAATAGTAACTTCCACATGGTTGTTTAAGGCCGTCTTTCAAGTAAAATCTCAAAAACAGCTCCGTGGAAGATCAGCCTTGCAAATCAGTCTATAGCTCTGATACAGGTAAACCTGTGACAAAGGTTTAAAAGTTATAATTAAGGCCAAGGAGTGCGAACAAACATGGAGAGTGCATTAAGATCACCAGGAGAGTTAAGTAACGGTATTACCTAAGGCCTTTGAATTGACAATACTTGGACATGCAGCCGGAGGAGGAGCATTCTGATTTAAGAAGGGTTCGACCCAGTTCGGATCACCCCACACCGGGTATCCTTTAATCTTACCCTGCAAAAAAATTTCAGTGGGATTGAGATTGAATGAATGCGATAATGTGAAGCTAATTGCTCATATGTAGGCTGTTTTTAAACTTAGCGTACCAGGACATTCAGAGCAGCTAGAATTGCCATTCCCTCGCGACAGAAGCAATGTGAGGCACGATAACAGCATTCTTCATATCAGCAAGGCCTGGCTTCATGTAAGGTTCATCCTGACGCCCAGATATTGATAAACAATCATACGCTGTGGGAATTTGCAGCTGATATGAATGAATTTGCAAAAGAGAAGATTAGTTACCCTTACCTCAAAGACATCAAGGCCAACTCGAAACATAGGATTTTGTTTCAAATGCTCCACAAGAGCTACTTCATCGATCACTGGACCTCTACTGCAGTTTACAAGGACTGCTTCCTGTAGATGTTGATTGCAATCTGCTTGTGAGTAAAATCATCGTCAAACAATTTCATATTAACCAAAATCGACTTCTACCTAAATTGTACCTTCTTCATTGTCGCAAGGCTTTCTTTGTTAATCAAATGATAAGTGGTTTTATCCAAGACAGGATGCAGACTTATCTACAAAGAATGTCATTGGAAATCCCATTTATTCCAATCCAATCTTATTGAGCAACAAACAAGTTCCACGGCAAAACTGCTCCCACCACATCGGCCTCTCGAAGAACCTCATCCATGGTAGCTGCTCTTTTCCATGTAACTGGCTGCTCGCCATTAGCCTTTAGAAATTGACCATAAGCTGCAATTTGATATCAAACCACTGTGACAAGGGAGAAGTTTAAGAATTTGTTAATTTGGCAGACTGGAGGATGCATGCCTGTAACAAACTTCTCTAGGCGAGTGGCTTGGTAAAGGTCATAAAATATTAGATTCATTTTGAACCCTTCAACCTGTGATGGAAGAAAGAAAATAGTTGATCTAGTCAACATGACAGAATTCACTTATCAATCAAAATATTTCTCCTATAAAATGAATCATAAGTGGATGCAGAGAGCATTCCAAAGAGGAAAGATTACTGAGAGCGTGTGAACAGAAACTCCCTTACTAGGGAAAGGAAGAGGGGTTCATCGCAAATACAAGAAAGAGAAGGAAGAAACAAGAGGTCAGCAGAAGATACCATCATTCTGGCATAACCAGATCCAATGCGACCAGCTCCAATGACACCAACAGTCTGTCCTTTGAGCAAGTTTCCAACAAACCTACAATAGCAACAAAGCCAAGTCACAAAATTGCAATCCATCATATAAGCCTGCTGTTAGCCCCCTAAGTTCCTCAATAGAGAAATGCCAGCATTGGCAATGCCTTATGCCAATGCTTGGCTTGCCAGTGCTTGGCATGGAGTCGACGTGAGACGGGCACGTCGAAGGAAATAAGGCAGCTGTGGTGCATCAATGTGCAAGGCAACAAAGCCAGGAAAGGCCAGATGCGGGCTTTGGCATTGGTACCAAGTAATGATGCACGTGTTACGGCCAAGGGGCAGCGGGTTAGGGCGTTGATGCAGAGGAAAGGGTGGCTAACAGGGACCCACACAACAACACAAGAGGCTAGCGCATGGGCAGAAGTCCAAGTCAGCAACACACAAGGTTGGTGCACGGACAAGGGGTCCGGGCCAGCAAGGTATAAGACTGGTGCACAGGCAAGAGTACGGACCAGCGATGAACAAGACTGGAGTACGGGCAGGAGTCTGGGCCAGCAACAAGCAAGACTGGCACATAGGCAGGGGTCCGGGCCAGCACCCGAGCTGGGCAGTAGAAGGACAGATGGCAGCGTGGGCGACGCTCTCGGCCATGCACCATGAAAAGAGGAGTTCATGGAAGACGTGGGGGAGAACCCACTAAGTCTCTGCAACCCTATCTGCAAAGAACATGGGAGAAATATGACTGCATGAGTCTGATGTGTTGGCAGTCTCTCCTTGAGCCAAGGAACACATGGCAGCCAGCAGGTATAGGTTGAACCAGTCCAAACGAGGTGGCAGGCTCTCCTTAATTGCAAACCCATGTTCTCCTAGTTTGTAGGAAGTAGTGGGGAATGCCCCACTAAGTATGATTGGCTTGGCAGCCAAGTCATGCAGCCTATATATAGGTGTGTAAGGTGTCTGCCAAGAGACACCAAGGATACTTACATATATCCAGACACGAGAGAGAGAAAGTGTAAAGTGAGAAACACATGTAGGTCTTGGTAATCCTTTGTACTTTGTGTTAAGTAGTAAAGGTTGGGAAGGTTTTCCGTAAGAGTGTCGTTGTCTCTCTGCGTGTGAGTGTATGTGAGTTTGGCTGAGACTAAGTGGGCTACTTAGTGCCATCACAAGGCCAAAAATTTGTACGGGACAGTTGGCCCTGTGACAATTGGTATCAGAGCCAGGTTCGATCAATGACTGGAGGATCGGGACTTAATGCAGTTTGTAAGCGGGTGTCAAGGATCGAGAAGGCGCTCGGTGATACCTCGGAGGATCAGGCCCTCTCAATCTTGGCAAGGATAGACGACCTGGAGAAATCTGTAAGTTTCCTACAAACCCGTTATGATAGTCTTGATGGTACTTGGGTACAGTCATTTGGCGATATAGAGCAGGATGTTGCTGTCCTTAAGAAAGTCGTAGGCAGCCAACCCGGTGGTGCTGCCGAGTCATCCAGAAGGATGAAGGTTCCTAAACCAAAGGCCTTCGAAGGGGAGCGGGATGCCAAAGCCATCGAAAACTTTTTGTGGGACATGGAGCAATACTTCATGGTAGCAAGGGTACCTGAAGAGTAGAAGGTGACCCTTACCAGTATGTACTTGTCTAAGGACGCTAAACTGTGGTGGCGAACGAGGCTTGATGACGATGCTAGTTCAGGCAGGCCCCGGATCGAGACTTGGGACATGCTGAAAAAGGAATTGAAGGATCAATTCCTGCCTTGCAATATGTCATGAGTTGCAAGGGAGTTGCTGAAGAGATTGAGGCATAGTGGCACGATTCGTGACTATGTCAAGGAATACAGCTCTTTGTTGCTGGACATTTGGAATATGTTGGATGAGGACAAGCTGTTCAATTTCGTGTCAGGACTCCAACCTTGGGCGCAGATCGAGCTTCGGAGGCAAGGTGTGAAGGACTTGCCCTCCGCGATTGCTGCTGCTGATGGTTTGGTGGATTTCCGAATAAACTCCGTGGATTCTTCAAATGGCAAAATGTCTAAGGAGAAGGGCAGGAAGAAGAAGGAGGACTCTCGGGAATGCAAACAAGGGGACGACAGCAAGGGGAAAGGAAAAGCTGTTGTTCTGGACCAAGGTAAAAGCAAATTAAACTCGGGTTGTTTCATTTGCAGTGGTCTGCACAGGGCAAGGGAGTGCCCACAAAGGGAGAAATTGAGCGTCTTGGTAGCGGAAGAGGAGGACAGTGATGGTGATAGCAATCCTTCTCGAGTTAACCCTCTACATTTGATCAATGTTGTACGCGCGGAATGTGCTTCATCACCCAGCCTAATGTTTGTCAAAGTTGGGCTAGGAAGGCATGAGCTGTTGGCCATGGTGGATTCGGGTGCAACCCACAGTTTCATTGCGGAGAGGGTGGTGGGCTCACTTGAGCTGAAGGTAAGCAAGAGTGGCAGTCGTATGAAGGCGAGTAAGAGTGGCAGCCGTATGAAAGCAGTCAACTCCGTGGCACATGACATTCTGGGAACGGTGAAAGGTGTTGAGGTAACTCTGGGTCAATGGGTTGATAAATTTGATTTCTCCATAATGGCATTAGACGATTTCGATGTAATCCTAGGAATGGATTTATTTGTGCAAGCGGGGATTGCACTGATACCCTATTTGGGCGGGTTGCTTATCATGGACGAGAGGCAACCATGTTTTGTTGCTGGCGAGAAGGGACATCCTGCCAGCAAGGGTGGGAAGACTTGTGTCATGCTGTCTACCTTGCAGGTGCAGCAAGGAATGGGAGAAGGAGACATGAACTACTTGGCGGCATTGAGGGCTGTTGAACCTCGGAAAAAGGAAATGCCAGCCAAGCCTCCTTCACAGCAGCATGTCACACACCACAAACCGATTTTAGGCGATCGGGTAAAGAAGCAGCTGGTTCTGAACAGTCATGCAAGTTCAAAGCAAGTGTCATTTGATAGGGCCCAAAATGGCAAGAACAAGGCAAGGAAGGCTGTGGGAGATAACAGAACACTGCATTGTGGGTCATTTCCAAAGTGTGGGTGTAACCTTGGGAGAGTTGATGATAGGAGTTATACTGCTTATAAGTGGCAGCAACCAGTCAAGAGGAGTCCTACCCCAAGAGGCGAGGTTAGCGGAAAGTTGGGGCTGCAGGAGGGAGGAGGCTGGTCTACTCCACCAACGAGGACGTTGGCTTCAATGGGTAGGGGTGGTTTGTTAGCCCCCTAAGTCCCTCAATAGAGAAATGCCAGCATTGGCAATGCCTTATGCCAGTGCTTGGCATGAAGTCGACGTGAGACGGGCACGTCGAAGGAAATAAGGCAGCTGTGGTGCGTCAATGTGCAAGGCAACAAAGCCGGGAGAGGCCAGATGCAGGCTTTGGCATTGGCACCAAGCAAGGATGCACGTGTTGCGGCCAAGGGGCAGCGGGTTAGGGCGTTGGCGCAGAGGAAAGGGTGGTTAACAGGGACCCGCACAACAACACAAGAGGCTGGCGCATGGGCAGGAGTCCAAGTCAGTAACACACAAGGTTGGTGCACGGACAAGGGGTCTGGGCCAGCAAAGCATAAGACTGGTGCACAGGCAAGAGTCCGGACCAGCGATGAATAAGACTGGAGCACGGGCAGGAGTCTGGGCCAGCAACAAGCAAGATTGGCACACGGCCAGGGGTCCGGGCCAGCACCTGAGCTGGGTAGCAGAAGGACAGATGGCAGCGTGGGCGAGGCTCTCGGCCATGCATCATGAAAAGAGGAGTTCATGGAGGACGTGGGGGAGAACCCACTAAATCTCTGCAACCCTATCTACAGAGAACATGGGAGAAGCATGACTGCATGGGTCTGATGTGTTGGCAGTCTCTCCTTAAGCCAAGCTAAGGAACACATGGCAGCCAGCAGGTGTAGGTTGAACCAGTCCAAGCGAGGTGGCAGGCTCTCCTTGATTGCAAACTCATGTTCTCCTAGCTTGTAGGAAGTAGTGGGGAATGCCCCACTAAGCATGATTGGCTTGGCAGCCAAGTCATGCAACTTATATATAGGTGTGTAAAGTG
This sequence comes from Bruguiera gymnorhiza, assembly GCA_020883675.1. Taxonomy (NCBI): domain Eukaryota; kingdom Viridiplantae; phylum Streptophyta; class Magnoliopsida; order Malpighiales; family Rhizophoraceae; genus Bruguiera; species Bruguiera gymnorhiza. Next base: position 387,753 of record JAIRCJ010000041.1, on the reverse strand, counting down.
TCTGCCAAAAGACACCAAGGATACTTGCATATATCTAGACACGAGAGAGAGAAAGTGTAGAGTGAGAAACACTTGTAGGTCTTGGCAATCCTTTGTATTTTGTGTTAAGTAGTAAAGGTTGGGAAAATTTCCCGTAAGAGTGACGTTGTCTCTCTGCGTGTGAGTGTATGCGAGTTTGGCTGAAACTAAGTGGACTACTTAGTGCCATCACAAGGCCAAAAATTTGTACGGGACAGTTGGCCCTGTAACACCTGCCCTCGTGAACTCATCTGCTTCAACTATTCTTTTAGCCGCTGCCATAGAAAGTGAAGCGGCCAGCTCTGCTGTTGTCTCCGTAAGGACTCCCTAATCACATCAGAAAACCATCAACTTCCACTCGTTTTTCTCCCAAGGGAGTCCAAATTCCAAACTTGCACAAAGCATAGATGAATAGGAGTGTCGAGTTATCAACAGAGGTGCTGAATTGCTTATTGGATATGCTTTATTGCTGATTGTTTCCATATATGATGAGATTGAGAGCCATGTTAAAAACTAAAATTCTAGGATGATTTAAGCGGGGAAACTTATTTTCCCGAATAAAAACTAATTCATCCCCTAATGGGAACAATTGTCCTGCAAATGACACCATAAATTGTTGCATCAAATGCTTCAAGCAGACCAAATATTGCTTTGGGTAAGATCATCCATTAAGTGTTGGTGAATATCATTTCAAAGCCCCCTGCAAGCTATGATCCTATGTCAGTAATCCAGACGAACTTGACCATCCGAAGGAAAGAAATGTTGATATTCCAAAAGAAGAGAACTTACGGGAGTATTTCCAACAGCCACTCCATACTTATTAGCAGCATTAACATTAACATTGTTATAACCAACAGCCATGTTACTAAAGGCCTTGCCTCCTGCCCTGCTCAGTGCTGCAAACAATGCCTCTTCCCAATCTTCAGTTAACTGCAACATGCCCAAAATTCACATTGAAAACCACGCCAAAAATTGCATGAGACCCCAAAACCAAATTCCAAGTACAAAAAGAACTTGATCATGGCCTTGTTATATTATTACCTAACCAATAACTCCATCACACTTGTCACCAATTAGAGCAATGATATCTTCAACAGACAGTATTGTTTTCTTCTCGGTACATATCTAAAATGAAACAAGAAAAACCAAAAAAAAAAAAAAAAAGGGTAGGCATCAAATATTTATCATCAATTTGAATGACAGTATAGATGAACGAGAAGGGTACCGCAAACCGACAGTCCTGCTCGATTAAGAGATTGATCCAGCGGGTTCCGGGCATGGGTTTGGTGCTAACTACTCTGTGTCTTCCGCTTGGGTTCCAGACTTCTATCGAAACAGGTTTTGCCGTGGAAGCAAGCAAGTTCACAGTCCAAACCAGAACGAGGACGATGCAAACACGATACAAAGGCTATGGTTGCAGAGCGAGCGAGCGAGCGAGCGGTCCTCGTTAAATTTCCGTTGGTCTGGGGTACGTGACCATACGATAAGATCAGTAGCGCCAAAACTGCGTCCAATAGTCGATTCTGATAAAGTCGTTGACTGTCGACTTGGACGCTACTGATTGGCCGAAATTTTAAGGATGCAAGTTAATGGGATGGTTTGGTGGGTGCTTGATTGCTTTGATGCGGTTTATTTAAAACAATATATTGGATAAAAAGTTCCTTTCTTTTATGGCCATCCGTTGGTGCTAGGATCAATGTGACGTGGCGTGGCATCGGATGCAAGTGACACGTAAGGTGACTTTTGTCTCATTTTGAAATGACCGAAATGGCCCTTCGTGTTTGGTCGTTGCAATCCCACGGCACATTAATTCCGGTTCCTAGTCTTTTGTTTTTTTCGGTCGCGGTGGAAATGACCCCAAGAACTCAAAAAAAAAAAAAAAAGAAAAAAGGTGACAGACCTTTGTCACCTTAACAACGGCCTGTTGTAAGATTGAAATGACCCCATGTGGTGCCTCAGCCACAAAGTAGAAACCCAATAAAGTGTTGATGCAAAATTGATCATTCACTCAACCAAATCATTCCCTTCACCGTACATATGAAATATCTGCACTTGCCATCCCTGGTTCAACGACGGCATTTTACAGGTCTCAATGAGATTCCCATGTTTCAAGGTGAAGACTCCCGATTTACAGCCATGGAATCCGAAATAAGTCCAAATGACACGGATTCATTTCTTTTCTTTCGTATATTGGGCCCCGCATCTTTGTTGAAGCCTTAAAGCAGGCTCTTTTGTTTCTCTCACAGTAGTGGGTCCTGTCCAGCCTACTTCTAATTCTTCATGGTGAGGCCCATTGGGCCCAATTTGATTGCCGGCCCACCTTGCCGTCTCTCTGGCGCAAGTCGGCGCGAGGAGCATACGTGTCAGCGACAGGAAAACCGCAGACTCGGCCTGAATTGGAGCATTGCTGTGTTTAGACTTTTAGACCGTGCAAAGAATAAGATTAAGAACAAATGCAATAAAAAATCAGAGAGTTTAAAAGGATTGCTATTGCCTCATTTGATATTGTCTTATCCACAAACCTCCACTTCTTTTTGGTTACAAAACTAGGAAAAGTCCAAATAAGCCAATCTAACAAAAGAATTTCATTTCTTCCGAAAACAAAAACAAAAAAAAAAAAAATCTAATCAAAGAACTTTCTTTTTATTTTTCTTAAAATTTTGAATTCTAATTATAAAAAAATGTTTCGAATTCATAAGAATATGGAAAAAAATATATTCTTATTCTATATCTAATGGATTTCTTAATAAAAGAAAGAAAAAAAAAACCTTCAAACTTGTAGCTTATTGAGTGCCAATAAGTGGTGGAATATGGAGGGAGAAGAAGTGAAAAATAGACTCGTTGGCACTTTCATAACTTGACTGCTGCTGTGTTTCAACGAGGTTGTGGGTGCTTTTGGTTCAGAATTGTGCAGCCAACAAAAAGGTTTGGATTAAGATCTGGCTAGGAGATGACTTACTTTTGAAGGGATTTCAAGTTTAAATTTATTTGAGAAAAAAAATACGAAAAATTTATAGAGAGGAGAAAAATTATTTTTTCTGAATGGAAAAAAAAAATCAGAAGTCTTAATCAATTTTGAAAAAATAATATTATTCTTTCCAATTAAATATCAAATTTGTCTTTATTTTATTTATACTGATGTGAATAAATTAAAAAAAAATATATTTAACAAAAAGATAATCTTATTAATCTACCTCTATTTAGCAATTTTTTGTTATTAAGTTAAAAATTTTTATAGTAGAGAATAAAATTACTCATAATTTATTTGGTCTAATCGTCTTCTTTTCTGTAAATGTCATAGGTCCATTCCCTACCACCGGAAACAGAAAGTTCCCAGTTCTAAATTTAAAAAAAAAAAAAAAAATCCCCAAAATTTCAATTTTGAGTTAAACCCTTTTCTACGACAAGACTTTGTCTCCACTTTCATAGCGCGCTCCTTCTTCACCCGTCTCTCTCTCTCTCTGTCTCTCTCCGCGATTGCGAAGAGCCTCTCCACAGAAACACACATGGAGAGGCTTCTATATTACTATTCTTCTCCAAGCCCTCTCACAATACACCGCCTGAAACCCACTCCATTCCTCCCTCGGCTTGCCCGATTTGACTCATCAAAACTCGGCTTCCCCTCTCCGCAACGGCCCGATTTCACTCGAGTCAACTCGGTCTCTAGCAATTATGATACCCCATCAATTCCTTCCAACAAATTGCCATCCCTTTCTCATATACGAGATGACCTGCCGACTGGGTCGTTGCCAAAGTCTCAGCTTATTAAACAGATCGCCGGTGGAACTTCCTTGCAACAAAAGGTACTCATGGTTGAGGTTGCTTTTTTTTTTTTTTCCTCAAATGGAGATTTTTCTTTTCTTTTTAGTTGAATCGCTTAATGGTTTGGTGCTATAATGCTGTTTCTGAAGCAAGTTTAATTATGGTGTTTTCATGGTTAATTAGGACTAAGGGACAATTGAACTATGCTTCCTTATTAAAATAGGAGCGCAAAGAAAAGGACATGTATTATCTCACATTCTGCTCTGTTTGTGTCGTAAATGTTTAATTTTTAGGAGCGAGAGTTACCGAATAAACAGGATTACTGTGGAAGGTAATGATGAGATGATAACTACTGAAATTGAGGACTGTGAAGGAACAACATTGTGGTAGAAGAAATGATAATCGCTTTGATTTACTGCTGTCCTTCATCTCCTTTTACACGATTCTAGAAATTAGCTGTTTGTGCTAGAAGCAGAGAATAGCAAGGTTTGATCTTTTAGGTATGAAAGCATCTATGAGACTGCTTAATAATTTGCAGACTTCTGTGTGGCTTTAGGACAAGGGAAATTATGTTAATGACTTACCGTTGCTCTCTTAAACCAAATTATAGCTCGGCTCTCTTATCTTTTCAGTTTGCATCAACCTTCCATGTCAATTTTCATGCCTTAATCATAATATGTTTGGTTATGGCTTCTCTCTTTCATCGTCTTTCCTTTTTATAGCTGTTGTCTTATAACATGTTCCATGATGTTGCCCTTGGAACCTTTTGTATGCTTACATGTTTACGTGAAAGAAGTCATGGGCAGAAAACAGTGAGCGATTCCACTCCCTTTTTCTTCCTGCTTACAACTTTAGATAAGAGAACATCTGATATTATCAGTTTAGAACACACAACACTATTTTTCGTAAAATTGATGCACTGGACTCAATGTTTAAACAAACGAATGCTTACAAGTACATATCAGGTTCCTGGTCCTTGAAATGGAGGAGTTTTATTGTAACAATCTACTTCTGTTCATCTTTCCCTAATCTGTCATTATCCAAAAGTAAGGCATTGCTATCAAATTGAACTAAGTTCATTAAGTTTGGTTTTGAAACCTTTCAGTACTAGCAGATAACCATAAAGTAATCCATAAAGTTACTGAATTTTGGTGTATCTGCAATCCTTTAGAACATCTAAATTACAGGTCGCCATAAAAAAACTGATGAACTCCAATAGTTTTTTAGAATGTCATGTCAACTTTATTGAAGATGTTTTATCTTCTTAACGTAATCCTTCTGGTTTGAAATTAGTTCCATCTTGAGAAGCTTATTATATTCAATATACTCCAAATTGCAGCATGAAGTTACCCTTGGGTCTTTTATAGTACTCTCTGCTCTCATAATGTTCCTGGTCAACCTACTTTTTGCATCACCAGCATTTGCAACCTTCCAAACAGCTGCTAGGACCGGGGTTCCAGCCGCCACCGCCGCTGCTGTAGGGACAAAATTGATGCGAACTGAATTACTAAGTAGTGCTTGGACCGGTTTCTTTACTGGTTGCTTGCACACATTGTCAGGGCCTGATCACCTTGCTGCTTTAACTCCACTCTCCATTGGTTGTTCCCGAATGGAAAGTGCTGTCATTGGAGCTCTATGGGGCTGTGGTCATGATGCTGGTCAGGTGTTGTTTGGTTTGCTGTTTTTATTGCTAAAGGATCGGCTTCACATTGAAGTTATCAGAACTTGGGGTACGGGAGTGGTTGGTTTGAGTCTACTTTTTATCGGTGCTATGGGAATCAGGGAAGCTTCAGAAATTCCAACCCCATGTGTTGCCTTAGAAAATGGCAGTGTGACCGTAGCAGCTATGAAGCACTAGAAAGCCCCACAGCAGTAGGCAAGAAGAAGGTGGGTTTTGCTACTTTCGCAACCGGTGTTGTATACGGGCTACAACCAGATGCATTGATGATGGTCCTGCCAGCGCTGGCATTGCCATCTCGATTGGCTGGTGCTGCATTTCTCATTATGTTCCTCTTTGGGACAGTGATTGCAATGGGAAGCTACACAGTATTTATAGGCTCTTGTAGTCAGGCATTAAAGGAACGGGTGCCTAGGATAACAGAGAAACTCACATGGGCTTCCTCCCTCGTAGCAATTGCTCTCGGCCTTGCTATTATCATTAGCCAATTTTTTGGATTCAGCTTGTACTGATCCATCCTTCTAATTCTAACCCACCCAGCATTATTTAGAGACACAGACTTTCATTGGAAAGGAACATTCAATTTGTTTACGGCAAGTGACCAGCCAGCGATTAATCTCTACGGAATTTTTTTCACCCTCTCGCATTTTAAGATCGTAATATTCAATATTCAAGGGAAGCAGCTTCTGAGAAGAGCTTGTAATTTATCGGCAAAATGCCTGAATAGACCATCAACGTTTTTTCTCTTTGTTTTTTTTTTTATTTTTTTATTTTTTTTGTTGTTTTGGGTCCGAATAGAACCTGAATGTGGCCGCCTAAGATTAACGTGGATGATGATGCGGCACAAACGACATCGAATTATAAAAAAGGGAGAAAAAAAGGCTGCAAAATAAAGAAAGCATTTTAAAGGGAGAAAAAAAAATAATTTTTTCTTTAAGAAAGTATTTTAAAGAGACCAAAGAAAAAAAATAAAAGAGCTATCAATTCTGAGCTCAGCCGAGTCAACTCGACCAAGCTTCAAATTTGGATTAACCGGGTTCGTCTATGAAAGAGGAAATCCAATACTTGTAACCATACCCGTCCCCTTTCGTCACAAAAGAAAAAAAAATAATAATAATAAAAATAAAAAAAAAAAATATATATATATATATATATATATATAACGAAATTAAATAAACCTTGTCAACACCATTTAATGTGGGCCTGGCCCGATCCTAATGGGGTGAATGACTACAATAAGAATTGGGCTAAAACTTTTGGGCCCGGCACTCTGCCTAGAATGAGAACTGGGCCCAAACTTTTGGGCCCAATCTCAGATTCGAGATGTACTTTTTATTTGGGCCCGCTTCTATCCTAGACTGGCCTACATCTAATATCTCCGCGTTAAAAACGTTGAAGTGGAGATTTCTAGCCGTTACAACAAAAAAGGCAAGATTAACGGTGATGATTAATGCTGTTCCCCACTTCCCAACGTCATTAGAGCCAAGGAATCCGTTGCTGACATGACGTGGCACTCATCAGAGAAAGGTCAACGACCAGGTCGGCACCATGTTCAACGGTTTCCCGTGCACCTCATCGCAGAGAAATTAATTCAAAAATGAAAAAAAGAAAACCCAAAAGAAAGAAGGTAAAAAAAAAACAAAAGATGAACAGAAACATGGGGAAGAAACGAAAGGAACAGCAATTTATGTGTGGTGTTTTACCTTTTCTTCGGGGTAAGGCCCCACAATAAACGATCGGACTGGTGACAACACAGATAGCGAGAGAGAGAGAGAGAGAGAGAGGTTCGGATCGGATGGATCAGAGAAATACCCAGTGGGGGCAGACGGGCAGTGGCACCAGCAGCAGTCCCAGTGCCACCCCCACCCACCACCACTGCCGCAGAGAACAGACAAATAAAAAAAAAAAGGGGTTTGTGGGGGGGGGGAGGAAGAAAACTGTACGGGCACTTGAGTCATGCGGGAAATCTGGAGGGCCCACCGTACGAGGAGACATCCTAAAATTACCAAGTTGCCATCACCTGTTACGAGACTTTACTCCTGACCCGTACCAATGTCATTGTTACCTTATATTACTTATGGGCTATCGACTAAATCGAAGAGAATTTGGATTTTGATTTGCGTAATTTCCCTTTTTCCGGTCTTTCTGTTTAACAGGAGGATTTGCAGTTGAAAGCAGGGAAATGGGGAAGTGAGGATTTTGTCGGATTATGAGCCCAACGTCTAGAACAATGTTTAATTCTCTTCCTCCAAAAAAGAAACAAAAAAAAAACAAACAAAAACCAAAAGATAAAATATTCAATTGTGTACCTACGAAGTGAAGAGAGGGAAAGAGTGAATTTTGTTGGAATAGGAAATGGATGAAGGCAGACTTCCGATGTATGATTTGATTATTTTGTTGAAGATTGGCAGGCAATGGCATGGACAGATTGTGGTCTTGGCCCACATTGATTTTGGGTTTGCAAAAGTCGTATAAATCCGTCGAACAGCAGGGCTAGTTTGTGTCGGCATCATCTAGGAGATTGCAATTGGTTTGTTGCGCCTCCCAAACCAGAATTTGCTGTTTTTTTGCAATATTTTCAATGGATTGATGCATTTGTCATTAGAAAAATCAGAAGAGTTGAACCTAAACGAGGCAAAGATGAGAGGAGTCTTTAACGCTTTACATTTAAGAGAGGGCGTGTCCCTTTTGTCCTATAGCTGAGGTAAAGTTGGTGCGTTCAGGCTTTTGAACGTTGGCAGCATACTTACGATGTCCTTTTCTGAGAAAAAAAATGCGTAAAGATAAAATCCCAATTAAATGTAAAATCCGTAGACTTCCAGTTCTGTGGTTCTCGTCGCGAAACAATATAATGGCCCCTTTCTTTCGCTGTCTTCTCTTTTGTTGTTTTTTCCTTTTTCACCCTTTATGTGAGGTGTGCGGGGTGGACACAGACAGATTTGTGAGTCTGACATTTGCTTTCAATCACTCTGGTCAGTGTTGGAATTGGAGTGCACTGCACTGGCAAAGCCAACTCAAAATTGGGGAAAATCTGATGTGAATAATCAAATCAAATCTACCCCAACAGACAAAGGTCATAAACCTGAAAGAGGGAAAAAAGGCAAGTAGTCCACGAAAGGAAACGATGCCCTCCACAGTCCTGTAAAATTCTGTTCATTGTTTTTGATTCAGACCTTCTTGCTCGTTTAAAGTACAACTTAAAATCTAAACACAGAAGACCCTAAAAAGTCAAAAAAAGAACCAATAAAGGAGAAAACAAAATATTTAAAGAAAAGAAAAAAAAAAAAAGACTAGCTGACATTCTAATAACTACATTCTAAATACATGGCAGGCATTGCATTTGGCATCGACCTAGTATCTAATTTTCTATTCACTTTCACTTTTCCCGGAATGATTTTGCCTTGAGTGCTGGTCTAGAAATTCTAAACCATTAAAGCCTCAATGCTAGCCTTCTTTGCCGTTTGACACACTGGGCAAGAATCAAGAAAGGCATCACAAGCTTTGCAGGAACAAAGGTGCCTACAAGGAAGGAACAAGATGCACGAATTCCTAGAATTGCAGCATTTGCATACCATCATCTTTCTTGCCCTCTCCACTTCATTGTCCCCATCTTCTTCCTCAATGTTATCCTCCACCAATCCTCTGAATCGGAATCTTTGCACTGTTTCCACATCCCTGTACGCATCACAGCAAGACTCAGCATCCGCCGCCCCATTGTTACTGCAAAAAGGGGTTGCCTTTTCTCTTAATCGTTCGATTGTGTTGTGGAGAGAGACGATCATGGCTTCGCGTTCTTGTAACAATCTCCGCCACGCCACGTTCTCCGTCTCTAATCTATTCACTTGATCTTCGAGCTCCTGTTTTTTCTTGGCTGCCCGTGCAATCTCTTCGTCTTTTTGCCTTAAAAAAGGCACTACCTTTGATTCTACCGTCTTGCACAACAATGCAAATAACCTCTTTCTCTGCTCTTGCAGAAAAAATCTCAATCTCTGATCCTGTTTCATAAAATACAAAATTGATGAGAAAAAAAAAATTATGACCCAACATGTTTAATAAAAACAAAGGAATTAAAATGTCGACATCCAAAACAGAAGGAATAAAACATGAAAATGCTCCCATAAAGATTTGCTATGTGTGCTAACCTGCAATCTGATATAGTGATCAATCTCTTGCGCTTGCTTCTGATCAAGAACGGCCATGCTTTGATAAAAAGGCATCGATGGATTATTGCCGTAGTAACTGTGCTTTAAAGAACTGTTATTGTCGAAGAAAAGATTTTGATCTCTTTCCCACTGTTGGTTCAGTTGATTTTGTAACAACTGCAGGTTACAATGTTGTTGTTGTTGTTGTTCTTGTTGATGCTGCTGTCGCTGCTCTTGACTTTGATGGTTCTGAGTTTGCCGTTGTTGTTGCTGAACATCGAAACAGAAATTGTTGAACCCTCCACAGCCATTGTCCGTCCAATCCTGCGAGAGCCACGAGGGAAACTGCGCTTGAATTGCCATCTTGGCTCCAAATCAATAACAACCCAACGCCGAATCAACACAACCCCAGAAAATCCCTCAAGCCCTCTTGCTTTCAAATAACATCAAATCACAACAAAACGCCCGCCCTCTGGCTATCTTTCGATTTCTGGGTATTTACTGATGCTATTGAGGAAAAAGAGTGGCACACCCCCAAACCCAAGAGAGCCAACGAGGGACGTGGTGGTAGTGGAGGTGGGCATTTATATAGGAAGATGATGTGGTATATTTTTTATTATATTAAATATGAATCTCTATGGAGGAGAGAGATACTTGGGGGTGTGATTAAAGTAACTCCAATTCTACTTGGAATCGGGAAAAAAACAAAAAACGAGAGACCCGTTCTCTATAGATTCCCTTTTTTGCTCTCTCTCCATATTAAATGTGTGTGGATTTTCTTTTTTCTTTTTTTTTCTTTTTTTTGGGGCCAATGTGTGTGTTGTGGATTTTCTTGGCTGTCTTGTCTCTCTCACGAGTCCATTGTTGTTAGATGCTCAATTAAATTATTAATATTTTTATAAAAATTGGCATTCATTAATATTAACAAAATAATATTTTAAAAAATTAAATATTTATAGTACTCGAATGCTGTTTTATATCACTTAAAAAGAGAAAATGTCATTAGAATAACAAATATTCGTCTAATTATCACACTTTTTAACCGTAAGAAAAGGGAAAAAAAAATAGATTAATTTTTATTTTTTAGGACTCGAATATTTCTATTTTAATAATTAAGCATTAAAGATAGAGAGGTGTGTGGGAGGGAGGAGGGGTTGGGGACGCAGTAAGCAGCGACGTGCGCATGCAGATTTTATGACTAAACTATCGGGTCAGAGATATCAGAGGCGTTTGTTTGGTATTGAATTGAAGAATAATAACAACAGAAGAAACCCCAGAAAAGGAGAAATTATAACAGGAGAGGAGACATTGAATTGGTCAGTTTTCGTTTTTTTAGAAGAGAGAGGCAACGAGCCGGACTCTGCGATTTGTCAGTTCGGTCATTTGGAAAGCCCGAAGAATAGGATTCTTTTTATTATTATTATTATTATTATTATTATTTTAAATTTTTTGTGTAACATAAAATTGAACCCCGCGTCTTAATTTACGGAACATCATTGATTGTGCTTTTGACAAAAGAAACAAAATATGACATCTACGGTTATGTCACTTTTTCGGGTAGCATTTAAAGTGGACAATTTTTCAAGTACTCTCTCTAGTCATTGTTTTCATTCTCTACCCCTGACGCAAGCAACCTAAAAAAAAAAACAGAAAAGTCGAAAATAAAAGGCCATTGAATCGTTCGTTGGGTATAGATGGGCTTGTAAGTTGCAACCATCTTGTCTCTGTTTCTTTATTTTTTTACCCAAATAACAGAAGTAATAAAGCAATTAAGACCCCTGCAGATGGGGGGGGGGTGGGAAGCTATGTCTTCTTCCCAACACAAAGCTTATTTTTCCTATTTAATGTATAGACCGAAAATAAAGAGTTTCTTTTTTTTTTTTCCCACAAATTGTATAACCTATAATTGGAAAATAAAGGCAACAAATTCAGGCTTGGAACAGTTGTAAAAAAAAAAAAACAAAAAAAAATTCAAGGTTCTGTCTCTTTCCCTTTATTAGGCTAAATGTAATCATGCCTTATTATACATGTACATTATAGACTATTGTATCAAATCTCGACTGAGTTTAACAATTATTGAGGTCAAACAACGTGGTCTTAGCTGTCAAATGTGGGATCGGAACATAGTTTGAATCTTTGTGAGCACCAAGCCAAAGACAAAACTTTTACTTTTCTAAGGCCAAAACCAAAATTCCCACATTATTTGATCACCTCGGCCACGGTCAATAGACTTAAACGAAGTATGAACTTGCAAACACGCATGAGCCAAGTCTTACAATTGGTCATCTGTCTACGGTTGGCCGCTTCCTAAATTAAATTGCTCCGTATGCAAATAGATATCTACCGTTTAAATCAACGCTCAGGAAGACCTCTGAAACACGACAATCTTTTAATTCTCCTGTCTCTCTCTCTCTCTCTCGGAGTTTTTTTTTTGGGGTCAAAAAACTCAACCCTTACGCGTAGGAGGTACCGTATAATTGTCAAGAAGTTGAGCAATTTACCGAGCATTTTGTCAATGCATGATAGGATTATTAGCGAACTTCAAGTGCCAATGAATGCTGTCTCTCTCTCTCTTTCTCTCTCTGTCTCGGGGGTCATTGAATGCTCTCTTAACTTGTCCTCGAGCATTTGAGGTAGTCAGCACTTCCTCTTCCTTTCGGTTTCTCAATATATTCGCATTAAAAATGCATCATTTCCATAATAAATATAAGCAATTTATCATAGCCATTGGTTGACGACATATATAATAACTACATTATGCGTTCATATTTGCGATGGATGTATATAGGTGCATCGTACGATTAACTCCAACATTCGTCAAAAACTCTCCCACGGATGCGGTTCTGAACCTAAACATTAAAATACCAACTTAAACAAAACACCTTACCCTTACAGTAGCTAAAACAGCGTAGAAACTTTAATTTGGGAAATGACGTTCGATTGTTACTTCTCCCCCCCCCCAAAAAAAAGAAGAAGAAGAAGAAGAAGAAGAAGAAGAAGAAAAGGGAAGCCATCAATATTGAGTTTATATGAGCTCGCTCCTTAAAGCGGAAACTTGAGCTCTATTTATTGTGTGGTCTTACTTTCAGCGAATTGAAGATAAGTGTTCTATACAATATGGGTACAAGATAAAGGGTCTTTTTTATTTTTTATTTTTATTTGGTGCCGCTTTTAGTGCTAAATGATGGTGCTTATTTGTCTTTCATGGTTGGACATATAAAAAGATTTAATTTCCTTACACGTCGCTCCCTATATCACATGAGCATTTTGCGGAGGTGGGTGTGCGGCTCTTTCCTTCCCTCTTTTCCTCCTTTTCCCTAAGCTGGAATATATAGAACTGACAGCCGTGTGTGAAAGATGACTTGGTCCAATGTGTTTGCTACTTCTAGAATTCGATTTTCCTAAAAACAAAGAAATGGTGGTTATCTTCTTATGAAACGGCACAAGATCGTCGATGCGCGTAGCTAATTTGAAGGACATCGGAAGCACATATTCAGGAAAAGAACAAATAGAATTCAAAGGAAATTTTAATTAATATCATGATGTCGCGGACATAAAAGGAGTCCTCTCCTTTGAATTTTGCGTTATTTTCTGGACGGCTCTTTGAATTTGTGTATATTGTGATCTCAATTATCGAGTATAAGACAGCCCACACAACTACCGTATCTTTACTTCTTACTGTTCTCTCTCTCAGTTTTTTTTTTTGGGGGGGGGGCGCTAAGCAATCATGGCTTTAAATGGTCTATGCAGACAAATTCATTATAGATGAAGTTTTCTCACCAATTAACGCCTGCTGACCTTTTTCTATTTTGGGTCGGGAGAAGGGGGGATGCACTTCCTTTTCTTATAAGAATATGTGGGTCTGTTCATTTTTTTAATTTTTATTTTCCTTTGACAAATACGTTAATTATTTGACTTAAGATTTGGGAAAATTGATCAATATAGACTTGCCGTAACATAATTGTAAACTAATCGGTATTTACAATTATGACGAAAATCATAGTCTCGGTTGGAAAGTTGCATTACAATGCCTAAGCAAGTCAGCAACGAAACCCCTAGTAAGGATCGAATGTCTTACCCCTAAAATAAGAAGGGAAAAATATCCAATAGGAAAACCTTCGTAAAGCAGATATAAATTATTGAACAATAAAAGGGAGAATATAATAAGTTGCTTGCAAATCTCAATCCTTTTCTCTCTTTGTAAGTAAGACTTCAATTGACAGGACGTAGCCTAACCAATGAGCCATGCGCAACAAACACCTCCTCCTAGGCTCCAATGGCCTCAAGCCTCCCATTTTGGACGGTTACAATGAAATCCCAAATCACGAAATTTTGTCTACTCCAGCAAGATTCTAGTGAAAGACCCCACAACACCCAAATAGAAGTCCCCTGGAAAATCCATTTGCCCAGTTTTTTTCTTTTTTAATAAGTGAAAAAAAAATTTACTTTGTAAATAGTAATTTAATTTTTTTAGTAAAAATTTATTATTTAAATATTATTAGATTTAAATAAATTTTTTCTGCATCCATCCGTCCTCTTATTATAAAGTTTTTTTTATTTAAAAAATAAATAATAACAAAAAATTTAAATTTAAGTCAATATAAAAAAATTAAATAACTATCAAATTTTGAGCTTGAGTGGTCATTCGCCCAGTTCCTATGCCTGTTTTCTTTTTTTTTTCTCCCCCATTCATTACAGTACTGATGAAAGGTTGGTCCTTACCTAATTTTATTTGAAAACATGGTTGCCGTTGGCACTGGCCATGAAAGTTTAACGGGAAACACAGGGGGGAAACAAGCATGTGGCGATGGGGAGTGTGGACCCATGTGCCGCCCACCCACCATGACCCCCAATCGGGTCAGTCACCTTCTTTTGCGTTTGCTTTTGGGCGGCTCTTGTGCAAGCAATGGTGCAAATCATGTGAATGTGATTTATGAATCGCGAAAAGCGTCAACGCAACATTACACAACAAGGACCCATCACGTTGGTCCTCCAAGTAACAGATGATTGCACACGTCATAAAGAATAAGATAATTAGCATGTGGTTAGAAAATCAATTAGTGCGAGATTAAAAGAAAAAAAAAAAAAAGAAAGTAGTGACAGTAGTAGACAATAATAATACACTGACACATACACACACATCAAATCTCTTTTTGCTCCCCTGGTCACTTGATTCTCAATGGAAATGCGTGGTAACTATAAGTAAGCATTATTATAGACGGGTTGTTGAGGGTGGGGGCTGATGCAAAAATCCAAAACCCATTCATCGTATTTGGTGCCACAACAAGACGTTCGCTGCAGCTTCTTAACAACTTCTCATTGTTGTTTTCGCTTTTGGTAAAGTGGATATAGACTCAATACTGGGTCCTACTTCCCATGATAGAGAAACCCCACCTTTCCATGCGGAGAATTGACAACAGATTTCACCAATTCGCTATAAAAAAAAAGAAAAAAAAAAACTTATCTCGTGGGATTTTTTTTATTTAAAAAATGGCAGATCTAAGCGAGTAGCCATCTGCGGTGCTTTTGCACAACGGTGATTCACCTTTTAGTTATGCAGCGAGCAATTGATTTATCAAGTGGACTTGGACAAAGTTGATTGGTATAATAGTTAGTGGCTTCACTATTCCGTTGGCGTTTGTGGTAAGTTTCGAAGTTTTTCTTTCTTTTTATTTTTTTATCTGCCACATTGGAAATGTATTTGTGTGTCTAATGTTAGGATGTGTGTAAATAAGCATGTGCCCGGTGAACAAATACAAAAGAGAAATGTGCACATGCTTAACCCTGACAATCAAAGCAATTGTCGACTTACCCGAAGATTAGATCTTGATTTATTTAGACCACGAGTCTAATGCTATTAGTTCTTCAAATTATAATTTGATTGTAAACCATTCGGGACACTATTAAACCGCCCGAAGACATCGTGCCGGTGCTTGTTTGACAAAATCGTGAACTACCCCGGGAATTTAGAGCCGTGTAGAGATCAAAATGATTAAGTAACCATGAATACCAATAAAAATAAGAATTATAACCATCAATTTATTAGAACTGTGGTTGCTTTGGTTCCCCCCCCCCGGGGGATAGTTTCGACCCGTAAACAAGTCTAAGGAACACAAAGAGACGCACAGAATGAAAGCGATCGATGGAGAAATGGGCATCTTTGAAGAACGTGAATGGGTGCTGCCATGCCATTTCCAATGAGAGAGGGTCTTTGGACCATTACTCAACGATAAGAATTCCTGTCCCGTCATTAGTGGATACAAATCTAAGGATCATTAGTCTTACATAACGATAAGGCGACTTAGGAGGAACATATGCTAATTTGATTAAAAACATGAGACGACTCACTTTCCTTGAAGATTCTGGTAGGCCCTTCCAATCAAACCTAACCTCCGGGACCATCCATTGCTTGCCGACCCAGTTCAGCGTGGAATGCAATATTAAGATATATGAGTTTAATTGACATGACCCAAGGCTGCATTAATAGTGTCTTGTAAAAGACACGCATAAATAAACTTAGACCCACCAAAAATAAAACAGAAGTCTGACCTTTGAAATGAGTGAGACTTTTGCAACGTTCGCGAAAGTGTATGGCTCGAGTATGGCTGGGACCAGCTGCCTCCGATGCTCACGGGACCACCCGAGTCCCTCTCATGGGCTAACAAAATGGGCCATGGGCGTTAGCCAATTTGTCCGGATACGGATTTGGCCGGGAGTGGGCTACAATTAAAAGGTCGGTATGGTCTTTTGCTTACGACTAAGCTTTGCGGGACCCAAAAAAAAAAAAAAACAGGAAAAACAACTAGGTTTTGTTTGTTCCAATGGTTGTCTCTTCTTGTGCAGCAGCAACATATAATTAATTAATTAATAAAAAAAAAGGGATTATAAGTTGAGTGTTTGCACAGAGCATATTACTATTAAACGTGGAATCATAAGTGGAGGGGTGGGAACACAAAGATATAATCCATGATTCCGTATCATGTAAGGCTGCCTAATTTTATGAGTTGGGAGGTTGGATCTATTATGTAGTGGAGACCCACTGCCGAGACATCTAGCATTATTGCAGACACAGACTCCAGACATAAGGACACGTAGATTAATGTTTCAAATCTAATGCCGAAAGTCTAAACTTTGTGGGTCTTCGGAGACAGGGTGGAGAGTTCAGTTTTAATACTAATTAAATTACAGCGATGATCTAGTGTAACACATTATTGTGGCTGCTAAAGTAGTGCCATGTATTGGGACTTTCTTCTTCGATGCTGACAATTAACAATTGGCATTCAGAACTCAAAAGTAGCCATGTGTACTTGCAAATCCGTAGAGCAAGTGGGAATTTTAGATGGTACCCACCCACCCATTCATGAAGATCCTTAGCACAAAACGGTCAAAATTGTAAATTGCGGTAACGGTGGCATTTATTACTTATAGGTATTTAAAATTCAAATTTCATTAATATCTTTTCTAACGACAATGTCCATTTTCCTTTCTAGATCATAAAATGCAAATGCCATGACCTAATTTGTCTCGATCCATCAATTCAACAAAAGTTTACCTAATGTTGTGAAGATTAATTCCGATCCTTTTTTAATCGTCTGTTACTGGATAATCATAATAGAGTAGTAATAGATGGATTGGGATGAGCACTGTTACTGCCGTACATTTATTATTAATGTAAGGTACAAGTTAGCCATATCCCTGGCCTGGCTGGCTAGCCTTACAAACACATCGCTGGTCTTTGTAGTCATCTCTTACATGTGAGTTGTGGAATATTGGCATGGCTTTTGGGCACGTACCCCCATCGCCTAATATAATGAATGACTCCAACAACGTGAAACAGAAAAATGGCAGCCAAGGCCGATTGTCCTATCTGCAATTTTTGAACCTTTGCCCGCTCTCTACCCCAAGAGAGAAACTTGGTTACATGTGACCCGAGTCAGGAAACTTCACGATGAAGCACATTTGGAGACCGACACACGCAAGTCTAGTGAAAGCGTCGTTTTTGGGTGAGGGTGCGTGGGACTTGGGAGATGGCTCCCATAACCATAGGAAGCCCCAGTAGGGTAATGCTCTTTTTGGAGTTTTTTTTTTTTTTTTTCTAAATTTGGGCTTTTCCGGAAGAGAGGAACTATATACACGCAACATCAGCTCTACACACACGCAAAAGAGTCAGGTGAGATCCGTTTTTTTTATTTGTGCGTGTATGAAAATTTTGTGTGAGTGAAAATAATAATTCCCTCTTCCGAAAGGTTAAATCTCGAAACCGGAGAAAATGCTTTTCAGGTTTGGTGCTTCCCATGCAAATTTGACTCCAATAAAATCGGTCCATAACCTTGGCTCGGTAACATCCACTGTAATAAATTAAATTAAAAGCTTTTTATTTCAATCGAATCAAAAGCTCCATCCACTTATGCTTTTTCCGATTTTTGACTTGGATCATCTTTCCAGGAAGCTCCCTCCTCCCCCCACTCCCAGCTGTCCGTCTCTCTTGGTGGCGGGTGGGTGTTTTTCAAGGCAATTCATTTTCTTGGGCATGCATCAATATGATCATGTCCCTGGAGCTGAGAGGGACAAGTCTGGCGCCGTGTTTTAACTTTCGCGTCCAGTTTTAATAATTGTGTGTGTGCGTAGACGTAGATGGGATCTCGCCGTGTGATGAGGCAAAGTTCTAGGATCTACATTCCAATCAAGACACTTTGGAAAAAGTGAGGGGTCAGGGGCGTGGAAATGAATCGGCCAAGACAAGACTCGACCATTATTATATGTCCACATTTATAGGGAAAAAAAAAATCTAAATACAGTACTAATCCAAAAAACGGACCGTAATCAAACGCTCCGCGTCTTCATGGTTTGCTTGTTTGATTCCTACTTCTTATCTGGCCGTCCATATCTTCCCTAGTTTCAAGATCGTAGTTAAGGAAAAAAAAAAAAAAGTTTAGGCTAATAAATTTGCATGCATTGAAACCCACAACCATGTTTCAGAATCATCTTTTGAAGCTGAAGAAATGTTTTAAGGTTGTTGTCGGGCAATATACGGTTTAATTATATCAGCAACTTGGGGCTTTGATGTCCTCCAAGAAACTACCTTGGATACGGTGAGTGCAGGACTCCATTGGATATGGTGAGTATGTCCAAGCAGATAACTGCCATTGCAGTATATCTTTGGGTGGAATACCTTAGTCCTGAAGGCAACCTGTGTTCCAATTTTCACAAAATGGAGGTAATGATACTGTATCTGAACATACTCTAAAGGAGATTTTGTCAAGTTTTTGTAATCTAACATGTACCTTGGGGGGTTTGAAAGGATAATCGGGTGGGAAATGGGTGGTCACAAGGAAGACCCCACCAGAATATGGACTATCATTTGGACCGATGACGGTAGCTTGCCAGTGAAACATACCTCAGCTACAGGACCGGAAATTAGACCAAGTTACGCAATCACACAACGTTCTCGACAAGAACGAAACCAGACGTCAGCTTCAAGGCTACGAGCCATTTGTTAGTTCGGTTGCTCTCTGTTGCTTTACCTGCACTGCATGAAATCGGGGGATCCTTCCGCAAGTCTTTAAGCTCATTCAATATTCTCTTAGACGCCATTCAGGCTAATTTATTTGGCTATGTCAGTATAATAGTAAAGAGAGTGTCAAAATTAAGAGATGATTGCAAATCAGATGAGGAAAACCACCACTACTCCCACTCTGCAGAGGCGTAGACGGTAGCGCATTTAATAGGGACTTGGTTCAGGTAAAAAAAAAATTAAAAATGGAAGAGGTCCGCTGGTTCTTTTTACACTGATGAAAATGGGCACGGTATAGATTCCAAGAAAAAAGGGTAGCAAGAAAAGAATCATAAGGTTTTGACAAGACCAACTCGAAAGATACTTGCTGTTTTGTACAGCCATGATATTTGATTAGCGTGGTAGTACCAGGATCAATGCAGAAGATTCGTTCCATCCCGATTTTTGTTGTTCATCGTCCGGGGCAACCATTTCATTCACTAAAGAATCAAGATATTAATCCAAGATATGACCGTTTCGGCCACCATTTTCAGGAAACAAACAACTCAAGATTCTGTTTTCAGATGGAATGATCACTTTATTTAAGTTCTCATTTTCAGGTACCTTCAAATCCGGTGGACTGATGGCGGCCACTGGGCAAAACCCACATTCAAAAAGCAAAATATTCGTGCTAAGCCGATAAGCAGAAAAAGTGGGCAGCAGCGTGCCAGCATGGTTTTGGGAAGGGGGCTCTGGAGAGAAAAATTAGCTAGGTTTGAGAATCCAGAAAAGCTTTGAAGTTGACGGGTCTGAAATGAACCACCGGATGTGATTTTGCAGTATCTTTAAATACAATACCCACGATAATTCTTCTCTCTAGCGATACAATCAAAGAGTCTTCAAACAAAACCAGCACAATTTAGCTTGTGAATAAAATGCAGTTGAGTACAGATCACAATTATATTAAGAATTCTCTAGTGCATTAAGTCAGATTACAGGACATGGTATGAGAGAAAATATATTGTTACATAATAGAAGAAATCTTCCACATTCTAGTTAATACAAGATCCAGATAAACCTAATGAAACAGAAGTCTGGGTGTTAACTTGGAGGAAATCATTCATATGCCATCAAGTGCCTAATGGATAATGTTCCTCTCAGAAACTCCAATTCATGATCACAGTATGGAGCAGGGTGCATACTTCGGCTCTACTTGCAACCGAAACTAGACTCTACTTGCAAAAATATGGAAGTTTCAAAAATTAATGAATTGATGCAGTCGGGAGAATAGCACTTCCTAGCTGAACCTGACTTTTCTCTTCTTTTACCTCAAGGGCATAAGTTCCAGAGTTTCCCAGAATAATATAACTTTAAACTCGCATGCTTTGTTGCTTTACCATTTAGTAAAGGACTTAAGGCTTCTGTTTAGAGGGATAGGTGAGAAAGATAACATGCTCACACTCAAAACCACATTTAAGCTGCTGATGCAAAAATTAAAGCATTTTAAACATGTATCACAGTGCCACTAGAGATTACTTCTCACATATAAGCAGGCAACCACAACAAATTCAATGACTTAATCCATTTGATGAAATCAATTTGAGCTTATTTCCAGAGTATCCAAGTGTTTTAATGTTATTTTCTGTATTACCATCTTAAAAAGCAAAAATCCCCAAAAAGAAGAACATTAATGGTGGATCCAATTATTTTAGGCAGCACCAACAAAAGAAAATACAAGAACCAAACCATGGTTGCACTGCCTAACAATGTTCTCCTTTTCTTCTAATTCTGCTTGGGTGGCTGGAGAACCACCTTGATGGCTGCATCAAAGACAGCTCTGATGTTCTGTTTTGCAAATCATGGTTACAATAAATCCAGTCAGCAACAAGGTAAGCACCAGTTTCCCTTTATATTTTAATGAGAAGATCATAACAGATATACCTGTTGTGTTTTTGAACTACATTCAATGTAAACAGGAGCCCCAATTAGCTTTCTCAGTTCCTCTCCCTTCAAAAAGATATAAAGGAGTAACTAATATCTCGTATGGCTGAGACTTTGATCAGGCAAAAATTCAAGTGACAAGATGCCAGGACTAATAGAAAGGAACTAAGAAAAAATAGGCTTAACATGGAAGTGGCTGATACCTGAGCTGTGGTAACGGACACTGCACCTTGGTGATCTAACAGGTATTGCTCATCATCCCAGAGATCTATAAGAATAAAATTTTAGTTGCCACAAAAGCTGGACCCTGTTCTTGGCCTCAAGGAAACACAGTCCACATTCTATGACAAGGCCTAATGCAGACATTCAGAATAATTTGCATCCTAGGGAAGTTGTATGCAATATCATAGTAGAGACTATCACACAAATCAGATAGTAGAGACTATCACACCTGTAAAGATCAGATTTTCACTCAAGAGATATTCATAGAAGTATAGGGTTCAAGCAAAAATGAGATGTTCAGGAACTTGGACTTACGCAGTCATTGTCCCACCAAAGTGAGTGGGCTCTGGGAACATTTGAAAAACGATTATTTTTGAAATATTTTTGCATGCAGTGACAACTATGAAGGTTCAAAACCAGTATCCTGGGTTGCAACCCCAAGACTTCTAACTTGTTGTCCCAAGCAAAAGAACCATTTTGACAAATCACTCACTTTTTGAGATGAAAGGGAAATGTTCTAACAAGTCTTCAAAAGTGTCACGAAACAGCAAAGACTTCAGTTCTGTTGCCTGACAAGGCCTACCATGCAGATGTCCCATGGCTATCATTTTATTCTAATATTCTCTTTGGATTGCCTGACAAATGGGTGTTAAGTTACACACCATACACTTATGGCATGTAAAACCATCATCATTACTCCCCAAACTTCTCACACATAAACCAAAAAGATTTTAGTCATCTTAATAAAGATCCTCAGATACTTCTAATAAGCAAAGTGTTAGACACCAAAGTCATGCAGCACAGTAGGCACGATAAATTTGAATCCTGACCCACTAGAGGATACTGTATAGTTCAGAAATATACTTTAAGGATATAGTGCACCAGTATGGGAATTAAAACTCTTGATTAGATTAAGGCACTAAGCACAATAAAGGCAGGTAACATTACAGCACCAGAAAAGGTATTCTTAATAACAGAAAATTCAGGAAGGAAGTAGGATGGTCTAACCAAGCTTGGCCCCAAGAAGAATAATTGGAACACCAGGTGCAAAGTGCCTCAATTCCAGGATCCACTGACCAATGAAGTAGAAAACACGCATAATTCATCAGCACAAAACATTATTAAAAGCAGAGTGTAGAAGGAAAAGAAATAGGCTTCTAAAGATGACCAAGGTCATACCTTCTTCAAAACATTTTCATAGCTGGCCTTGCAAATGAGAGTAAGCAAGGAGGAAAACATCTGTCCCCGGATAGCTCAATGGTCTGAGTCTATCATATTCTTCCTAACCTGTACCATGGAGTAAATACATCATGCCATGATGAAAAAAACCCCGAAAGAGACAAGACAATTATGAATCCTGTACTTACCAGCAGTATCCCACAGCCCTAGATTGACGATGCTCCCATCCACAACCACATTTGCAATAAAATTGTCAAACACATTGGGCACATATTCGTGTTCCCCAACAGATCATAAAAGAAAACAAACAGAGAATTCCCAATGTCAGGATCATTCTGTCCCAAAACAGTATAGTGGTATTAGCACGGTGATACTGCTTACACAAAAAACAAAAAAGAAATAGAAAAAAAAGATCTCCCGAGTATCCCCCTCAATAATGATAACAAGATGCAGTTGCTGTCAAAGCTAAAAGCCTAAGATGAAATTTATATGATTATGTTGTTCAACTAATGCAAGGATATCATCTATTCTGGACTTAAGTCTAAACAAAGGCTAAGAAATTAGACCAATAACGGGCTTTGAAAATAGAAACCATGAAAGCTCACACCAAAAAAGCCAAGTACATATGTGTTAGGACGCAAATATAAATAAGACCTTATGTGGTTCATTTGAGTTAGAAATGCAAAAATTACTAGAATGCAACCTAAATTCATGCCCTTTTTCAATGATACTAAGCAGCAGTGTGAAAGAAGGCACAACAGCATTACAACACTATACAGATCAATCAATCCCTCATAAATATGCAACAAAGAAAATTCGCAACCAGTCAATTAGAAATTGATCTAACAAAAATTCTTAAAGTTCAATGTTTCAAGCAAAAAGGAAGAAGAAAAACCCTATGCTGGAACGAAGACCAACAAAATTACCACAAATTTCCCTAACACTTTTAGTCCTAAAGTTAAGAAAACACCCCTCGCTAAAGCCCATTACCTGCATGATTCTTAGTAGATTTGACACAATTTTACTTCCTTCCAGATTCCGAGGATTTGAAGCAATTAAAACAAACACAAAATCGAGTTTGACAAAAAAAGAAAAAGGGAAAAGAAAAGACCCCCACAGCCCACAGCTCACCGTCGAACCCTTTCAATTACATGGAGCTCAGTTGACTTGACCACGAGATTTTAATTGCCCACTCTTTTTTTTTTTTTTTCTCAAGAGCCAAACAGAAGGCAAGAAAGCAAAGTAAGAATCACGGAAGATACATACAGTAGGGAAGGTGTTTCTGGTGTAGGAGATCAGCATGCAAGTCTTGCCAACGGCATCGTCGCCAACAGTGACACACTTTATGGACCTTGAAGCACTCATTTCTTCTTTACCTTCCTTCTCCTATTCTTGAATCTTTCCTCCAAAATAGAGCAACACCCAACTCTCAATTCTTGAGCAACATTTGAGAAACTGAGATGACAATGTAATGTGACTGTGACCGCTCAACTCTATCCAGTAAAGAAAGCAAACTCAAGAACAGGCATAGAGACAGAGAGAGAGATGGAGCCAGAAACAAAAGAAAGAAAAAGAAAGACAGCTTCTTGCCAGCTATAATGAATGATTTACCCTTATATTTCCTTTCAGGACTCCAATTCCACTCCTAACATGGATCCATCCGCCAACAGTCCCCAACACCCCATCCCTCTCCCCCTCCCTCTCTCTCTCTCTCTCTCCAAGTCTCGGATAACCTTACAGTTGAAGGAAGAAAATATTAAATAAATCAACTTTTAAATGTTACCCTTTTACACCCGTGAACATATATAATAACATAAGATGTTTTCGTGCGCAAATGATTATATTAGTCAATGAATCAGCAGCCGTCCAAGATTCAATCTCCTCAATCCGATGGTCACAACTTATAATAATAATCTCGGCACTGCGAACAATACAACTTTTTTCTTTTCTAATATACATATATACTAAATATATTAATTATCATATTTATAATTTAAAATTAATATTATTTATTTACTTTTTAACATATTATTCGTCTTATTATCGTGCATTTTAACTCGAAATTATAAATTTAAAATTTAATATTACCTAATTAATATACATTTTTATTTATTATAAAAGTAAAAAATATATATTCAAAATAATAATAATAATAATAACCAAATCACTTATCACACTTCCATTTCAGGTGACTACAACTTTCTTTTTCTTTCCTCCGGAGTAATGGAGTTAAAATAGGAGAAAGACTATACCCCATATTTTTAATTTTTGATATATTTCATAATATTTTTCTCTCTCTCATATCAGATATATGTCGTCAACTCCGGTTTTCTTTGTCGGGCAACAGCCGAAGAGTACAGGTATTTAAAATTCAAATTTCATTAATATTCTTTTCTAATTTTTTTTTAAGATCATAAAATGCAAATGTCATAACCTAATTTGTCTACAAGTTAAGCATATCCTTGGCTGGCTAGCCTTACAAACAAATCGCTGGTCTCTGTAGTCATCTCTTACATGTGAGTTGTGGACAATTTGGCTTGGCTTTGGGGCGGCATGTTGCCCCACTCCATAATATAATGAATGTGAAACAGAAAAATGGCAGCCAAAGTGGACTGTCTCTCTATACCCCAAGAGGGAAACTTGGTTATATGTGTGACCCGAGTCAGGAAACTTCACGATCAAGCGCATTTGGAGATCGACACACGCAAGTCCAGTGCAAGCGTCGTTTTTGGGTGAGGATGCGCGGGACTTGGGAGATGGCTCCCCTAACTACAGGAAGCCCCATGGGGGTAATGCTCTTTTTACAGTTTTTTTTTTCTTCTTTTTTTTCTACTTTTGGGCTTTTCCGGAAGAGGGGAAGTATATGCAAGCAATAACAGCTCTATACACACACAAAAAGAGAGTCAGGTGAGATTTTTTTTTTTTTTCTTAGTTGTGGGTGTATGGAAATTTTGTGTGGTTCAAAAATAATAATTCCCTTTTCCGAAAGGTAAAATCTTGAAACAGGGGAAAATGCTTTTCAGGTTTGGTGCTTTCCGTGCAAATTTGACTCCAATAAAATTGGTCCATAGCCTTGGCTCTCTCCACCATAATAAATTAAATTAAATTAAATTAAATTAAATCGGAAGCTTTTTAATTCAATTGCATCAAAAGCGCCATCCACGTATGCTTTTTCCAACTTTTGCCTTGGATCATCTTTCCGAGAAGCTCCCTCCTCCGCCCACTCCCAGCTGTCTGTCTCCCTTGGCGGTGGGCGGGTGTTTTTCAAGGCAATTCATTTTCTTCGGCATGTATATTTGGAATCTTGTCATCATTGACCATCTGGTCATGCGTCACTATGATGGTGTCGTGCTTAACGTCCGCGTCCAGTTTTAATAATTGTGGGTGTGCGTAGGACGTAGATGGGATCTTTCCGCGTGATGAGGCAAAGTTCTAAGGTCTACATTTCAATCAAGACACTTCGAAGAAAGTGAGGGGTCAGGGCGTGGAAATGAATCGGTCAACACAAGTCTCGATCATCATTATATGTCCCCAATTTTATTTTTTTTTTTAAATCTAAGTACCGTATTAATCCAAGAAAGGGGACCCTAATCAAACGCTATTTCTAGAAACCAACAGTAAAAATGTAAAACGCCAAGGTACAGGCCTGGTCCTGAGCATGGGCCTCTAGATTTACTTCATTAGCGTTACCCTGGGCCTTACTGACCAGAGCTTGAGAGGGGCCCATGGTAGACGAAATAGTGGGTGCTCCAGTAAAAACAAGCCTACCCAGTAAACCCGGAATTTCATGGACAAACATTGGCGTCCTGATTGTAAACCCTTAGCCATGGCCCAAGAAAACGGAAAATGAATCTTAAGCTCGCTGATTGCATTTGGTAACTGAACCCTCCCCGGAGGTCCATGAACGTCTGTAAGCTGATGCCTTTTTGGGTGGCTCAGTGGATGAATGGAATTTGATTTTGATGGGGGAAAGAAACAGGAAAACGATAGGTCGATAATGACTCTCGAAAAGCATGAATTTAACATGTTAACTATGCATGAGTGGGAATGAATTATACATCTATTTACTTGTTTGATTCTTTATCCATATGATTAAAGACTTGACTGCGTTAACCAAACGACGGAGCACGAGAGAGACCTATACACATGAGTCCGATATTAGTGTGCGCCTTATGTTGTGCATAATGATTCACGCCGAAGGCAAAACAATTTCTTTTTCGAAACGACAAGTGATTACGTGCAAAAGAGCCTCCTTTGACAGCGTAAATCATCATTTTTCTTGAATTGGCAGAGAAGAAACCAACCAGGCTATAGCATTTGTCCGTCCATCACAGGCATGAAGGTGTTTATAACAAATATTTATTTGTCATAATAAATCATAGGATCATACAGTGTATATGCAAGTCGCAAATTACTTAATTAATATTATTTTTTTTTTGGATAAAATTTATATGATATTAAATATATCAATTGAGATTGATGAGCGACGACAAAAGCGTGACAGCCGACCAGAGAGACCTTACCTAAAGGGGGCGGCAGAATTTATGGCTTTAAATTATTGTTATGTTTTTGGCCGGTTACTGGGATCACAACTACCAACGGTCAATCCTGTACCATACGTTTAAAACTTCGAAGCTGTGGTCAAAGAGTTGCCTTTTTTTTAAATAAAAATAATAATAATTATAGGATACGAAGTCAGTCCAGATCTGCATGTGCAGGGCACGAAGAAGGCACAACCGAGGAAGGTGATGAAACGATCAAGAAATCTAATTTTTCTAATATATATTAATTCGGTAATCAATGCAAATACAGTAAACATTGATGTCTTAATGGAATTAGGGATTCACCTGTTCTAAAAATAAAAATAAAAATAAAAATAAAATAATAATGATAATTTAAAGGATTGGGAAGTACGCTTTTGGCAAAGCAAGAAAAGGAAAATATGTCGGCAAATGTATATGAAAAATTTGGATGAAATTATTAAAAAGAAAAAGAAAGAAAGAAAAAGATACCAAGTACTAATCAGATGGTTCTGGCTCAACCTTACCCTAGGTAAAAATATGGGACCCGCAACTCATCAACGACTGCACTGCGCCCAAAACATAAAAGGCCGTGGTCCCACCCGCACCGTGAGAAGTGAAAGTCGCAGTGTGACTGATCTCCGTTTCTTTCCGGATGTGGCGCCCACCCCTTAACTCGCGCCACGTACCACGGGACCCACGGGTCGGTGCTGGGACAGCTTGGCCCATATATGGGTTGTCTATACCCAACATTTAAGTCAATCTTAAAAAAAAAACAAATGCCCAGTCTAATCTCGACGCGTGGCCAATAAATGTTCGTCAACACGAAAAAAGATCTAAATCCAACGACCCAGATCTCAAGAAAGAGACCACAGGGCCATAGAGATGCTTATTATTAGCCAGGTCGTGTGGTGTGTGTATATATAAACCAGAGGATGTTTCGGTGGACTTACATATAACTTCTGCGTCTCGTCTCATTTGTATTGCTACTAGTGATTCCTTAATAATCATTAGAAGTAAAAAGGAAAAATGGGTGCTCTTGATCATTTCTCTAATCTTTTTGATTGTTCCAGTGGCAGTTCCAGGCTCAAGAAACGCAGGCAATTACAGGTATGTAATTTTTACGACTTGCTGATTCTATTTTCGTTAAAAGTGTGAGAGGATGTGTGTTCTGACACAGCTTGTTCTTGGGTGGCTGTTTACGTTTGTTTTTTTGGCTTTGAACTGGGGTTGCTCTCCTTTTCGGTTTCCTCTTCGGATAGTTCGTTGTGGAATAATAACAAGTTAATCTTGTTTTCACAATCCCATGCCACCACCTTGCATCTAGCATGCATTTTTTGCTTCTTGGTTTTTAATGTTTTGCAGTTTTCTTGCAATTTTATTGGTTTTGGGCGATAAACTTTTCTCTTTTTAATTCGTTTTTCTTTCAAATTTGAAGAGTCGTGAATGCCTAGAAGCAAAACACATGGTTAGGAATTTTTCCACCCTAAAACAGTAGAACTAGAAGTAACCCAATCTAGCCTGAAGGTACTGTCGTGTCTCCTCACACAGTTCTCCCTCCCTCTTTGGTACTCGTCAGAAATGCAAGTACTTACTTAAAATGAGCTAATTTGTGTATAGGTGTTGTCTACGTACTACTGTAGCCACACTCCCCAATCCTTCCTATGGAACCGAAAGTGCTTCTGGCTATGGCCCCATCAAAAATTGAGTTTGAACTGGAAAAAAAAAAAAAATTACTTCGCAACGATAACAATAAGAATGTATCACAGCAATTATATTAGATTCAACTTTATTCTATATATTTTATTGTTATCGAACTGCTATTCTTTAAAAGTTATTATTATTATTATTCTTTTAAATGAATTTGAACATGGGCATGAATGCATTGACCTTTTTCTTTTGGCTGAAGTTAAAAGAAAAAGGAGACTAAAGGATTTCCGATCTCAGCTTTCTTCGGACAGCCACAGAGCCACTTAATTATTGGATTTAATATTGGGTTAACAATCGTAATCAGTTTAGTACCAAAAGTACTCTCCACGGTGCTTTTGTGGCAGTGGCGCAATTCAAAAGTAAACGTAATAGCAAGTAGCTTGGCCCGCCTCATGCCTGATCATTTTCCCCGTTTAGTATTAGCCACAAATTAACCACTTTTTTCGTGGATACTCTTAAGTCGTTTATTTGCCACGCAACGTTCATCTAATCTGATTTGGTGCCGTGTTTGATTCATGTGATCAGACGGTGGAGGTGAAGGTTCGAATAGATTGCGAAGGATGCGAGCGCAAAGTAAAGAATGCGTTGGAGGGGATGAAGGGTGTGAAACAAGTGGACGTGGAGCGCAAGGCCAATAAAGTGACAGTCGTCGGATACGTGGACCCCTCCAAGGTGGTGGCACGCGTGGCTCATCGGACGGGCAAGAAGGCTGAGCTATGGCCATACGTGCCGTACGACGTGGTGGCGCACCCTTATGCCCCCGGGGTCTACGACAAGAAGGCGCCAGCTGGGTACGTGAGAAACGCCATGGACCCACAAGTGTCCCAACTCGCACGTGCCAGCTCCGCTGAAGTCCGCTACATTACTGCTTTCAGCGATGAGAACCCTCAAGCCTGTTCCATTATGTAATTGATTGACTGATTTGATTATTATTATTAGTTATATAATCTGGTTTTTGCCTACAGCATTGTTATTTAGCGAGTCTCATTCTCATGTATTCATATGGTGTTTTTGTTATGTGTGGTAAATGTTGTTTATTTAATTAGTATGAACCTTTTTAAGGATAGAGTGAATTAATTATTTTGTTATGTGTGTTTTTGTAACAATTTAAGACTTGTTTTAGCTATTGGCTAATTTATTACTTGAATATTGTGGCAAAGTAGGCTCTTTATTTAAAAGGAAGGGGAAAAAGGGCTATTGTTTAGATTAGTGTAGTTTGATGAAAACATGCATATAATGAGATAAGTACACCATCGCCACCAGGACTATTATTATTACATCTAATTGCCTTAGATCTAGAGACACGAGACATTATAATATATTTATTGCATTTAACTATCTTGATAATTGTAGTCAAGTAAAGAAAATAAATTATTGATACTAATTATAAAGCAGTTGGATAAATTTTCGTCTTTTTTAAAATCTAATTTATGAAAAATGATTAGATGTAAATTTTAATTTTATTGGTCAATGACCCTAACGGTCCAAATCCAACTTCGCTACGTGGGATGATGAATGATTTTATGGTTGCAACATGAAAGAAATCGAATCCAGCGAGGACATTGAGAGGCTGTTCCATCTGTGCGTTGCATGGACACGTGTTCTTATATCCGCTGGAGAATGAGTTGCCAAAAGAGAATTTGATGAGGTGGACACAAACCTTTGAGATTAGAAAGAACCCGACAAATTAGTATCCCGGTGGTGTCGTCGGAAGAAAAACGAGATATCTCGGCCAACTGATTAGTCGGGCCGCGGAGACTCTTGCCTACACAGCGCACCTTCCCGGTCTCCACCCTTCGCGGTGTCTCTCACAAGCCGACCAGGGAGCTGGTGAGTGGCGACGCATCCTCTTCGTGCCATCTTGTTGCAGAAACGAGCCATGGGTCATTCCAAGCCGGACCGAGGACGACACTCTTTAGGTGTGGCAAATGGCCGAGAATATTTATCCTGACGGTGACCCAACGCTTGCGGCTGATTACCGTCAATAGATTCAAAGTAGGCGGGCGAAATGGCTTGGATTGTTTTTGCCTGTAGCTTTTGCTTGGAACTCTAACCATCCATTTTCTGCCAAAATGTTGAAAAACTATCTACTCGTATTCTCGTCAAATTTCCCACATCTCTTTGGAAATTACAATGATTTTCAGTCACCTGGGATTATTACAAAATAGTGCTCGGGGAAGCCTTTGTACCATGGTTTGATATGGTAATCTTACCTAGCGATTACTCGTTAAAACAAAAGGATTGCAGCATTTCCCCTTAGAAATAACATTTTGGACACTTGTATCAAGGATAAAAAATGTTACAAAACACAACACACACATAGAAACACTAGTTATTTTGCATTGGAGGCTTTCCCTACAGATTGGAACCAAGAGCAAGCAAGGAACATTGCTAGCTGAAACAAACTTTGGGGAACATGACCTATAAACAGAGCCAACGAACCCCTCGTCCCTTTGTCGCCATCTTCACCTCATAATCAATCGTGGCTAGCAGCACCTAGCACCGAGGTTCCAACGCAGATTTTACAGGGCAGTTGCCTTGATTGCAAACCGACTGATCATTAGGATCACTAGAGTATCAGCGAAGGCACCTCACCCTCCCTCAATTCTGTAAATTCGGCAATCAATAATTCAGATTACTTTGGATGAGCAAAATCTTCTTAAAGAAGCCATTAAAATTGACAATAAACAACTAAAAAGAAGACAGAATTGCTCCAGCAAAAGTGCCAATCAGCCCCATGAGAAAATCACATATTGCACTTCGAATGACTGCACTCTAACAGCTAAATTGCGCACAGCAGTACAAATCATAAAGAAATTAATGCCTCATAAATCATAGTTTAGCCCCGAAAAAAAAAATCATGACTGGTTCCCACAAAATAGATTCTACCAGTAATTGAGTTTTTGAACAAAGCATCTTTGAATCTAAAAATCAGTACAAGCTAACTGACTAATTAGCTCCAGTTATTCAGCTCTAAGAATGCAGCACACCTCAAACAAAAAGGCGAGAGAAAAATAAAACTGGCAATCCCAGCAAAGCAACCTGAGGATGCTGATGGCGGAGCTCATTTAAAGGGATTTTATTCAAATGGATAATATGCCTACAAAAGAATGCCATTCAACCTGCTGTTGGTGCACAAGCCCCTCCTATCAAATAAAAATATGCAAGGAGTCAAAATAAATTGATTAACAAGAAACATTAATCAACAAAGTCAGAACCACAAGCCAATGTTCCATCAGGTGAATCACCACAAAACTGATTATCGAAGTAGAAGTTTTTACCTTTCCTCTTATTTGTGCTGGAAGAACTGCCATTTGTTGCTACATTCCCAAGTCCACAGCTAGGTGGCTCCTTGATTAACGAATTCTGATTTGCCAGACAATTCATACTCTCAAATTCACAAGCACTAAGGCCTTGTCCATTCAAGGTTGCACTTTCTCCACTTTTTCCATCTACTCCTGGATGGAGGCAATAAACCTGGTCGTTACACTGCATATTACATGAATTCATCACATGAGCACCAGACAGATTTGGATTGCCCAAATTGACATTATTTGCAGACTTTTGGTATGGAAAGGACCCGATCTCCCCTTCAATTCTCCCCCGAATGTCCACCAGCAAGCATTTGAGCCTAGCAACCTCTGCCTCTAATGCAGCCTGTCCCTGCAGCCTCTTCAACAACTGCTGGTTCAAAGCCCTCAACTTAAAGACCTCGTCCTCCAAAGACGCAGCCCTGGCTTTCTTCTTCTCCCTGTACTTCCGGACAGCTTCCCTATTCCCTAGTGGGCGTTTCTTCGGCATCTTCTCCGTTGACTCAGAAGTATCATCAGTAGCCACATTCTCCTCGGACGGTGCAGACAGAATCTTTGTATGCACGTGAAAGCAAGTGTGGGTGTGCGAGAAATCAGGACCCGGTGGATTACAAGTGTGAGTATGGGTACAGGCATGAGTGTCGTTCAGTATTTCATCAAAGAAAGTATCCATGGAGCAACTGCTGGGCAACTCACCCGCGTTTGGACCAGAAAACACTTCTTGATTTGAGAAATCCAACTCGCCATCATCCATTGTAACAAGAAACGGCACAAACAAAGGTAAAATCTAGCGAAGAGGAGATAAATTTAAGGCTTTTTACGTCGATCCAGAGACAATTTGACCCTAGATGAGAAATTGAGAGTATAAAAGGGAATATCTTTCAGCAAAAACCAACCAAAACCCTAAACGAAAAGAACTAGTACACGAAGAATTCAAACAAACTAGTCACAACCCAGAAATGAATTGCATTGGACAAGCAAGAAAGAACAAAAATTTAACTCAGACAGACACCATAATATAGGGATCCGCCAATGTAAACCGAGATGGAAAACGCTTACCTCGTAAAGTAAAAATTCAAAACTGGAAATCAAGAAAACAGTTGGATGAAACTAAGGTTATGTGTCATCTTTAGTACGGACAGACACAGAATCCAATGAGAAATCAAATTGAAAACCTAAATAGATGGACTCACCAGAAACGACCGATTTGCTTCTGCCAAAGGCACAGAACCGAGAGTGTATTTCTCTCCTTTTCTGACTCTCTGTTTCGTGTAATTTACAATCGATGACGAGCGGTCTTCGCTTCTCGAGTCAAACGCACTCGGGGGACTCGGATGTAAATTAACATGTGATGGGAAATGGCTCGGTGCTTCGCAACGTAGCAACAAGTGTTTAGAACTTCGTCGGGACCACCAGTCTTCGATCTGACCCCTTTCTTTGGACGGAATAAAGGCCGCCGCTGGACGGGCCGATTGGTCTTGGGCCTATGAGGAAGAGTAGGGCCCGCAAACAATAAATACGGACATTTATCAAAACACTTGATTTCTAAATACAAATAAGAAGACGTTTAAGTTGATAAAACAAAAGGCCGAAAAGGATCATAATGGTCAGAGATCTACCCATCCAAGTATGAAAATCCTAGTAAAAAAAAAATCAACTAGAGTTTTAGTATGATGGTAACGTTAAGTTATTATAATTCAGGGTTTGCAGTTTTACGCCCAACATACTTGTATAAGTTATAAGTTATATTGTACATAAACCCGTCAAATTTTCAAATCAATTCTAATATTATTTATTATAAAATTATTATTTGTTAGATTGTACATAATTCGTCAAATTTTTGAATCAATTCTGATATTATTTGTCGCAAAATTATTATTTTTTTCTTAAAAAATAACTTATTAAAATATATATGAGCCAAATCCCTATCTTTTTTTTATTTGATGTGAATTCGAGATGTAACCAGTCAGTGACAGAGTGAATCCTTCTATTTTGAACTGTTCTCAGCGTCTCTTTGTTTAGTATCATATTTCATTTACAAATCTACTCCTGCAGACAACTCCCGAAATGGTGCGTAGAATGTTTACCCTCGGCTGTACCCGTACTGGCCATGTGGCGCAGCAACGTGCTGCCCACCAAAAAAAAAAAAGAACAAAAAGAAAAAAACAGTACAAAAGAAACTAATTGAAGCTTGGAGAGCGGCTCCATCTTTCTTTCCAGTATGCCTCACATGGGATATTATTTCCTTGCTCTGAGCTACTTTGTGACATTGAATCGTCATCGACCCCATGCAATGCAAGACTCAGATGTAACTCTGCACTGCAGTTTGGATAAACTTCATCATCATTCTCTCCCTGGTTTTCGGCATCCTCCTGGTCCTTGTTTTTTGGGATCCTCAAATTTTCCCCATCGTTATCTCCTTTGAGGAGCTTCAGAATCTGAAAATAGAAAATGGGAGAAAAAAAAATTAAAAAGAAGAGCCGAAATAGCTTTCAAATTGGAGCTATGAACATGACTGAGCATAGGAAATTGTCTTGATTTTTTAAGCTACCTGACTCATATTAGGACGGAGCCTAGCTGATCTTGTGGTGCAGAGTGCTGCCGCAAGAACCATTCTTTGCATTTGAATCTCATCAAGGTTTCCGTCTAGATTTGGATCTATTATGCCTCTTACATTTCCACTCTCTATTAGTGGCTTTGCCTGAATTCACAAGATTGTGTGTTTATGATGCACGAATAAGTCAACAATAGAATTACTGGAGAGGCTCTTACCCACATGACTAAGCTCTCTTGACCCTTGCCCTTGGGAGTCTCAGAGGCAACTGATTTTCTGCCTGATAATAATTCAAGAAGAACCACACCAAAAGCATAGACATCGACCTTGTCACTCAATTTCCCATACATGAAATATTCGGGAGCAAGATAGCCAAATGTTCCAACTACATCGCCTTGAGTCAGAAAAGTAGTAGTTTTTGGCCCCCATATTGCCAGCCCAAAATCTGATAACTGTCATTTAGAAACAACAATGAATCGCATTACAACTTTGTAATACTCTGAAAAATCATCCCCATTTGTGTGGTAGGGTTACCTGTGGTTCAAAGCTATCCAAAAGAAGAATGTTTGAAGACTTGACATCCCTATGTATAACCGGACGAGAACATTCATTATGCAAGTAATTTAGCGCTTCAGCAATTTTGACAGATATGCTAAATCTCACTTGCCATGATAATGGAGATTTATCTTTGTCCTCACCTATACGCAACATATGAATCGCAAATCAGAATCATTACAATTAAGTTTTGACTAACTGGAGAGATATATACATCTCATAAAGGTTTTACCATGTAGATTTTCCTCTAAGCTTCCCTTGGAGAAGAAATCATAAACAGAAATGAGTTCAGCATCTTCAATGCAGATCCCCAAAAGAGGCGTAATGTGCTTGTGGTTTAGTGAGGAGACAATGTTTACTTCTTGACCAAAATCCTTTCTTGCTTCTCGGGATGACTTCCGGATCTTTACGGCCACTGGCTTGCCATCCTGGAGTAGTCCCTTGTACACATGATTACATCCACCTTTCCCAATCATATTGCCTGCCACAAAATCAGAAACCTATTAGCAGAATAAGTATGTCTATAGGCGTGCATCTCATAAATTACTCACGGTAACAACCTGAGCAAAAGCTATTAGTTGCAGCTTCCAGAACCTTGTAGCTGAACCATTTGCAACTAGATGATTTTGCTTTTAGCAGACTCTCGAAGTCAATTTCCAGTGCACCTAATGCTGAAGAACTAATGCTGCTGCTTGGCTCCAAGATGCCACTTCTCTCTCCTTCTGATAGATTTTCTGTAATAGAGCTCTGAGGACTTAGCCGTGGGGAACGATTCTGCCAGCTCATTATCCACTGCACCAAAGGTAATTCCCTTGAATGCATGATCTGAGCAGCAGCAGAACTCGCTCTTCGTAGCAATGGCAAACCATGCTTTTTATCCAAACCATCTCCTGGGAAAGAAGAAAATCTCTTCTTACGCCCATGTACAAGGCTCAAACACGAATCCTTTGAGTCCTTACTCCCAGATCTTGTTAGCACGTCAAAGCTAGATATGTCCGTGTTTGCATCTGATTCGTCAAATTCAGATTGTATTTCCTTGGAAGTGGGACAATCAATTAGACAAAAGCTTGGTCTTGGATCACCATAGAGGCCTGACATAATTGAAAACAATATTATTTATACTTGGTAGAATCTCATAGCCGCGTTTTTTTCTTCAAAATATAAATACCAAACCTGGTGGTTGATTATTGTTACACCTTCTAAACAGAATTTTCCCATTGTGAATGGCCAAAACGTCAGTGGTTGGAGGCAATCTCTTAGCACAATACCTAGCTGTAGAAGCCGACCTCCTGATAATTATAACTGTTTAGGCTAACAATAATTGAAGCAACAACAAATCAATGGAGAGCTTGAGTCTCTAGCTGCCACTACCTTATAGCACTTTGATTGCTGATCCCAACAACTACAGCCACAGCAGAATGGTTCTTTGCCTCTTTAACCAGGGTCTTTCGACGAGATCTCCCTGTGGACATCTGACCTGTAAGCTCTACCTGATACCCAGAACAGAAAATGTCTATGCAATTGCAAATTCTGCAAGTTGATTTAAGAAGAAAATGGTATTATGCGTGCAATCACATACCTTCTTCAAGGAGCAGAGAGCACCATACACTTCTAAATAACTGTCCAACAAGCTCTTGCGGCTGACAGAATCGCCTGCATCAATAACTCGTTTCTAACTCAAGTACGGACAAGAAAAATTTTCAACAATTTACGGCATCTTGAAGGCATTTACCTGAGCTTCTAAAAACTTGAACTGCAATAACACAGTCTCCTGGTTCAGCCACCTTCACAAGAGCCCAGCTAAGCAGCTCTCTGCTACAGCTATCAATTTGTATCCCAACTAATACATTCCTCTTCTCTATAGCACTAGGTTCCTTCTCCTCTGGCATCTTCTACTTCTTTATTGACCAGCTGGGCAATACAAACAACCGTATGAACTCTATTCTTCCTAGAATTTGCAGAAAGTTTGCAAATTTCTCCTCTTAAAAAATCTTTCTGCTTTCCAATAATGTTTCATTCTATTTCAGTATCTGCAACAAATGAGGTAACATGGTTGCACTAGAGAGAATATGAAATCTGATAGACTAATACAACACCACACCATATTGGGCACTTGTATTCACTATTGGCCATTATATATATATATATATATGCTACTGTACTACGATTGCCAGATTCTTTTTTGAATGGTGATTAAAGCAAATAATTTAAACAAACTGTACCGACAACAAGATCTTGGAAAAGACCTATAAAATTGTTCTGCCATGCATACGATAAACAAGAAAGACAGTGAAGATGTACCTAAACAATATACACCGTTTCCCATTGGAGCTCAGGAAGGGAATTTTAAACGAAGTTGCCGCCAAATATTATCACCCCCACCTAATGCAACTAATTTGCTACTTTTACAAGGCAGATAAAAACGGAATTTGAGTTAAAAAAGAAAAAAAAAAAAGAAAAAAGAAAACTAGTGATTAAACGAACTTTCAAAAATGGGTTTTGGGTGAAGATTGAGGTTAGCTAAGCAAATGGGTATTTTTCAGAACAGAGAAGGGAAACAAGTGCCAAAATTCAAGAGGATAAAAAATAACGGGATAGGGAGTGTCGGCAAGGCAAGCGGATTCCCAAGAAGAAGTGGCAAAAATGCAAAAAGGAAAGAGAGAAAAACAAGTGGGTCTTGCAGTTTCCCTTTTTGACATTTCTTTCTTTATGTGTAAATTGTTTTCTAAATTTGCTTCAGTTCATTCCTTCCTTTCCTAGGATTTGAGGTCGTTGAAAAAACCGGCAAATTTCGCGGGCAACCCCTGATGTCCGGTCGCGCGTCAGGGACCAATGTCAGCGGCCTGGTGGAGCCTCGTCCACCTGCTATTTCGGTTTGAAGCCTGTCGTCTTTATCACGTGGCGGCCCGGTTGACCTTCATTTCTCGGCAACAATGGCAATTCCACAGAAACAATAGTATTGCATCTCTCTCTCCTTTTCTATTTATATTATTTTCCACCTTACAATCAAAACAATTTTTTTTTAATTTATTTATTAAAGACTACTATAAATGTGTAGGGCCTTCGAATCTAAATCTTACTTAATGGTCATCTCACATCCATGCTCAACTTAAAATATTTATCACATGGTTTTCTTTTTTGTTCTATTATAATCGGCGAACTTTTATTTTTGGCAAATTGAAAAAAAATGCTAACTGTGACTTTAACAAAGGAATATTGCCCACTCTTTTTCTACTTCCATAGAATTAGCCTTTTTATTAAGGTTCGACCTTAGCTGTTTCTGGCTTTCAATAATAATAATAATAATAAGTGTGGCTCTTTCGAGAATAGTGCCCGAAGATGTCATTCAGAGACGTGGACTGCTCGACAGATTGGTTACCATGTCACAATCAAATGACGTGAATTAAACAAGCCTCAGCCTCTGTTTTTTGAATTCTGTGGCACAGCTCTGACCAAATGTTGCGAACAGAGCCTTCTCGACTTAATTATTTTCGGGAAGAGGGCTTTCTTTGCCATTTCCCAATACTCGAAGAAACAAAAACGTGTTGGTCGTAATCGCTCGACAATAACATCAGGCATCTTTACCATCTATGATCACATGCAACGTTAACTGAACATTCACCGACACCCCCACCAACCCCCCCCTCCCTCCCTCAAAAAAACAAAAAGGCTAAGCGGCTATTTTCATTGGAATCTTTAGTCATTTCTTAAACTGGGCATTTTGTTTACAGATTACGATGAAAACTTCTCTGAAATCACGGAACATTAGATAGAAAGCCCATCTTTTTCGATGAGGTTAAGTATTGATTGTGCTGTCTGAAATTGAGAAGGCCAGTGAGTATCTTTGCAAGATAAACGCGCCTCCTTCCCTAATAAAAAACAATACGCCCCTAACTCACGAAACTCTTACAATGTGAGTCCGTAAAAAGCTTAAATTTACGCAGTGTCACTATTTTCACGAGTCGAAGCTCCAAATCCCAGAGTAATAAGCTTACATATCTCAAGACTAATAATTCTCTCCTTTCTAGCCGCAGATCAAAAGGAGCTTGTTTGGAGATGGGACTGAGCAGAGCCAGAGATGCATCTTTTTCGTGGGCAAGAGCGATAAAGATTGGCGATGGGGGCATTGACGCGGATAATGAGATAAGTGTTTATTAGGCTAGTCAACTTCTGCACTGCCGATGATCATCTAATTATGAAAACAAGCTGACTTTTACTATTTTAATTAAGTAATAATACTCAACTCTTTTATCTTTTTTTTTTTTTTTAAAATTATTAATTAGATTCAACTGAGATGGAAAACGATTTTAATATTAATAAATTAAAGGTCATTAGTCGTAATAATACTCAATTCTAATACACTTATAAGGTTAGAGCTGAAATCCTAGAATTGATATACTTGACAAAGCAAATGTGTGCAGTTAAGTTGAAATTTAGCTAAAATCTATATTTCTTTGCCGATAACCTACTTTTGGTCACCCAAATTGCTTATTGCTACGAGAGTTTTGCTGTGTTTGCATCCGTCGCCAATTCACCATTTTTGGTTGAAGTGTTCCATCGGAAAAATAAATAGTACAATTTAGGGCGAAATTTAGATCGTCGGTTGCGGGGGACAAAGAACACTGTTTGCCCATTTGAGGTGGTCAATTGTCCATTTAATCAGACGTGTAAGCACATCAGCGCATCCTACCGCCAAGTTCCCTCTTTGCCGCTTCTTTTCTAGTATATTATACTAGAAAACTAAAGCACGGCTGTAGCAAACACAAAAGAGTTGGAGATTTAATTAAATAGTTTCTTGGAGCCATCAGCCATGTAAAGATAACTTTTAATTCGTTGTGATTATGTGAGTGTGTGAGAGGGAGAGAGAGAGAGAAAGAGACGTCTAGTCTGGCCTACTTAGTAATTCTTTACAGAAAAGAATGTGATCCAATCGTATAACACCGACTTTTATAATTATGCACATGTAACCATATAGGAAATCAACGCATTATCAATCATGCCTCCACGCGAACCGCTTGGGATGATAATGCTTCATCACTTGAATGTTCAGTTAATTATTGTTGATAGTTTCTCTCTTGATAATTAATTGTGGGCTGCCTGTAAAGCTGCATGGTATGCACCAGTTCAATTTGTCATTTGTGGATCGCCTGCAAAGCTGCAATCTATATATTGCATGTAGCTGTTCATCAATTGGCTCTAGAATATGTCCTTGATTGTCAATCACATCATCCTGAATTTGCAACTATAATTACATGGTATTGTTGCTAGATAATATAGGATAGATTAACTACTTGGGTTTGGCAGGTAACTGACAGACCCAACGGTCTGAGAGCTGCTCTTTGTATTGGCCAGGTTGTAGTCAGAACCCTTAATTTCAAGATCTGCTTTGGGGTCGGCAAATTTATTAAATTTTGGGTTAGTTTTCCATTGAAGTGTTCCTACCTTGTGCAGATGACAATCTTAGTTGTCCATTAGCTTGTAGATCAGTGGCAAAATTATGCCAATCGATCAATTTTATTTGTTTGCAGGGAGACCAATTATTTCCAGGTCTCCAGGAAACAAGACACCCAATTACTAGTTTTGGCCTCTTTTAACACCTCATTGCTATGTTTGTTGGCATAGCATAAATTAGCAATCCCCAGAAACTTAAGGATGGATGAAAAATAGGAGATAGAAAATTCTATATCAGACAAGGGTGCTTCGGAAGGTTTATCCCATTGCGTACTTTTGAGTCCAGCTCCATGCAGTAGACTCATACTTGACTTTGTCAGTCTTGCACATATGAGCTATTTCTGGAACAAGAGGATCATCGGGGTTTGGGTCTGTAAGCAGAGAACATATGGAAAGCAGAACCTGCATGCATTGAAACCCACAACCATGTTTCAGAATCATCTTTTGAAGCTGAAGAAATGTTTTAAGGTTGTTGTCGCGCAATATGCGGTTTAATTATATCAGCAACTCGGGGTTTTGATGTCCTCCAAGAAACTACCTTGGATATGGTGAGTGCAGGACTCCATTGTTCCTTGAGTATGTCCAAGCAGATACTGCCATTTCTGTTTACGTTTGGGTGGAATACCTTAGTCCTGAAGGCAACCTGTGTTCAAGTTTTCACATAACGGAGATGATGATACTATATGTGAACATACTTTAAGGAGATTTTAATCAAGTTTTGGTAATCTAACATGTACCTTAGGGGGTTTGAAAGGATAATCAGGTGGGAAATGGATGGTCACAAGGAAGACCCCACCAGCATATGGACTATCATTTGGACCGATGATGGTAGCTTGCCAGTGAAACATATCCCCAGCTACAGGACCTGAAATTAGACCAAGTTACGCAATCACACAACGTTCTCAACAAGAACGAAACCAGATGTCAGTTTCAAGGCTACAAGCCATTTGTTAGTTCCGTTGCTCTACCTGCACTGCATGAAGTCGGGGGATCTCTCTGCAAGTCTTTGAGCTCCTTCAATATTCTCTTAGACGCCATTCAGGTAAATTTATTTGGCTATATCAGTATAACGGTACTGAGATGGTAAAAATTAAGAGATGATTGCAAATCAAATCAGGAAAAGCACCTATACTCGCCCTCTGCAAAGGGGAAGAGGTAGCGCATTTAATAGGGACTAGGTTCTGGGAAAAAGGATGGAAGAGGTCCACTGGTTCTTTTTACGCTGATGAAAGTGGGAACGGTATAGATTCCAAGAAGAAAAAAGGGTAGCAAATAAAGAATAATAAAGTTATAAAAGACCAGCTTGAAAGATATTTGCCGTTTTGCACAGCCATGATTGTTAATTAGCGTGATCAATGAAGAAGATTCGTTCCATTCCAATTTTTGTTGTTCATCGTTCAGGGCAACCATTTCATTGCTGAAAGAATCAAGATATTAATCCAAGATATGATTGTCTCAGCCACCATTTTCAGTAGACAAACAACTCATGATTCTGTTTCCAGACGGAATGATCACTTCATTTAAGCTCTCTTCTTCAGGTACCTTCGAATCCGGTGGACTGATGGCGGCCACTGGGCAAAACCCCCGTTCAAAAAGCAAAATATTCGCGCTAAGCCAATAAGCAGAAACAGTAGGCAGCAGCATGCCAGTATGGTTTTTGAGAAGGGGGCCTCTGGAGAGAAAAATTAGTTAGGTTTGAGCATCCAGAAAAGCTTTGAAGTTGACGGGTCTGAAATGAACCACCGTCTGTGATTACGCAGTATCTTTAAATACAGTCCACTAACGACCCACGGCATTCCTTTCTCTCCGACGATACAAGCAACAGTCTTCAAACAAAACCAGCACAATTTAGCTAGTGAATAAAATGCAGTTCAGCACGAACCACAATTATACTAATAATCCTTTAGTGCATTAAGTCAGGTTGCAGGACATGGTATGAGAGCAAATATATTGTTACATGACAGATGAAATCTTCCTCATTCTAGTTAATACAAGATCAAGATAAACCTAATGAAACAGAAGTCTGGGTGTTAACTTGGAGGTAATCATTCATATCTGATCAGAACACACAATCCAGAATGCTGCAAGCATGTAAGTAGATGCTTAGTGCCTTATAGAGTGCTCCCTGGTTCTGTCAGTAGAGACTACACACTGCATCTTGCTGCTTCAGTAAGGCATGAAGTGATAAAATAGATGAAAACACTTAAGGGATGAGTGCCTAATTGACAATATTCCTCTTAGAAACTCCAATTCATGATCACAGTATGGAGCAGGACTTTTGGGCCTTTCTCCTTTTCTTCTTCTGCTTGGGTGGCTGGAGAACCACCTTGATGGCTGCATCAAAGACAGCTTTGATGTTCTGTTTTGCAAATCATGGTTACAATAAATCCAGTCAGCAACAAGGTAAGCACCAATTTTCCCTTTATATTTTAACAAGAAGATCATAACAGATATACCTGTTGTGTTTTTGAACTACATTCAATGTAAACAGGAGCCCCAATTAGCTTTCTCAGTTCCTCTCCCTTCAAAAAATACAAAGGAGTAAGTAATCTCTTGTATGGCTGAGCCTTTGATCAGGCACAAATTCAGGTGACAAGATGCCAGGACTAATAGAAAGGAACTAAGAAAAAATAGGCTTAACATAGAAGTGGCTGATACCTGAGCTGTGGTAATGCACACTGCACCCGGGTGATCTAACAGGTATTGCTTATCATCTCGGAGATCTACAAGAATAAAATTTTAGTTGCAACAAATGCTGGACCCTGTTCAAGGCCTCAAGGAAACACAGACCACATTCTATGACAAGGCCAAATGCAGGCATTCAGAATAATTTGCATCCTAGGGAAGTTGTATGCAATATCATAGTAGAGACTATCACACCTGTAAAGATCAGATTTTTGCCCAAAAGACATACATAGAAGCATAGCGTTCAAGCAAAAATGAGATGTTCAGGAACTTGGTATTATGCAGTCATTATCCCACCAAATTGAGCTGGCTCTGGGAACATTTGACAAAGGATTATTTTTTTAATATTTTTGCATGCAGTGACAACTATGAAGATTCAAAACCAGAATCCTCAGTTGCAACCCCAAGACTTCTAACTTGTTGTCCAAAGAAAAAGAACCATTTTGACAGATCACTCACTTTTTGAGATGAAATGGAAATGTTCTAACAAGACTTCAAAAGTGGCATGAAACAGCAAAGAAGACTTCAGTTCTGTTGGCTGACAAGGCCTACCATGCAGATGTCCAATGGCTATCATTTTATTCGAATATTCTCTTTGGATTGCCTGACAAATGGGTGTTAAGTTACACACCATACACTTATGGCATCTAAAACCATCGTCACTACTCCCCAAACTTCTTGCACATAAACCAAAAAGACTTTAGTCATCTTAATAAAGATCCTCAGATACTTCTAATAAGCAAAGTGTTAGACACCAAAGTATATGGTCATGCAGCACAGTAGGCACGATAAATTTGAATCCTGACCCACTAGAAGACCATATAGTTCAGAAATATACTTTATAGTGCACCAGTGTGGGAATTAAAACTCTTGGTTAGATTAAGGCACCATGCACAATAAAGGCAGGTAAAATTACCGCACCAGAAAAGGTATTCATAATAACAGAAAATTCAGGAATGAAGTAG
This sequence comes from Bruguiera gymnorhiza, assembly GCA_020883675.1. Taxonomy (NCBI): domain Eukaryota; kingdom Viridiplantae; phylum Streptophyta; class Magnoliopsida; order Malpighiales; family Rhizophoraceae; genus Bruguiera; species Bruguiera gymnorhiza. The sequence goes on along the minus strand of JAIRCJ010000041.1, from coordinate 343,567 downwards.
AATGGTCTAACCAAGCTTGGTCCCAACAAGAATAATTGGAATGCCAGGTGCATAGTGCCTCAATTCCGGGATCCACTGACCAATGAAGCAGAAAACATGGATAATTCATCAGCACAAAGCATTATTAAAATTAGAACTTAGAAGGACAAGAAACAGGCTTCTAAAGATGACACAGGTCATACCTTCTTCACAACATTTTCATAGCTGGCCTTGCTAATGAGAGAGAACGCAAGCAGGAAAACATCTGCCCCCCGATAGCTCAATGGTCTGAGTCTATTGTAGTCTTCCTGACCTGTACCATAAAGTAAATACATCATGCCATGATAAGAAAACCTCAAAAGAGACAAGACAACTATGAATCCTGTACTTACCAGCAGTATCCCACAGCCCTAGATTGACGGTGCTCCCATCCACAACCACATTTGCACTAAAATTGTCAAACACAGTGGGCACATAGTCCTGTCCCCCAACAGATCATGAAAGAAAACAAAAAAGAATTCCCAATGTCAGAATCATTCTGTCCCAAATTAGTCTAGTGGTATTAGCAGGTTGTATTGCTTATACAGAGAAAAAAAAAATCTCCCTTGTATCGTCCGTGATAACAATAACAAAATGCAGTTGCTGTCAAGGCTAAATGTCTAAGATGAGATTTATATGATTATGTAATTCAACTAATGCAGGGACGTCATCTATTCTGGACTAAAGTCTAAACAAAGGCTAAGAGATCAGATCAACAACGAACTTGGCAAATAGAAACCATGAAAGCTCACACCAAAAAAGCCAAGTACATAGGTGTTAGGAGACAAATATAAATAATACCTTATTTGGTTCATTTGAGTTAGAAATGCATAAATTACTAGAATGCAACCTAAATTCATGCTCTTTTTCAATGACACTAAGCAGCAGGGTGAAAGAAGGCGCACCTACGTTACAACACTAGACAGATCAATTAATCCCTCATAAACATGCAACAAAGAGAATACACAACCATCCATTAGAAGTCGATCTAACAACAAATTCCAAAGGTTCAATGTTTCAAGCAAAAAGGAAGAAGAAAAACCAATGCTGGGACGAAGACCAACAAAAATGACCACAAATTTCCCCAACAATTTTAATCCTAGAGTTAAGAAAGCACCTCTCTCTAAAGCCCCATTAACTGTATGATTCTTAGTAGATTTGACATAATTTTACTTCCTTTCAGATTCCGAGAATTTGAAACAATCAAACAAACACAAAACCGAGTTTGACGCCCGAAAGAAATATTATGCAGCGAAATTCACGTATCCACACGCATGAACAACTCCTCATCTTCCACAATTAAATAGCTTTGTACGAGGCACAGTAAGTTGATCTATTCAGCTTTCCCGATTCCTCACTAATGACAAATTGAACGCAGAGAAACATAAACAATAAGTCCGGTTTCTTTCTTGCTTTGACATTTTTTTTTCCTCGGCTACAAAACAATCACGGACCCAGAAAGCCTCTTAGGATGTTGCGCAAAGAAGATGGAGCCCAGATAACTTAACAGAAGTTTGAGATAAGAGAGAACTTTTCAGTTACGTAAAAGGGTCCTCCATTTTCCCAAGAAATAAACAGAGAAAACAACGAAAGCCCTGATCTTTACACTCAATTCCCAAACCTATGAACTAAAAAAAGAAACAAGAAAAAGAAAAGAAGAGAAAAGACCTCCACAGCCCACAACTCACCCTCGAACCCTTTCAATTATATGGAGCTCAGTTGACTTGACCACGAGATTTTAATTCCTCACATTTTCTTTTCTCAAGAACCAAACAGAAGGCAAGAAAGCAAAGCAAGAATCACGGAAGATACATACAGTAGGGAAAGTGTTACTGGTGTAGGAGATGAGCATGCAAGTCTTGCCAACGGCACCGTCACCAACAGTGACACACTTTATGAACCTTGAAGCACTCATTTTTATTTTACCTTCCTCTTCCTATTCTTGAATCTTTCCTGCGAAATAGAACAACACCCAACACCCAACTCTCAATTCTTGAACAACTTTTGAGAAACTGAGATGACAATGTAATGTGACTGTGACCCCTCCTCAACTCTACCCAGTAAAGAAAGTAAACTCAAGAACAGGCGTAGAGACGGAGAGAGATGGAGCCAGAAACAAAAGAAAGAAAAAGAAAGACAGCTTCTTGCCAGCTATAATGAACGATTTACCCTTTTGTTTCTTTTCAGGACTCAAATTCTACTCCTAACATGGATCCATCCGCCAACAGTCCCCAACACCCCATCCCTCTCCCCCCCCCCTCTCTCTCTCTCTCTCTTAAGTTTCGGATAAAATTACAGTTGAAGGTAGAAAACAAGAAATAAATAAACTATTTTGGTGACAATAATTATTTTTGTAACGGTAATATTGAAGTAAAAAAAAAAAAAAATCACCGACTTTGGGAATTTATCCTTTTACACGGGTGAACATATATAAAAATATAAGATGTTGTCATGTGCAATGACTATATTAGTCGATGAATCAGCAGCCGTCCAAAATTCAATCTCCTCAGTGCCATAGTCTCAACTTCCGATCACGTCTGCACTTCAAGCAATACCGCTTTTTTTTTTTCTTTTTTGAAAAAAAAAACTCATATATATATATATATATATAGGTTTATTTAATTTTTATATAAAAAATTTATTATTTTAATACCATTAAACTCATTGTTTTAAATTTTATTTTAATATTAATAAATTTAAAATTTAATACAATGCTATTAGTATAAATTTTTATAATGAAAAAATTCATATCCAAATTAATGCTAAAACAAACGCACTGAATCACTTACCACGCTCTAATCGCGATTAATTTACAACTTCCTTTTTCCTTCCTCCGGAGCAAGGGAGTTAAAATAGAAGAAAGACTATACCCCATAGTTTTAATTTTTGATATATTTCCCTTTATTTTTGGGTGCATAATATATTTCTCTTTCTCTCCTATGAGATATATGTCGTCAACTCGTGTCTTATTTGTCAGGCAATACCTGATGAGTAAATGCCAATTGGACTAACATATTTTGTCTATCCTGCATGTGAGCAACGAAGGTTCCTTTGGCTTTCAACGTCTATTCAGAACTGGATTGGTTAAAACAACTTTTTGTTCTCCATGAATTCTTTTATTTATTTTGTTTATTTAAAAAAAAAAAAGAAAAAGAGCGAGAAATGATTTAATTCTTCTACGACATGTCACACACCTCCGAAAGCCATATTTAGTTTAATTTAAATTGAGCGGTGATTTGTTGGGTTACAATACAACGAGATAAAAAGATGAAAGACATGTGACAGTACTTTCAAGTTTGTCTAGGTGATTTACGGGGCCAACCGTACATCTGTTGAAAAATGTCAATAAAAAAACAAACTGTTGCAGTAACAGTCAGCTTTGGCAAATCCCCACCGGAACTGCATCACAGCTGAGGCAATCTGCAGTAAGAGATGCCTTGATTTAAGGCACTCTCTGTTCTCTTTGACATCATATGTTTTAGGTAACGAGGTGGACCTAACTTTCTACTCAACCTGGGGGAAAAAAAATATATTAATTAGTAAGTCAAAAGTCACCGAGTTGAACCGAACTGTCCCACCTGTGTAAAATGCAGAATTGTTTAGAAGAAGTTAGCTATTGTTTCATTATATTTTGTTCTTCTAGATGTCCCAAATTCTCTCAACTAGTTTTTCGCCCAACTCTTCCATGCACAATACATCCGTAGACTTTCTGTTGTATGGCAGCTGGGTAATATATCTCATAGACTAACTTTTACATACTGTAAACTAAAGTTTACTCGGAGTACTGGTTTATTGTTGTGGTATGGTGCAAGGTTGGTTGGAGTCTGACGTCTTCGGGAGGCAAAAAACGATGAATTGATTGAAGTCAAGCCAGTACGTCGGGTTGGATGGTATTGGTACTAAATGCTTGGCTTTAAAGGGGAGCCACTTGATGGAATACCAAAGATGGGTCGAATCCAATTATACGTTTTTGAACAATGAAACGATTAACGTCTCTTGGAAACTTGTTGACCCATCAATCAAGTTCAACCTCTAATCAGCTTTTGCATATATATAGCTTCTTGTGGAAAATGCGGTGGTTGAGTGCCGTTAACGTGGTGTCAACGTTAAGGGTCCATTTACGCACCTACTCATAGTAATTTAGATCCTCTTTTATCATCATAACTTGACGCATTAACTGCAATTTAGTGCTTGCAATGGCAATGGACTATCGTGGCATATAGCAGCTGCCAAAAGCTGATTACAAAAGGCCCTTTGACCTGGATGGCCAATAGAATAAACCAAGCCAACCCGTGATTGCGAAGCCATGCAGTGTGATACCTGTAAGAGGGAAAAAAAAAAATGTAACCGCCCAAAATTTTCACTGGGATAATACTAATCTTTGTAACAATGAGACGTTTAATATTTAAAAATCTAAATATCTATTTTGAAAGTTTCAGGATTGAAAATTGAGAAAATGGGTGTGAGATTTGCTTATACTATGTAACTCAACGAGCTTTCTTACAGGCAAAAGTGTCAAAAACAAACCATTGATGCTTGATTCTCTTGGGCTTACCTTACGTAGGCCGAATACCAACCTACTACTTTATCAAGACTCCTACCAGTCAATCACTTTCCGGTACCTTTTTTTTTTCTTTTTCAATAAATGAAGAGATACGGTGTGAATATTAATTATTGTGCTTTAAGTTTAAGTTAAAGGTCATATATTTTTCTAATTTAATTCTTTATATAAAAAAAAATCTTATTAACTTTGTAATGATAATTTTAAACGAAATTCTTTTGCATTTAGTTATAATATATTAAATTTATAAATTATTACTGCACTTATATAATTAATTCAGAATTTTAAGAAAAGAGTATTATTGTACAAATTTAAAGTCGAATCAAAAAGAGAAAAATCACGTCAAATTATATTATTAAACTCCACCTTAGGTAGTAATCACTTTCCATTACACAGCCGCTCTTATGAGTTATGTACATGACTGGTCAGCATAACCTAACAATTTGTCCTCACATCAATATTCTATGGGAGTTCAATGAAATAATGTCACCGGCACGTAACAAACCTTATCAATGGACGATTATTCTAAATTTCAATGGTCCCGAATATCGATTCAAGCCTAACTTTAAGTACAATAACTGGTAAATACAACAGCAAAAGCATTTGGCCGGCACATGGGGGATGGGCTATTTAGCACCGTGTCCTCGTGAATTTATGATTATCACTTCTGTCACTTCCTTAATTCAACATCAAAATGGTCCATCTTTGAGATGTCATGGTTACTTACTTCCTATTAGCTAACGTGAGATTCATGCGAGTCCCTATAGTTCGTGAAATTCGGGTTTTTCGACTTCAAAGCTTTTATGGGAAACACTGTAACGTCCAACGCAGTAAAAGAGGGAAGAGATGCTTAATGGACACGGCCCACACGTCAAACTTCCGCTGAGGATTAGTTAATGCTACCCGTGTTAATGCCGCCAGGAACATCTACAGGGCACAACCACTTAGAATCAGATGGGTGCCATTACATTCACACTACTTTGGGTGATGACACAGTTTATGCAAAAGTTTTGGTGGGGGCTTGGCAGCTACAGATAGACCCCTCAACAGCTGCCTCTTTTTTTAGGGTTTCCTTTTGGGTTGGAGGGAAGGATGGCAAATCAGTATAGAAAATCACATTCGACATGATCAACATTGCATAATGTTACAAAAGGCGCCCAGCTTTTCAATTTCAGCTGCTTTTGTTAGGATATTACAAAACTATTTACAACATTGTTTTTTAAAGTATTAACATTACAAGTTTTCCACAGCAAAGTTAGTAGTAATTACTCCTGATACAAATAATTGCGGAAGATTTTTCCCAAACTGAAGATCGATGCAAAGAATCCCAGAATCAGATTGCTGAAGACTGGCTTCCTGTGACTTTTGCCTCAAACCCTGCATAAAAATGGATTGCTTCTTCGGAATCCCCACAACTATCAATGTTTGAAGCAGAACTGAGGATGGTCAGCGTTAACGATCTCACTTGATTTCAACTATGAGCGTACACAGAATGACACAGACATGTAACTTGATTACTCAATAGTTGATGAGCCACAAAATGGATGGATCAATCGATTACTGAAACAGAAGGCAATAAACTAAGAATGAGAAGGAAGTACCAATCTTCCAATGATCCTGCAATTTACTATTAGCTTCCACTCGGTTAAGTGGGGAGGAAAATTTCAACTTTAACTAACCCATAAATGGAAGCTTGAGTTCTCGTAGCATCATTCAAGTGCTATATAGATCACACTGGGCTAAGACAAATCCCCATTCTCACTTCCTTTCGACTTTAGCTTCATTTGACTTTTCGACCGCTTCACTTCGCCATCTTGAAAACAAAAGTCTTAAAACGACGACGTTGCGAAGCAACAAAAAAGTATCCTTTTTTTTTTTTTTTAAATAGTTTAAATCACCCCGTAACGGTAGTCCTTTTTTCTTTTGTATTAGGCTTCTTTATATTAAAAATAATGCCACCATCTATTAGGAGCATTGATTTTATATTTTAATTTTTTTATATAGAAAAAATTTAATGATAACATTGTGGGACCGATGTAATAAATATATATTAATATGATATAATTTAATAAAAAAAACCATTTAATTCAAAAAAATTAAAGAGTTTCATTCTATAATTATATACAAAAAATTAAATAAAAACAATAAAATTAAGTAAAATGTGATTGATTTATATTTTTTATAATTATTATGTTATTTATATTAATATTTTGTATATAATATTAAATATTTTATACATAATATACAAATTAATTATATTTATTTAAATTTATTATTTTAAATCTACTTAATAGAATCAATAAATTGATAAAAAGGCAAATCCTTTCAATTTCGGATTTGTCAAAATTCTCGGAACGGATTAGGGAAGCATCAAATTAAACGGATAATCTAAATATTATCTAAAGGAAAAAAAATTAATGATCACGCAATAGGAGTAATGCAATGAATAAATATTAATGTGATGTAAATTGGTAAAAAAATTATCAAATTAAAAAATACACTAATCATTTGATAAATTGATGAAAGATTTGTTATACTTATTTTTTTCACATATTTCATGATAACTTGAAATTTGTTATATATATATATATATATAGATCTCGCTAGTTTAATTGGTGTTTGACAAAATGAAGTTGTCAACTAAAATAAGAAATTTACAATTATATAAAACTTTAATGAATCATATCCGTCAAAGTCATTCGATTGTCGTCGCACCAAAAGCGCATGCTCTACTATATTTTCATATTTATGAATAATACAATTTAAATAACAAAATTTTGTGTTGGGAAATTTCTCCACTATTTAATGAATAAACTGATCTAAAGCCTTGTCTTAAAAAAATGATTATATCCAATTAAGATCAACGGTTCTTTTATTTTATTAAAATAGGAAAATAGGGGCAGTGTTCCATATTCACGTTATGAGAAATTATGTCGAATCACATAGTACAGTAGACTGCACCGCTACATTAGATTAAAAAAAAATATATATATATATATATATATATATATATATATTAAAATATCCAATAAAATTAATAATTCTATATGTTAGAAAGCTCTTAAAATAACAATGTGGTCATTTGTTTTTACCGACAAAAACAATCAAGACTTCAATTATAAAAACACTAAAAATAAATGTAAAATTAGATATAAACCTATTATAAAATGTCTTTTTATATAGAATAATTATAGTTAATAATAATAATGAATTTATATTCAATCTTACTTTTATTTAATATGTTCTATAACATCAATTGTGGTTTGTCGCACAAGAACTGTACGCCAAGAAAACAAACCCCAACGCCCGACTTGCCCGCCACCGGCAGTTTCAAATTCTGGTTGGCAACGCGAAAACAGCAAATCAACCTAAAAACCAAGAAGCTCCCCCGTCCCCAAAACTACCTATTTTTCTCATCTCCTCTCCTCTCTCTCTCTCTCTATTTCTCCTTAAGAATAGCGAAAATAACGGCATGACAGCAAAGAGAAACAACTCTCAACAAAGCAATTATGACCAATAGCTAAAGACGGCAAAAATGCCGAGTTTTGCTCTTTGACCCCTCAATTGGCTTTCTCTTCTATTTATCTCTCTTCACGTCAATACTTCAATTCCAGCTGCTGGGCGCCTCCTCCTTCGGAAGAAAGAGGAGGGCTTCATCCAATATATCACATTCAGAACCTTTGTATTTTTGTTTTTTTTCTTCTAATGTCTCGCATCGCCGAACAAAGTATAACCAAGATGGCTCTAACACGCCATTCTCTTTTCAGCGCTACCCTGCTTCTTCTTCTTCTCTCTTCGGCCGTTGCCAAGGGGGTGGTCAAGCCCCAGAGCGTGACCTATGATGGAAGGTCCTTGATTGTCGATGGCAAGAGAGAGCTTCTCTTTTCTGGCTCCATTCATTACCCTCGGAGCACCCCTGAAGTAATGCAAACATGGGGATTTCCTCGTCGTTTCTTCTTTTTATTTCCATCTGAATGGAAGGAAATGGAACTAATTAATGTTTTTTTTTTTTTTTTTGTTGAATTGTGTTTCAGATGTGGCCGGACCTCCTCAGCAAGGCCAAGCATGGAGGTTTGAATGTGATCCAAACCTACGTCTTCTGGAATATTCATGAGCCAGAGCAGGGCAAGGTGATATTTATAAATAATTTTGTAAACCATCGTATCTTTGATATTATACAAAAGACATTGGACGTGCATTGTGACTATGGTGGGGTAACTTTTGGGTGCTGCTTTTTTTTTTGGCAGTATAACTTTGAAGGAGAATATGACGTCGTGAAATTCATCAAGTTGATCGGAGAGCATGGATTGTACACAACCCTCAGGCTTGGACCGTTCATCCAGGCCGAATGGAACCACGGGTATGATTTGTTCCACTGGTTTCAGTTCAAATGCATGATGTTCTACATCTACACTTTAATCTTTGTCAATTCATATTTTCTCATACAATTTGTGATCTTTTGTGAACATTCAGAGGACTCCCATATTGGTTAAGAGAGATCCCCGGCATCATCTTCCGATCGGATAACGAACCATTCAAGGTAATAATGCCACACAAGGTGAAACTTTCATAAAAAGAAATTAATAACATAGAAGCAGATCATGTGACAAAGGCATCGCATTTTTGCAGTACCACATGCAGAAGTTTGTGACTTTGGTCGTCGACAAAATGAAAGCAGAGAAGTTATTTGCAACACAAGGAGGCCCCATTATCTTGTCTCAGGTTTTTCTTCATGCTGATAATCCTAGCCTATGTCACATAGTTGCTCTGTCTTTAACAGTGAATCTTGTCTTGTTTTTGATGTTTTGTATGCAGATAGAGAATGAGTACAATACTGTCCAGCTTGCATACAAGCATCTCGGAGACAGTTATGTTCAGTGGGCAGGAAAAATGGCCATGGGCCTCCAAACAGGAGTTCCATGGGTCATGTGCAAGCAAAGTGATGCTCCCGATCCAGTGGTGAGCTTACTGTCTTTCGTCTATGAGATTTCTTATCTGATGGGCCTCCAAGTGCTATTGAAACAAAATCATAAAAAGAAGGGAATTCTGGATCCGCTCAACTATTTTGTCAACTAAAGTGCATGCTACGTGCAGATTAACTCGTGCAATGGAAGGCACTGCGGAGATACATTCACAGGACCCAATAGACCCAACAAGCCTCAAATTTGGACTGAGAACTGGAGTGCTCAGTAAGCGTACAACTATTGATCTTGTTTGCGAATTAGTAGTATACTTCAGTTTAGTTCTTGGCTTCCTGTGCTAATGCAAATTCGATCACAATGTTCCGTGTCACTTCAGGTTTAGAGTATTTGGCGACCCCCCATCACAAAGATCAGCCGAAGACATGGCATTTTCGGTTGCTCGTTGGTTCTCAAAGAATGGAAGTCTAGTCAACTACTATATGGTAGGAAGTTACCTAAATCTTTCCTATTGAGTTCAGTATGTTATTTTGTGAAGCGTATTAATCGATCATGCTACTTTTGTAGTACCATGGTGGGACAAACTTTGGTAGAACTGCTGCCTCATTTGTAACAACTCGCTACTATGATGAAGCTCCTCTTGATGAATTCGGTGGGGCTTGCGGTCTCAATCTCTGATGTTTCGAGAAAGTAAAATCATTTCTATGCAGCTAACTGGGCTTCCTTTCATGGATTGCAGGTCTGCAGAGGAACCCAAAATGGGGTCACCTCAAGGATTTGCACAGAGCTCTCAATCTCTGCAAGAAGGCTCTACTTTGGGGCACTCCTGGTGTTACAATATTGAATCCTAACGTAGAGGTGAGCATCAGAACAAATATTTTACATCCTGCCATTTCAAGAGCACTTCCCAACCAAAATATTCTGTGATTTTCTATTTTGCAGGCCCGATTCTACGAGCAACCCGGGACAAAAAATTGTGCTGCTTTCTTGTCCAACAACAACAGCAGAGCAGCACAAACTGTTACCTTTAGGGGTGAGGAATATCGCCTGCCTCCACGTTCCATCAGCATCCTCCCTGATTGCAAGACCGTGGTTTATAATACTGTGACGGTAATATTCCTTATCGTTTTTCCGTCTTTGGCAATAATTTCCCCATATCTTCACTTGGAACTCATATTCTCAGTCGTCTAAGACAGATTGTGTCGCAACACAATGCAAGAAACTTTGTGAAATCCGAGAAAGCAAGCAAGGACCTTAAATGGGACATGTTCTCAGAAGTCATTCCAAACCAGCTTCCAGTGACATCCAAGACCCCAAAGGAGCTCTATGGCTTGACTAAAGACGTCACTGACTATGCTTGGTACACCACAACGTAAGTATTTCCCTTAACTAGCCGGCAGGCAGTACGATCTCGTTCACAGCCTCTAAAACGGGAGTTACATTGTACGCGTTATACTGCAGTAGAAGCTGACATATATGCGTATTTCTCATTCCAGCGTTGAAATTGAACCTCGTGACTTACCATTTAGAAAGGATATCACCCCAATTCTGAGGGTGGCAAGTCTTGGCCATGCAATGGTTGCATTTATAAATGGAGAATATGTAGGTAAGTGCGTATACTTAATTTTCTGTATCACAAAGACTTGCGTGCAACCAGATTTATGCCCAGCTTCGAAGTATTCCCAAATAACTAAAGCCGATAACTATTTAGGATCGGCACATGGAAGCCAAATTGAGAAGAGCTTTGTCCTCCAGAAATCTGTCAACTTCAGGCCTGGAGTAAATCACATTGCGCTTCTGGGATCTCTTGTTGGACTTCCTGTAAGGAGCTTCTTATCATAACTAACGTACTTTTGGATCTTTGATGATTACTTCAAGAGGACAAAGCTAACTATGAATTGCATTTTTTTTTTCTTCATTATATATAGGATAGTGGAGCCTACATGGAGCATAGGTATGCAGGGCCTCGTGGTACTTCAATTCTAGGCTTGAATACTGGAACCCTCGATATATCATCGAATGGTTGGGGCCATCAGGTTCGAACTAGCTTCATGTAGAAAGATACTAAATCTAATCAAATACTGAAATTTGCATTCAACAATAAAATGATAGAAAATGATTGATATTCGTGACACGGTGCTCCAATTTATAGGTCGGTTTGTCTGGAGAGAAGATTCAAGTGTACACAACGAAAGGAGCCAAGAAGGTGCAATGGACAAGAGTGGGGAAAGAGGGGGGACCTCCTATGACATGGTACAAGGTAATAATGAAGCAATTATTTTGTTTGCATCAATCTTTGAATTCACATAATTTTAGTAAATATGCTTGAGACTTCACTAAACTTGTTATGGTCCGTATGTGCTCTTGGCGCAGGCTCACTTTGATGCCCCTGAAGGAGTTGACCCAGTTGCTGTCCAGATGACTGGCATGAGCAAGGGTACAATTTTTGTCAATGGAAAGAACATTGGCCGACATTGGCTATCTTACCTCTCTCCTCTTGGCCAGCCTACTCAATCAGAGTAAGCTTACACTCTGTTTTTCTTTTTCTTTTTTTTTATTATTTATTTTAAACTCGGCAAAACGATCTTGAGATTATATACATGAACTAAAGCCTCTATTTTTCAATATAGGTACCACATTCCGAGATCTTACCTGAAGCCAACGGGTAATCTGATAGTTATCTTGGAGGAGGAAAGAGCAAACCCTGACAAGATTGAGATTGTGACGGTCAACAGAGATACAATATGCAGTTACGTGACTGAGTACCATCCACCAAATGTGAGGTCCTGGGAGAGAAAGAAGAACAAGTTCCGCTCTGTAGTGGATGATGCTGAACCAGCAGCTCACTTGAAGTGTCCAAATCACAAGAAGATTGTGGCTGTGGAATTTGCAAGCTTTGGTGATCCTTATGGCGCTTGTGGAGGCTACACTCTTGGAAACTGCTCTTCACCAGTTTCCACGCAGGTCGTTGAACAGGTAACATCTTGCTTTCCCCTTAATTATAACATTATTATTATTATTATCTTATTTGCTCCAAATCACTGAATGGATCTTTCTCTGAACATGAATTTGAGCAGCTTTGCTTGGGAAAAACTTCCTGCGAAGTTCCTATTAAGAGAGAGCTTTTCCAAAAGAAGAAAGATGAATGCCCTGACATCGAAAAGACACTAGCGGTTCAAGTGAAGTGTGACACAAGGGTAAACTAGAGTTACATCAGATGTATATCTAAAAAGGTGGTTGTAATGATGGGTTCGAATGTGATTTAGATAGAGCTTCGTGGTGATTTTTAAGTATTCAAACCCATTATTTGTAACTCCCTCTTTCGCAGTTCTTCCATTCATCAATTTATAAGTTGTGGAGTTTTTCGAGTAGCTTTTTCAATTTTCTCCGTCAAAACAAAAACTTGCTTTCTCAAAGATAGTCTAATCTGTTATTTCTTTTCTTTTCTTTGCTTTTTCTTTTTTTTTTTTTTTAAGAAAAAGAAAACAAAGAAAGAAACGAAAGACAAGATTGTTTGTCTGTCTGTTTTGGGCCCAAAACAAACTTGTGTCCAAAAACCCAAAATCGAGGCCCAAATCCACTTATGGAAGAGCCTGAATCCTTGAAAAGCTCATTAGAGAGGAAAGGTGAAATGGGCTTTAAGAGAAATGGAAGCCCAATCATTAATAGAGACATTTGGGAAAATGGCTTGCAGCAGCCCGCTTCTTGGCGTGTGCAAAGATAGTAAGATTTATTTTTTGTTTTTCTTTGGTCAATGTGGAAGACTAGAAGTCTACAATAAGTAACAACTAAAACAAAGATGAAAGAATTATTTTATGCGAAGTTGCTGCTTGTAAACCTTTTGGGCTTTGTGATGTTATCGGCTATGCTGCCTTGAGCCCACAGAGTCTCAGACAACGTGCAATATTAAACACAACGCAGCCTTATCCCTGCCGCTACACGAGCCCTACCAGCAACCTAGCCCAATACCAGCCTTGTCGCGTTCATAGACAAAATCCAAATGAAGGGAACATAAAAATTGAAAACATGGTCGATTTTCGTCCAGTCTAGCAAACTTCAAATTCCAACTTTATCAAAATGCATGCATCTGGAGTTGGCATCGAACATTAGCCTCTCGTAAAGCTTATATCTATAAAAGCAACTCCAGAATGTCCTTTTATTTTTTCTTTTTCTTTTTTCTCTCCTTTTACCTGTGTAGCCCAGACATTTATGCCTAAGGAAATACAAAAATTAGCTGCAGATAACATGGTTGTGGCTTATTTTCTAGGATGGCATAGAAAATGAGACAAATGCAGGGAAGACAATTTCGTTTTTCAGCTCTCTCTCTCTTTCCGACTAGAAGTTAGTCCTCGATTACTGTGGCTTAGACCATTGGAAAACTAGTATACGTCTAGCACCCTAGAGCGAGAGCAATTGGCCTGCCTTTCCCATTACGGCATTACCCCATTGGTGAGAGCAATTGGTATTCCATGAGCAAATACGTAGCACTACATAACTTTTCTGCAGTTACATAAAGTGCATGCCGTGTAAGTTGCCGTATATGTACATTGTGATTTGTGAAGATGCAATCTTTAACAGAATTTGGCGCGGGTCTAGCAAAATATGGCCCCCTCACAATTTAGACGGAGTGAGTGAACCCAAGCATAGGGCATTTCCTAGCAACCTCCTAGCAATGCTGTTAACAATCGCCACAATATATGCTACCGTCTATTTTTCTCACTTTCTTTTTATGGGATTGTTTTTAATCGCAAATTTTAATTTGTTATAATTTACCTGGACTGCTACCAATTCTTGCATCTAAGAAAATGCCGACGCCTCTCCCACTGGGACGACAAAACAGTTGTACTGGGTCTGATCCGGTTACACTGGTCTACATATCAGCCAATTCTGTGCATCGTGTCTTTGTTGTGAAGTTATCATCCTCCCTCCGCCCTCCCCAGTACCTAGTTATGTGATCATGCATTTACTCCTACAATTCTGAGACTACAAGATTCAAAATTGACTAAAGGTGATAAATTTTCAGATTATTCTGATTTTCTTAAGTATAAACCATTTAAGCATAGAGTGCAGTGCACAATTATTACTCGTGTGCCTTGCGCGGTAATTTAGACTATGAAGTTTCGCACTCTAAAGAGACAATATTTTACTTACGTTTATTAGGAGGAAAAATATCCCGAGGGGCTCCTTGTTTTTGTAGAGATCTACTGACGGGATTGTTATTTGCATTGAATACTCGCCCAATTCTAGAAATCGTATGAGCAGGGTGCAAGGGATTGAAGATTAAAACGAAAAGAAAAAAAGCAATTTACCAAATCATCATCATCATCATTAAATGAGATACATGCAGCGATATAAGGAAAAATTGAAGATTTCCTATTTATTTACAAGCAATTAGCAGCACCTGAACAAGTGCTCGGACTGTTCCCTCTTTACAGCATGAGAAAACGGCGATCCAACCTCAGACAATTTATCTGATGTTTCAGGGAACCAAAAAAAAAAAAGAATCCTATCAATGAGGTCGAAACCACCAAAAAAAAAAAAAAAAAACATGGCAACAGATTAGGACAAAAGGAAGTTAGCTAGGTACAGATCCCATCCCGCCCACTTAACATAATGTGACAAGACAGCCTCAACAAAAAAATTTAGAAACTGACCTTGTTCAATGGCACCTGAAAATCTAGAGGAGCCAAAAATAAGCCATTATTGAGCAGAAAAGGTGTTTACTTCCAATGTCAAATTTACAGCATGAACGAGTTCGTTACCCAGCAAGATTCACAGTTCTGACTAATTAGCCAGAGCTCATGACAGATCAAATGAACCCTGTCCTTCACTGATTGCATAGAGCAGTTTCTTGTGCATTATTTCCTGTTTAACAAAAAATAAAAAATAAAAAATTAGCAATAAAGAATGCAAAAACAACATGATGACTGAAGATCCTTGTATGAATGACAAGAAATTATTTTCATATCCATCTCTGCACCACATACGGTACCTTGGTGGAGTAAGGAGGAAGCTTCAAGTAATTAGCACAAGTCATGACACTAGGCAAGTCATCGTCAGCTGATTCTGAAGGCCCAGTTCCATTTAAAGCCACATTCCCTGCAGATGAAGGGTGCTGCATCCACACATGCCATGTTTACGCACATCAGAGAAATTTAGTACCAAACTTGATAACTTCTAACAAGGATTAATAAAATGCAACTGGTCATAAGTTGCTTGGAAAATGCCACCAACATGCATAAATGATGCTGCCAATGTTACTGCCTCACAACGAACTCTATTGAAAGAGGCAGAACAGCAACAACAGCTCAAAATATCAGAGAGAGAAAGAGAGAGTTGAAACATTATACGCCTCTAACCCAACCTCTCAATTTTAACTAAAAGAAAAGGGGCCCAAAATAACTCCCTGCCCACACCTCCCCTTCAAAAAATAAAAAATAAAAAAATAAGTCAGAACCAATTATGCCCCAATACAGGAAAATAACAATTCAACAACACATTCTCTGACGGATAATAAGGCAAAACTTTTTATGAGGCATTTCACCATACCTTTCTCACAATTGTCAATTTTGGATTCAGCACTGCCAACCCACCAGGAGGCAACCTAGGTGCACCAGTTACAAACTGGCAAAAGGCACGTTGCTGCTCTGCTGTAAATTCTCCCATAATCTCAAGTAACTAAAAACAAGACACCAAATCCATCAGCACTGAGTATAAAGTCAAAGAAATGCAACTAAAGTCAGGGTAGAAATCATACATTAATAATGCAAGGACTCTTGGCAGTGTACCCATGGTCGAATTTTATATGATCAACAAGGGTCTCAGGCTGCATAAGTGGAAGAATCTTAGAATAATGTTGGACACGGAATCAAGTCATGTAATGCATAGACTACACAAATAAATATGAGATTACCTCCCACAATTCTCTACGCCCACAGAGCAAATAGTCCAATTCCAGCGGTGTAAATATTTGCAAGGATGATATGTCAAATACCTAAACATCATGCAGCACAAGAATAAGCAATTAAAAGGAAGACAAGCATAAGGTATCCAAAGATCAAATATTAGATAAAATGCATATGCAACAAAAATGGATAAGCAGAGACGATTGCCTACTGGACCCTTTAGACGATGGTCCATGGACACCATTGGGAGGCTTTATAGGCTCAAACATTACAAAGGTCCATTAAAACATAAAAGATAAATCGAATTCCAAGCTTTTCCAAGATACAGAACACATTTCACCTGATTAAACCCAGCCCTAAATGCTTCCATCTGCCGCATAATCCCAGCCTTCACTGTTGCATCAACTACCAAGGATATGTATTCCTCAAGGTTATTGACATCAACCTGGAGGTTATATTGCAAAAACAGGGGGAAAAACTCAAAAAATGCAGTGGCAAGAAAAGCATTCAAAATTACAAAATTATTTAGGCTTTGAAAACATTTCATACACTTTCATCTCCAGGCTTCACAAGGTACTCTGGATATCCAGGAAGAGTAAAATCCAAGCAAAGATCTTCAACTGGGGTCCCCCGAAAATGTAAATCAAGATTTGCATCACAACTATCACCCCTTGATTCCGAATGATGTTTCCGACATACAATAGCATGCAATCCTTGCAGTACCTTCCCAAATTCAGAGTCAAAAGAGATAATATCATACAGATCGAGCTCCTGCAATAAATTGACGGCATAAATATTTAGATCATAAACAATTTTAAAACTTATCAACAATGCATCCAATGAAGACAAGCTGAAATAAGCTTACTTGACCAAGCACAAGCTTGTAAAATGCCGTTGAAAGTGGCAGGTCCAAAAGCCTTCCATCTTGGAGAGCTTTGGCCATCACACATCCAAGTAGACGGAAATACTCAATAACCTTATAAAACTGGCTACCCTCGGAAAAATCAGCATTTGGAGGCCAAGGACAAGGAAACAAACCAAGTGTAGCTTGGACAAGATCCCCATCACTCGCAACGCCATTTCCACCCTTGTCATCATCTCCATCAATTTCCATTAAGTGTTTGTCTGAAGATGAATTTGACCGCCACATTCCAAGTGCAATTTTTTGTAGGTCGTGACTTAAAAGTGTATAAAACTCCAATGTAGGACCCAACCCAGTACCCACTTCACCGAAATATTCCACTTCGAGCACAGCTTTCTGGCTAGAATACATTTCCATCACTTTTGCAGCAGAATCCAAAATGCGGTTTCGGGAAACACGGACCTTCTGCCGCTGTAACCTCCCAACCCTTACCTCTCTTTCATTTGCTGATGCATGACCATCAGCACCCTGCTGTTGCTGTAGACGATATAATGCACGAGACAACCCAAATGCAGTTGAATAGAAGTATTGTCGTCGCGTCTCAAAAGGAAACAAAAATGGACATGCCTTTGTCAATTGGGAACACCATGATGGAAGACTCCCACTGCACAATGCAAGGGCATCCTGGAGTTGTCGAGCTAATTTAGGAGTGAGCTTACTATTAATGAACTCTTCAGCAGAGACCCTTACACCAGTTGTATTCAGCTCATCCAAACTCAAGATTTTCCCCTCAGCAAAATTGTCAGAAACTAACTGGGCTCTAAGACGAGGTGCGAGATGGTTCAAGCCCTCTAGTACACGCAGCAGTGCCAATATGTTATAAGTAGGATTAGATTTCTCCAGATCACAAGGAAGTTCCCCTTGCACAATGCTATCCAAAAGTGATGTACGATGCAACCGAGAATCAGAATTACAACTGGAAGAAGAGATAGCTTTTGTGGACTTCGATGTACTGGTATAATTTAAGCTGCCAGCTGATCCCCTATCAGCTTGGCCATCTGCCCTCTGGTACGTGATTGTATATATATCACCCCAAAGCCTGCTTCCATCACTGGATATGAAATCACTGCCACCATATCTGTCATCCTCTTCTTCATCCAAAGCAAGCTGACGCTGAATGGCCTGATAAATTGTCAAATGCCTGTTTAGCTGCTTTCCACCAGCCATAAAGATTAACTTAGGGGGATCATTGGAGCTACCAAACAGTGGTCTTCCTTGTCGATCTCTGCCTCCCCTGATGCCTCGACCATTAGCAGATCCTAGACCAACCATTGCAGCAGCTGCAAATGACATAGCGCCTCTTGGGCCATAAGAGCTACCACTCCTAAAATCAGTAGAATCTGAGCTTCTAACAGTAGCAGCTCTACTACTAGAACCAGAAGCAGGGTTAGATTGTCCATCATTTGTCGCTGATGCATCATTATCTTCAGCTGCATCACCTAATTTTACATCATGAACTTTTTCGGGCATGCAAACAGGGAGCGAATCATCCCTTAGCACCTGGGAAAGCCAACCGAAACCAAATTAGCTAATTGAGGGAGAAAAGTACCTTAATTTGGCGATCATTTTATAGACTGTAATCAGTTAGTCTTCTTGGTTCAGCAAGCACTTATTGATTATTGAAAATTCTAATCATTTAGGCAGAAAACTGCCAAATTTTTTATAACCATGGAAAAAAGGGGGCAGAGAGATCAAAAGGGGAAAAAGAGGTAGAAAGATTTCCTCTCAGGGGGGTGGGTGAGGGAGGGGGACAAGCTACATCTCTATCAACAGAGGAATTCAAAGAACATACATCTTCACGGTCATCATCATCATCAGAGATGTCATCATCCTCAATCACCAATGCATCATCAATCTCCACAGGAGATATTTCTAGTCCGCCATCCTATCAAAAACCCACAAGAAAATCATAAGAGAGTTGATGTGTTAACATTCCTTTAGAAGATTAGAGGGATAATACACTTGAACAGCTAACAAATAAAACAAGGCTCCAGCTGCAAAAGCCCACTTCTCAAGCCAAAACCAATCACTTAAAACAATTCCTAGTAACACTTGATTCACATAAAACCAATCCCCAACAGAAACCAAATTAAAAACAGGCTACCTCAGAGCTGGAATCCCCATCGGCAGGTTTCATCGCTGCATCTTTATCTAATGCTGCTCTTCTACGAGTGGCATTTCTGGTTTGAGGTCCTTTGGGTTCCTCCTGGGCAGGCTTCAAAACAGCTTTACCCTTTCCCTTTAATGAGATTGTGCTTTTCTCCTGCACAGGATCCTTTGTAGCAGCATTTCCTATGTTAACAGATGTTCTTGATCTTGAAGAATGACGACGAGTGGTAGTGTTAGGAGTGGAAATAGATGGAGATGATGCCCCAACTCCAGCCATTGCTGTCCCCAGCTCAGAGTTTCCTGCAGATGCTGAGGGCTTTTGACCAGATTCAGCTCGCTGAACTCGGGGCCAAAGAAATTCCTCAACAGCTGTTAAACTTGCCAATGGATCAATAAGTACGACATTGGAAGAATAATCACGGAGAGATTTTTCTCCTTGGGCGCGACAAAGACACAGCTTAAATGGCTGAGACAATGCACTCAACCCAGAAGAGAGACGACCACTTCCACCAGACGACCTAGATGAATGGCTCAAGACAACAGGAAAACGCTCCAAGGATGACAAAGCATTTTGTAGCTTCTGAACTAAGACAATCATTGGAGCTCCCTTCCCTCCACTAATGCCGGACGGAAGGGCAAGAGCAACAAATGACTTAAATCTTCTAAGTGCTTGCTGGTGAAGTTTGGGGAGGTTAGCTTCCAAAATTCTCTCCTTGGAGAAGTAACCGCAAGAAAAGTAATTCAGCAAAGCCCCCACAACACCACTACCAATGAACTCAAATGTGGACACACCATCCCCTTTACTTAATTCATCCAGCATTTCAGATATCACACCTATCAAGTACTCTTCCTTATTGGCAGAATTATCAGCAAGGCGAGACCCAAAGGCTTTAGATTTCCCTTTTGCTTTGGTCTTCTGGTCATCAACACCGGCATTCAATTTCTTGCAAAGGTCCTTCAAACGTAAAAGATCATCAGTAACCCCAGCTTCTGAAGTCCCCAGATCCGAGGGAAAGTACTTATCCTTAAAAGCTTTAGCACGCGCACTAACAGTCATGCGAAGATTGGAATTAATAGCTGGAATATCAATGGAACTTGGAGGTGATCCAACATTTGCTGAAACTGGATTCTTAGATTCCTCGGAAGAATTTACTTCCAGATTTGCATTACCACTACGGCGTTTGTAACGCCTGGAACGTGAAGACGATCCAGGTATGGAATCATTATCCTTCTCGGCCGAAGATTCTTGAGCTGTTGCAGTGTTTGGACTTCCTACTGAAATAAGTTGATCCACAGCATGAACAACACCTTCTCTAACAAACATTTTAGAAAAAGTTCCAGGAAGTTTTTCCATAAGAATCTCAGCAATTTGAAGGGAAGGAACCAAGACATGTGGATCCTTCCATGCTAACACACCAGCTAAGAAACTGAGAGAAGAAATCATAACCGTAAGTAAATATTTTGACTGAGCACTGATGAAAGCATGCCAAGAGATCATACACAGATCTAATTGTGTACCTAGATATGTTTGTCACATTTAACAAAGATTTAATCATCTCTGCACTGCTGAAGTACATCAATTTCCCAATCACTGAAAGACATTTGTGCCGAACAGGGCTGTTGACACTGGAACCATAGATCTGCACAACATACAAATGATGCTACAATGAAGCAAACAAGAAACAAAATTCTAGACAAATGATACGCATGGTAAATCCACCCAACACTAACCTGTATCATCACAGGTAGAAGATCCATACCAAATTGCTGCAGAAGCTCTGGCTGATCACTTAGTAGTTTCTCTCTAGTTGAAACCTCAAGCACATTTCCATTTGCATCATCTTGTTTAGCAGAACTGCTTGAAGGAGACTTTTTTGCAACAGATCCTTTCACAAATACATTAGAGGTGAGAGGAAGGGAGATTGTTCCTTGAGGAAGTGGGGGAAGAAGCTCATTTGTGAGATTGACAATCTCAAAAATCTGTGAAGCAAAATAACAAAACCAGAAAAGTTTAAACATGTACTCCGGAATTTAAAAAAAAAAGTGTATGCTGGAATAGTTAGCCCATTGATGTTGTTATGGAAAACACCAAAAAAAAAAAAAAAAAGATCAAAGATAAAAATTTAAAAGAACAAAAATTAAGGAATTAAAGACGTTTAAATAAAGCAAATGGTGTCAATTCTAACTTGAGAGAATCGTGAAAACACAAAACCGAAAGTGCTTTTGCGTAAATGTTAGGAATGCACAAGATACATTTAATTACAAAGGCAAAAATCAAAAGCTGATCAGCACAACAAAAGTCCCACTTGGCTAGGCCCCTTTTAATAGCATAAAAAAGTAAGGGAATTCAAGATATATTCATGTTGTATGTCCTTAATGAACTTAGAACTGAAACCTGAATAGAAATAGGTCTACCCAAAAAATAATTTTGAAATATGGATCCCTAAAGTAAAGAAATAGATGACAAAAAAAAAACACTAGCGCATCAAAAAGCAAATATTATGCAGAAAGTGGTGCAGCACATCATATTCCAGGGCTCGAGCAAATTTCTTCAAATAGTACGAAGGAAACAGACCCAGCCATTGTAATCGGCAGGAATTAAAACCAGTATAACAAGAAGCAAGTACCTGCTCTGAAGGTCTACTTAGAGCCGGAGGAAAAGATGAGTTAGCAGAAACACCAGAACCTGATAATATATCCTTAAGAATGCCACTGATTCCAAGGAGAAGTAGAGTTTTGGCTCCTAGTGGGGACCCACTTGCACAAGTGGACAGCAATCGGATTAGACCCTGGCATAAATGACGTCAGACAATGGCAGACTCAATGAAAACAAGCATAAAACTTAAAGCTGCAAGCAGTGACTGCTTTTACCGTATACGTTGGTGGGCTAAGAGATGCCTGTCCACCTCCAGAATTGCTGGTGGAAATAAGGGAGGCAGCTTGCGTGACTAGTCCATGATTACATAGTTCGTCTAATTTGTCTGGATATGAAGCAAAGGCTTCAGCAATCCGAGTCAAACAAACCGAGGCGTGCTCCAACACCTACAAAAAGTGAAAATAGGATGTCGCCAAAGAAGCCAACAAGGCATTTGTTGTTGTTTGCTCTGACAAAGCAAAACCTTACCTTTGCATCATGGTACTGAAGAAGATTAGTCAACAAAGGAACTGCCTCCATCACAAAGTCAGCCGCATCTGATGGGAGTTTCTTGCACATGTTTGCAGCAGTGGATAATGCTACTCGCTGAAAGCATAAATAGCAAGAAACTCAATAAAAAAAAAATACAAGAAGTCTATGAGACTATGGTCACTGCACACACATAGCAAGATTATATGGAAAAATTAAAGAACCCAGTTACCTGAACGCCGGTAGAGAAGAAATCCAGGTATGAAAGGACTGCCATCAGAGCACCAGCTCGCAGACATGCAGTTGGATGCTCCTGAGAAATTTTCTTCAATGCTTGCAAAGACTGTTTCCATAACACCAACCACAAATCTCAGTTATAAGCATAGACACATTTAGTCAAGGCAATTTAACACCTTCTACATAATAATGCAAAACCAGGGCAGACAGCAACTAGTTAATCAGTATATGATTAATGATATTTATCAAATGAAAATATAAATGTCAACATTTTACCAATCAAAACAGCTTTCAAACGAACCTGTTCAGCCAAGTCCATATATTCAATTGTAAGCAGCCTCGCAACAAAGCATGGTACAGCACTGTAATGTACTACAGCAGCACATGATGAAGGCAACACGTCACATAAATGAGTGATTGCCCTAGCTGCAAGCAGCATAATATCTGGATTGTTCTCGTGATTCAGCAATCCAACCAGCACTGGCACGAAAGAATCCACGGAGAAAGTACTCAGAGATTCCTCGGTTCCAATTGACAGCATATCACATAGCTGCGTTAGAGCCTCCACCTGCTTCCCTTCTTCTCCGTCAGCTCGCAATCCAGATAAGATTTTCTTGAGCTTACCAGATTGATGCGAGGATGATGCAGATGGCATCCCCGAAGAAGGTAAGAGATCATCCAGGCCAGCACCGAGCTTACGCAATAGGCCCTGGAGTGCACTGCTTGCTGAGGTTAAATTCTGGTGAAAAGTTCCTATTCCGCCACCTTCACTGTCGTTATCATCCTCATCGTTTGGGTTATTATCACCGGAGTCCATATTTAACCGTAGGCTATCCCTATCTCTATCCCTATTCTCTCGAACCCTAACCTCGTGTTCTTTCTCTTTACCTTTATCTGAGGAGGATTCGTTTCTGGCACGGCGGGTACGGGTGGAGGACTCCACAGGGGTGGTGGGGTCCATAGGAGTATGATGAGAACGAGTGAGGCGAGAGCGGGTGGTAGGAATTGAAGGAGCGGCGGAGACGGTGGCGGAGGTCGAGGAGGAGGTGTTAGCGGCGGGGGCGGTAGCAGGGGTGGAGAGGCGGGCGCGCTTGTGAGAACGGGTGGTTGGACGAGAGGAGGAAGATGCAGGGGCTGTTGAGGAGGCCTCCGCCCGCTTGCGGCTCCGAGTTTCCATACAAGAACCAAACCCCCCGATCAAATCCGCGGTCGCGATCACGCCGCACCGGATCGCGAGACAACCCTCTGCATCTGACTCTCACGGAATCAAAAACCCTTAAATAGATTAAATATCAAGAACCAGCTCTTTCTTTTCCCTTTTTTTCCCCCCAAAAACCAGAACAGACAGCAACAAAAACCCCCAATCCGAAACCCTAGAATTCAAGCTCCCGGTGAGCGATTGCAAAGGTAATTAAATAGAATTGACTGGCCAATTTGAGAGCGAAAGGCAGACGAAAGACAGAGGGAGTAGGGAGGAGGTGGAGGAGAGAAACCCTAGAGCGACGACTTGGCTTAATGGGGCAGAATGGGCCGGCCAGAGTGTGGGGGAGAGAGAGAGAGAGAGAGAGAAGGGAGAGACTCTGTTCGGTTTTTCTATTTTTATATGCTTCGCATTCGCTTAAAAGTGACTGCTGTTTGTTTCGTGATTGTCCGACTACAAAAGCTAACATTTTGGGTTGACGCGGGCGCTAGGCGCTGACATCAATCCTTCTCCGCTGGCTCCGCCTCCTCCGGGGAATGGTTTTCTTTTAATTTATTTATTTACTTATTGTGTTAATTAATTAATTTTGCCTTTTTTTTTAGTACGTCGTAAACAAATACCTGCACCAGTCTGAATTACCGGGAAAAAAAATGCTACGATTTAAATAACCAGAAGTCTTTGTATGTTTTAATCTGAGTAGTATGCTCTCTTAATGATAACAGATTGTTTAATCTGAGTAGTATGACTTTTGTTAAACTTTAACATTGATTGATATCGAAGTATTAGATTTGGATATGGGACCTTTAAAATTAAGGTCTAAGCATCAGAGGTTTTTCATTTTATTTGTGTCTTGTCCAATAAATCCAATCAGAAAAAAAAAAAAAAAGTCGAAAATTAGTTAGGAGAAATTTGTTTTTTTTGGTCATCAGTTTGAGTCACATAACTGGCTTGATTGTTCGGCTATGGTATGCCCAAAATTCAGTAATAATAACGAGATCAGCTTCTGGCTTAAAAAAAAAGGTACCTCAAAAAATTCTGGCATAAGTGGTCAAAATTAAAGATGGTTCTTCACTTTGGATCTTATATATTTATATATGCCTTTTTCGACGCTATAATGACATAAAATAAAAAAAATCGTTGTGCTGTAGTAATCTGAAATCGACCGTCGTGGTTAAGTAGACCAGGCGTACTATACTATACATCTACACGTAGAAAGGTACGCGTACCATTTTCTCATCAATGGAGGTGAAAAGCCAGCGGTTCGCTTTTGTACGAAAACAAGGTTTTATAGGTGTGTTTGGAATTGTAATTATTTTTAAAATTTTGATAATTTAAATTAAATATAATTTTATAATATTTAATATGTTATAAATTTTGTATTTGATGAAAGTACATTATTATTTAAATTTATACTTTTAAAATATAATATCTTAATATAATAAAAAATACAAAAATTGCACCGTAATTTAATTATTTTTTAAAATAATAATTTTTATTAGTATATAAAATAAATATTATTTAATTACATTAAAAATTTTATAATTGTTTTTTATTTTATTAATTTTTAAAAAATAATAAAAATAATTACTAAATAATTAATTATTTGTATTTATTATATGTGTATTTTGTCATTATTAATTTATTAACTACAACAACAAGATTTAACTGTAATTTCAAACAGATGCAAATAAACATGGTAAGAATGCCAAGTAGATCCAGCCGCATTCACGGCGTTGGAATGTGGAGTTTGTTCCTTGTGGGCGGGCTTGGGGGTATTTCCACTTTGTTAGCGCTTTTACTCGCCCGCTGGCTTAGTGGGTGCACGGTGGTCGGTTTGGCTAGTGGAAGGCAACGCTGGGAACGACAGGAAAATACTGACACCGGCTTTTCTTCTTCTCTCGTTGATAAAATAGGACCGCCAATGCAGAGCTGCACAGGCAATGAACAAGCCAACTACAAGGTACCCCTATTATTAAAATAAAAGAAAATAAAATAAACTATAAGGTACCCCGGCACTGTGTAAATCAACAAGTGCTGGAGCGAGTTCGGGAATTGTAACTGGTCTTGCTTTTCCAGGCCTTCTCGACACAATTCCTCGCAAAGATTACCGTTAGCGGGTTACGCTGAAAAAACTTCCGAAATGGACATGTTAAGCCTATGAAGACACCATATTGGACCGAAAACTCCACGGACTTCATGACCCAAACCATTCAACCTGTTGAGAGGACTTAACGAATGGCAACTATTATGGTCATTGCCCATAAAGTCTAATGGTATTTGAACTCTTCGATGCTTAGTCATACAGATAAAATAAAATAAAATAAGAAAAAGAAACTATACGATTGATATATATACAGAGAGAATTATAAATAATTAATAAAATGATATAAATATTATTATAATAATACAAGTGGTGAGTTAATAAAACAATAATAAAATTATATTATTTTATTAAATATATTCAATTATATTCGTCAAACTTATATCTATAGTTGCTTCTGTGAAAAGGATTGTTCAGAGAAGCAAAAAGAAAAAAAGGTAAGAATCCGTAAAAAGGTCATGAAACGATTATTGCCTATAAAAAAGTAAGAGAGAAAAATTCCGCAGAAGGAAGCTGATGTGCAACTAAGAAAATGCGAAGAAGATAAACTGGTACGAAGATATCGAGCGGCTTTCCCAATCACCATCACCTACCACATCAAATGATTGACTTTCCGTTAAGGTGCTGACAATAAACTAGAATAAAGATCCTATTGATTTAGAAATGCAACGGATGAAAAGACATCATTATTCATGGTAGCCCTTGGCTAATCGACTAAATGATGGAGGCAAAATAGGTATTTCATCTCTGTTGTCGGCATCGGCAATCCTTGCTGTCAAGAGGGAAAATCAGGAGAAGCCTCCTCACCAAGAGTCAGACACGTGTCCAACTTTTTGAAACGCCCCATTCAATTCGAAGAAGCCATTCCCCCCTTCCCCGAGCCCGCTACACGCAACCCGCTCGCCTTTTTCAATGGACCCCACAGGTGGCGGATGCCTCGAGTGGGAAAACAAAGCACATTATAACGTTGTTTGCCTTTAAAGCGAAACGGGAAAGAGTGATCGTACGGTGGGAAAGCCCCCCCGAGCAAAATCGCTTGGTCGCCGTTAAACGGCTACTTCTTTTCTCTAAGTCAACAGAGCCGAGGATCAAATTCAGCGATCTCACAATCACATAATACCACGTCAACATATCTGAAAAAGAATTTTAAAATTTAAAAATAAAAGAAAGCTTCAACGTCCCATACTTGACCGAAACGCTCCGCCAGCATTTCTTTTCTCTCGCTTGGCTTCCCTCCAAGGCTCCACCGAGTTTACCAAAACGACGTGATAGCAACGAAGATCCGTCGAGGACAAATCAGTCTTTTTGTGTCTCTCGTTTTTAATATTCACGGTGGGCGCGTGATCTGAGAAGTCGAGGAGATTTGGATGATGAGCTTTCTTGGAAAATAATATAATAATACTGGGATTAATTGGTAAGCTAGAGAAAACGAGACGGTATTTTTATCGGACTCGAGGCTGTTTGGCTGGCCAGAAACTGAGGAGAATTGTGGAAAATGGGGCTCTTGAGCACGATCCTCGGTTTTTGCGGATTTGGAGTCGGGATTGCGGCGGGGATCGTGATCGGCTATTTCTTTTTCATCTACTTCCAACCCTGCGATGTGAAGGCAAAGTTTCCATGTCTCTCTGCTCTTGCCTTTGATCTGATGCCAATTTGTGTTGCCTCCTCCATTCGTATTTCCTTGCACATTTACGTGTACACGGAGACATTACCATGCTTTTGGTTGCTTAGAATCTTAGAGGAGGAGGAAAAGAATATGGCCATATGTCCACCCTTCTATCATTACCATCATCATTATTTTAATTATCCCAATTTAAATAGTAGCAGATAAATGGATTTGAAATTTTGAGGATATTGATTTCCTTGTTCTGTTTGGTTGTTTAAGACGAATTTAGGAGTGGCTGCTCGATTATGGTTCAAAGTGGTTCGACAGCTCTGGGTGGCATTTTAAGTGAAATATAAAGCGATGGAAATTTGCCTTGGTTCTGAGTTTAGAGATCTCTAGTGTCGATTTGTTTTTTTTTTCTTCTTCTTTTGAATGTTGCTTGGATTGCTTCCTTTGACAGGATCCTGAGATTCGACCTTTGGTTGAGCTAGACTCAGACGCTTTGCAACGTATGCTTCCTGAGGTGCCTCTTTGGGTGAAAAATCCAGACTATGATCGTGTAAGCGAGTCTGCTTTTTTATTTCGGGTGCAGACATTGGCTTTTGCTTTGGCAAACTTACTTACTGCTGTTTCTGATATTGTGTAGATTGACTGGCTAAACAAGTTTATTGGGTACATGTGGCCTTATCTGGACAAGGTTCATTGTCTATCCCACTACTTCTGGTTTTGTCTATTAGCAGCTCATTGCTTCCCACTACATTTTGGTTTTGAATATTTTTGACTCCTGCACTTTGTCCTTAGGCCATTTGCAAGATGGTGGAGAATATTGCAACGCCGATAATTGCTGAGCAGACCCCAAAATACAATATTGAATCAGTCAAATTTGAGAAACTTACACTAGGATCTCTACCACCAACCTTCCAAGGTGAACAGAAATCTAATTTGCTTCTTTACTTAGTATTCCTATTCTTTTACAAGTTCTTGCATGAACAAAGTAATATGGTTGCACATGGAGGCTTTCTAGTTGTTAGAACGTAATTAATAATGCATTAGTTTGCACTGAGATCTGAAGTTGATGTTGTAGGGACACTTTGTCGTAAACCTTTGTGCTTCTGATGGGAAAATGAAAAACTCTGTTTAAAATTTGATTTCATGGTGTTATTATGAGTATATTCCTTCATTTAAGGTTTTCTTTTCTTTTATCAACTATCAACATCAGGGATGATGTTGGAAAATTTGATTGTTAAATATGATTTCCAATTTGTTTCAAAATTTTAAACTTCAATTGTTTCTTTTTTGTGAATCTTGTGGTTATTAGGAATGAAAGTCTATGTCACTGATGAGAAGGAGTTGATTATGGAACCTAGCATAAAATGGGCGGCAAATCCCAATGTCACTGTTGCTGTCAAAGCTTTTGGGCTGAAAGCAACTATTCAGGTTATAGCAGTATTCTATTGTAGTTGTTGGATTCTTCTAGCTGAGAAGGAAAATGTTTCGTTGTACTAATTGTATCTTGGATGTCTGTCTTCGATCATGTTTGTTTCATATAAATGCAGGTGGTGGATCTGCAAGTTTTTGCCTCACCTCGTATAACCCTGAAGCCCTTGGTTCCCAGTTTTCCTTGTTTTGCTAAGATTTTTGTCTCTCTCATGGAGAAGGTTGGTGGTTCTCTTATCTTATGGTAAAATGTAAAAACAAAATTTATTTGTTAGTTCCTCTTTACCCAGAGACTTCCATGCATGAACTATCTTGGTGGCACTAAGTTTTGTGGCATGTGTAGTTCAGTCTGATTTGTTCCCTATTGCTATATTCATAGGTCACATTAGTTTTCAAGCACATTGTTGTTTCGGGTCCTTAGACATTCCAAATCTGATGTTGTCATGTTCAGATAAAAATTTATAGAGGCTCAAAAAAGATTGCAAGAAAAAATTATGTCTGATAGGGTTTTCAGTACCTTTTATTTTGTTTTCATCAGTTTCACATGGCTTCTTGAAGCTTACTCACTTGGATTAACACATCTTTCTTGAATCATTAGTTGTGAGTTGTTTCTGCACCTCCTATGCTTTTAAATATTTACATATTAGTAAAGGTGTTGAAGAAATGCTGAGAACGCAAGTCCCACCAAGTTATTGTGCCAAAGTGTTTTATGGGATTTGCTATCTTGGCTGATTAAGGTATTTAGAATTCCAAAGTTTGTACTTGAGTTCTGTTTTTTAAGCAGGCTATACACTACCAGGTAAAGTTTGATGTGTGGGTGAAAATTTTCTTGCCATACCAAATTTGCTAAATGGTCTTTTGTATGAAATCTTGTTGCTTGAAACCAAAGCTTATGCTTTTATTATGATTCCTATGTATTGATTTTTTGTCTTTTGATCTCGCAGCCACATATTGACTTTGGACTCAAACTCATTGGAGCTGATCTTATGTCAATACCTGGCGTCTACAGGGTTGTTCAGGTGGATACTGCTATTTCTTTCCTTTTCTGATCCCTTTAAACTAAGCCTCTCACCAACTGATTGGCAGCACATTGAGTTCTAATAAATTTACAGTAGCAGCTAGAACCTCTAATAGCTATTTTGAATCTTCTTTGTTTTTTTAATAGTTCTATATTTTCCTTGCAGGAGATTATCAAAGATCAGGTTGCAAACATGTATCTGTGGCCTAGAACTCTAGAAGTAACAATCTTGGATCCTTCAAAGTATGTTTCTATACTATTTTGAGAGTTTCTTGTGAGTTATCATGTATTTTAGTTTTGGTTTTTATCTATGAAAAATTATTTTGATATCAACTGCATGTTTTGGTGTGGTAAATCAATTGAAAATTGCAGAGCCCTGAAGAGGCCTGTGGGAATCCTCAATGTGAAGGTTCTGAGGGCTATGAAACTGAAGAAAAAAGATCTGCTTGGGGCATCAGATCCGTATGTGAAAATCAAGCTCACTGAGGATAGGCTTCCATCTAAGAAGACCACTGTGAAGCACAAGAACTTGAACCCTGAATGGAATGAAGAATTCAATTTAGTTGTTAAAGATCCACAGTCCCAGGCTGTTGAATTTCATGTTTATGATTGGGAGCAGGTACATGAAATTTTACTTGCTTTTAGAAGTTATAAAATCTATTATGTGTGTATCTGAAGCTCCTTTTTATTTTTATATTTCTTCACTTAGGTTGGCAAACATGACAAAATGGGCATGAATGTAGTTCCTCTAAAAGAACTTGTCCCAGAGGAGCCAAAGGTTTTGACTCTTGATCTCCTAAAAAACTTGGACTTGAATGATCCTCAAAATGAAAAATCACGTGGGCAACTAGAGGTGGAGTTGAGATACAAACCCTTCAAAGAAGAGGACTTGCCCAGAGGTTTTGAAGAGTCACAGGTGGTGCAGAAGGCTCCTGAAGGAACTCCTTCTGGTGGAGGTGTGCTGGTAATTATTCTTCATGAAGCTTCGGATGTTGAAGGAAAGTATCACACTAATCCATCTGTGCGGATTCTCTTTAAAGGAGAGGAGAGGAGAACGAAGGTATAAATTTATTAGCATGAATCTGGCTTTAGCTTTATGAATATGTTGAAATATATCTTAAAATATCATTTTGAAACTTTTTTGGAAAATTGTGTTGGAAGAAAGCTTCGAGGACCTTGCTTTTAGTTTAGGCCCATTTTTCATCATAATGTTACATTTCGGTACATGATCTTTGTCAAATATTCTATTGCTTTTCCTTTGAACCGAGGTTGTTGATTTAATGAAAGTATTGATTGCCTTCATGTAAAAACTCTTCTTTTTTTCATTTATTATGTGTTCTGCAGAATAGATCTGTGGAATGCAATTTCTTTTGGAAAATAAGTATCAGGCTGGGTGTTGCGATGTGTTAATTACAGAGCATTTATATTGTGAGGCCAGCAAGTATTTGACATCTGTGGCTAGTAATTATTTCATTGACACAGCATGTAAAGAAGAACAGAGATCCAAGATGGGAGGAGGAGTTCCAGTTTATGCTTGAAGAGCCTCCTCATCATGATAGGCTACACGTGGAAGTTGTTAGCACTTCCTCAAGGAACCTGCTTCATCCAAAGGTATGCACTTTATTTCGCTACATATTTTGCCCATTTAGTGGGAAGAGAATGCTAGTGAACATTGCTTGTTTTAGCTGTTGTGATGGCAAAACTTTGTTGCAACATTTTCAAGCACCAAGTCTTCTACAGAATATAAGATCATCTACATCTTATTTCGTGGAAAATAAATAGATTTCTCCTGACAAATTCAAATCTTAATTCAAATGTTTTTGTGCATCCTTGGTGACAGAATACTGCTAAACCAAAAAACCAAGTTATGGGTCTATGTACCGTTGTTTGAAAGCATTGTTAAAATTATGCAACTTGATTGATAGTTCAGGCTTCAAAATTATTAACTTCATCTCTTAGGGGTTTCATATTGGAATTTTGAGCATTCACAGAGGTGTTGCTGAGACAAAACATTTCATGTGTTGTTGTTCTTTAATCAGGAATCTCTAGGTTATGTGGACATCAGTCTCGTGGATGTTGTTAACAATAAAAGGATTAATGAGAAGTACCATCTTATAGACTCCAAGAATGGAAGGATACAAATCGAGTCCCAGTGGAGAACAGCTTCATGAGCTCATGATTTTTTTTTTTTTCAATGGATGACACATATTAGCGAGAAATTGCTATGTGTTTAGGATGGTGCACGAATGGAATATACTTCCCTTTTCTCTTCCGAATTCATCAATTCTTTTCAGTTGCTTTTGTATATGCGGGCAATAAAGTAAAACAATTATTGATTATTCGCTCGGTTAAGTGGGTTGGTTTTATATTCGCATACGACCTCCGGTGGGAATCGATGCTTGTCAATATGTGAATGCTGGAATCTTGATGTGGCCTTTGAATGCGCTTCGGATATAGCTCCACCCCTGGACTCTAATTTTGCCAGGTAGCCGCATGAAAAAGAGTTGACGGCCCAATCTTTTTTCGTTTTTTGGTCTCCCACTATAGTAAATCAAATCAAATTTAGCGTCGCAAGAAACTCTTTTTTTTTGGGGGGGGGGGGGCGCTGGGTGCACGAGAAAAGGACTTGCGATCTGAGACCGGAAGGGACCAATGCCAAATTGTCATTATTCCTGGATGGGATGGAAGCAGCCACTTTTATAGAAAGTCATTTTTGGATTCGGAGGTTCCCAACCTCCTGATTCGGGCTGATGGGAGGCTCGAGTTGCAAGCACTAAAGGTCTGGTCCAAAACACAACAATAAAATCCAAGTTCGACCATCTGGGGGCCTGTACATGTATCCGTCTAGTTAAAGGCCCAATGGTCTGGCCCATGTAAGATCCTTGCGTCATAGGCTTCTCCTAGCCCGAAATTGACAAGTAATCTCCTCTTCTATGCTTCAGCTTCGTGTCCATTTTCTCTCTCTTTCTTTGCCTCTTTGACCGTCTCCTCCTTCTTTGCTTCCACCGCTCTTTTCTAAGCACTCCAGCTGGTACTTGTAACAATCTCCTCCTCCGATTCCCGATGGCGTTACCGGTCGTCGACACCGATTACCTCAAGGAGATCGACAAGGCTCGCCGCCACCTCCGCGCTCTCATCGCTTACAAGAACTGCGCTCCCATCATGCTTCGCTTAGCGTAACTGACTCTCTCTCTCTCTCTCTCTCTGCACTATTTCACTTTGTGGATTATTTTTGTACGTGTTTGGTTGCAAAGGTGGCACGACGCCGGGACCTACGATAAGAACACGAAAACTGGCGGACCTAATGGCTCTATAAGGAATGAAGAGGAATACAGTCATGGCGCCAATAATGGCTTGAAAATAGCCCTTGATTTCTGCGGTGAGCACGATTCTCACTTTCTTTCTCTGTATAAGCCGCATATTTTTTTAGAGGACTTGGACTTGAGTGAAATTCGAAATTTACGCGCGCACGCGGAAGTTTGTTGTTGTATATACTGATTGAGAAAGGTGTTGAATGTGTTTGTTTTTATAAGAAACAGTAAATGGAACTAGGAGTTGCCAGCTAGAAAAACGTTTGGATAAATACGTGAATGTTTTTTCTTACGATTATTGGATAACGATAATTTGGTGTGGATTGTTGCTAGTTTCTTACAAATATTTCATTTATTTTTTTATTTATTGTTTGTTTGTGTCCTTATCAATTTCCAGAAGAGGTGAAGGCTAAAGTTCCCAAGATTTCATATGCAGACCTGTACCAGGTGATTGTGGATTTCTTTTCTTTTCTCTTTTTTTTTTTTGACCGATGTCACTTGTTAGTGTGACGGTGAAGTACTATGAGAACTGAATCTTGTTCTGTATTTCTACGGTGAGTTTAAACAGCCTTATATTTTCTGGCAAAGGCTTATCCATATTGCTTAATTAACCAATAACTGTGTGCCTAAGTGCAAGGGGAATTGTATCGGGATGCAGCAGTAGCATCTGCTTGGTGCAGTCAAGATAGAGTGGCTGGAAGTACCGTGGATGGGGAAATTTTGGTTCACTATCTTCGAGACCATTCTATTTTTGTTGCCAAGCTCGTGCATATGAGACAATTCAACGCTCAGGAAAAAATGTTAATGCATCGGGTTTAGTCACAAAACGGTTTGCTAATGTGTGATGGCTGTTGAGAGATGGATGCTAATATTTGTGGCTTTTTTTAGAATTTAAGAATTATGATTTGTGTTTTTAACACGGTATCACATATAAACTGATGCATAGTCAATTGCCTGTGCTTTTAGCTTGCTGGTGTTGTTGCAGTCGAGGTCACTGGAGGCCCTTCTATTGACTTTGTTCCTGGTAGAAAGGTCCATAATGGTAGCTAATCTGGAAGTTATGGCCACCTATCATGCTTTAGCACCTCTAACCTGATGTTAGACTTCTTAGGACTCAAATATTTCTCCCAGGGAGGGCCGACTTCCGGATGCCAAACTAGGTGCGGAAACTCTTTGACTAATCTTATGATTTCATTGATTTATAAAGCTGTTTACTATAATTTTTTTTTTTTTCTGTAGTGCTTAAATAAAATTAGGGAGACAATTGAACTCCTTTTTTTCAAGTTTACACCTCAATAATAAGTGTCTTTTGGGTTGACTACAGTGATAAAGCTTGTGCTCCTTTAGGTTCATAGGCGGCTGATATAATTTTTGACTAACTTTATCTAACCTGTATGAGTTGGACACTAATTGATACAGTTTCTGATCCTTCATTTAAACATTGTTTCTCTTGATCTAGGCAGTCATTGTTCTTTTTAAAACTCAGCTTATGTCCTGCATTTTTAACTGTACATAGTCATCCCATATTGTTATACTTTTATAGAAATAGAACCTGCGCATTTAAAGTTGCAGGGGAATTTCTCAAATAAGCAGTTCCAAAGTTACACTTGCTGCCATTTTGTACTTTCATGCTTCTTTGTTTATGCTCATTGAACTGCTAATATGTTTCATGTGACATGAGAATGGTTAAATATTTCATTCTTTTTTGTTACTTTTATGGCAGGTGCACCACATCTGAAGGATGTATTTTACCGCATGGGTCTATCTGACAAGGATATTGTGGCATTATCAGGGGGTCATACTCTGGTAAGTTTCTATATCAGACTGGTTCTAGATGTTGACTGCTGATGTGCAGAACTGAAATTGTTTCTTTGGTCATGGTGCAATAAAGGGAAGGGCACATCCAGAGAGATCGGGTTTTGATGGCCCATGGACAAAGGAACCTCTGAAGTTTGATAACTCATACTTTGTGTAAGATTTAAACTGGGCTCAGCAAAATATTTTCTCCCTAAGTCAACCATATGAATTTTGCTCTAAGCTGTTTGCATATCATTCACGATAGTGAACTGTGGAAAGGGGAGACAGAGGGGCTATTGAAACTTTCAACAGACAAAGCTTTATTAGATGACCCTGTGTTTCTTCCTTATGTTGAGCTGTATGCAAAGGTAATATGAGCTTGTTTTTCCAACCATTGGTTTGCACGAGTTTCACCTGGAATCCTATTGTGTGGTGACATTTCGGGCATTTACATATTGTAGATTATGATCTTTATGGCGGTTATTTCTGCTGCTCAACTAATTATTTCCATTCTGATGTGATGAAGTTTTGAATTCTTAGCATATCATAAAAATCCAGGTGTGGGTTTTTGGTTTGGATTTGATCCTGATTCTAGCAGACATAGAATGAGTCAAAATTATGGCAAGTCATTGGTCATCCACTATTCCACAAGGGTTTCAACAGCTAATTTGAAACACTATTTGATTCATTTAATCATCCATCTTGATTTGGTGAATTTGAAACCTTTCGATTCTTTTCCCTTCGGTTTCTTCTTGTTCCCATCTAAGGGAAAATATGGCTGCGATTGATTGTTTGAATGCAAGTTTTATTGGGTTTTAATCCTCACTGATTGTCTGCCAGGATGAGGAAGCACTCTTTAAAGACTATGCAATTTCACATAAGAAGCTTTCGGAACTGGGATTCACTCCAAGTTCTTCTGGATCTAAGAAAACCATAAAGGACAGCACCGTACTGGCACAAAGCGCAGTCGGAGTGGTTGTTACTGCTGCAGTTGTGGTCTTTAGCTATTTCTATGAAGTTCGCAGAAGAATGAAGTAGGCGTAGGCACGTCTCATGCCTTCCAAATTAATCATGGGTGTTTGGCTACATTTACAGACTATGAGCTTGATCACCCAGTGCATACTATCGCAATAATACCCACGAGAAATTCAATAATTATTCTGTATCGAAAGTGTTTATGATCTTTCCCTTGTTTCATTTCATCGTATATTTTGTTTCCTGTTCTATTCGTTCTGGTTGCCATCATAAACAATCGCTTCCCACTCTGTTGTCACTCCTCGATCAGGAAAACTAGGTATCAATTAGAAGTTTACAGCGATTTGTTTCCCTTGTAACTCATGATTTCTCTCTTTTTTCAAATCCTAGTAGTGCGGGGCTCTCGAATCTTATTTATTTTTACTCCATGGGTGTTGTTAGGATGACGCCAAAATTCTGAACGCCTTCCACGTTCTGGATTACCCTATCAGCACGGGGGTCGAATCGTCCAAAGAATACAATCAAGTGAAATCGTTTTCGTGAGAAAGTCAAATCCGTTCAAAATAGAAAGTTACAGATTAATATAAGTTTGAATTTTGAGTCGAGTGAGTTCGTCGGCCTCTGAGGTGACGATTCGATGTGATGAAACTATCAATAGAGTGGACTAGCATTCCGATCTACGGGTTGCCATCTGTA
This sequence comes from Bruguiera gymnorhiza, assembly GCA_020883675.1. Taxonomy (NCBI): domain Eukaryota; kingdom Viridiplantae; phylum Streptophyta; class Magnoliopsida; order Malpighiales; family Rhizophoraceae; genus Bruguiera; species Bruguiera gymnorhiza. The sequence goes on along the minus strand of JAIRCJ010000041.1, from coordinate 306,630 downwards.
ATCAATATCAATCAAAAAGATTAACAAATATTAGAAGAACAATTATTTTCAATCCAGCAAATGTTTTCTTCTCAACAATAGAAAAGATAAGAAGCAAAAGTTCTTAACTCTTTGCAGAACATTTCCAACGGGGAGATAAGATCTGTCTTGAAAGGAATCTGTTGAAAAGTCAAAAGAAAGTCGTACTCTGATAACTAATAAATAACCCTAATTTTGGCGAACGCATGATGGGTAGACACCACGTTGATCAGGGAGAATGGAAGGAACACGTGGAGGGTCAAGAATAAGGCTGACAGTTTGGGTGTTCAAACTTCAGTCCAGTCCAGCGGGAGTAGTTAAATTTTCATTGGCAGTAGTTATTTCCTTGCCATATACAGTGTATTTGTAAAAGAAGTTGGTACGTAAGATGTGAATGTTCCCAATTAACAACACAAACTTTGCTGTTCTTTTCTCTCTCAAGTCTTTCAATCTCTGCTCTCTCTCTCTCTCCCTCCCTATAATCTCGCCTTCTCTATTGCTTGATCGAGTTCCGAGTTGATTCTCCATTTTATTCAATTCCCTACTTCATTTATTTGACAAATTACTTAGCGCATCACATGTAAAGTATATTCATAATTAGTATTGTTGATTTTCGGTCTAGGACTTCAAGATACACTTACATACGGTTTTAACTCTCTTTAGAAAAACCAAAAAAAGAAGAAGAAGAAGAAGAAAACTTTAATGTGATTAATTAATAGAGTATTGTAATCTTCAATTTAGAAGTTAGAACGGTATCCATATCAGTTTATGAACTGATGGGAGGAAATTAGGAATGCCATTGAAAAGAAAGAGGTAGAAGGAAAATATGTAGAATTGTAGATCATCTTATTGGAGGATTGACCTCTTTTTGGAAGCTGATTTAACTGAAATGCGTTTTAGTAGATAGATTCTGTATTCTTAGTTCACTTTTTTCGATGAATAAAAAAAAAAAAAAAAAAAGTTCTATCCAATCCATCAAATGGGGGATAACAATATCACAATCACAATAATAGCAACCAAAGAGAAACGATTAATAATTAAAAAATTATTATTTTTTGTTGTAATTAATAAATATATTTTATTAGAGGGCAGAGGCCCTTGACGCGGAAGGCGTCGGCTTGGGGCTTTATCCTAACGTGGGTCAGTTTATGGGGGACGAGTCCCACGTGGTAAAGGACAGAGGTTGGTAGGTAGGCAAGGCAAGTAAGGTCGGTGATAGACTTCGGGACCGATACGCGCACAAGCTTTGTTCAATACCTAAGCACGTGAAATCCACGTGATCTGCTTTGCTGACTGTGTCATCCCTTGGAAGGAGGTGGAGATAAATCCTCCAAAAAATGGAAAAAGGAACGACGAAGTGAAGGGAGATAAAGACAAAAAATAAAAAGAAGTAAGAAAAAACATCCTAAAACACCCGTCAGAAGTGTTATAGTTGATGCATGCTTTATTTTTTAGTACAAAAAAAAAAAAAAACAATTAAGTGCATGTAGGGTAGACATCCGATAAATACGCTTGTTATGAACATCAGAACGCCAATCAAAAGGTGTATTAAGTGATTTTTTTTTCCTTAATATAAAAAAATATAATAAATATATTAAGTATTGTATTTATAAGTTGAAATTAGAGATTATTTATTGATATTTTAATTTAATTTTTTTAATTTAAAAAAAGTATTATTTAAATAATATTAAATTTAATTTTTTTTAACATTTAATATTAATATTAATAAATTTAAATTTTAAATTAATAAATTTAAATTTTAAATTAATAAAAAATATTAAAATATCAAACAGATTAATACTTAAATCGATGTCTATGATGTGGCCAAGTGCAGGGTAAACTGTGTTCGTACGTTCTGGTGGGCTAAACTATGCCCGCCGGAAGCGCCAAAAGCGAAGTTGTGTTCGCAAAATCATTGAAATAAGAGACAATGGAAAATTCGGTCCCAATCCATAACACTCATTATTTATTTATTTTTGTTTGAATGATTCGACAATCGATATATACATGTGTGTGTGTGTGTGTGTGTGCGCGTGTGTGTGTTTAACAAATGGCTTTGCTTTACCACTTATGTCAGCTCGGTGTTCCCCCACCCTCTTTCATTTTGGGTACAGAATGTAGTTTCCTATTAAATATTTTTAAAGCGTTGTGGATAAACTTATAGGTGGAAAAGAAAAGAAAAGAAAAACTGCTGAAAACGTTTCAACATCAGGGCAAGGCCAGAGCAGGACTAGCCAGTTACCAAGGCAGTTGAAATGGGTGAAAAATAGTAAAATGTACAACAGATAATCGCACAAGTGGACATCTATGTCCCCCTTCCCCCCGGTAGCATCATCTGCCCATGATCCTCAACCCTTGCCATCCACTTCAATCACATAACATTGAGAGAGAGAGAGAGAGAGAGAGAGAGAGAGAGAGAGAGAGAGAGAGTCCTCTTGTGGTGGTGGGTACCAAAAATATATATGCAAATTGGAGGTAAGATAACAACGAAAGAGGGAATGAATCTTCTCTTTTTTTTTTTTTCTAATTTTGTTAAAAAAAAATTCAAATAGTATCATAAAGCTATACACGTTTAACCACGACAACACATAATATCTATCTTTTTGGGTTTCTTTTCTCATTCTCAACGTGACAATTTTGGTATTTAGATCTTGTAATTTAGAGGAATGAAATTATAGAGAAGAGCGCTTTTCATAGGATAAAATCTGAATATTTAAAATAGAAGTGTACGACCTCTATTAAATTTGAAATTAATAAATTGTTATTATCCTTATTTTCTTTCATCTATCCTCACTTGACCACACCCCCCCCCTGTATATATCTGTTTAGAAACTACAAACTACCATTCCCACACTTCATTACAAAGAATAGCCTAACCACTTGGACCTTTTTCTTGCCAGAATGCCCACTGCAACAAACTTACTAGAATAATTATATATTTATTCCTCTCACTCTCTCTGAGCCACCCAGTCTAGGTAAATTTATTTAATGAGATTGCTGGAAAAGGCGAATTAAGAAATATGGGGGTGAGGGTAAGCGTTTTTTTTTTAAAAATGAATGAGAGGTTTGTTCCCCCCCCCTCCCAAAAAAAAAAAATAAAATAAATATAAATAAAAGGAGGACCTTTCGATTGGCCCACCCTAATTAGTTTTAGTTCCAACAATACATGATGCAATAATATGCATCCACATGAATGGTGGTAAATGTTGTCTAGTGAGTTGGGGACGATCTTGAGAGTTAACTGGAAAATAATTAAGCGATAAGAGCCAATAATAATAATAATAATAATAAAGCAAAAATTAAAAGGAAATTAGATGACATCTTGTCTTGCTTATATTATAATACCTCTACTTTACACCTAACTGAAGGTCACCCATAGTTAATGTTCCCGGAAGTTATTATATAAAAGAGAAGCCACCAGCGACTCCTCAAACCTATCTCACCAACTCGCATCTAGAAACAATTTACTCTCTCTCTCTCTCTCTCCCTCTCTCTTCTCTCAAGAGTCAAAAGGCTATAAAACCACATCTGAAGTCGTCCAAGGGCCGGCCTTGATCCTCCAGGCAACAGAAACAACAAAGCTTCCATTTTCTTCTTCAATATTCACTACCAAACACCCAAGAGGCCAAAAAGAAAAAACAGAAAGAGTTCCCCACCAACTGTAGCTTCACCAGATTTTCACTAGCAATCCCACTCAAATGGGAAGGTCCCCTTGCTGTGAAAAAGCTCATACAAACAAAGGCGCATGGACCAAAGAAGAAGACGATCGTCTTATTGCTTATATTAGAGCCCATGGCGAGGGTTGCTGGCGTTCGCTACCCAAAGCTGCTGGCCTTCTTCGTTGTGGCAAAAGTTGCAGACTCCGTTGGATTAACTATCTAAGACCTGACCTCAAGCGCGGCAATTTCACTGAAGAAGAAGATGAGCTCATTATCAAGCTGCACAGCCTCCTTGGCAACAAGTAAGACCAACAAACAATTAATGGGAAAGTCTTAATTTTGAGTTGATTGTGTGATTTAGAAGATTATTAGGACTAATGGGTAACTGGGTACTTTCTGTGTTTTTTTTTTTTTTTCCGGTGGTTTTAGGTGGTCTCTTATAGCTGGAAGATTACCGGGGAGAACAGATAATGAGATAAAGAACTATTGGAACACGCATATAAGGAGGAAGCTCTTGAATCGAGGCATAGATCCTGCAACCCACAGGCCTCTCAACGAGCAGGCAGCTCAGGAGGAAGCCACAAAGATGATATCTTTTACTAATTTCAAGGAAGAACAAGAAAAGATCAAACCTTGTGCCTTTCTATGCAAAGCAGAGAAGGACCCACTTCAAGAAAGATGCCCAGACTTGAATCTTGAACTCAGAATCAGCCCTCCTTACCAATCACACCAGTCGGAGCCACTGAAATCAGAGGGGAAAAGTCTTTGCTTTGTTTGCAGTTTGGGTTTGCAGAATAGCAAGGATTGCAGTTGCAGTTCAGGTTCTACCAGTAGTGGCAGCAGTACTAGCAGAAGCAGCAACAGTACAGATTATGATTTCTTAGGACTGAAAATTGGTGCTGTTGTTGATTTTAGAACTGCATGGATGAAATAACAGAGATGGGAATTATATAGATCTTTTTAGTTAACACAGAATTATGAGGATTGGGAAAAAGGGGTTGCTTGTTGGGGTGAAATCTTTCTAATTAATCTCTATTCTCCTCTAATTTGTACCATTATTAGTTCATTATAATAGTACAGATGATTCCACACATGGTGAATGCGGTCCAATCCCATCCGTGGAAACGTAATTTGTTATATCAAGTGTTCTCTTAATTAGTCTTTGGTTTTTCCTCTATGTTCTTTTCCCTTCTTTTCCGGGAAAGTAGGGCTGTCTCAGACCCCTAACAGATCTTCAGAGGAATCATGTTATGGTTGTTGCCTTGCCACCAGCTAGCAGAGCGGGTAAAAATAAAGCAGGTGGGCTTTGATTAATGCGCTGGTGTGGCCTTGTAGTGCTATCTCTGTGACCGTAAGCAGCTTACCTTCCTTTTCATTATTCTTTCAAACGGTGACTCCCCATTTTTCCAGGTACAAATAATTGGCCAATTCATCTCTCTTTAAAAGCATCCTTTCTCGTGTATTTTAAAATGATTTGGTGCAAAAATTTTGAATCAGATACACTCTCTGGGAATAAATTATTGGGCAATGAAGTCTAAAGCTGTAAACCAAACTAATTGGTTCAAGTCTCAAATGTCAAGTTTTGATTACATAGGTTTCCAATTACGACAAATTTTAACCAAGTTTGACATCCACAAGCTCAGATATGTATGCGTACAAGATAATCTTTGATCAATAACTGTCGTCATGAACCCATGTAAAGGATATTAATCCACGTGACAGACAGGACTTTTAGCCGATAACTTTTTCTTTTTTCCATATTTTAGGTACACTAGTTAGTGCTTTTTGGTATTAGATTCTTTTTCGCCGTGTCTTGTTTGTTGGACAAAAAGGTTGGTTTTATTTGGCACCCAAGTGGATAAGCTGGGAGAGGAGGAGAAAAGTTGGAGGATATGCAATGAAAGTGGTGGGTAACCTGTCTCTTCTTCCATGCAATAAAAGCACACAAAATAGCCTACATATATAAAAGGCGTGAAGAAACTAACAACTGTACCACTACTGCTCTCTTTCTGCCTACCTAAACATTAATGAGATCTAGTCCATGTGCTAACCAACCTTACGACCCCAGCCCCAATTGGGTTTTATTCCGGGCGCTGTTTTTGTTCCTTTCAGTTTGAGCTAGCCAGCAAAAATTTTATGGAGTTTGGTACTAGGTGCGTTCTAATTAGTTTCTGGTTGACAAAAAATGTAGGGGGGGAGGGGGGGGGAGAACAGTGTGTTGGTCCTGATAATGAGGGCATTTCATATTGTCCCAAATGAAATGTAAAGTACAAGCCACCCAATATAATTGCATGGATTCATGTACAAGTTAAATGTGGACAAGAAATCCACCTTCGAAAAAGAAAAGTCAAAAAAAAAGAAAAAAAAAACCATATGGTTTCTTTACTAAAGTTCAAATCCCGATCTTAAAACACCACGGATTAAATTTTTGTCGATATCGTAAATTTCATATAGACGAATTGTATTTAATTAGACTCGAGAAACAGAATTAATAATGCAGTACCCACGAAGTAAGTCAAATTTTACTTTATAAGGGGAGTCTTAAATTAATGGAGGCTTAATTATTGTGGGGCTGTAACACGTTGTAGCCATTTACTTCTAAGCTCTAACTGTAGGCCTAGAAGGGAGGCGACTTGCAAAAATTAATGCTTGCAAAATAAGACCCCGTTAAATAAGATTAATGGTGCCGTCCAAGTCATCAATGTATACATATATATATATATATATATGTTTTTTTTTTTTTGTTGCCAACAATCCAAGTCATCGATATAAACGTGCCAATTGCAATCAGTTAACTAACCAATTATGGAGATTTATTAGGTAGACTTTGCGGTGACATGTAGCCAAGAGGTCTGTGATCAGTTTTTCTTGCCTAAATTTTTATAATCATGAAGATGGCTCAGCCGATCATGAAAACTTTTTAACTTTCACTACTTTCCTCTTCTAGAATGTAAGCGCACAAGCGAGTGGTGGTTGGCGGAAGTATCTCTTTAGTTAGAAACTTCATTGCAAATCCACGTTTCTGGACTTGAATAAACTTTGAGCAAGCCAGACTTCCATGGATACTCTTAGAATGCCGCAAACTTATATTTTGGGGGTTGCTGGGTTTCATGATCAATTGCTGCCTTTAAATTGTTGATTAGATTTTCCGATTTACCCCAAAAATAAAAATAAAAATAATAATAAGTTGATTAACTCAAGCTGTCTAATGGTCATTTCTATTATAACCTTTAAAAAGACCTGGGAGGGACGCAGCAAGAGGTAACATTTTCAAGTTGACCCCGGAGGGGGGAGAGGGCAGGCCCGCGACGTAACATCCAATTTGGCAGATTGGGAGCACCTTGACCGAGTTAAGGCCATGCAACTTGGATGTGCTTCATGAAACACTCTATGTATTTAACAAAGAGAACATTAATACTAATGCGGACGAAAATTATAAATTAATAAGGTCGTTTTCCAGGGGTTATCAATTTGCAGCCAATGTTAATTATACTTTGTTAGCCGTGGAATTAGTTTGGTGGACAATTTACAAAACAAGAACAAAGTAATAAACAGAAATAGTTACAATTAGTTATTATAGTTTACTGATATTGATATTAAAATTATCTTTAAGGTCAAGAGTTTCGTGTTTAAATTTTAGTCCGAATTAATTAAAAAAGAAAATTGAAATTGAACGGAAATGTCAAAGAAATGCAAAGAAGGAAAAGAGGTGAACTACCCTTGAACTCCAGAGAAGCAAAGATATACCTGAGATTCGGGAAAAGGACACACGGGGGGAGGCGGCACTGGCATCTGTTTTTGTTTCCTCTGTCTCCATCTCTCTTGCTCTCAATCGAAAAGTTATTTAACAAACAATTAGGTATTAATGTTGATTTGTTTATTGCTTTTCATTATTGCACTCAGCTGCCCACCAACATCGCACGCATGACCCCGTGGAGGGGCCCCTCTCTAAGCCCTAACAATCAAACCCCAAGTATTTAAAACAACCTGTGAACTAAGATTCAAAGATTATTCATTTGTGAATTCTTTAACCAAGACGCGGTGGCTGATTGACTTTTGACTATACTTGTATTAAAATTGATATGATGTCACGTGATTTAGTTATAAAAAAAAAAGATATACATAAATATTTATTTGATAAAATAAATGCAAAATAAGGACAAAAGTTGTTGATAATAAAAGTTAAAATTTGAAGTTTTAAATTTAAATTTTTGACAACACACGTGAACTTTAATTAATTTATTTATTTAAAATTTTTGTGATATATATATATCTTAGTGGGTTAACTCGCAAGTAATTAATTAATAATGGGAAAGAAAGTCAGATGAATTCTTGAGACACCGCAGCCAAGGGCAAACGCAAAGGGTTTCATTGATGAGACGCGAGGGTGCAAGTGAGTGAAATTGAGATTGAAATTTAATATCAAACGTCCATATCGAAAATATTGACCAAAGAAAATATCTGAAGGCAACACCGAAATCAAGAAAATTACGGGGGGGCCCGATGGATGAGGTGAGTAAGTAGTGATTGAGAAAAAGGAAATGGCGAGATCGTAATTTAAACGGAGAGGCGGGGGCAAGGACGGAATAAAGTTGGAGACTTTTTGAAAGAAAGAAACAAACATCCGTGTCCCCACACGTAACTGACTCCTCAGTTGGCAGCTGTCCTACGTAAGCTCATGTGCGCCGTTGCGGCTGTGGGGCCCACAAGCCTTCCGGGCCCCACCCTCCCCCTCTTCCTCCCATCCCTTGTTTGCTTGGTTTTTTTTTTTCTTTTTTTATATATTTGTTTTTCCGTTCCAATTTCCTATTTCTTTTGTTTTATTTCCCTTCCTTCCCGTACTAGCAATTATTAACTAAATTAAATCAATAGACCAAGTTAATTAATATCTAATACATCATTCTTCTTCTTCTTTTTTTTTTGGGCGGGGGGGTTTTGTAATTGGTTTATTCTAACAAAAGGGAAAATCATAGTAAGATGAGGCAAGCTTAATTAAATTATTTGGTTTAATTAGTTTTGTTCTTTTTTTTTTTCATTTCATTTTGATTACGAAATATAATTGAGAATTGCAATGCATATGCAAGGGCGAGGGGGAAGGGGTGCGCAGATCACGCGGGGGCGCAATATAGCAAACAGTAGCTGGTAGGAAAAGTTAACACGGTTTGGTGAGATGTACCGTTTGTAATAATTAGATCTAGGTAGCCTGGCCGGCCGGTGTGGACAATGACATAGATATATTGATACTATTGATGAGCAGTACAGAGCATGTGGGCCTAGCAGCTAGAGTCTAGAGAGAGAGAGAGAGAGAGATAGATAGATAGAAACTAATTATCAAAAAATTAATGTGTATAGATATATATATATATATATATGTAAGTATATAGTAAGAAGAAAAAAGAAAAGAGAGGGGAGAGAGAGAGGGATAAGCCAATGAAGTGTGTGTGGCTGAATTGCATGCAGGACCATATGGGTTAGGTCGCGGTGGCTTTGTTCTAACGTGATTTTATCCCCAAAGTCCATCCTGCAAATGTAATCAGTCAAGTCGTCAATTTCTGTCTTTTTCCGCTAAAACTTGCCGATCGTATTTTCTTAAACGAGACACATTTATTTTTGGACCAATCCTCAATGTCCTCTCGCTCTCTCACTAGCTACCTCGTCTTATTTTTAGCCTTTTTCTGGCCCCTTTGGTACTCGCCTTTTTTTCGGCAAGCAAGATCGCTTTTAGGTAGCCGAATCCCATAGACAGAAGAAAATTTCCGAGTACGATCGTTTATGAACTGTTGTTGCGTTGAATTAGAACATGAAACCTCCCAGGCCCTCGTACATCTAAACCTGACTTGTAAATTGGCTACTACCCCAAATCGCGCGACCTTTTCCTTTCCCCTCTTTCTTTTTGGACAAGAGTAACAAGTTTATTTCAAAGATTCCCCTAACAACATGCTCTACTTTCCAAACCCATTGTCATGGCGTATCGACCCATTTCGTGTTTAAGTTCCAAATTGGCCTTTTAATTACAACACCATGCTTCTTAATCCCTCGCGACAAAACCCCAGCACTTTAGCATATGTAACTAAAAGTTTCAAAACTTAACAAATAGCATGGGTACCGTGGAATCAGGCGCCGTAGATCCAGTTGCCGTCATCGTTCCAAAAAGTTAGTTAATTATCAGACAAAGCTGAGAGACATTTGCATCGCTCACATGATTGGATTGGACGTTCGACAAAATCCCCACTCTTCCTGACTCGAGATTTAATCACGCGATGGAATGGTTCCACCGGCACATAATTCTAAAAATACACAAACCGGCACCTAGATTTTCGCATTTATATATATATATATATATCTATATATGGGAAAATCAAAGCAATCAATGCAAGCTCGCCAAGCAAAACAGCTAACTATAATAAAGCCCACGACTTCCCTGCCGGCTCTAGGCAGCATCTCCAATTTGCCATCCTCCAATCATGCGCATGATGAATATTTGACCGTTTATTTATATTACAGGACCATAGATTTCGACAGTAGGAAATCAAGTTGTGTCTGTACCAATTAATAGCATTTAAAAAGTCTTGTCATTAATAAATTTTTGCATATCTAGTGGGTAATTTTCAAGCTTGAATGAGAACGACATTGAAAAAAGACAAAAAAAAAAGAAAAAACGTTCCAAGGCATAATGATACCATAGGTAAAGAAGGCTTCGTAGTCCTTCACCAGCATATTATTGGAATTGAAATCTGCAATTTCATTCGGGTGTTCTACCAGATTCTTGGTAATCGCCGATCTCGAAGAAATACTGTATTAGAAGTCTTAAATTTGAATCCCATTAGATGAGCACGTGATAGACCCGTGAGATAAAAACAAAAACTTCCCGTTCTGTGGTCTAGATTTCTTCGACTTCCTAAAAGTCAAATCGAAGAAAACAAAAAATTCCCCATGTTTGTGCCCATACCAAGAGCCCCAATTCAAATGAACCTTAGCGAGGCCGGCCCTGGCATCATTGCCTCCACGGCATACTTACAGATGATAGCCAATGAGACTAAATCGTTCTTCAGGGTAGTTCAAACACCTTGATTTTGAATGGCAACACAATTATGCACTTTTTCCTCAACAGATAGCTCCTCCTCGTCCGCTCTGCCGTGTTTGCGGCACGGATCGAGGATGACCCCAACAATTCGGTCGTGGCTCCAGTCGACAAGAAATTTCCTGGTTGTCTTTCAAGTTAGCCCTATAGCTTGCCCGTGTTTCCAAAAGCGGGCAGGCCACCTTCCGCACCTAACAAAATTCAACTGAAATCGATTTCTCAAGGGACCGTTCAATTTCTAAATGGACGATGCCCAATTTGACCATTTGGCTTTTGACGGCCAAAGATTCCGTGCTCAAGCTGATATATTGGACGAACCCCATTCATCAGAATCAATACGAATTCTCATATTGGTAAAAACTATCAAGCGCAGGATAAGGCTCCAATCTGACGGCTGCAAACATATGTTTTGCAGCTGAAAGACGCAGCATTAGCCAAAAATCAGTAGATAAGATGTTTGGTACCAGGCAGAAACTTGGCTCTCCAGGAAGAAGAAGCACAGAGTTTTAAAAGGCACCGTCATAGACAATTGCAACATCTTACATTTCAGAATTCTTCCGAGAATAAATCACTCACTGATGTGCCATAACAGAGACTAGAACAGAGAACATGAAGTCCTAAAATTGGGTGTGTTGTTTGAAAAGAGTGATCAGAGGTGATCATCAATATGTAGCACAGCAATTAGATAACAAAATCAGCCAGAAAGCTCAAGTCAAGACAAGAGATCCCCATAAAACTAGGTCTCTCTTTGAGGAGCCTTCTTTGCAGCCTATACTGCTGCCTTCTCTGCTTCGATCTCAGCAACAATAGCATCAACCTCAGCTTCTTCCAGCTGCGGTAGCCCGCAGTCCTTTGTCATTACCACGACTTCTATATTCTTCCCCCCACTCTCAACAACCTATATAGAAATGAAATCATGCACCAACATAAGCCAAAAGAGCCAAAACAATGTTTCTGTCTCTCTGTTGCAATTATAGACAAAATTGAAAATCTATGGCCCTAAGAGTTACACAAATCTAGGGTCATTCTAACCATTTTCCATACAACATATAAATTAGATTTGGGCCAACCCTTCACCAATTTTCTTTGATCATCCAAATGCTTGTTCTCAAAGATGTGTGCCAAGTAATTTCCCAGCTCAGAATAACTAGAGTTTTAACCACACAAGCGAAGATTAAAAGAATTGCAAAATCACATAGATACAGAAGCATCCTCTATCTAATAAATTTCCTATCATGTTCTTCCAGTAAGTCTTTGTCCTACTGCCATTGGTAAATCCAGCAAGGTAAGAAGGTGAATCCGCAATAAATTGTGATACAAAGTATCCATAATTAAATCAAATTACTATGTGGGCCAACTGTAAAAGCAACAAACCAGATGCAGGTTCAATACATGAGTGGAAATCCCAATAGAAAAAACATGTGATCAGCCAAATTGTAATACACATTGAACTTCGTAGGTAACATACTTCGAGCAATTTACCAACCGCTAACTTCACAGTTTCTTGTCCCAAAGTTGCTTTGTAGTTCTTTTCCAGAAACTCTTGAAGGGAATTCGGGTTCCTGCCAGTAGCATTGGCTTTCCACACTTAAAACGTTCCCGATGGATCTGTTTGATAAAGAGATGGGACTCGGGTGTACGGGTGAAAACCAACAATCAATGTTGAAAGACCAAATGGTCACACACCACCACTTTGCGTATACTTCTGTTGGAGACCAGCAATGTAACGTGTTATATATTCAACAGTTACAGGATCCTCAGCTGTCAGCCTATAACTTTGACACTCAGTGCGAGCCCTGTTGACCAAGACACGGACATCAAGCTTTCAAGCCCAGCAAACACCAGGGCTATGTGATCATCCAAGGACACAATCTTCCTCAATGATCTGCAAACCCAAAGGGCAAACAAATTGCTGTGAACATGGAACCACACATATACACGACGAATCGGTAACCCATATCCATCCCTTTTTTTTTCCCTTCTTACAAACAAAAAAAAAACACTTTTAATGAGTGACATATCTCTTACCATTAGTTACATATAATTGATCAATTTACGAAATGCTTATGACCACAAACAGAGAAACTAATTCTTCACTAATCAACCATCATAAACCCTAAACCGAAATTCCTGTGTAAATCGAAAATTTATAACTAACGAGACATTGAAACTTAAATCCCTCTCCCTCTCTCTCTCTCTCTCTCTCTCTCTCTCTCTCTCTCTCTCTCTCTTTCACAAACACACACACACACAAACACAAAAACAAGGAGGCTAAACGAGTAGAGACGGCACCTAGAGTCTTGGAGCTTGGCGGTAGACTTCTTCTCGACGCCGAGGACGACGAGGTCGGCACCGCGAACACCGACGGCGTCGTTGCCCTTTCGGACGGCTTCGAGAGCGTACTAGACTTGGAATAAGTGGCCATCGAGGGAGAAGACGGTGATTGCGTGGTCGTATCTGGCCATGGTTGTGTCGTTTCAAGTGCGATCTAACCTTTGGCCGATTGATACTTCAAAAGCAAAGCAAACCAGCCAAGAAGGAAGATAAAATCTGATTTAAAAAAAAAAAAAAGAAGAAGAAGGAAAATCTTCGACCATAGGGAAACAAGACGGGCCTAAGCCGACGTCGTTCGTCTCTCTCCCTGTTTTTTTTTTTTTTTAAATTTGTTTGGTCAATGAGGAAGACCAAGAGCCTCTAAACAAGAAAGCTACATTGACGAGCCACGGGGCCACTTAACCCCTACCAACGACGTCATTCGTCTCTGATGTCAGCTTTTGGTGCCATGGGAGGGCGGGCCTGCCCTCTACATGTATGACCCCTTTTGCTTGGGCCATAGGCTCGAACATTTACTGGCAAGCAGGGTTCTTTTATCGGGTCGAAAATCTACATTGTGAAAAATATGTACCAAAAAACAAAATTTTTGGTTAAGTGTCAAACGAAAAGGACAAAAAAAACATTCACTCACTCTTTTCATTTAAAGGTTACGAGGGGAGAGGCACTGACAAAATTCGCAGACGCTCGCCAATTAGGATATCATTTTACAAATAAAGTTAAAAATTTTTCAAAATTTTTAATAATTTCTTCAAGTGTGATATTAGGCTCTTTCACATTATACTACTATAGATTTTATCAAGAAGACAATCCCATTAGAAAATACTTGAACCAGGAAGTGGGGTAATATCCTACATTCATGAGCTAGACTGCATTGGGGCTGTTTTGTTGCCTCATCTAGAGAAGACAGACACTTTGTGTTGGTGCTGCGCTTAGGCTGCCGGAAACCATTTGACAGCAAGTAAAATTAGCTTAAACCATTGCTACAGACCTAGAATGAGCGAACTGAGAGTCTTATCCCATTCCTCGTTTTCCAACCCAACCAGGATATTTGTTAACGTATGATGGCCAGGCAGATGATTAACTAGGCCCAGAATATTAAGAAGAAAGCTAGCTTGTAACAGGAATTAACGCCTTGGTGTTGCACCAGCAACAGGCTAACATCCAGGATTCAAAGTATTGCACTACAAAAAAAAATGCAAACTAGATTATAAATTGAAACTGCATAAGAGAACAGCATCCCTCAATTTGACTGGGAGTCGAAATAGTGTCTTCTAACCCTCCATTTGCCAAATACATAAAGAAAATCTCAAAACTTGAGCTGAGAATTATCAAGAAAAGCCTAGTTCATCCTCCTGATTAGCTCATTGATATAATCCTCACGATTTCCAGCATCACCCCCTTCAACATAGTGATTTCTCTTCTTCTTCAATCCTCCCAGAGGTGCCTTGAGCTGAAATGGCCACAAGAAGTTGTTTGCCTCTTTGAAGTGAGGTCCGACAGTCATGATCTCATGGATGAGATCTTCTACACAGATGATTCCGTGCTTACCCAAGACCTGCAAGCACACAGCATGGTCATTCATGGAAACTTAAAAAGGCAGCACCAGAATTCCTAATCCACAAACAAATAGCATGGATACTAACTAAAGAAACTAAAACTTAACACACCTGTTCAATAATTGAATTGTCTGTCAAGGCAATTCTCTGCTGGTTTACTTTTCCATATCCCCTCTTGTAAATCAGTTCTCTGACACTCTTCAAATTAGGATATCTGCAACCATTTTAATTGTATTCTAATGAAATGCATCCATCACAGAAACAGTTATTGTAGATGTTAAACGTTGGTTCTGAAAGCTAACACCTACCCATATGTCACATATGGCTCAACCCTGTGCAGCATATTCACTGTTGCCTTATTGACTTTCAGAAAGACGCCATTGAATATCTGCGGCAAGAAAAAACAATAGGTGGTACTTAGTTGACCTAGATTGGCTTCTAGCAACCCGAAAAAGACAAAGACCAATTAATTAAGGGAACACACAAAGAGGATCCTACTCAAGAAAAGGTAAATAGGCATTAGATTACTTAAATAAGTTCATTGAATATATATATTAAAAGGAATGCAACCTAAAATCCGATTCTATGCAAGTGAATGCAACAATAAGTTATCACGTTCTTAAGAATCTATCCCCTGTGAATGTAAAAGGTCAAATATGTGTGCAGTAATCACCGTTGAAGGTTCTATTGCAGATAACACATATCAAGACAAGGAGAAGATGCAAGAAATGAATTGCAACTCAACTTCATTGGACCAAGAAAAAGAAAAGCACACGGTAAATCCAAATACCAACTATTGGAAAGCAAACAGGATCGATATCATTGATGAACTTGATTCCATAGAAGAATAAAATCAAAACCAACGGTAGTGAAAATAGAAGAAATGTCCCAACCAACATTCTCCCCAAATATGGGGACAAACAGAATAAAAACGAGTCGCCATTTCTAAACAGCAAAGTCAGTCTCCACCGATTCAATTCAATACCCCAAACCAGTCAATTACCAGAAGAATCTCGAAGGAAGAATACCATTAACCGACCATTTCAAGGGCTGGTAAGGTTGAAACATAGCACATGAGCCACTTTACCTGTCTCAAACGCAAAAGCTGCAAAATCTTCCTGGTCTTTGGGTGCATAGCATTGATACTGCAAAAATCAAGATTGACAAACAAAAAATTAAACACATAACACGACAGTTTAAATTCTACAACAACTTAAAGAAAAATACGCATAAAAAAGCCACGGAGATAGCTCAATCAATTATAAAAACAGGAGCATACCCGCGGATCCTGATGATAAAAAGGAGCTTGGCTTCCGGGTTAACATAAAACCCTCCCCTGAGCTTAGCTTCCCGCTTGAGGCGAATCAGCTCCCTGGCCTGCTCCTCGTACTCCTTGGCATACTGCTTGGCCCTCTTGTAAATCAGCTTCTTGTTCTCTCTGTTCTTCTTCCTCAGTGCTACAATATCCTCCTTCTTCGCCGTCGCCCACTCCTCCTCTCTCTTTCTCTTCTTCAAGACCGACTCCGGCACCACCGTCTCCGCTCCCATCTTTTTTCACTGTCTTTCTATAAACACAGGCCCAAACCAAAGAGAAACGGAAACGGGTAATTGAAATATAGAGCAAAAAATTAAAAAAAAATAAAAATGGATGATTGGACGAAGAAATGAGAGAGATTTGTACTTGATCTCAGTGGTGGTGCTGGCGTTCCTGCGACCTACTGGAGGAGGCTCAAACTCGTGAGGAGAGTGATATATAGCAAGGCCGATTAGGGTTCAGCGAGGGCTTGCTCTAATTCTTTTAAGAATCGACGGTTCACAGTTGTTGACGTGTTTCTAGGAATGATCCTAAACCGTCGATGTACGAGTAAATGACCAAATAGCTCTGGGGGGGCC
Organism: Bruguiera gymnorhiza; assembly: GCA_020883675.1. Lineage (NCBI taxonomy): Eukaryota > Viridiplantae > Streptophyta > Magnoliopsida > Malpighiales > Rhizophoraceae > Bruguiera > Bruguiera gymnorhiza. The sequence goes on along the minus strand of JAIRCJ010000041.1, from coordinate 290,089 downwards.
TTCCGGCCCACCACCTGTGTGGGCCTAGCTTGCTGCTCTCGAGCCCAATATGTGTATAAAATCGTTTAAAACCGCATTTTTATAATCATAATAATAATATCGCAGTATGATATCTTGTTCATTATTCCATCACGCGGCACGTCAACTTTGGAAGCCTTTTTTTTTTTTGGTTGGGTATAAGGTAGAGCAAGTGCCCGGCCTAAGTGTCTATTACACGGGGTATTGAAACCCCACAAATGTCATGAAGTATAATTTGCAAATTTCCCACAGACGGGGTGGCTAGAATCTGAAGTTCTTCCTCTTGGCTAAAGGCAGATGTTGCTGTATAATCTGCAACTCTGTTAGCTTCCCGGAAGATATGATGGCGACGGACCTCCCGATTTCTGCACAACATATCACGGCATGCCATAATCATATTGGAGTGAGTGAGGATGGTTGGCAGGCGTAGCTCTCAGAATGCAATGTAAAGCTAATGGAGAATCAGCCTCTAGAATGGCTAGCCGAAAGCCCGCTTGCCTCTCTATGTGTTAAAATTTTAAATATGAGTGAAAATCTCCCGATTGAAAAGAAATAAAAATACAATAATATATAAAAATAAATGATTATAAATTTAATTTGTTAAAATTTTAAATTAAAATATAATACTAAATTTATAACTTTATTAATTATTTAAATTTTAGTCTATGTTGGTTCCAAAATAGTCTCTCGTAACACCTCTTGCTATTTCAATTCTACCCAACATTAGGCGTGGACCACTCCACAAATGCCTGCTCGTGTCTCTTCTCGTGTACTTCTTCGGGCGGTCTCCGGCACTCCGACTACTCCTTTACCGACTTGTCAAGAAAAGAGGGTGTGGAAGGACCTTTGTTGGGCCCTCCAAGCGCTCTCTCATTCTTCCACTTCCAAATCCGCCGGCAGGTATTTGAGAACAGAGCTGGCCAAACCAAAGAGTTCTTTCCAAAGTTAAACGACGAGTTCGCCACTTGGGAAGAATCCTGTGGACAAGCGTGCTCGGCACGATTTCGATCTTGGCATCTCTCACAGCTTTGGCCAAAACAAAATATTACACGACAAAAAACTTTTGCCGACGAGACCTTAATTAATTGAAATTGCGGTAGGTAGATCAAATTAATTAGTCTCGTGGATATAATTAGTAATGAGCTACGGTGGGCTTGAAGAAAAATGGTTCCTAATAATTAATGTTTATACTTTCTACCTTCGCTGGTTGCTTTAATTTCTTGCATAAAGTGTCGAAATTGAAACCCTTGGTAAACACGCACTATCTTTCTAATTCAATCCTTTAGTCAAAGCAGCCGGGGGGCACAACCCCCGAGAAACTTCTCATCTTCCTTGCTCAACACTCCGAGCATCAAGCGTCCCTTTTGTCACCTGCGTTATAAATATGGACAGCCAGTTCAGGTAACTCTTAAATTCGTTCAACATACTCGTTTCTCTCTCATCAATCAGCTTATAATAGTTCGTATTTACCCAATACAATGGCATTCTTGTCAGTCATCTTCGGTTGTTTTGTTCCCAAACCGTCCTCCCAAGTAGTCTCTGATGATTTAGAAGTCGGCAGCGACAAGAAGAAAGAAGCTGAGATGCAGACACCCAATACGAAAACCAAAGCAAAATCGTCGTCATCATCAGGCGGCGCTTCAATCGTCGTCTCCTACTTTCCCGTCAATTCTTATCTCTCGCGCTTGTAGCTCTGTGTGTACTATATACTGGCCGGGTCAACATTGACGATTTGTTTTGGGCTTGAAGAAAAATTAGCGGGGCTTGAGAAAGGTTGTTCGTTCGTCGGGTCAGAAAAAACAGGAAACAAAGGAAAAAAATAATGACCGAATTGCATATGATTGATAAATTTGTGTATCGTGTATTACACGCATAAACATTTCTCTGCTCCCTGTTTCTTAGAAAGTGAAAGTGAAGCTTCAAACGGAGCCGGACCGGTATCAGTATCATTGCTTTTTGCGTACTCTTACTGATAGAGATGGATCATACATGGCACTATGGCAATAACGAACTCGGCGGGAGATTTCCATAGACGCTTGGTGAGTAGGATCGACGAGCAATTTGAGCCCAGCAGGGAGAAGATACTCATCCATTGCAATTTACAGTTGTTTAGCTCCACATTTATAATTTATTTTTACCCCTGGAAGTGTTGTCGTGCAATTAATGTGCTGTTTCACGCGTACATGTTCAAAATAACTATTCCTTGGATGCCTAGTTCACTACTTGTATGTATGTTTTTGTTTTCTTTTATTTCTTTTCATTGTCATAAAAAAGAAAAGAATTCCTTAAGCAAACCATCTGCTGAGATTCAGGCCGAAGAAACGCAAGAGAAGACGAGTTACATCTATCTAATCATCCATAATACAAATAACCAAACAAAATAAAAATAATAATAATAAAAAAACAATGATCCAGCCTACAACAACACTGGCTTTACAATCTCCAGGGAAAAAAAAGATTAAAAAGTCCTCCGGATTTCCTCTCACTTAACAACAAAAGTGACAAAACAAAAAGAAAGGAGATACATTTACTCCTTGGATTTGGCCTTCACTTCAGCAGAATTTGCCACTACTGCAGCTTTTGCAAGAGATGTGGGTTTGAAGGCACTCATTGGATTAAGAGCCTTCCTTATCTTGAAAACAGCCCAGGCGGTGCCAATAGCATGTCCAGCAGCATCAAGCCCCGCATTTGTCACCTTTGCTGCTTCTTCTCCATACCTGCAATGACAATTACCCTCCCTCATATCATATACTAGCACAGAATGTCCTGATCAATAATGATGACCAGTTCATTGGAAGTTGCACCGCAACATTTAGATTAGCTATACCTTTGTGAGATGAGTCCAGTTGTCACAACCGATGAGGTTGACATAACGTTCTTTCCAGTGACTTCAATGGCATCGCAGACCTTATCTGCACAACCGAACACAGGAAACACAGCAATAAACAACACTGTAAGCAGGACGTCCATTACAGTTCCAAGAATTCAAAAAATTGGAAGAAATAATGCCATCATGAAGATGCACATGGGGCATGTTCCATCTTCCCAACTTCTCCAAAACCGTTTTGTTATGCCTATATTGGATCAAATTACATACAAGGGAGGCAGAAAGTTTTGGAAGAACAAAATTTCACTCCTTGCAAAAGTTGTTCCAATACACTTCCCTATCTAATTGGTTGTAAGTATCCTAAAAAATATCACAATTTCAAAGCAGGTCAAATGCAAATCTCATAATCTACGAAGTGAGGTCTATAAAATCATTGCTTATATAGCTAATCCTGAAATCAGGAAGGAAAATTTGATAGCAATTGCAGAAAGACGAAGTGAAAACACAAGCCCACAGTGATAACAGCAATGCCTAATTGGAGAAATCAAGATTTCAAAATAAGCAACTTACTAAATCCATCCAAGGAGGCAAGAACAATTTCTCCAGGTAACAGGCTGAAAAACTTTTTGCCTGCTCTAGAGTTCACGATTGAGCTGGTAAAGCACGCATAGACTTTCACAACTCCAGAAATGATGCCAACAGCCACCTTCTCCGACATTTTCGTCAACTTCTTGACCCTGAAATTGGCCAAGTATAAAAGTATTAGACAATAACCATTGAATGATATATCTAGACAGTGAATGACTCTAAAATGGTTACTAGCATTTGACACACCCAGCAGAAATTTGCACAAAATGCTTCCTAAAAAAGGTAAAAATCATATACACCATCTCCTCTGTTCTTCAAATACCAATTATTGATAGCATGCTGCATATAGGCATGATACTATACCAACTAAAACAGATACTAAAGAAACAAAACAAGTTTCACCTAACTAGGCAGCCAAAAGATACACTTACACTTGTTATCGAGCACCTTACGGCCTCCTAATTAAAATTCGGAATAAGAAAAATCTCCCCTAAATATCAACAGTTCTCCCAAAAAAGAAAACCAAAGAAATCTAAGTGCACTTAAAAAAAAAAAACTGAAATAAGAGGAAACAAAGTAGAGAGAGCATCAATGAAACCAAAAACAGCTATGAAAAAACAAACCTTTTGATCCTCCTCATGGTTGCACGACTAACCTCCATTTCCTCACTCTTCCTCATCTTCTTCTTCAAGAACTCGTTACCCCACTTCAGCCTATCCACAGTAACATCTCCACACCACAGAATCCCCTTAATTAGCTGCCCTGAACCTGCGGCAATCGTCCTGGCCACGGACCCACTATAGTCCTCCACGTTAGGCGCCAAAACGGTCCAATAAGCCGCAGAGCTCTCCTCCATCAACTCCTTCTTCTCCTCCTCAGCCTTGAGCTCCTCCGGTGATATCTCCCTGGCCACATTCCCTTCTACCAACTCCCAATTCCCTGGCTCCCTCACTTCTTGAGCTGAAAAAAACTGCAAGTCTCCAATATTTTATCAAATTCTTGCAACAAACCCTCTTGTCCTTTCGATGCAAAGGTCACACCATAATTCAACAGCTCAATCTCTTGATTGATCCCATCATCATCATCATCATCATCGCTATGTCTATCTTTGTTTGGTGGCAGGCGAAGAGTGAAAAAGTAATGGGATTGATCCAGCTTGACGGAAGCCTCGTCTTTGGCCAAGGGCCACTGGATTTGATTGCCAACGCGAGCAAGGACAGCGATCATGGTGTCGCCTTGTTTGATACTGACTATGGTGAGCTCACCACAAGCAAGCTCTACGCTTCGCTCTCTCTCGATCAAGTGGACTATTGCTCCCGGGATTCTGATGAGAATCTCTTCACGGGGCGGTTCTTGATAGTTTGGGGATTGAAAAACGGCGCCGTTCTCTTCTTTCGGGGAGGGATTCTCAGCCTGATCTTTCTCATCGATAGAAGGGTATAAATTAGAAGATGAGCTGGAAGTAGCAGAAGTGGCTTCTGGGTTGGAGAGAGTGACTTCCGGGTAAAGAGGAGCTTTGGAAGACGACATCGTTTCGTTTCGCCGAGACTCTTTGATCTATGGAGTTGGCGACTGTGCTGCGTTCGAAAATTTCCTCTCGATTTATTGATTCTTGGAGCAGAGAACTCTGGGCGTTTTACAGGTTTGGGTAATCTTATTCTTACCGACGAAGCAAATGGAAGGCGTGTGGATTCGGGTTTGTGAAAGGAACACGGACACGTTGCTTGCGTTAGGACCGGCCGCGTAATAACTACCCGTTATTTTGCTGTAAGAACTCAGAAGCCGCAGATCTCTCCCGCGCTTTCCTCGCCGATCCGCCCGTCGGCGTCAATATATATATATATCAATATTATTTAACCTGTCCATAATTACTCACTGTCATCAATCTTTTCTTTAATTAATAATAAATAAATTTATATTATTAAAAAGTGATGAAATTAAATAAACATAATTAAATTATATATTATATATACAAATATTTTATATTATAATAATATTTTATACTTTTAAATTTACTTAGTAGAATCTTAACAATAATAATACTTTCTTTCTTTTTATCTTTATAAGGCAAAGCTTTTTGTAACAGTGATATAGTTATTTTTATTTTCTAAATGTAACTATTTTATTTCAATGATTATAACTTAAAAGTATAAGAAATGATTAAAAAAAAAAAAACACAAAGGGAGAGAGGTAGGACGTAGTTTTTTTTTCCTCAGAAATTTTTATGGCCTTGTTTTTTTTCTTAATCGGCCATTCTCAGTAATTGCGAAAATATTTATCGCTAAGAAATATTAAATTATTAAATTTGTTAAAATCTAGGCAAGACAGTTGTAATGTAGCAATTAATGCAGCAATTATGAATAGGTTGTTAGGCTGGACCATCATCGAAATGACTTCAAGCCCATCTAAACCGGTTGAAGCCCTTTTATTAACTTGTTGTTTCAATCATGGGCCCAGATTTTAGCGCAATGCAAGAGAAAAAAAAGAAAAAAAGGAAGAGGCTTTATTTCGGTGACAAAATCAACGGTATTCTATGATTTCCATGAAAATTCTGAGAAATTCATGTCGTCTTCTTATGCGCCTCAACTTCTGTACCTCATGTCAGGTTCCTTTTATAGTCGCTGACGCATATTACTCCTCAAAACTATTGAGCTACTACTTCAAGGCCGGTAGAATTGTTGAGGCGGAGAAGTTGTTTGATGGAATGCCTCACAGAAACACGGTTCTATGGTCCATTGCCATTCACGGCTACGCCATTAATGGGTTTCACCAAAAATCCTTCAACTTGTTTTCCCAGATGCGCAATTCGGGTTTATTTCCCAATTCTTTCACTGTGGTTGGAGTTCTCGTTAGTAGTGTAGCCCTGCGCGACATTATGCTTGCGATGTCTGTCCATGGATTTATTGTTAAGAGCGGGTTCGAGTCTGACTTAATTGTCCGTACAGCGCTGTTGGACGCATATGCCAAATGTGGAAATGTGTTCTATTCGTATCAAGTATTCAGAGAAATTGAGAAGCCAAGTCTGGTTTCTTGCAATGCCATTGTTGCGGGGCTTGCAAACAATGGTTTCTGTGAAGAGGGTGTTTTGCTTTCTGAGAAATTCAGGAGAGGGGGTTTGTCACCTAATGTAGCTACTATATTGACTCTTATCAGAGCTTGCATTTCTTTAGAAATAAGGATTCTTTGTGAATCTATTCATGGCTTGATTGTTAAACTTGATCTTGTCTCAGATATTTCTGTTGGTAACTCAGTTCTCCACATGTATTCAAGCTTGATGGATTTGAGAGCTGCTACTAAATTTTTTGATCGCATGGACTGTAAAGATGTTATCAGTTGGACAACAGTGATGGGTTTACTGGTTGAACTTGGAGATGCCCCTGAAGCTCTGAAGTTGTTTTGCAGGATGAGAGATGCTAGGGTCAGTAATGATACGGTAGCTCTCTTGCATCTCATTTCAGCTTGTGCTATTCTGGGAGATTTGAAGAGGGGAAGACAAATCCATGCTCGGGCAATTGTTTGCGGATTTATATCAGAGCTTTCACTCACAAACTCCATCATTGCAATGTATTCAAAATGCAGTGATTTGGGTTCTTCAGTAGCTGTGTTTGATCAATTAAGTGCAAGGACATTAGTCTCATGGACGGCAATGATTTCAGGTTTTTTACAGAATGGCTTCCCAATGGAGGCTTTAAATGTTGTTATTAAAGCAAGACTAGAAGGCTATTTATTTGATTCAATAATGTTGTCCAGTGCTTTAACAGCTTGTGGAGAGCTTGCTTCTTTAGAGCTCTGCCGACAGCTCCATTGTTATGCTCTTGAAGCAGGTTTCTCCCAGTACAGATCAGTTTTAAATAGTCTCATATCTGCATACTCAAATTGTGGGAATGTCGACCTTGCCTATATCATTTTTAGGGAGATGGGCTCCCTTCAAGATGTGATCTCTTGGAATGCAATCATCAATGGCTACGGGATCAATGGCCGTGGAGAAACTGCTCTTGTGCTCTACAATCAGATGAGGAAAGGTGGGGATAATCCTGATATTGCGACCTACTTATGCATTTTGAGTGCTTTTAGTCATTCAGGGTTGATAAATGATGGCTTGATGATTTTTAGTCAGATGGTGAAAGATAAAATATATCCAAGCCAAGAGCATTACGGGTGTGTCATTGACCTGCTTGTGCGGGCAGGCTGTCTAACTGATCTAAGTGAGTTTAATAGCAAAGCTTTTGAAGACATGGGTCCAAATGCTTGGAAGTATCTCCTCAGCAGATTTGCAGTTCATGGTAGTGTAGACCTGGCAGAATTTGCTGCAAAAAGGGTATTTGAGCGAGAACCAGGAGAAGCTGACCATGTTGTGGCCCTTTCAAATGTCTATGCATGTGCGGGAAGGTTTGAGGATGCTGAAACGTTGAGATTAAGCATGCAGAACCAGGGGCTTGTTAAGAGTCCAGGGATCAGCTGTCTAAATGGGATCCCATTTGATTATGGTTGAAGATCATATATTTTCAAGACTAAAGAGGAGAAACAGTTGTGCTCTCTTGGGCATCCATCACAGGCTTTCGTGACTGGTAAACTATTAAACAGATCTGTATTGGGCATGGTTCATGTTGACATCCAAATTTACATACACACGCTATGGCATCTAAAAGCAAAGAGGACCAATTAAAGCAGCAAGGATGATGGTGGACGGATGGTAGTAATCTCCTTACCTTTCGGCCAATTTTTCTGACCTTTCAGCCAAAACATTCGGCTCATTGATCATTTGAAGTTGCCTCCACTTGACCAAAATTTTAGCCATAGAGCTAAGCTTATTCATCTCATCCACACAGGCTCACTTGCCTCGATTGTTCTATAACCTTCTGTCATTTCTCTTCCCCCCCCACCACCCTTCTCTCTCTCACACAATTTTCTGTACTTTTGTGCTTCTTCTAGAGTCCATTATCAGGTGCATTATATATAATAATGATAGGTCCTTGATTCAAGTGAGTTCCACTTCTTATATATGCACCGCTGCGTGCACCCACTAAAGGCTCCAGTCATGTGGATCTCAGATGTTCTTGCATGCAGCTGGAGCTGGCTTTGGGCTATTAGTTTTTTGTTGCTCAAGTCATTATAACATATTTGCTTATTCTCTTCCCTGGAAGCAAGCCTCTCTACTCTGACGCTTCTCATTTTCTCTGCAGCACTTTATCTGCAGCTGGTGCCTTTTCTTGCTGCTCTCTCTCAACTCTCAACCACCTATTCAAAGCGGCTTACCACACACAACATATTACTGCATAAAAATATTGAAATCTCTGGGCATTTTGTTCAGATTACGACAATTGTGGCCAAGGATTCGATGAAGGAGACGTGGAAGAAGAGACTTAATGGATAGGATTCAATGAACATGCCTGCTCACCCACTCAAAGCCAAGAACCTGATAAGATCTCGTGGAAGAAAAGGCTCTACTTCTACACGCGGTTTCCAATCCGAGGTGAGAGTCGGCAAAAAGGGGTTTTGCAAGGTAGAAAGGTAGGAAAGTTTTTGGGCCGATTCAAGTATTTTTCACTTCAATGCAACGAATGAAGCCCAAATAACTATCACAAGGCCAACCCAACTCTTAGGGCTTGTGACGACCGCTGTCTTTGGGCCCCTCTGGTCATTATTAGCCCTGAAAACAGTGCAAGAGACCCAAGAGACAAACACATGGAGGTTGAGATAAGAAACATGGAAGGCACGACTCAGCCGCTGCGATTGGAGGCGGGTGCCTTCAACTGTAGGGGGTAGGGGTTCGAACCCTACCTCCCATCTCACCCCCGCCCCCCAAATGATAGTATAAAACCATCTCTTCTAAGGAGGAAAAAAACAAGAGAAAAAGATAAGAAACATGAGATTCCAACAGGAACGAGGCCGAACTCGAGTGAGATCTTCTAGCATAACATCTTCTGTCAGCACGTCCGTTGGCTCACCGGTGATGTTGACTTGGATGAGGCATCAATCAATAGAAATGATGGTTCACAGAAGCTTATAGTTGCATGAAACGAGTTAAAAGTGCTCTTTGTTTCTTCGTGTATCATTGCCTGCAATAATAGATTGGCTTTGGGTAATTGAACTAACAAGCAATGTGAAAAAAATTTTGTACCACATCATGGATTTCCCAAATCTTAAGAGTTAATTACCAGCCACGTACAGAGGTAAAAGTAAAAAACAAAGCTAAGTAATGAAGCCACGCTCTGCGAAAGTCAGACTCCGAAGCAATATTGACTTTTGTATCGACTGTGGGCCCATTACATCAATTTCCACTTTTGTGTACTGTAAAATTTATTGCAAGTCCAGTAATTGTTGCGGATCAATATATAAACTATTCATTGGTCTCATCCGCAAATTTCAACTTCGGGTTAATTTTTTTTTTAATTGAATTGTAACATCCTTTAAAAAGTAAGGAGAATTTGTACCATATGCATGCTAATAAATAGCAAATAAAAATTAAGATCGACAATATACAGAAAACAAAATTAGATACAAATATAAAATTATTAAATCATAATTAAATTGTGGGATTTACAAATTAAGTCAGATATCTTTTTTAATTTTGTTGATTATATTTTATTTCTGGGTCCTGAGAATGTGTTTAATTCTTATGCCCTACAACTTTTTCCGTTGAGTTAATAGATTAGTTGTCCATTATGCAACCCATGAATCATGATGAAGGCATTGGGCAATCAAGAATTTACTGTCCTTTCCGGACACAAATAATTCGGCAAAATTTGATTCTTGTATTCCGTGTCGATGCTCAACGGGTCAAACGATGAAATTTACACGAGTGAAAACCAAGTTTCTGTTTCTCCAAGTTCCAGTCTAATGTTGTCCTGGCCCCGTGTCATTCAGAAGTCTCATCTCCTTGTCATGCTTGGTGGAAAGATCGGCTGCTGGATAAGCTTAAACTTAGTCAATGAGATTGCGACGGGCGGTTTTGGGCATTCTATTTGGCTGCCTTTCCTGGAAAAATATGAGTGATAACTTTGAGAAGAATTGTACATTATCGTAAAAATTTAACCTTATTTAATAATTTGACAAGAACTCAAATTTAAAACTTTTGATTTAATTTTAAACAAGTTTATTATTATTATTATTATTACTACATCATAATATATAATATTTAGTGGGAGGAGGTTCTACCCTAATGTTTTTGTTTTTTTTTTTTCCCATCTTCCTGGCTTTTGCCTTATTCGTTTGGCACCCCATTAAATTTAGCCGTCAATATGATTGTCACGATTGGGGAAGACGTGATGGGTTGGCAATTGACTTATCTAGACGCACCAAATGTTATTTTCCTTGACGTGCTTATACATCGAACCCGTGTTCCAATTTACTGTGCGAATAACTCTCGACCCAAACGGCCTTTATCTGAAACCAGCCTATCTTAAATGAATTAAGAATCCTAACTTGTGGGGGCGCAACCGCTGTGTTAATGGAATTAAAAGGGGGTTCCTTTATACCAAGATGCCTTTCGTTGTCAAATCAGTACATATAGGACACATAATTATCATTACAAGATTAAAGGATTAACTTACATTAGCGGAAAAAGTCTAACAGAAAAAGGTAATAGCAGGTTACACGGAGAAAAGCACATCTGGTTGGAGTGATTGATCAAAAAGTAAGATGCCACCCGCATGGTTTAGCTAATTCCTAGTCGCTATTTATTTGGCTCGATCCTTTATGACATCGAAGCCCATCTCCGTCGGGTCGGTTGCTTGGAGTTCATAGTGGATCCCTTCCAGCACTCTTCGAAGTCCATCTTTGGATGTTGCATATAGCATTTTTGCTCTAATTCTCGATGCCGATGGAGCCCTGCACGAATGTATCCCAACAAAAAATGATGATAATCAGCGAAACATCAGATTCACGGACTGGCCAGATCCAGATCCATTCCTTGCCTCCATGACATAATCAAATCATTGCGTATGCTTCTCAAGTGATCAGACTTCTTGTGTGTACATGTGATGTAACCAAGTATTCTCGACATGGCAACTGATCATGGATATGTTTGAAACAATTGGGAGAGGGATCAATCATACAACAAGAAGGAAGGGAATATTTAATCAACTAGGCGGTCTTGAACATAGAAAACAAAAACAGTGACAAATCTATTCTACGTTCTATAAAATCTTCACAATTATCATCTTTCCAAGAAATATACCGCGATTCCATTTATGGGGTTCATGGGTATGTTGGTTGGCCGGGATCACTTGATACTTTTCCAAATGGGTTCATACATACATGCATTATATATATGTGTGTGTGTGCGTGCGCGCTAAAGCGAATTGGAATTGCCCACTGATCTGCTGATTTGCTTCTAAAAATAAATACAAAGAGACTGATCAATCCCAACAATCACCGGCCCCGGTCACGTATGATCAGCCGCCAATCTCCAATTAATCCATTAGAATTGGTAAAGTGTCGTCCACAGTATTTCTCGGGGGATTGGCGGATTTCCTTAATTTGCCCACAATATGACACTATTCTGGGAGGACGCCAAAGGGTTAAACAGTAAATTCACAACTAAACACTGCAGTGAGGGAGAAATTGCAGCAAAAAAAAAAAAAAAAAGAAAGAAAAAAAAGGAAGAGGTTAAAGAGCGGACCATGCAATGAAGAAGATCTTGCTCTTCCGGCAGTTATCAACCGTGACGAAATCGAAATCAAACACGGCATATCTGCAGTCATCGCCCGGCAGGGAGGCAGCAAGATCATCATAGCTCTCGCCGGGGCCGCCGACCTTGTCGACGGTGACCAACCTGGACTTCTCATCGATCTTGAACACTATGTACCTATGCACCTTCTTCCACTTCATGGCCATGAATGAATTCCTGCATTCATCAGTCACCCACATGCCGGTCGTCGCCTGATCGCATCGTATATCGTAACACAGAGATCATCATCTTAGGCACAGGATTATTAACTTAAATTAAAGATAGATGAGTAAGAGAAGAAAGTGAAGTCGTTGTCACCATCTTGAAAGCCATGGCCATGGTTGATCCGTTGACGAGATGGAAGGGTGACTCTTGTCTGGCAAACACAAAACTTTATTTATTTATTTTTATTTTTATTTTGAACAAGCAAACACAAAATTGAAGTAGCCCTTCTTGCGGTTTATATAGAGATTTTTGGTACTGAACTGCCCAATTTGCCATCGAGGATTCATTGATATTACAACCTTATCCCCTTAAGTCCCATTTTGCTAACTAAATCTTGGTTTTATTAGGATTAATTGTTTAATTTATTCTTGATTTGACGTGGCACCATAAATGGGTTACCATGAATTACCGGAATTCGATTTTTTTTTTTCTATATAAAGCAATGCATTCAATTCCGATGCGTTAAGAAAAATTATTCTTTATTCTGGTGGTCCTCAGATTTCATTTTTTTCTCTGGGCTGCTGCAGTAGCTGTTCGTAAATCTTTTTGACCGAATTGAAATTCAAATTTTCCCAACTGTTATTCACCCTGGATGAGCCTCGTACGGAGATTGTTGTCCACTTGGAATGATGATTATTCGTTATGGCGATTGCTTTACCGTTCAAAGTTAATTGACTATTGGCATTGGAACATTAGTCAATCTTCGACTGAGTGGATAAGACCTGCGAGAAAATAATCTGCATTTTGATTAATTATGATTTACATTTCATTAGTAGGGGGAGCCTTCATTGTATTGACCTTTTTGGTACATTGGTGTTATATGTCGTTGCATTGGTGCAGTACTAGTAGATTTATTAGATGCAAACAAAAAAAAAAAAAAACAGAGAGAGAGAGACGGGGGGGGGGTTACGACGGCTTTCTGCCTGTATTGAAAGAAGGGAAACTTATTTATGAATCGAAAGGGTATTTCTGTCGTTCTACGGGGGGAATCTCCACGTTGACTAATAGAGTATTTAATTTAATGCTGTTGACAGCAGAAAACCTTGATACTGTATTAGTGTGCCTTGTGCAGAAAAGGGTAGGTGTGAGCATAGGATTTTTAAAAACAAGGATAAATAATTGTTAATTGCCTTATTCTGGCGTTGTTTTGTTTATTGAAGATAATAAATTTTTAATTATTAAAATATCTCTTAAAAATTATTATATATATATATATATATATATATTATTTCTCTAACCTAACTTACTTAAATCATGTTGTTATTGGATTATTTTCTTCAAACCTACTCAAAAAACTCAGTTATGAGTAAATTTACCAAATCAACCGTGTCCCTAAGTATCGTCGAAGTTGGTGCCACAATGGCTGTTCCACCCCATGGGTAACCTTACCCTTATGCCCCACCGACTTTCACACGGTCGGCCTCAGAGTTGCTTTGACGTCATTTTGATACCATTTGTGACTCGAGTTCCATTAGATGAACACGAATAAATGAGTATAAGCAGACACAAATTTAAATGACTCATTAATTATTGACAAGTTATAAAAAAGAAAAATTGACAATTATAATTATATATTTATAAATTCATATTTATCTATATGTGAAGCAGAGGAGTTCGATATGCTTTGTGTTTCTTGGCCGTTTCTCATTGACTGAAAAATAGAAGAATAATTATTATTCTTCTCTTGGGTCCGGCAGATTAACTAGGTGCACTGCACGGCATTCGCCTGCCAATTTCTTGCTCAATCGCATAATCGTACGTAGTACATTACCTGTAGACAACGCGGTGGTCCCATCGTAGATCGCACACCCCCATCCCCCGTCTGTTCATCTTGTGCTCCTCAACATAATCTTTGCGTTAAAGTAAAGCAGTTCAGAGGATCGAAAAACTGTACATATCCAGAAGAGTGTCAAATTTGCTGGATCGGATGAGTAGTAAAATATTCAAAGGTACTTTTGAGAAGTTAATGATTTCATGCTCGTTTAACGCAAACCAGGAATTAAAAGTTCCGTATTCATATGGGTGAGAGGTCAGGATCTCTCCAAATACGTGTGACCATGGCGAGATCTAACATAATCTACTTAATCCCTTTCGCATGTTTGACCAAACAAAAAAGGAAAAAAGAAATAAGAAAAAAGGGCTTCCTGATAGAAATGAACCATTGCACGTACCACCAATGACCAATGACTGTTTAAAACCGTGCATGTTCTTTCGCCGACTTGGGCTACGAGTTGTTTGATCATGTATCTATTATTTGATATTATAATTTTTGGTTTCTGCGATTTCGACATTTCGCATCCCCAAGCTTTGAGTTTCCCCACAAGTTTGTCTAAGAATGTGTAAAGTGTGGTATGTTTGTCCAACATGCTAAGATATCAACCCGTAAAATAATGTCCGATCTAGTAATCAAATCAAATTTTTTTAACGATAAAGACGAATAAATTAACACCATAGAGAGATTGCGAACATTAAGATCCAGCAAAACCGCAGAAAATGATTAGGAGTAGACGTGCTACAGGAGACATGTCCCTCGTGTTGGTGGCCTTCCCCCGTGGTGGAAATTGAGACCCATTGTTACGCCCACAATCGGTGTCCACAACTTACTCGTCCCTAGAATCATAGCCTGTAGTTGTCACAAAATGTGCTCGGAGTTCATGGTGGGGTTAAGAAATGGTTGCCTGGTTTTCGACCCCATGTCTCCCTCCGTTTGTTCCTGGCTTGTTGTTACCCCCATAGGTATTGAGGTACGCATGCACTGCAACTGAAGTGACTTATTTGGACTTTTCGTTTAAGAATGTGACGGTCTATCCTCTTAACGCGAGGGACATGTGATTGCCAAGGCCATTGGAGTGCCCATTCTTGCTTTCCTTCCTTTTTTTTTTTGGCTCCGAATGAGACTCAATGTCATTGAGACACAATTGTTGCATAGGCCTTGAAAGTACAGCAGACCAATGCTATTTCTACATCATACTACAATAATAAAAGCCACATTTTCTGTAGCTTAGCTAAATTTGATGATTCAATTTGAATCTAACAAGCCAGCTGACGAAACAATGAACACACTGGCAAAATTATCTAGTGGAAGGCCATCCAGCTCACCAGCGAGAGGCAATTCCGCCAAACGAGCCATAACGCAACAGATACTCACGTTCCTGTTAATGATAGCCTGTTAAGATCATAAAATGCACCAACTCTCCTTTTATCAATCGTCATATTCCACCGGAGTCACAACACTGTCCTTACAAAAAGGTGGAACTATGTTGCTGATATAGAAGCATTTGCGACAAAGATTTCACAAGCAATGTCAAAGCCCATCATCACTTATCATCATTTGAAGACTTGTCTTCATCCTTCTTTTGCTCAGACTGGACTTGACAGGAAAACTTAGTAAGCTCATGTCAAAATATCTGGGATAACATTGACAAACATAAGTGCTATATTGTAAGTTTAAATGACAAACCTCAGACTGGCACTCCAAAGACGAAACAAGATCTTTCACTGAAGGATCATTAGGGTCAACTCCTGGAAGCTGTAAGAAGAAAAATTAGTCAGGACAGGAACATGTACTAGTTGTCAGGTAAGGAGTTAGACTTGCAGGTTAAAGGCACATACTGATGCAAGAACAGATGACACAAATGACTGATCCTCCAACACCTTGCTTATGTCCAACTGACTTGATGAGCCCTTTGAATCTTCCTGCATGGACATCTGAAGAGCTGCATCCAGCCAATGCAGATAATGGATCAGACAAGACAAGGTTCACTGATTAAAACCAAACAAATAATGGAAAATCAGAACTGTATTGACTCTTTGAGCTTGGCAAACAAACTGGCCAGCCCACTAGAGTTGAAGTATCAATTTGGCATTGATTCAGGCTGAGGCACTGAGCCTTCAGCTGGAAGATCATGGAGAAGCAGCCCTCTGAAAAAATGGAATAAAACATACCAACTGCCAGTTCTGGATCCTCATTCATTGCATCTGACATATCCACATCATGCACAGAGGGATCAGATATAGGGTTCCCCATTGACAATGCAGTAGCCTGCTGCAGCAATGCACTTGATTCATCCTGTCACCACATTAGTTGTCAAAGCCTCTTCCAAACTAGAAAGATGAATGGGAGCAGACAGAGAAATTTCTATTAAGCATCAGCAACATCAATCACTAAGCATCTTTACACACACAACAAATCCCATATATAAAAATATGAGTAAGACAAGATCAACCACTGGTTTAGCAGCTTCCTCAGTAGTTCCAGCAGCCCTAACATTGTCACTGTCAACCATATTGGCATCTGGTGAAATGGATAATGGTTCCTCTCCTTTTTCACATCTAGCAGCTTCCTCAGCTGCCCTTTTGGCTGCAGCTTCTTGCCTTGCCCTTTCGTCTTCCATAGAGACTCTCAAGGCAATGGCCAACTCAGGATCTATACTAGGGTCTACGCCAAAATCAAAGTCAACTCCTCCTCCTGCTGCCGTGGCTGCAGCTGCAGCTGCAGCAAAACCACTTCCTCCATCCCCCATGAATACAGGCGTGCTGCCAGAGAAATATTAAATCATATCGCCATATATCAATAACACAAATCATTGATATTTTACAAGTTACAGACTTTATATATCATTCCAGTCTTATCTAATCTATTGTATGTGATTCAGGAAATAGAAATGAGAGTTGCTCTTCAATTGCTTGTCAAGTACTTAAGCTGGTAATGAAGTAGGAATTTGTTATGACCACTGCCTTTTTCTCAGTCAAATTGGGCACTTAACAATATTCCAGTTCTTTGGCAAACCACGAGACAACAAATTTTAAATCAGAGACTCCAAATCAATTTTCTGAAAGAATAATCAACAAATTGAATGCTAATTGTAACCTGAGCCTTATGTATAAAACAAGATCACATATCAGACCTAATCAGAACATCAGAGAGAGCATCTGGACCAGGAGGAATGTGGACGACATGGCTGCTTTCATTATTATTAACAGCAGCAAGGAGGGCTTCCATTTTTTCTAGCTTTCCTTCATCTTCTTCACCAAAATTCACAATATCAAGAGCCACACTGTTCTTTTTCAGTTTCTTCCCTATCATCTCTAGTGCCTTCTTTTCATACTTGGCAGGACTGGAAAAATTCAGCTGGTAAGAAAAACCCAGATGATGAAAAAAACAATAATGCACATATCAACCAGCATATACCTTCCAGCAAAAACAATTATTCTTTGTTGCTGATGCTTGTTTTGGCGATGCTTAAGAGCCAATTGAGCAACCTGGATTCCTGCCACTAGGTTCATCTCACCTCCCATTTCAAGACCTATTAAAATGGAGAGACAGATATTGGTAACTAGTAACCATGTTTTCTTTATACATCCCTCTGATGGATTTAGGCTCAAGCATTCAAATATCATATAAAAAACCACACTCAAAGCAACAATTATAACATCAGCTCGTTAACAGCTGAAGTCACAATGCCAATCAAGCTTAAAATTCAATGCAAATCACATAATTCCTTAGCTGAGCTCTATGGAAAACGATAAGTTCAGGAAAAAAAAAAAAATTGCCATCAAGTTCTAATTATGATTCTCTCTATTCTCTAGTATCTCTCTAGTAACTATAGCTTAGCTTTCCTATCAAATTCTACAACACATTTAAAAAAAATATATATATATATATATATATAAAGAAAAGGAGAGAAAAATAAGGGCCGTACCATGTACGGAAGCCAAGATCTTTCCGAGATCGCTGGTAGGAGTGGTTAAAACACGCACTCCTTTGCCTGCCATTGTTAGAATCCCAACAGTATTCTCCGGATTCGACTTCCATTCATAAACCAAAAAAAGAAGAAGAAGAAGAAGAAGAAGAAAAATCCACGAATCACCAACAATAACAAAATCGCGGATTGCTCCAGCAGCACTTAAATCCAAAAACCTAATTTCATGAGCAACGAAACACAAAACCCTTAGCCTACAAAACTCGACAATTAACAATAAAATTACTTGGGTTTTGGCATCACAGATGAGATTAACGGCGTCGGATTGGGCCTGCAAGCGAGAGGGAGAGTAGTCGCCGTTTCGCATCCATTCGGAGTTGTCGATACAGATCATTGTTGCCTGATAGAATCAAGTTTAAGGCGATTTAATTCAATTAAATAAACAAGATTTCAGAAATAGAAAAGAACCAACTTTGAGAGAAAAAGAGAGGATTATATATATATAGTCACCGTGTTCTTGATTACTGACCTCGAGAACCATGGCTGATTGAAGTCGAGGGAGTAATTGACGTAGCTGAGAAGAAAAAACCCAAAGAAAAAGGCTAGAAATTTCGTTGTTCCTTGCTCCACAATTATGCTGCTTTTATGTTAAGGTTGAGGTTGGCGATTTTGGGTCGGTTAAGTTTCGTCCTTCGTGAAAACTAGAAATCATCTTTCTATGGGATTTGAATGACTTTTACTCTCTCTCTCTCTCTCTATTTCTTTTTCTTTTTTTTTAAAAAAAATTTTCTTGCAAAAGACAAAACAAAAGGGTTTTTCTTTTTTCTCTTTTGTTGGTTGTTCTCTAGCTTCTTCTTAGTCCATCGGCAGCCATCGAACATGGGCCATCCATTAAAAGAAATTAATTGTCTGGGCCTGACGCATCCTGAACCTAGCATGCTGACAATGGGCCTCGTTAAAGAATCAGTCCAGATCAGGCTGACCCAGGTCACGAACAGGTTTAACTGACTCACACCCACTAGCTTTTAAAATATGGAAAAATGCCCCGAAAATCTTGGGCCTTCCTCTTCCTCTTCCTCTTCCTCTTCCTCTTCCCTTGGATAGTTGGGTTTGTTCGAGCTTTTGTTGTTGCTTTCCAAACTCTCATGTTACAACCATAAATTTCAGTTGCATTACAAAAAGGAGGGGTCTACCAAGTACTGTGTAATAGTGAATGAATAAGCTTATCCTAAAATTAATTTGTAAATCCCAAGAGGCCAAGACTATGAATGCCTATTAGTTTTAATTGAAAATTAAATCACATTTAACTATCATGCAAGAAAATATTCCAATTCCCACTTTTTTTTACTTCCTTTCCCATGTAAACACGTTAAAAACCAAAAAAAAAAACAAACAAAAAAAAAAAAGAATCCAATCCTGTTTAAATTTGAAGTTGTTAACGTCTTGAGTTCTTGGATTCTTCATATGCACAATAAGAAGAGATCAGAGAAACGTATACCAGAGTATTAATCGTGAAACTTGCTGAAATAACCATATCATGTATGGATTTTGGCCGGAAGATCTAGAAGAAGCTAGTTCCTGTTGCAATTGTATGCATCGCTACACTTGCAATGTTGCCAGAATATCAAGCTTTTTATTGCATGTCCCAAGATTCTACAATGCTCTAATGAACCGTTTTGACATATACACAATCTTCCAATTCGCAGTATCTAATTTGGTACAGAGAACACATGGCAGACACAACAACAGTGGTAAGTCAAGGAACAGTATCATACCACGGAAGTCGTAGGAGTAATAGAAGATCTATGATTTCTGCTGACTGGTAGATATACGTAAACCTCATGAACCTCTGGCTTATAAACCTCTCCTCTATCCTTATCTATAGCATAGCATACATACACAGTGTCAATAACATTGTCCAGCACGTGGACGAAGAAGCCCAACACTATAATCAGTAGCACCCATGAAAGAGCAGCTACAAAATATGAATCAACCCCAAGATGGCTCACACCTTCCAAGATAGCGCAGGCCTGTTGTACAAAGGTGGAAGTGGGAAGATTTCCATAAGCAATCAATATCTTTACTAGAAGGGAAGTGAACATTTGCAAAACTACTTACCGCAATAGCATATATTGCTGAGAGAACAAATACAATTCCAGCCAACAAGCGGGTGGACACAGTCTCCACAAAAACAGCTGATAGAAGATTCCTCCTTAGAAGCTCATATGTCATCCTTGCGGAGGTGCAGTAGGCTTCCCCAGTTATTGCAGCAAAGTTGATAGTAAACTTGTTAAGAAAATCTACAGCTGACAGTAACGCATTAACACAACATCGCAATACAAGGTTCACCATGCCAGGGATATCCTCCTGTCTTGCACTATCAACAGCAGCACGCACCACACGAACAGCACAAATAAGTAGTCCAGATAGGCATATGGTGCCAGAGGAGGAGCCAAAAGCATGTCTGCAAATTTAAGAGCACATATATGAATAAAGCAATAACATTGTGACGATCATGATTGCACTTCTCTAAGAAGCAACTTCTTTCCAATCATGTTAATAAGGATGTGTAGCTATACACATACTGGAGATGATAAATGCATAAAACATGTAAAGGCACACGGTGGTGTGTAGACAAATAAGGCTACTCACAGGCAATAGAGATAGAAGGGTATGTAGTGGCCCAAAAGCATGAAATTAGACCACTAATCAGTAGTTTCTTAAGTAAATTAAGCAAAGACTATTACATGTTTGCCTACTGTTCCAGGTTCAGAAGAGAGCTCCAAACATAAGCACCCATTTAAGCAGACAGTCAAAGTATTTCTTCACCAGGAGGCTAGCATCAGTGCCTGAATTTAAGATGTAAAATACATACAAAGTAAAGACAGTTGCAAAATTCCCTCCCAACTGCCATGGATAGTCATGTGCAAAAACATTTATCTTGTCCCAACACAAACAGTCTCAATGTTCCTAAGAGCAAACTCTCGAAGGAAACAGACCCATCTGGACATAATAGCATTGGAGTGACAGGGGCAGTGGGGCTTAGAGGGCCCACTTCAGTATAATTCATATCCTTTATACAAACTTTGATATCCCTCATAATGTATAAACTTGATTGCAATTAAATACAGAATTAACTATCTTAGAGGAGAAATGTCCATACATGCAATTTGTTCGAAGCAATTGCACTAACACAAATGTTCAATCAACAAGAAAATCTATTTGGCCAGCACAAATTACTGTACGTCAACTGTCTCTCAATGTACCACAGTAGCATATCCTGATACCAATGGTGCTGTGAGAAAATAAGATGGGTGTATAATAAACCGTCACCAGTGAAAACGCCCCTATACATCCATTTTTTTGGGTGAAAGCCTAACTATCAAACATATGAACTCAAACAACTTATCAACAGGATGTTCTGAACATTCTTCGTGTCAAAGAAAGAGATAAAAGTTGAAAATTACCTCAAAGAACTCCTTATACTCCGTCTATGGTCAGCATCCTCCTTTGCGAAGTACCACTGAGCAATAGTCCCACTGATCACATAAACTTTAGCCTCAATCATTGCAGTCAACGACCACAACATCGTAAGAATTGCCAACGTGTAGTAAGCAGGAACCCACCTAGCCTGCTTCCATACACAAGTATACACTCCACTCGACTCTTTTGGTGAAATTTTCCCATTGAATCTCGCAAACACCAGGAACACTACAATCGGCGCATAATAGACCACCAGACCAAGTGTCAGCAATGGCAACGCTACAAACAAACCCAAATTCTTCGAAAGTGCATCAGAGGCAATCCCAATTATCTTCACAGTCAACTCAATTCGATGCCAATTAGCCACAATAATCCACACGATGATTCCAATGATCAGGAACACAAAAACCACCACCAAAATCCGATAAACCAACGGAAATGCATTACTGCAAGAAGAAGAAACAGTACAGGCAACAAACCAGTAGACATTGAAAAAGATGGGCATGAGAAGAAAGAAAGGAAGCGAGATGTAGACAATCTGTTTGGTGTAATGCTTGAGCAATAAAAGCAAGAGAAAGCAAATGGGGGCACTCAAAATCAGCGTAATTACAAAGGTCCATATCAAAGCCTTCAAGAAACCAGAATTCGAAGAACTCAAAAGGAGATTATGCAATTGGGTGTTCAAGATTCCATCAGTTAGCGATTCTTCGACGCAAGAAGTTGTATTGGAGTCGTATTTATAGGAAGCTAGATTGCTGTAATTGGGGTTTCTGTGGAAAATGCAGAAAATACCGAACCCGAAAGTGCAGAGAACAAAGAGAGCAAAGAGGATGAGAAAAGGGATGTCCTTGCAAGCTCTGGGACCGTGATTGTACGAGATCTGGAGGTACTGGTTCGGGTCGGAATCGGTTTCTACGGCAACCGGAGCGGTTTCGTGGAGCGGAGACGGAGGAGGGGAGAAGGAGGTCTTCGAGAGGAGAGGACGGGAAGGTGACGACGAGTCGTACAGAGAATTGGGCTTGCTTGGCTCTTCACTGCTGCCCATTAGAGACATAGAGGGGTGTGAGGTCTGGAGTCTGGACTGAATGGCTATGCAGGTGATCCGCAGCAGATCATTTTCCTTTCTGGTTTAACGTTGACTGGCAGCTCTGCTGTGTTGGCTTGGTCGGTCCACACGGTGGCGGAGGCGGCTTGGGAGGGCAGTGGAGTGGTATTTTATTTTAATAAGGATTATTTTACTCCACTTTTTCGCAATTGTTTTGTCCATTCACGTAACCGAAGTGTTGTTCTAATTTTAAATTTGTTAAAATATATGAACACAAAAGTAATTGATGAAGTTCTATTTAACTTTTTTCTTTTTCCCTGTTTAATCCTTTTCCTCCTTGGAGCAATCACTCTTCTCATGGATATTTTGTTTTTCAACGAATAGCTGTTGGGCATTATACAAAATTAAAATAATTAATCAATTATCTGATAACAAATTACAAAGCCACAATACAAAAAAATTTTGTATTTTTTTTAACACATTCTAATAATTGAAAATTTATACTTCTATTTTTAAGATTTTCGATTAGAATTTTCAAAATAAATTATAAAATTTATAAAAATAAAAAAAAATTGTATTATATAATTTATGAATTAATAATAAATTTAATATAAAAAATACATACAAAAAGCTTTGTTCTTGTCAACTTAATCCGGAGATGCTACCTTTCGTCATCCCACTTGGGTTTGGGTGTCTCGCCCGAGTCGGCAAGGACGACCACCTTTCTGGGTTTTCCACTGTAAGTTCCTGCTCATTCTATCTTATCAACTTGCTCTCCCAGTCAGCCAAAAAATCTCCGGCCTCTCTCTCTCTCTCTCTCTTCCCCCCCCCCACTTTTTAGTTCTGTTTTAAATTTGTAATTGTATGTATACTAATATTATTAAAATTTTAAAAAAATTAATAAAATATATACTTAATTTTAAAAATATTTAAATATTTAATTTAAATAGACTATCATATATTATAATATTTAATAATAATTCAATTATTAATTTATATTAAAATGTTAATACATATTTAATTTACTTGTAATTTAATATATATTAAAATTTATTAAATTTATATTTATAATTTTGACACATATCTGTCCAAAATTTAAGTATCACAAATATTTATAATTTAAGAAAATAAAATAATAATTTTGATAAATAAATATAATCTTAAATTTTTTTATTTTGCTACAAAAATATTTTAAAATTTATTTTTAAAAAAATTTATAGTTTAAACTTTTTTATTTTTTATTTCTTTAAAAATTATTATTAAATTTATATATTATTTTTTAAAAAATACTATTAATTTAATATTTTTGATTTAAATAAAAAAATAAAAATACAATTTATAATAAATTTACATACTACACAAATTTAATATTAAATTTATCAAATAAATGGGCCAGACAATGGCCAATTCACAAAATTAGGTTACTAAAACTGAAAATGCCTTTTGTTTCGTTGTTGCTGACATATGGCCTTCAGTCCAGAGAAAAGTACTTTGGGCTAGGCTTAAGTCTTAAACTACAATTAAAGAGCCTTACATTACATGCCAAGGAATGGGCCCGAAATGAGGCGAAGTGGCCACTGGCATTGGACCAAAGTCTCCGATGAGACTCGTAACGGATATATATATATATATATATATATATTTTTTTTTTAAAGAACTCCCCAACGTAAACAGAAGACACTGTTTTGATTCTTTTGAATCGATATCCTAGGTTTATTAAAGCCTTATACGTATCGAAGGTTCCAAGCGTCAATTTGCAATAGCTTTCTATTCTGCGCATAATCAACGATCTTTCACCCTAACATATGCCTAAATATAAGGATCGGAATCATAAAATTTTGAACAAATTGTGAGTTTCCATCCGCACTTGAAGTGGCCCGTGAATGAACATGATATCTTCTCCTACTTTTACCCACTATAACCGAGGCTTCTATTGTTCAAAAATAAATAAATGAATAAATAACTGAGGCTTGTGTTGTCGATGTGTATGCTATGCATAACCAACTGTTCTGCATAAAAGAACGTTCTTTTGTTGCTGATCCTTTAACAGGAGGACCTGAATGATGGGGATTTTTTCTTTGTTTCAACTTGTGAAGAGCGAAACGCGGCGCCGCGAAACAAAAATGAATTTTTTTTTTCATCGTCATTTGTCACGGAACCATTTTAATTACAAGCCAATGAAACGGAAATGGTGGGGCTTATGTGTCGGTCCACTAAAGATATTATTTAAGGGAGTCATTACGGAGATCAAATTTTCTGCCATAAGAGGGCATAGTCTCACGAAATTAGGTTTCGATTATACTAAACTGCGTGTTATTTAGTTAATTTTATAAAAAAAGATGAGTTGAGTAAAATTTAAAAAGCTTAAAAAAATGAAAAGTATTCAAGATAAGTAAAAAAGTTGTAATTATTATATAAATAAAAAATACAAGAGAATTTTATAAATATATTTATATATAAATAAGAAAAAATATATATTTATAATTATTTTATTTTTTTAATACGTAATTAAATATTTAAAATATTTATAAATTTTTTTTAAAAAGTATTAAATATAATTCTTTAAAAAAAGTTATAGGTGAGTATTTTTATTAATTTTTATTAAAAATTTTGTAGATATAGGTACTTATACACATTTTTAGTACTTTCTGTTATTGTGTCGGGGCAGCCGAAGGGGTTGCACAGTATTGTCAAGCCGCAGAGATTTAATCTGATGTGAATTTCTATTTTTCCACTGGCTAGACAGGCTGGCGCTCTCTAATAGTCTCTTTCTTTCTTTTTTTTTTTTTTAGTGAATTTTTTAAAATTAAGATAAGGACCTATGACTCTTTTATACAGAGAACTTCTAACTTTATATTTTTATTGATTAATTGATGCAGATGCAAGAAAAATTGTAATTCTACTGATACAGTTGAGGAATCATTATTCATTCATCAGAAGAGATCTTCATAAGCGAGTCAGCGATTCAAATAAAAGGCGATATATAATATCCCGTGCAGAAAAAGGTGGGTTCAATTTTTTACCCCTTGGCTAAAGCAAGGGGGAGAGCAGAAACTGGGGCTTTTAACTGAAAGCATAAAAACAATCCAATGAATTGCTGAAATTAACGCACATTTTTCTCCCAAATTTATTAAAATAAAACCGTTTGAGGTTACATCTAAATCTTCGAAACTCTAAGCTACAACTATAATGGGGTAAACAGCCTTAAAGGAAAAAAAAAAAAAAAGATATTATCAAAGATCAGAGGTCGAACGTGGACTCTTCTGCTTCGCAAATTTTCAAGCCCCACCTAGGCCATCTTGCCCTTCTGGACTTTGGATGCGCATGATCACTTTTGTGCCCGACTAGTCTATTGATATTTTTATCTTTTTTTCTCCTCTGTCCCCACAAAAAAAAAAAAGAAAAAAAAACTCAAGGAGGTCCAACAAGTGACCTCAAGCTAGTGGCGGTGTAGTTTTCCTCCTTTTTCATTCATCTTTAAAAGGACTGGCCACCAACCCATGAAAGTATTGACCTGTGCCAAATTCCAATGGTCCAAATTTCAGATTTGATTGTCGATAAAAATATCTTAGATAGTATTCAATAGCAAGCGGTGTGGTAAAAAAAAAGTTATTGTCAATGATACTAAAATTATTTTTTAAATTAAAAATTTTGAATTCAAATTTAAATTAATATCAACTAAATAAAAAAATTATTATACAAATTATAAACAAATATACACTAACAGGTATAATTATATATAGAATTAATTCATAACATTTGTATGAAAGTCTTTCTCACGAGTGATTATTGTGTGAAAATGTCAATATCAACTAAGCAGTTAAGTTAATAATTCATAATCAATTCAATTTTGATATTTGGATTATGTAACCTAGTATGAAAAGAAGCGAGGCAATCAAGTTTGTAAATCAAGAACTATCAATTAAATTTGAATGTTAAATACGTATAAATATCTTCTACCGACGTGTCCATAGTTTAATCTGAGACTTGCTAACTCACTTATCGTTGCGTTGGTTTGTCAGCTTTGTGTGGTGATGGTAAGATCTTCGGCATTGACAGCCCGTAGTGGAGCTGTCGTTTCGGGGCGTTATTTGGATGCAAGTTAGTGTAAATAATTTGGAACCGTCCAAGACATTCGGTCGGCGGCCATGGTACCACCAATTGTCACGGCTCCTTACAACTTATTAAAATATATAATATTTATATTTATATAATTTAATATTTTCTTCTTATTATCTAATATAAAATATGAGGGTCAAGTTATAAATAATCCATTCATATCCAATATATAATCCATCTATGACATTCTCTTCTATCAAATTCATTAACGTTCTCATAATATAACCCATCCAGTAACATTCTACTCTATCAAATCCATCGATATCTTAATAAAAAATTGGAGTTTCCCTATCTACTTCTGGGTGAAGTATTTGACGAAAAATATCAGAATCAGTATAAGTCGAATCTGATACTACTTATTATAAAATTATTTTTTTTAAAAAAAATAATCTATTAGAATGTGAAATACTCACACTTAAAATTTTTTTTTCTATTTAATGGAAGATATAAAAATTAAATGATATCTAATTTATCTATATCAGCGATATTACCAGTCCTTAAGACCATGTACTCAAGGCATGAATAATTAGATATTCAAGACTCTCAGGTCTTTCAACTCACATTACTTGCGAACACGCAAGATGGGCACGTGTTGTCAGCCAGATGGGTTACGAGACCTGCTAAAAAAGTTGTCTTGGAAAGGAGAGCATTATTATAAGGAATCATCGCGGGGACTATAATCAAATCAACCTTTTATTTTGACTCTAATATAATATAGCACCATTAATTAATTGTGCTAAAGAAACAAAATTATCTCATTACTTTATGATCCAGAACGGCATGTGATTTTCTGTTTGGCCAAAAAATTAGAACGCCAAGTGATTTTCCCGATCTAAATGCGATAAGGACAAAAAGCTTATCATATGCTTACGAGGACAGGCTGCACATGACAGCCGTACGTCCCAAATGTTCCAATCTTCTGCAAAATGTCCTCTGATAAGCGCGATGAATGGTCAATTGTCAATTTGTTTATACTGTTTCACTGGCGATCGCATGTGATGATCTTGTGCTTTCAGAATCGATACGTTCCTCGTCTTATTAGATTTGGGCACACTATCCATCAATATTTAATTGATTAATCCTTTGCCCCTTCCCCGCCAGCTACGAATCATGTCCAACAAGTGACTGGACTTCGTGACCCCATGCCAGCTTTCGTCTTGTCTTGCAAGGACAAGAGCTTGCAAGAGGATACCAAGAGATAAGTGACCTGTTTGGGCTATCAAATGTACCAATTGGCCTGGGTGAGTCTTGCCCTTTTGAATGTTATCTTATGCAATTCTTCTTCTACAAATCGTCTGGTCCAAATTGAAGAAGTACATCGAAATCGTGACTGCAATTACTGAAGTGTGCTGGAGGAAAGACTTTTGTAAATGCAACCTCCATTTTTTGGGTTCTTTGTTTATTTTTCTTTTCTTTTATGAAATTGGCATCTTTTAACCAAGTATCCTGGGATGAGGTTCTGGCGACGGTTCAAGATGCTACGTCCTAGCAAAGACAGAAATATGTTGTTGTTTTTTTTTTTTTTAACTTTAAAAAAATATACAATGTATTTATTATTATTTTTATAAGTTAAAATCAGATTATTTTTATTATTATTTTTATTTAATTAATTTCATTAAAAATTATTACTTAATATTATTAAATTAAGTTTTTTTTTAAATTTAATTCTATTTAATAATGATATTAATAAATATAAAATTTTATTTTTATAATGAAATTTAATTATATAAGTTATAAATCTCATTTATCTAGATATAAAATATAAAATAAAAAATTTAAATTTAGACTAATATAATAAAAAATATAATAAATTTTGATCAAGAATTTAAATTAATACAATAAAATTACTAAATTACTATTAAATTATCTTCTGAATGGTGTATTTTCTCCTTTCTTTCTTTAATTTTCTTCCTTGTTTAGTGGCCACAATGTGCTGTCTTTATAAGCACCAGGTCTTATCCATATCGCTTGCGTGCGCCGCTTTGATCTCCACGAGTCAGCAATCAAATTGCATTATTTTATGTTCTCATTTACTGACTTAATACAGATTCTTTATAGCCCAGAAAGAACCTGGTATGCAAGTTGCTCTATTTTATACTCTGACAATCACAGTATAAGAAAATACATATCATTTATATGCCCAAGGCCTTATTAATTGTCATTGTTCTCGTTGTTGGATGCTCCTGCGGATCTAGTCATACATGAATTATGTTTTTCATCGGCTATTTTTTTAAACTCTTTTTTTGGAAGATAACGATACTAATTAAGATGCCTAGCAAACCCTTTTGGATAAGAAGGGCCAAAAAGCTAGCAATTACCATTTCCGATGTACCAAGAGAAAAAGAAAAAAAAAGATTATTAAGTGAATATGGGACGGGGACACCCACTTTTCGTTTCAACTTCCTTACGTGGAACTTAAGAAACATTTTACAAATACAACCTGACGCATTTTACAAATACAACCTGACGCTTGCCGCCTCGGATCTGAAAACGGACAAGGGCTTACTGTGATCCATGTGCATGCAGTGCCATCGCTTGAAATATTTTATAGGATCATAGGATTTAATGATTGGTCCACCTAATACAGCCGCTGTGTCCAATCTTAATGCTCTCTCTCTGCATCCGAAGTCCAAAACGGTAGCTGTTCAAATTGTTCATAGAACACGTGATTCTTGTTCGCTCCATACAACTTGCAGTTTAGAACATTAATTATTCCCCTTAAAATTGAATTCCAAAGATCAGTCTCCCCAGGCTGCTGAATAACAACTCAGGAAACGAAAGAAGTCCGCGACTTCATTGTCTGATTTAACCGGGTAAGACGCTTGCACGGAATTTCTAGCATAAAATTAAACTCTAAAAGCATGCCATTGGATTACATAAAACAGCAGGCCAACTTAGAATCTCTGCCATCATAAATTCATATGCGAGCATTAATCATGAAAATCTAATAAGGAGGAGAGAACATTAGCGGCTGAAACGTGAACTTACTCGGCCTTTAGACGTAATAAGAAAGGAAAGACGCCGGGACAAGGAGTGGATCAGAGGGAAGCGTAAAGGAAAGGGTTGGGTAAGGCTACTAAATCAGTTTCTAGGGAGGGAGGGAGAGAGAGAGAGAGAGAGAGAGAGAGAGAGAGAGAGAGAGAGAGAGAGAGAGAGAGAGGCGAAAGAAGGGCGAATGAAATTATAATTTTAGATTTAAAGGAATAGATGTACCAGGACTTTGTGAGGAGGATATGAAATTCATGACTACCATTTAAATTGTTAGTTATAATTAATTATTATAATTACATCATTTCTATTTTAATAATAAATAATTTAAATTGCAATTTATTTATGGTATTTATAAATTTTGTGTCCTTTTATCTTTTTTAAAGATGTATAAAAAAAGATTTTTAATAAAAAATGTCTTATTATATAGACTTACAAATAAGATGTTTGTTTGAGTGATATAAATTTTTTTGTAATTGATATTAATAAAAATAAAATTTTTATTATATTTTAAAAAATTAGTATAAATTGTCATTCATGTGATAAATATAAATTTCTAACGCAATGCCAGATGCCATGACTTGCTTTCAAAAGGGCTTCACCTTCAAAGGAGTTAACAGTAACAGCTAAATTCATTTTTAAAAAAATAGAGAGATACTTGAAATGGGCAAAAAATAAATATTATTTTATTATCATTATTAATTAATTATTATGTGCAAAAAGACATGCTAAGTCCAACTAATCACTATGGTGAATAAATATTTATTTTGTATTTATTATATATATATATATATATATATATATATATTTGTAATATAACTATTCATTTATAAGTTGAAAATCAACTATATAAGATATTCTTCTAATTGTATGACCCCGTTGCGTTGATTATGTTGTATGTAAAGATTTTCATATTATATATAATACTGTAATTTATATTATATATAAAATATTAAATAAAATATCTGGTATATAATATAAAAATTATTTATATTTATATATTTTTTTTCGGTCTTTCTCGCAAATTTGCGAGTCCACTTGGGTGTTGAATTCTATTACCCTTTGACTAGACTGCATTTGCAAGAGAGATGAGGACGGTAGAAAACTTGACAGCAGGCCAACTTAAAATATATATTTGCCATCATAAATTCATAAGGGAGCATTAATCATGAAAGTCTAGCAATGAGGAGAGAACATTGCCAGCTGAAACGCGAACATACCTGGCCTTAGACGTAATAAGAAAGGAAAGACGCCGGGATAAGGAGTGGATAAGAGGGAAGCGTAAAGCAAAGGGTTGAGTAAGACTACTCAATCAGTTTCCAGAGAAAGAGGGAGAGGTCGGGTGAGGGGCGAACGAAATTATCACTTTAGAATTAAAGGAATAGTTGTATGAGGGCTTGGTTAAGCAGATACGAGATTCATGAGCATTATACATGCCACGTAAATTAAATTATTAATTATATTTAATTATCATAATTATTTGATTTTTATTTTTAAAATAGACATTTCATATTGTGCATCGTTTTGTTGTTCATAAATCTCGCTTTTTGTTTTTTTTTTTAATGTGTAAAAAGGATTTTTAATAAAATAGTCTTATTATTGAAGCACACAAAAAAGACGCAGCCCGCTCCGGTGACCATGGGTCCGTGGTATTAATGGAAATATGAATTTTATCATATTTTAAAATATGAGTATAAATTGTCATTAATTTGATAAATATAAATTTCTAATCTAATGCCAGATCCAATGACTTGCTTTCAAACGGGATTCACCTTCGTTGGCATTAATAGCTAAATTCATTTAAAAAAATTAAAAAATATGTGAAATAGGTTTAAAAAATTAATTAATTATTATGAGTGAAAAAATACACTAAGTTTAACTACTTATTACTATAAATAAATATTTATTTTTTATATATTTGTAATAAAAATTATTTTATTTATAAGTTAAAAATTAATTACATGAATTACTATATGTTCTTTGGAGATAGAACCCATAAAATGAAAAAAAAAAAAGAAATGAAATAATGGTGAGCCTAGGGGTATTTATCCCATTCGCTCCCCTAGCTTTCGTCTCTCAGTGTCAGTGTCGGCCCAGCAGAGTGCTTTCGCGTTGGTGTTCCTTCCGATCTCTACGCATTTCAGAATTATGTAATTTTGTTGTACCGATTATGTTTAACAAAATAATTTTTATACTATATGCAATATAATTTATATAATATTAAATAAAATATATTTTATATAATATAATATAATATTATATATATATATATTAAAATTTATCTCTTTTATATTTGCCTAAATTATTTTTATTTTTTGTCTGCTCGCAAATTTGCCGGTTCGCATGGGTGGTGGCCTCTATTACATTTTGACTAGATTGCAAGTTTAGTGTGCGGACAAAAATAAATGACGTGTTACTTGGCTCGTACAGAAATCCCTATCTATGATCCGTACTTGTCGTTGTTGGGGTTACGTGCCATAACTCGGTTGCTCAATCCCAAAAATATCTGTCCTCTTACAGTGTAGTTGAAAAAACAAAAAGTCACTGAACAAAGGGAAACCCACTAGGGATTTAAAAAAAAAAACCCAAAGTTTCGACTTTCGACTCTATATAAGCGCGCGGTACCTTCGGCTTCGAAAGTTAAAAATAGACGCTTTCTTTCTACGAGTTAAGTCGAGAGCTCGCGGATGATCTAAATAATAACAATAATTATTATTATTAATAAATAAATAAATCCATGGGCACGCTTCGTTCGTCTTCCACATCCTTCACCACCGTGAAATGGCTCGGCTTTGTCACCGCCGTTTGGGTCCAAGCGATTTCAGGCAACAACTACACATTCTCCAACTATTCTGATGCTCTCAAGACGCTTATGAACTTGACCCAACTTCAACTTAACAATCTTTCGGTGGCTAAAGACATTGGCAAGGCTTTTGGGATCCTTGCCGGCCTTGCCTCTGATCGCTTGCCCACTCCTGCTATCATTCTCATAGGTTCAATCGAAGGGTTCATTGGTTATGGCGCGCAATGGCTTGTTGTTAGTAGGCGAATCCAGCCTCTCTCTTACTGGCAGGTAAATTTAGCCTCAAGAATCATCGAAAGGTGCAATCTTGGAATATATTTTTCAAGGTTTTGATTCTCTAACGCAAGTCTTTTTTATTAATTGGCCCGCCTGCTTTAATTTGGATGTACAGATGTGCATATTTCTGTGTCTCGGAGGGAACAGTACGACATGGATGAACACGGCGGTTCTAGTGACTTGCATTCGCAACTTCCGCCGTAACCGCGGCCCGGTCTCCGGAATATTGAAGGGCTACGTGGGTCTAAGCACAGCCATATTCACGGACCTCTGCACCGCCCTCTTCTCCTCCGACGCCGCCACTTTTCTCTTCATGCTTGCAGTCGTACCCTTTGCTGTCTGCCTCGCCGCCGTCTTCCTTCTCCGCGAAATCCCACCTGCCGCCACCGCCGCCGAAGAGAAAGAAGAGTTCAAATACTTCAGCGTCTTCAATGCCGTCGCCGTTGTTGTTGCGGTTTATTTGTTAGCTTACGATTTTATCCCGAGTCCTAGCGAGGGATTTTCACTAGCCTTTTCCGTTATTTTGCTTGTCCTTTTGGCTTTTCCTTTGGCGGTTCCGGTCTATGCCATTATGAAAAATTGGAAGTTGAACCGGTTCGAGGAAAAGGCAGACATTGAAGGCCAAAAAAATATCCATGAGCCGCTGTTGGGTCAAGAAACTGGGGAGGAAATTCAGCGGAAGTCGGTGTCGGCAGATGCGGCGGTGGCAGACCCGCCTCCAGCGGAGAAAGTGTCGGAGATAAGGACGAAGCCGGTGATCGGGGAGGACCACACGATTATCGAGGCGATTTGCACCGTTGATTTCTGGATTTTGTTTGTGTCGTTTCTTTGTGGGGTAGGCACAGGCTTGGCCGTCATGAACAATATGGGTCAGATTGGTCTTGCACTTGGATACGTCGACGTTTCGATTTTCGTTTCTCTGACAAGCATATGGGGTTTCTTCGGGAGGATTATTTCTGGTTCAGTCTCTGAACACTTCATCAAGTAGGGAAATTTAACATCTTTTTGCCCTTTTCATATTATTTAACTAATAATTGGGCCCATTAGATTTAGGTAACGCTGAACTTGAGTTTAACACCTCTTTCTTGGCCAATAACACACTTTTGAGTTTAACACTTTTTAATTTTCAAGATACTTTTGAGTTAACCCTCAGCTACTTGCATTAAGTGCTCGGAATTACCATCCCGACGGCCACCTTCCATCCAACTGCCTGTCTTATTCTTTCGCTTGCTTTGTTCATATCACTGATTTTGGGCAAATATTCTCTTCGCAATCTATTCTAATGTTTCTTGTGAATAAGTTGACAAAACTCCATTGGTCTGAGTACTTTTTGTTTTTTCTTCGTTACACAACCATTTCGTTGTTGAGTATTTAATACTTCTCTTCGGTAAACATTTGTAAAGGGGATTGATGGATTTATTTAATAGTTTGCACTCAAGTCACCCAACATATATTTACATATTTATACTGTTGCCGTCCGGGTTGAAATTTACAGAATTGTATTGTGGGTGCTTTTTGACGGCAAATCAAAATCCGGTGGAGTTGCTTTCCGTGCATTCTTCTCAGTTTATATCAATGTCAATTAGGTTTTGTTTTTCAATTGTTGATATGT
The DNA here is from genome assembly GCA_020883675.1 of Bruguiera gymnorhiza. NCBI lineage: Eukaryota > Viridiplantae > Streptophyta > Magnoliopsida > Malpighiales > Rhizophoraceae > Bruguiera > Bruguiera gymnorhiza. The sequence goes on along the minus strand of JAIRCJ010000041.1, from coordinate 255,732 downwards.
GTGAGTGGCTCGAATAATATTCCGTGGATTATGGTTTGATCCAATTTTTGACTTTCTGGGCGGTGTCAGAGCCTTGAGTTTGGACCTGGTGCTTTGCCTACCTTTCGTGCTCAATATTCCTGTTGAAGTCTTATCCCAAATTCATGCGTAACTGTCATTTTTCTTTCCTCTAATTCAGGAAAGCTGGAACACCAAGGCCTCTATGGAATGGAGCATCTCAGATTCTGATGGCTGTTGGGTACATCCTAATGGCTCTGGCTCTGCCTGGTTCTCTTTACATTGGTTCAGTTGTTGTTGGCATCTGCTATGGTGTTCGCCTAGCTGTCACAGTCCCAACTGCCTCTGAACTCTTTGGTCTTAAATATTATGGCCTAATTTACAATATCTTAATCCTCAACCTTCCTCTTGGGTCTTTTCTCTTCTCTGGCATGCTCGCCGGATTTTTATACGATGCGGAAGCTTCCCCAACAGCCGGCGGTGGCAATACTTGTGCTGGTGCCCACTGTTATAGGCTAGTGTTCATCATCATGGCCGTGGCATGTGTAATTGGGTTCGGATTGGACGTTTTATTGGCAATTAGAACCAAGATGGTTTATACCAAGATTTACGCCAGCAGGAGATCGAAAAAATTGGCGTCCGGGTCTAATGGCTATTGACACGAAGCCTTGGATTGATGAGCTTGTGCTCGAAGAGATCCTGAACTTATAATATTGGAAAAAATTTTGTTACCATATGAAATCCCTTGAATATTAGAATAGGGCCCGATTTCAAATCCCCATCCCCATGAAAGAAGCGTACACTAGGCTCTCACCATGAACCCCTGTTTCTAGAGGCTCACACCAGCTGAATTTCCACGCAGGGACCGCTGAATTTCGATGCCGGGCTTTAGTTTTTGGGCCAAAATTTAAGCGGCGGAGGCTCGGGGCCAGGCAGGTGTGCCATTATCACATTTTGCGGTGCAACTCTATGCAGTTACCACTTACCAATGTTGTTGTTTTCGCGAATAAAGGCTAATGAATATCTTGTTGGCTGTGGAGGCTAGCTAGTAGCTTCACAAATTGTTTCAAATCTTCCTGTTGATTCGGTGAATAAGTTGGATAATTTTGATTTGATCTAGCAAAAGCCATCGACTTTGACGTGCTTTTGATTGCCCTAAAACCCCTAGAGGCCACGCTGCAATATTCTTTAACTTTCACAAAAGGAAAAAAAGAAGGGACCACTGGGTTCCATTCCCATTCAACCTGAACGTGAAAATGATAGTAGTCAATCCCAATCAACGGTGAGACCACATTTTTCTAAAATAAGCCCAACACTAATTACTCAATCTTCAATAAATTAATCCAACTTTCTTAAATGATTTCATCACGCCTCTGCCTCGACATTTTCTTAGATGATTTTATTGTACCGTCGCCTTAGCTTGGCAATCGCGTCCGAAGCCTGTGCTAAGTAAAATAGTAATTATCGATTCCCGAAGCCTGTGCTATCGATTCTCGGCTTAACAGGCACAATAATCTCCGTATTGCCGACAATGTCCTGTAAAGACCAGCTTAGCCCAAATCTTTTAGCATCTTATTTTTAGGCTCTAGCGGAAGTGCAGTGATGGGCTATGGATTTGGGCTGAGAGGTTCTGTTTTGAACCCAAGGACAGGCGAAAGTGGAGGCCACTGCTTGGCGAAAGTGGAGAATTTAGACTTGAAAACCCGAAGCAGTGGATTGGTGTACCCGAAACTCATACCCACGCAAATTTAGTCCACGGCTGCAGGGAGCTGATCTAGAGAGGGTGGATCGTTCAAATGGAGCACATATACAGAGAAGATTACCAAAGGGCAAATTTTCTTGTTAAGAATGTCCTCACACTTCTATGGAAATATTATCACCTAAGGCAGCAGCCTCCGACAGAATTGAAAACTATTTTACAACATGACCTTGTTGGAGCACAGTGGTTTCAATGCAACTCGCTTTTCATAAATTGAAGGCCTGACTTTTTTCTTTTTCCCAACTTAATTTGGTATTGGATAACGATTTTCTGCTCACAGAAGTAACTTTGAAAGTTGGTTGGAATTAATTGTCCGTAACAATTATTCGAAACCACCAATGGCAATTGCATACGTAGCCGGCTATCTTTCTTCGCAATTTGGAATTTCCCCAAAATCCCCATTACTACAGCAAAGGTTGTGCCAAAATACTTGCACTCGGAAGATGCCCCTTCATGTGCTTTACTTGGAAGTCCAGGGTGAAAGCGTTACGGACTAGAGTATCTTGTAACAACGCCAGAAAGCAAAATTTAGCTTTAGTCATGAGATAAATTAAGAAAGAATTGCGAAAAAGGATGAGAACTCCAAACGCGAATTAAATGAATTGAGTTAAATGTGGACTGTGAGATGTCCGAACATGTAAAAGTTCACATGCAACTCGCTCGCATCAAATTACACGTGATGTGAGAAAAGGGCTGGCACGGATTGTTCCTCTGACCTTCTTCAGACACTCACCGTTTTCCCTTGTGAACCCACCTCGCAGCCACTCCAACGTATAGTTTCCAAAATTTAGAAGATAGCAAGGAGATTATGAAATTTTCTTTGTTTTCTGCAAGAACCATATTGTTCTGTTTGATATAGCGCTGGCAACAACAACAACATCATCGTCATGCAACATACCCATGTTTTTGTTTTGGCCCTCTCACTTGTCCATGTTCTCATGCTTCTTTCCGTGGCTAGTAAAGGCGGTACGCCCTCTCACTCTCTTACTCACTCTCACACATTTTTTGTTTTTTTCCTTTTTTTCTGATTAATGGGCTCCCATGATGTCTATGTTGTTAATTCAGTTAATGCAGATGGGGTCTCGTATGATTACACGGCTTACACCGAGGTAACGTTGATTCTGATATGTACAAGGCATTATACAATATAGAAGCTCGTCCTAAAACCTCAAGCAGTGAGTCAATATTTTTTGGGTTAGGTGGTTATTTGATAAATGTGTACATCTCATGGGAAAATTCTTAGATAAACTAAACGAAGTTATATCACAGATGACATTGTATATATTGTGTGGAACACAAAGTAGATTTGTTGTAATTTTATTTGCTGCGCCTATCAAGTTTTGTTTACTGGGCTAAGGGTGACAGACCGAATGGGTACTGCCCTTAACGGCTTAACCAAACTGATTGGCTTCTGGTTTCTTGCATTTGGTTAATTTGCAGTGCAGAGCACAACCAGAACAGCCGCTTTATCAGGGAGGAAAACTCAAAGGACAACCAGGGTCAAGCATTGGCAATATTTCTAGTAGTGCCCAGACATCGACTCTGGTATTTCAGAATCTCAACCCGGCAATTTATTCTTTCTCCAGTTGAGTATTTCCATCTCCTTCTCCCGAGTTCATTATGTGTATGGATGTTTTCCTTGATTTACAAAAGAATTTGAACTCTTCCCCCCCCCCCTTTTTTTTAAATCTTCGTTGAATGTGACACCCACGTTGAGTTTAACAATCACCAAAGCAAAAGCCAATTGACTTAAAACTCCAATGAGGTTAGCCAGGCAATATAACTAAACCTATTTATGTAAAATATTTGAAATCTAGTTTGAATTGGTTTTTCTATCAATTTATCTACCTGGATAATCACTCATTTCTAAGCAAATTTTGGTGTAAACCAGCTTGGGTCAAGTTAGATGGTGCAGCATCAACTATGGTAACAGCAAGCCTGTCCACAGACGGAACAACATCCTACTGTGTGGGGACTGCTTTGGCCAAAAGTGGTTGCTGGTCATTTCTCAAGGGTGGATTTGTTCTCAATGCACCTTCAAAACTATCCAAAGTATTCTTCAAGGTAATTTTGTAGTCACTACCTTCTTACATTGCTAGTCATTTCTTTTCTTTTTTAATGAATGAACCAGAAGCTTAAAAAAAAAACAGCTAAATGGCTCCTCCCTGCAACAAGCCATTAATGGCTTGATATTATAATATTATAGTCTGATGTAACATCTGCTAAATAGTGACCAAATATATCTACTAATTTTCAATGAGATTGACGTGGAGGGAACTAATTGTTGTGACCGATGCTTATACAGGGTTCAGCAGGCCAGAATATCAGTGTTGCACTTGCAAGCAGTTCATTACAGCCATTTACCGAGAAGCAATGGGACAGAAACCAGAGATATATCGTTAAAACTGTAACCATCAGTAAAACTTTAGTTTCTCGCTTATTTTTGCTTAGCATAATGTGCTACAGTGATCCCAACCTGTGAAATTCTCCGTTTTGTTATATTCTTCTGTTAATCTTGTGAAGAGACGTATACTGTATTAGTAGTACTGTAACTTAAGGCACCCTTTAATATAGCTGTCTAATTCAAAGTCTACTGTAATTTATGATGACAAGATCTTTGAAATGGCTTCAAATGAAAGCAGCTGCTTATTTAAAATGATGTTTGTCTCCCCAATATTAAGGCAGCATGTTGCATTTATGCAGGAAAGGAAGCGTGCTGCAACAATTCATGTGACAGACAGCCGAGGTAATAGGTTGCAAGGAGCAAAGGTTAAGATAGAACAAATCTCAAAAGATTTCCCTTTTGGATCAGCAATAGCAAGTACCATTCTTGAAAATTTTCCCTACCAGGTAAGTTCATGTATATACTAGTAGCACAGTGCTATGTCACCAACAAAACGTGGGATATAAATGATCTAACAAAAGATTAATGTTTGTTTCAGAAATGGTTTGCTGATCGATTTAATGCAGCAGTCTTTGAAAATGAACTGAAGTGGTATGCTGTTGAACCAGTTCCAGGGAAGGTTGATTACACCATCCCAGACAAAATGTTAGAATTTGTTCGAGCCAACAGAATGATTGCTAGAGGGCACAACATATTCTGGGAAGACCCTCGGTATATCCCCGCATGGGTGCGTGACCTCAACGGTGTTGAACTATATTTAGCGGTACAATCTCGGATCCAAAGCCTAATGAACAAATACAAGGGGGAATTCGTTCACTGGGATGTCAGCAATGAAATGTTACACTTTGACTTCTACGAGGAACGGCTTGGTCCTGATGCCTCCTTACATTTCTATGAGACAGCACATAAAGCAGATCCATTAGCAATATTGTTTATGAATGAGTTCAACGTGGTCGAGACTTGCAGCGATATCAATTCAACTGTAGACATGTATATTGCAAAGATGAGGGAACTTGAAGGCAGAGGAGCATCAGCAAATGGAATTGGTCTGGAGAGTCACTTTTCAGAACCTAATCTTCCTCTAATGAGAGCCATCCTTGACAAATTAGCCACACTTGGGCTTCCCATTTGGCTTACAGAGGTTGATATCAACAAGAAATTTGATCAGGAAACACAGGTGCGCTATGGCAGTCTCAATTTTATTCCCTTAATGCCCTTTCATTTTACATGATTGGTTTGAACAACTTCTTGGATGTTAACAGGCTGTTTATCTCGAACAAGTGTTAAAAGAAGGCTACTCACATCCTGCTGTGAATGGGATTATGCTTTGGACTGCTCTGCATCCTGATGAATGTTACCAAATGTGCCTTACTGACAATAATCTTCAAAATCTACCAGCTGGTGATGCTGTTGACAAATTACTAAGAAAGTGGAAAACTGGGAACTTAAAGGGCCAGACCGATGAACGTGGTGCATATCGCTTCTATGGCTTCCTAGGTGAACACAGGGTAACCGTGCAATATAGTGGCCGAACTGCTAATTCAACATTTTCTCTGCCTCAAGGCAACAAAACTAAACATTTTACCATTCAAGTGTAATTTGAATAATTGCTCTTATAGACCTCCCCTCCTGATTGCCTTGATGACTTCACACATGCTTGATACTTAACTGTCATGGAGGTTTCTCAGAAGGGGGAGTTTGGCGGACACAGAAGAGGGGTGCGTGGCATTCGGCACATTAGGTAGCGGTGTTGGGATCAAGGGGTAGCCGTAGGCATGTTAGATGTGGAACCCTACTGATGACGGTAAGCGGTGGGTAGGATGCCAGTAATTACTGCAACATTGCCCCGATGAATTGGCGATGACAAAGACAAACCACATACATCATCAATTATTTTAAATGTAATTGAAATACTAAGAGTGACTTAACCTGCTTTACCAAAATTCTTCGAATTTTAGACGTATGGTTACTTCTGATTAAATCGTAGCGGATTCAAATACTTTTCTTAATCAACAGTACCGCTATTGAAGCACATTACAAAGTAAAAAGTTTTAGGATTGCTAAAGGGTAGCATCAGCATTGTTCTTTTACAGATTAGGCGCAATTGAGGCACATTATTTTTGTACATTAAGCTAGACTTCGTTCCATACTTCACATGTTCCCCCAACAATTGTTCAGACTTCGTTTCATACTTCACATGTTCCCCCAACAATCATTTAAAATGCTGTGATGTGTTAGGTGGTCTGAAAAATGAATGGGCCAAATCCCATGGAAGCTGAGCCCTCTTGCCTCAGCTTAACTCAACTGGCAATGTGCCTTTTATGTGGCGCAAATATGTTTTCGGGCAGTGACAACACTTTTTCAGAGGGCAGCCACTTACACAAACATATGATGGGGATCCCACTTTTGCCCTCTTTCCGCTCGCTTGTCTTTAAAAGAATGAAGATTTGGCTTTGCTCCTAGTGTAATGTTATGTGATATTGCTTCAACATAAAACCAAGATTTTTCGACATCCTTTTGACGTCCGCCGAAGCAACCATGATTACATGACCCAATAGTCTTCAAAAAGCACCTCTTCCATGGCAACCGACCACAAAAGCTGGCCTGGAAACTTGCGATTCCCGCAAAGCAATCCTATCCTTAAGCACCAGCCAACAATATTTCGGATACGTTCACATTAACATAATCCCTCTCTTTTACCACCAGCCTACGTCTTTACAATCACCGATTGTAAAAAGACAAAGAAATGAAGAACCCAAAGAGAACATTGCGGGCCAAAATCAGAATCGTTTACATATACAACATTACAAATTTTAGAAGAGAATCCTGGAAGTGAGTGGTTTACAATCTGGAGAGAAAGGAGAATTTATCAGCTTTCCTAATAAAGGCAAAATCCAAGCATCCATCAAGGCTGCAAATCTGAAAAGAATACACACTAAAATAGCAGGATGGCCGTAGGGCGTAGAGAAAAAGGTCCCAAGTGCTACAAATAAAGAAAGGAGACAAGGAAGAGAGCCGTGGCATAGGCAATGAGTGCAGATTGTAGAGCTGTAGGAGAGGCTGTCCTTTTTGAATCACCCATTGCCAAACCTGCTAACCAAGACTCATCTGCTAACACGGTTTCCCCAGATCGAGATTCAGATCCAGATCCTGAAATAAAACCCATACTTGAACCGGAATATTCTATCCCGGATCCTGACCCAGACCCAGAACTTGTCACTGTCCCTGAATCCTGTGATGTTGTTGTCTGTGTCGGTGTTGAATAACTTGTAGATTTCTGACTGCATAATGAACACGCACATTTTAAGAGAGAACTTATCAATTATCCTTGCAGGAATATTTACTATTGGTCAGATTATTTGGTATACAATACAGGTTAACATTGATGGCAGTCCAACATCCTCAATTAAAAACAAACGAAATAAACTAAACATCCGGAGTCTTTGGCATTGCTCATTTTAACTCCCACATAGAAAATGCCTGACAATTTTGTTGCAATATTTTAACCCTGGAAAGATCCATTGCCACTTCCAAAAACTAGACGTTAAAGACACACAAACACACAGAAGGTGATGCTTATCACTGTCCTCAGGCAGACATTACACAACATCCATAATGGGACCATAATCCCAACTCCCACCAAACACTTTGTAACTAAAAACTGAAATCAAAATCAAATTTCCAACGAACCGAGTAAGAACTTCAAGAAGGTGAAACATGTACTTCAAGCAAATCCAGAATATGAGAAAAGTTTTTACCTTGGTGAGGAGGGGCAAAACGTCACCGTATAATCGGCACCGGTACACGTAAACGTGCTGGTAGCATCATCGTACGCGTAGCTATAAGATCTGGGACAAGCAGCCTTAAACACCTGCGAATAAACCGACGGCTTGCACGTGGCGGGTGTGTTAAACGCGCCACTGCAACAATACTCAGGGCTCCCAAACGCCTCACATGCGCTCTTGCACGCCTCTCCCTTGCCCGTTTTTAGCTCCGTCGGGCACCGAAGGTTCAGATCAGTGGAGCAACCCGTCGAAGCGCAAATGCCGGACCCGCCACTCCCTTCAACGATCATTGGGAGATTGTAGCCGTCCACGAGGCTGACATCATAAAAGTCTTGCCCACCCGTACCGAGCGTGAACTCGGCGAGAGTAGCGGGCGGGGCTGCCCCCAGCCCGTTGCACTCGACTTGACCCGACCCACAGTCTCCGGTTTGGCAAATCCCAGATCCGGAATCATCGAAATCGCAGCCGGTTCGAGCCCAGAAGCGGCCAGACCAGCCGGTCGGGGCTTGGAAAGAACGGGAAGTGCCCTTGGAGAGCTCGAATCCGGTGCTTTCAAGCCTGGGGCTGCCTGCATTGGCCAAAATGCCAGGCCAGACGGTGTAGTCACACCTGTTGGCAAATGTGAAAGTGGCACCCAACACACCTGGATGCATGGAACCGCGGAAAACACTTCATGTTAAGCTTTGCTCAGCCTAAAGCTTAGAACTTTGGCTAATTTGAGAGTAAAATGTCCACAAAAAACACTACATTTTGGTTACTCTTTACAAAATCTTGAAAAGGGTCTAAGATTTTTTCAGAGTAAGGGTGGCATTTTACCTGAAGAACCCACTAGTAGAACAAGAAGGCTTAGAATGACGGCCGAGGAGGAGGAGGAGGAGGAGGAGCAGCAGCACCAAGACAAGCGATCCATGTCGGTTTGTGTATTGTCGTCTTTGCTTTTCTGTCTTTCTTTCTTTACCCTTTTGACCAAAAGACCTCGCGAAGAGTGAGCCTTGCGGTGTGCTGCTAGAGTGCTGGCTGATGCATTGAGGAAGGAGGCAATGCAGGGAATGAGAACCTCCTCTGGGAGTGGGAGAAGGCAGCAAGTGGAGAAGGGTCTGTGATTGGGGGCGCAGAGAGAGAGAGAGAGCACAGGAAGATGCAGTGGAGAGTGAAGAGAAATCCAAAGTAGCTTTGAATATAAAAAAAAATGATTTAGGTCTCTCTCTCTCTCTCTCTCTCTCTCTCTCTCTCTCTCTGCGTCACTGTAACAAGGTTCCGTCCTTTTTTTTTTTTTAATTTTACTTTCCTCGTCATAGGAAAAATAGAATATGGCAATTCCCTTCGACTTTTTTTTAGTTCAGCTAATTCGAAATATCTTAGGCTTTTCACATAAATAACGGAAAAGATACACGGGCGGGCGAGGTCTATGGAATTGACGTGGTCAGTGTAGAACTCGCAGTGGTCTGGCAAGTTTTTTAATTCTTTTTTTTTTTTAAATAAGTGTATAATATGATAAAATATATGTATAATGAACTTAATTAAAACATATAAACAACAATCAAAAAATTTATAACTAGATATTATATAAAACGTGTTTCACATTATTATTAACATGTTACATATTATATATTTATAAAAAATAAAAAAATAAAAAAAACTAAAAGAGGCGCACGCCATGCCTATTCCGTCAGCCGATTCCCTCTACATCAATTTTGCCCCGTTCAAGTGGTTGGACCCAAAAGAAAAAAGGGATTAAAGAGCCAAATAAAAGTGTTGTTTTTAAACAGAAATATTATAAAAAAAAAAAACAAAAAAAAGGTGTTGTTTGATGGTATGCATTCTTCAATTGACAATGTGGATTTTTCTTTTCTACTAGGAAATTTCTTGTACGCTAATCGACTTTAAGAAAATAAAACGTCTTGTCGAAATTAGGATTTCGATGGGAACTAATTTTTACTGAAAAAAATTCAAGGCCAGTGGATAAAACAGCTTAATAGTTTTATATGAATATAACTATATATAACTAATCATTTCATCTGTTTTTTTCCCTTTCCATCATGAATAACACAAACAAACAAAAAAAAAAAGGAGGGGTGGGGGGGGAAAACGCAAACGAAAAAGCAAAGGAATCTTGAGAAAAGGATTGTGGGGCAACAATTTGGGAGTAAACTCTTTAACCGTTCTCTTCCTCAACGCCGAAATCCTTCCAAAAAGCAAACTCGTCTTCTCCTTTAAGTCTTTAAACTTGGATGGATGGTGCCTTTGTTTGAATGTAAGAGGACTCAATAAATATGTTATTGTATCGTATTTTATTAATGTATATAAAATATCATACGTGCATTGGTTTCATTTATTTCTTGTTAATTTTTTTGAAAAAAAAAAAGGAAATAAGATGAAAAAGGACCCAATAAATATGGCTTCTGCCGTTACACCCCATCTCAATGTCACGGTATTGGAGAAGATTTTTTTTTTCAAACAAAAATTAAAAAAATATATTTGATGACGAAAATAGTTATTTATTAATAGACACAACAATGGTATAATACTGGAAAAGCTTATGGTTATGGCATTCCACGTCGTTCTAACAAAGTTGAGAAGGCGACTGCCTGAAGGTGGGGCCAAAACAAACTATTGGGCGAGCCATTGCCGTGTCAGTTTAAGTTGACCGTTAGAGTGTGCCACGTAATGACGGGGACTAGGGGGTCATTTTGATACTGAAGTCCAATTATGGGCGACAGCATTGGATTCCTCTCTCTCTCTCTCTCTCTCTCTCTCTCTCTCTCTCTCTCTTCTTTTGATGATCTCTCCGTAGAATCACTCGCTGGAGGCAGAAAATCTTTAAATTAACATAATTAAAGCGCATTGTGGTTCGTGCGGGCACCTCGCCGTTGAGAATAAAATAGTGTAAAATAACTTTAACTAACGATAAACCTATATAAAAAATTAATTTTAAATTTTTATAAATTTTATAATTAATTTTTTTTATATGTTGATATTTTAATTTTAATTTTATATTTTTAAAAATTTTTTAAATAAAAAATCAAATGGTTAATAATTTTTATTGAATTAATGTATAATTTTTAATAATTTTAACTATTTTTATAAAAAATGATTTAAAATTAATTTAAAAATATAAAATTTAAATAAAAATATAAAAAAATAATATTTAGTTATTAAAATTCATAAAAATCCAAAACAATAGGGATATAAATTTCCGATTAACGGTTCTAATGTGTCGCCCGTCTCTTCAAACAGTATCAGCCCAGCGATAGTTGCTGCCAGTGCAAAGCCATGTCCATCTTCGAAGAGTACCCTTTTACGCCGAACATGGAGTCTTCTTTTCTGAGGACTGTGATCATTTGGAGGTCCACACGAACGATCCCGAAGACCATTCAAACGGCCCCGAGCCTCAAAGCAAAAGGTGTGCACTTTTGTTCCTCCTCTGAGGAACTTTGGAGGGGTCCAAAAAGCACATGGAAAAGGGAGCGTGATTTCTTTCTTGCTTTTGTCTTCGCATTCGCTCGCTACTCCTCGGGGTAAAGTAAACTTTTGGAATAATTACGCCAAGCAAAATTTTACACCAGTCACCTTAGAGGCAAATGGAAGTGGAAACAGTCAGACAAACCATGTATGTCAGCCTAGTTAGAAACAGGAATAAAGTTCCCAAGGTTTGGGTGAAAAACAACATTGTTCTTGTAAATTCTCAAACTCCACCTCTTGTGCTGTCTAGTAAAAAGATGTTCTTGAACTGATTTGAGGTTACTGCTAGTTGGCCTTAAGAAAAGCATAAAAAGATTGTGCTTGTAATTATGAATAAGCTTGCTTATCATTATTAACCAGAGAATCACAATTTTGGTAACAGGGTATTTTTTCTAGTCCCCATCTAGGCCTTTTTACATAAGTCTTTTCCCTTCTTGTTTGGAAAAGAAATATATATGTTTTAAACTCTTGCATACCTGCAAGTATTTTGTTTCCTATATATTATGCTTTTTTTTTTCTCTCTTCAATTAAGGAACATGGATTGTTTTCTTTTTTTTTTTTTAAAAAAGGACATGGGAGATAGATAGGCTACCATATGCCTTCAAATACCCATTACACTATGTCGATATTACATATATTAAAAAGACTTTCTTTGAATTTAAATTGGAAATGAAATTTATGATACTTCTTAATGAAGTCTCAAAATCTAGGCATCCTACCACATACTCTTGGGAGTCTTATTGAGTCTTTTATTACTCAATCGGCTTCTTGTTTGTTAAACGTTGGAGAAATCCCCTGAAAATTTCCTGTTTTGTTGTTGTTCTTTCATCTCTCCATTCCTGCAACTCAATCAGGCATTATAAAATATACCCTTATTTTTTACAGAAAGTCTATTGTTTTTCCAGTTCTACAAGTTTTCTAGATATCTTCTTGTCACGAGCCACAGCGGGATTCACATTAATTTCACTAGTGGACTGACCAAATCTGTCGCCAATCGTATCCGTGTCCTCTCTAGTCTTCCCTTTTGAATACTCTATTCTATGCGACTCATTGTGCATTCACAAGCCACAATGCGTGGAAATCTACAAATGTACATTGGAGGCATTGAACGATTTTGTAGATTTCACAGGCAAATGTCTTGTATATTTAAATTTTTTTATAATTATTTTTATTTTATTTTATTTTTAAATTTATTTAACACATTAATTTTATTAATTAAATTTAATTTATATTAAATTTTGTATATTATTTCTTACTATATAATAATTACAAATACGTTATATGAAAAATATAATTTTATATTATTGTGATATTATTAAAATTAATGATATAATATTACTTTTATTTTAAAAAAAATTAAAATAAAAAATTTTAAAATATTATAACTATATATTTCTTAAATATTTAATAATTTTTTTTCTCAAATATTATTTTAATAAATTATATGATATCATATAATAAAATTTAAGATATATTTTTATTTATTTATATTAATATATAAAAATTTAATTATTTTTATAAATTATTAATTTTTATTATAATTAATAATATTTTTAAAAAATATCATACTTAAAAAATAATTTGTTATATATAAAAATATTAATTTTTTATTTTTTACATTATAATTCATTAAAACTTTAAAATTAAAATCTTATTAATAATTTTAATGATAGAATAATAATATTATAAAAAATTATTTATTATATAATATGTGTATACTTATCACGTGATAATAAATAATAACAAATTTTTAATATAAATTAAATTTAACATAATTAAGCAAATTTTTTAAAAAATAAATTAAATATAATTAAAAGATATTTAAAAATAGAATTAAAATTTTTACCGATTTTATACCAGGGTGGGCACTGTTGTCTTCTGAACGCTTCACTTTCCGGGTCCTCAGTCGTTTCAATTTGCCAATTTGAAGGCGTCAGGCACTTATCCTAAGAGGGTACGTGTATTCAATACAACTGTACAGGTTCCAACCTTTTTCAGAGGTTAAATAAATAAATAGATATATAATTTACGCTAATTTAATTTAGTCGTGCACCTTTTTCTTTCCATTACACTGTGCATTGTGCGTTGTTTCTTCTGGTCATGCTAGGCTATGAAATGAATTTTGTAGTATTTAATTCTTTGTCTCTCTTAGCCATCTTCGGGTAGAGGTGGTTAAGTGCTTCTATACTGTACTGTAGAGTGGGAAATTAGCATAGGGTTCATGTCCTTACCCTTTCACAGAACAGCTAACCTAGTCTGTTGAAAGAAAAGAAACGGGCAAAAGAGAATCAAGCACAGCAGCAATAAGATAGAAACCACAAGTTGCAGTAACCATTTTTACTCGGGAAAACATGGCGTGATGTTGAAAATGTTTTAGTGGGACCCAACGGTTTTGCAGGCTTCCCGTCATGGCATGAACCGTATAGAGCGATTGGATCTTTCTCGAGGTACCCTCAACCTCAGGGCATTACAAGTTGACTGAAAGTCTACACGATGAATTATGGGCTAATTTAAGTAAAAAAATGAAGCCCAAGTAACCAGCTGATAGGTAGCATCATTACTGGCTAATTCCCACTAACCCAAATACTTTTTTTTTTTTTTTTAACAAAGCCACTAACCGAGATACATTGTAAAGCCCACAAACACAGTTAATGGGCAGTATCTGGGCCCAAGAAGCAGCCATTTTTATCGACAAGATCTACACTAGAAGTAGAACGACCCAAGTCTCTTTGACTTTCTGCTTCATTGCTTTTGTTGGGTTATGCGGAATTGCCAGGGTGAAGCGATGACTACAAAATGACTTAAGCATTGAATTCACAACCTGGAACAAGACCAGATGCAATGTAATTGATGCGCTGAATTCACAACTTGGGCTTGAGTAATGAGTCCTACCACGTCGGTGAGATGCGTTCTTATTGACTTGGATCTTTAATTAATGGTTGGGATCTTGTACAAAATTATGCAAATAAAAAGTAAGTTAAATCAACAATTAAATATAGTTTAATAATCATTATGTTAGTTAAAAAATAAAATCTAAAATTTGAATTCTAAATCTTATATAAAAAAGTATACCTAGATGTCTGGATTCCAGCGCATTTCATTGGGAAGGAGCCGTATAAAAATAGTAGAATTCTTGCCAACACCTACTTTCCGCAAGTTATCACCCAAGATCAATCGTCAGTCGCTGCACCGAGGAAGGGCTACAGGCCTAGACCTTACATAATTGGACGGTTGCCCCTTTCTATGACTTGAATTCCTATCTTTATAATAATATATCGCAGGTGAATGGCTCTGGAGAAATGATTCTGTGCAGCCAAGTGTCGTGCAGGTGGTAAAACACAGGTACCCAATTGTGGTTGAGCCACCGCAGGGCTTCTCTCTTCGCACGAACTTTGCAGTATATGTTGGGGAAGGTCACGTGTATCAGGACTCGTTTTAAAGTTTGCTCTTTTCAGCCGACGAGTCAGCTGCCCGGATATCTCGGTCCGCCAACACGTGGGCTGCCTGCCAAGATACCTCGGTTGAATGACTAGTCGGTTAACCAATGAATCTCGGTCAGCCGACTCGTCTGTAGTTGTTGAGATCCCTCATGTCCTCGCCATAAATTTCTTCCTTGCCTGGTCTCTCTCTCTCTGCTCGTGGTTCAGATCCAGTGACCAGAATTCATCCTCTGCGTTCATCCACGGCCGGGATTGGCTTGAGCCTATCCAGAGACGGCTGAGTTTGAAACACCGTCTACAAATTAAAGGAGACTAATGTTCCTCGGACAGCTATATGGAAATATCAATCAGAGTCACCGCAATTTCAACTGCTCACTTATATGATCCCACAATTTGGATTAATCTCAAAATCAAACCCTGCATGTGTTACATATGCCATTTAAAAAATAATATGCAACTATGAGTAAAGACAAGTAAAGGGCCTTGTTTTAATGCACAAAAACTCCCATGTTGCTGGGATTGGGAAGAGTAAGATATACGCTATTTTACACTTGATTTCCACAAAAAAGACTATTTTTTCAACTCAATACAAGATGTCTTTCAAGTTACCACGGAGAAATCTTATATTTTTACCGAGACTCACCCTTTATAGAACTACAAGAATGAAGTGGAATTTACAATCTCTCAGCGTGGCACTTGACAGGTTACCTAGCATTGACAATATGCACTTCAACCACTCATTTGTTAACCCAACGACAAATGCAAGGGGAGTAAGAGAGATGGAGAGCGAACTCATGCAGCATGGAGAAAATTGAGGCTGTCTTCAACTGGAATCTGAGCATATCATCTGCCTGGAAGTGTCCAGTCCAATGATAGTCACAATGCTAATATAATTGGCGAAAAGGGGGAAAATGCCAAAACTACAGAGGCTGCACCAGCAATAATAAGTTGCAACTGAACTGCACCTGCAAACGAAGCACCACTTGCATGGCTTGACATATACATCATACTCTCATTCACCAGCGGGAGCTTTGCCCCATCTTTTCTTGCTCCAAGCAATTTCTGGCTGCAATTTTCATAAACAACGTTGTACCATTTGAATGAACAGGGCTGCAACTCAACGTTATATATCATGCCATTTGTATGCTGTACCCATGCGCCACCAGTCATAAAAGCTAATGCTCTAAAGCTATGTTTAACAGACTAAGGCCAACTATCATCTGCTTTCTAACACATCAAGTTCCTCATCCTTGGTTAGCGAATATGCAAGAGAAAACAATCCCAAATATCATTTAATTGAAAACCCAACGAGCATCATAAAAATCATTGATTGCAAGCCACAAATTCAGATCGCAATACACTGCTATTTGTTACTGTTGCAGCCAAGTCCTCATCCCATCTTGAACAAAGCACACGTTGGAGCAGACCGGAAGCACATACCTGGACTGCAATTAGTTCGCTGTCCAAGAGTATAGCACCACATGTACTTCAACTTTATCTCCATATTGATATAGACTTCGATAATGATATAGTATAAAGATAGCTATAGTTCTAAACTAACGAGGACAGTGTATGATTCATGTCTTGCATCAAACTCTAAGACACACAATAATCTCCTGCAAATGCACAACAACCCCGGTATCTTATTTAAATTACTGAACTACCATACCATTACAGATGCTTAAGATATAATTATATCAAGATAAAAGAAAAACGTCCCATGAGGAGCAATGAGCAACTCTACCTGGTGTATGGTGGCGGACAAAATATGATAATGTAGTCGGCGTTGGCACAAGTGTAGGTGCTCGTCGTGTCATCGTACGCGTAGCTATACGCGCGTGGGCAAGCGTGCTTGAAGAACATGGAGTAAATAGAAGGTCCACACGTGTCAGGCGTAGAATAAGCCTCGCTACAACAAAACCTGGGATCCCCAAAAACATCACAAGCGCTCCTGCACGCCGCGCTGACGATTCCACCCAGACGCACCGGCATCCTCAATTCCCTCGGGCACGCCCCGTTTAGCTCGATCAAGCAACCCGTGGCGGTGCAGCCTCTGCCCGTACCGTTCCGGGGGATCAAAAGCATGGGTAGGTTGAACCCGTCGACCAAGCTGACGTCGTAGAAATCAAGGCCGCCGGCGCCGTTGAGGGTGAACTCCACCAGCGTGGCGGGCGGCTTGGCCCCACTCCCGGCGCATTCGACCTTCCCGGACCCACACTCCCCAGTAGCACAAGAGAATTTACCCGTGGAATCTAGCCCGCATAGAGTCCGGCCCCACATCCGACCCGACCAGGCCTTGGGCACGTGTACGGTCCTGGATTTGCCGCTTTCGAGAGTGAAGCCCGTGGTGGACAGTTGCGGCGTGTTGGCCCCAGATAGCAGCCCCGGCCACACCGTGTGGCGGCACCGGTTTATGAACTTAAAAGAAGCCGGCTCAACTTCCAATTAAAAACCCCAAAAAGAAAAAACAAACCAATAACTTGACCGATCGGAGAATTGAAAACGAGATCGCGGTAAAATTAAAATCCTCATAAGTAGAAGTGAAAAAAAAATAAATTAGGGAATTACCTGAAATTGAACACATAGAGAGGAGGAGGAGGGCGAGAAAGATTACAACGAAACGATCCATTGTTGAAGAAGAGGGAATGGAAGAAGGATCGAGAGAATTCAATTATTGAAGAGAAGCGAATTTACATTTTTTTTTTTTCTTGGGATCATAGATAGAGAGATCACTCACTCACTCACACACTCACACACTTAACTTTTATTAAAGGAAAACTCGTCTTTTACCTTTCTTGGCAAGAAAACAGCGAGCGAAGCCGGTGTGGCGTGTCTCAGTGTCAACGCGTGTTCCCTCCTTTTTCCCCTCTTTTGCAGTGTTGTCATTTTATTTTATTTTCTTTTTCTTTTAAATTAATAGAACACCGTGTCCTCCTGGACTTGGGAGTTGACTGACAACCGTTTTAGGCGGTTATTATTAATTTTGGAAAATTTATTCACTTTCATTACTTTCCTGGGCTTGAAATGTGACAGACCCATTTATTATTATTATTATTTTTACTAGATTGTCCATCATTCTATGTTCGGCCTGTGAGATTTAAAGGTTTAAACCCATGGATTCAGATTCCAATTTTAAGATGGGCCTCTCTAATTTTGATGAGGAGCAAAAAAGTTCGGCTATTTTGTTTGTTTGTTTTTCTTTTTTTTTTCTTTTCCTGCGTTGGAAGTAAAACCTATATTTTGTGAACATCCGGGAGAGTTAGAATAAACCTGATCATTGGTCGGTTTAGTTTTTGATTTCTTGGCCAAATGAATTAGAATTTTCTATTTGCTTTCGAACCAGTTTTATCTCTCTCTCTCTCTCTCATTTTTTATTTGAAAAAAATTAAAAGAGTAAACAATTATTATGTTTTTTCTCTTATTAACATGGTTAGTTATGAATAATTTTCCATTCCACTTTAATTCTTACACGGTTCTAAATACGATTTTGGTTTTCAAAAAAAGCAAACTAATTGTTTTTTTCTATGGTTCTAATTAAAATTAAAATGACAATACTATATTTTTTTAATTTCAATTCAATTTAATTTCACTTCAAATTGTAACTACTTTTAAATTTAAATAGAGTTTGAACCCTCAACTTTCTTCTAATAATTTTGCTATTTTGACTAACTAGGCTGAGCTTTATTGGTCAGGATTAACGAAATTGGATGTTAAAGAGTGGCACCGAGTCACGCAAATGTAGGCAATATGGATTTAGAGCCTCTGGAGCTGTGGAAGAACTCATCTGACCGACAGAATACGATGTGCCCCCGTAAGCCAGCTTTGTGTTATTTGAAAACAAGATTGAAGCATATTAGTGTATGCCTTTTAGCATCAGGACCAAACCAGGCTGCTGGCTTCATTTGCTGTCAAAGAGTTGAAAACAAATGCCCCCCTTCCCACTCCAACTGGACCGAAAAAAAGACAAGAAAAGAAAAGAAAAAAAAGGGTTTGAAATTCGAGTGGAACCAAACAAAACTAACAAGTAACAACAGCTTATTACATAAGTGGAGAAAGGGAGCGGCTGATGACGAAGTGCTAATTGGAGAAAAGGAACGCACCCCACCTCAGCCATATCTAAATGTACTTCTATGCCCTAGGGCGTTTGCTTTTCATGAACGCATAGTGCCATTCCTGTATCCTTCACAAGATATAATAGACCACCGTGTGTTATAGCCTTTCTCAGTTACTAATTGATTCAAGATGGTATGCTAGATAGAGAAAAACCCCCTCAACGGCCTGGTTGGTTGTAAGGAAGAAAGTACTGGAACATTATCTTAGTGGGTTAATTTCTTGGTAAAATGCCTAAGCTAGGAATTATTGCTAACGTGGTCAATGAGGTCTGGGTATGATCTGGCCACATTGAAGTCGCTGAATATAAAGAGAGCCCGCTATTCTTAAGGTTCCCAGCAGAAGCCAGTCGTCAATAAGTAAGGTGGGCCACAACTTATTCAGAACTTTTCCCTTATTTTGAGGAAATGGGTCAAGTTGGATAGAATTTTATTCCAATTTGGACTTTGGGCCTGCGAAATATGGGCCCTTATTCCTGCGAAAATGTTTCCTTTCAGTCGAAGCCACTTTAGTAGTGAAAAGGCTAGATGATTTTTGAAGGTGAAACAAACTGTTCTCATCTCCAGGAATATTTGACGGCACTCATGTCACAATTCACACCAATATCGAGCAATCGAAGAATGAACAGAAAAAGTAAATTTAAGTCGTATCAGTTGCCAAAATATTCCTAATAAGACACTTACGAATGCTTTCTTGTGCTTTGTGCCCAATGCAGCTTTAGAACTAAAGTTCAATGACAAATATTGGTTATTCCTTATGGGATTCTTTCGAGTCTAATATTTTGCATCCAATATAGAGGCCATAAAGGGCAAGAGGCATGATGGTGTTTGTTGATAAATGGATTCAAATGAATAATGGCAGCCAACGCCACTGGGATGGAGTTGACCATATTAAATCAAGCTAGGCAAGCATAGGACCCCCCCCCCCCCAAACAAGCATTGAAAACCAAAGACCCACACGTCCCTTAATTGCATCCTAAGTCAATGCAGGTTTACATTCCCATCCCTTTATTAATTTCCAAAAAGAAAACGAGCTTCCTTCCCCTGTACCCAACCCTCCCCCCCCCCCCAAAAAAAAGGGAAAACGTGTTCTTGTTACGGAACTCAAAAAGGGCATCCAAAATTTGTTCAATATATAAGGAAAGGAAGCCTTAATTATTATTTAGCATAAAATACAAACGAGCATTAATTTCCTAAAAATTGTTTCAAAGTGTGGGCAAACGAAGAATTGAGGGGCAAGAAATCGAATAAAATTCTTTTCGTCAAGTGGAATTCACATTATTGAGAGAGGATTTGTCCAAAATAATTGGTGGGCATGATGATTTTCTGCTTTAAGGGAAAAATCACGCCCTTAATGGATTGGAATGATGGCTCACTAGCTCAAGATGATTATTGTTCTTCATAGGTACTTTAGCACGATTTGTCACAGTTTCGAGTCATTCAACTTTTGAAGGCATGGCGTGTCCAACGCTTGACATGCTGAATCCCAGATCATCAGTTGGCTTCTATTCGTGATACACTTGGCCACGGACAGCCAATAATTCCCACTTTTGGAAGATTTTGTTCTTCTTCTTCGAGAATTATAGCAAGATAATGGCCGATCAAACAACACTTTGTCCATTAAAGGTCACCCTTTCAATGACTAAAATCTCAAAATTTAGTTTGAAGACAATGTTTAGCTTTAACCCAAATAGCACGCCTCGTCTAGAGATATCAACCCTAATGTCCACCAAAAGACCACTAGTTTCGGATGAAATGCTTGAGATGATCGTGGAAGCCAACCTACTAATATTGGAAATAATGACAAGGTCACGCTTGATCGCAGTAAAAATCCTCATTTTACCGTATGGTTCATCAAACTTGGTACTCGAGATCATCGGCGAGTTCCTAAAGTATTTATCACAATCAGTAAGTGGAATGTTTTGATGAGGGACGGGCATTATGCTAAGGGAAAGAAGCATGCAGGAAGATTGTGATGCTTTGCACTTGTCAAAAAGAGAATGTGATGCTCTGTGCTGCACTACATTTAGTCAAGGGGACAAAAACCACAGGGAATGTTTCTTTTGGTCCCTGTTGTTGAATGGCGTACCTAACTGGGTGTGGACATGGTGCCCAACACATCCCATAAACATGTTGCACTGCACCAAAACATAGCTTTTTACACCTGGATTCATGCCTTCTTTAAATAATATTATGTGTCCGCAATATTAAGGTAGATGGGAATTTTTTGGGTCCTTATTTACAAGAAGACAAAATCATTATGATGTATAATCATCAGATCGGAATCAGATCAATAATTTCTAGGTGACTAGTTCAAATTCAAAAGAGGAGGGATAGGACAAAAAATAAAACCCAGAGTCCTGAAAGAGACAGGTATGGAAGGGCTGTATAAAGCATTTCGATCTTTAGGGCCCTTTTAAGGGTAACATGTTCGATTGGATGATTGGGATAACCTATAATAACAAAAAAATAGTTAAGCAAATTTTAATAGAAGATTAGAGATTTAGTTACCCTTTATAAAGATAGAGAAGATCCACTGATCCTTAACTCTACAAAGGATTTGGGAGAATAGAATGGAGAGGTAAGTGAATTGTATCGAATAAAGCAAGAAAACTATATGTGAAGACATGATGACCTTAAGAACAATGCAAAGCAAGGCTACACCCATAATTTATATCATAAAGGAGATGTTATTTCCTATAGCACATGATCTAGCAAGACTTCGATGGCTTCTTTTATTGTGCATATATTTTTGTCCCTATTGATAATTAATTTATATTGTTATTGATAATTAACATTAGTATTTTCGTATTGGGAAAATGTGTGCATGTCCATGTGCATATGGGATTTAGGGTTTGGACTTGGTGAAGTTTAGGATTCCCGAGTGTAATCACAAGGGTCTTCGCCCATGTGATAAAAGCAGCTTTCTTCTTCTTGCCAAGCGACCACGCCCGTTTGGGTGCAATCATGCGGTCTACTTTGTTATAATTTCCTTCACTCTTTCCCTTGCGCACAGTCCTCTTTTCTATCTTCTACCATCCACCCAAGTACCTTGTTCTTCCGAAAATAATTTTGTTTATGTACCTCTTGTTGGTTTTCATTTACCTCATTGTCCTTGCCAACGATCTCGGTATCCTCTGTATGAACCACACTGCGATTTATGGGCGCAGCATATAAGCAATTTGCTTATTCCATTTGTTATGCGTGTAATTTTTGAAAAAAGGATTTCCTTCAAATGATGAAATTGCTTTATTCACTTCAAGAAAGTAACGCTCTTTTGCTGGATAAATTTCAATTTATAACTCCACATATCTATCTATTTGCCTAATGAATGGAATTGCTGTTTAAATTATATATATATATAAAAAAAAACTCTATACATCTAAATTTCCCAAGCTCTTCATGATGATCACTTTGAAAACCCAGGCCATGAAAAACGAAGTCAGTCCACTAGGAGACTCTAAATTAGAAATTAATGGAACTGAAATCTCAATAATAGAGACAGCGAAATGTTTATTTCTTTCCTCTTGTAGATTTATTCTCCCGTTATTTTAAAGATAATAATTAAATTAAAACGAAAAAAAAAAGAACTATAAAAAAAAGGTCTGTTTACAGGAACAAGAAATCGATATATACCATAAATAAAATAAAATATGTACATAAAAACACAGAGATAGACGTATACGGTGAATAGAGCAACATGTGTGGCACGGATTAAGCTGAACCTGTATGTAATCACAAGGTAGCCGTTAAAAGGAGTGGCATATTAGCAAATACGGGAACTTGGAAGGAAGGCTAATTTTGGAATACGAAAAAAAAAAAAACGATGACAAACAGCTCGGAAAGCAAAGAGACCCGCTCGTGCGGACAAGCCATTCACGCTCTAAAAAACAAATAATTAGCCAAAGAAAAAAAAAAGGCCGAATTTACAATTATTTTAACTAATAATTAATTATGGGCTAAATAAACAATAATTTTGATTAAACAAAAAGGGCTGGAAAGCCAGTAGTTTTCTCCAAAATCCCACTAAAATAAAATCTTTTAATGTTCCAAAAAGGCGGATTTAACTCGCTTCCCGAAAAAACCCCTTCTCTTATGTAAAACGCCTTTCAAACCCTGCCTTTCCCCTTCTTCGAAAATCCCTCGCCTGTCTTATATATATATATATATATATACCACTATATCTACGTGCTTCTCTTCACTTCCATTTCCCCAATCTCAAAGTCCCTTCTTTCTCTCTTTCTTTCTTTATATATATATATATTGCATTGCATAGAAGAGAGTCAAAGACACTTCAGTAATAGACATAAGGTGACTAATACTGTTGGCTGGGTAACTAATATAGGGGAAGAGAGAGAGCGAGTTAGAGGGAGATGGCAGGTGCTGCTGATAAGGTAGTGGAGACAGTGATAGTAGGGAATTATGTGGAGATGGAGACTGAAGGGAAGCCCAAGGATATGAAAACAAGGCTGTCTAAGTTCTTGTGGCATGGTGGTTCTATTTATGATGCTTGGTTTAGCTGTGCCTCTAACCAGGTAAATTAATTTCCAAACTTATATTACATTTTTTGTAACAAGAAGAATTAATGAAACATTATCTGTTTAATTATATGTCATCTTGGAGTTTATTTATAAGTTGGGTTGACTTGGGTTTTGCTTGTCTGATCAGGTGGCACAAGTATTGCTTACTTTGCCATACTCATTCTCCCAGCTTGGCATGCTATCTGGCATAGCATTTCAGCTGTTTTATGGGATAATGGGTAGCTGGACAGCTTATCTCATTAGCATACTCTATGTAGAATACAGAACCAGAAGAGAGAGAGAAAAAGTTGATTTCAGGAACCATGTCATTCAGGTTCTTTTCATTTGCCTCCCACATGAAGAAACACACATTTTCTCTTCTACTGCTTTAATTTCTTTTTGCTGTTTTTGTAATTCTTTTGAATCGAACAGTGGTTTGAAGTTCTTGATGGTCTTCTTGGAAAACACTGGAGGAACGCAGGCTTGGCATTTAATTGCACATTTCTTTTGTTTGGATCTGTCATTCAGCTCATCGCTTGTGCAAGGTACCTACCTACACCACAGCCTTCCTCTGACTCTAGCCTTAACTCCATCCTCATTTAATATGTTTTGTTTCCATCTATATTATATCGTCTGCAACTTGGGGCATCTCTAAATTTAATTTTTACTGATTTTGCAGCAACATTTATTACATTAACGATAATCTGGACAAGAGAACATGGACCTACATCTTCGGGGCATGTTGTGCAACCACGGTGTTTATTCCTTCATTTCACAATTACAGAATCTGGTCGTTTATTGGGCTCGTGATGACTACCTATACCGCCTGGTTCCTTACCATTGCCTCTCTCCTCCACGGTCAGGTATATAACTTGAAAAATAAATTAAACACCATTAATTCCCTGAGCATATGACCACCCTAGCGAAGCTGACATGCTTGACCATTTCATGCAATAGAACCATGACACGTCTCACATTAGATCGGGACACTCTGTCCCTCACATGCTGACTATGTACGTGTTTGGGACACTGTCAAATTAAACAAAAATCCCGGTTGTTCTGTTTCTTTCAACTGCAATGTGTACAACATTCATTATAGCCCATTCATTTGAAATAGAATTTGGGGTACACTTCTTAATAAAATTTTTTAAAGATTTCGGTGCCGGAAATGTTCTCCAAGAAATCTTGTGACTGAGAAACCAAAAGCCCTTTTGGTTCTGAAGCCTTAAAAAAAAAAAGAAAAAAGAAAAAAGGGTGTCACTTTGTGCAGTTACATGTGGGTATTCTCGTTATTAATTAGCTGGAACTTACTATGTTGTCATCAGAAATACCAACAGAGATCAATATTTTCACAGCGTGCTAAATTCTAAAGCATGTGGGACCTGTTGATTGCTTTTACATTTCACAGTTTAAATTTTATTGCATTTTTTACCTATTTGGAGTTAAGAATTTGTTGTTGTTGTTGTAGATAAAGAAACAAATACGTCTTTAAACTGTAATAGATAAGTCTAAACAAGAGGGCATTATAGAAATAAGTTCATTAGTCAAAATCA
This sequence comes from Bruguiera gymnorhiza, assembly GCA_020883675.1. Taxonomy (NCBI): domain Eukaryota; kingdom Viridiplantae; phylum Streptophyta; class Magnoliopsida; order Malpighiales; family Rhizophoraceae; genus Bruguiera; species Bruguiera gymnorhiza. The sequence goes on along the minus strand of JAIRCJ010000041.1, from coordinate 230,703 downwards.
TTCAATGTGTGAATTTGAGAAAACACATTATCCCAGTGGGTTTTCAAACTTATCCAAAATGAAAGAATTTCTCTTCAAGCGTCCTCCTCATCCTTTTTTTTTTTTTTACTTGACAAATCAAATAATATAATTTTTCAATTTAATTTGTATATAGTGTCTCCTCAATGACCTCATGCCAAACATACCTATTGCTCCGAAATTGGGTTTATTGCCAAATCCGTGGACAGTAACCATATAATGAAGAGGTTTTTTTTGTACAAAAAAGAGTTGTAAGGTCTGCTAATTGTTTGTAAATTTCGTTAGTCTGAAGCTATTCATATTAGGTTTTTTTTTGGTCATGTGTTATTCCGGGGATTGATATGCAGGTGGAAGGAGTAAGGCATTCGGGTCCAACAAAGATGGTGCTGTATTTCACCGGTGCCACAAACATTCTCTACACCTTTGGGGGACATGCCGTTACTGTGTAAGACAAACTTGGATTTAGCATCCGTGTCTTTTACGTTATTTACATTATTCTTCCAAGGCTTCTTTGAATGGGTAATTCTCATTTCTCGACCCACGGGGTTGTAGGTGGAAAGAATAAGAGTACAAAAACACAAGGCTTAACGTCATTTTGAAAGGGACTAAACATTGACTTGCTTAGACATGATCTGGTCGTGTGATCTGATGACCAGGCCTTGTCTCGTGTATCACAAAGCTTAAGCTTACGTTACAAAGTTTACTGCTTCTCCAAAATATTTTCAGAGAGTTTTGTAGATCTAGTTAATTATTCTAAATTCCCAAATTGCCCTTCTCAGGCGTGGCCGGCAAAAAGGCCCGTGTTTGCTGCGGGAACTCTACTCTTCCTTTCACATGTATAAAGCCAATAGTCTTTTGTGTTTCTTGCTTTTGCTTTCATCGTGTGACTGGCAAAGGGGGTCCAATATATCCGTGATTCCTACAAGTTAGATTCGATTCCATCTCTCGCGACCGAAAGAAATTACAAAATTAAGATTTTCAATACACTTTTCCCATTTTTACGTTCATCTTTTAAAAGGGAAATGAAATTCTTGACCTCATTACTTTAGAGAATAAGGATCATGAAGTTTGCAGAAAAGACCATTATGTAGATTTCAGAAACAGATGCTTTGCTTTTGAGTGCAAGTTGAAAATTCATAGTCGAAAAATCATAGTGATGGTTTTGTCTTGAACACAAGTTGAAAATGCCCATCATATGGATTCCGGATACTTTAATTCAGAAACAATAATACCAGGTTAATAATATCTATGCATGCAAAATATGATTTTTTTTTTTTGTTTTTTTTTAAGGGTAAGTTTTGGTTATTATATGTGGCTCTATGAATTTAATAGGTCGCAGAAATTTATGACTTTAATTACTATGAGCTGTCAAAATTAATTGAATCTGAACGTCTAAAGCTAATTTTGACGAGACAGGGAAATCATGCACGCTATGTGGAAGCCTCAGAAGTTCAAGGCCATATACTTGCTGGCTACCCTCTACGTACTGACACTGACACTTCCCTCGGCGGCAGCAGTGTATTGGGCATTTGGGGACTTGCTTCTGGATCACTCCAATGCTTTTTCTCTCCTTCCAAGATCACCCTTCCGAGACATGGCTGTCATTTTGATGCTCATCCACCAGGCACGCTCCCCCTCATTAATGAATAAATAACTATTTATATTCTTTCTTATGTACATTAATGAAAATTTTGTTGAAAAACGAAAGCCAAAATTGAAAAAGAAAATCTTAATTGTTGTGGCCCATGTTGACTCAGTGGATCTTTTTCATTGGTGTTGTGGTATGTTTGCGCAGTTCATAACATTTGGGTTTGCATGCACACCACTGTACTTTGTGTGGGAGAAGGCAATTGGGATGCATGAATGCAAGAGCTTGTGCAAAAGGGCAGCAGCCAGATTGCCTGTGGTCATTCCCATCTGGTTTTTAGCCATCATCTTCCCATTTTTTGGACCCATCAACTCCACCGTTGGATCACTCCTCGTTAGCTTCACCGTCTATATCATCCCTGCCCTGGCCCACATCTTCACCTTCAAATCTGCCGCTGCAAGAGAGGTAACCAAACTTCATTACTCTATGCACTTCTCTTTCGTTCGTGATACTGTTAACATTCAAATTATGGCCCATTAGTTAAAAAAAAAAAAGCCAGGTGTAAATTCCAGTCAACCTACTTTTGACAGAGATGCATGTGTCAGGCTTTGACCGGACAACAGATAATTAAAATTTTATTAAATGTCAGGTATAAACTATAAAGAATTGCAGCGTGATAGCGAGCTGTCGCAGTCTAGCAGGCCATTGCCGGACCTTTCCCCTAAAACTGATAATAGGGGTCATGATTTGATAATTATATAATTTGATGATAACAACTTGGGAATTTAATATGGAAATCTGGGAAATTTTGGTTCATTACATTAATTAAAAATGGGCTGATCTTACAGCAGACAAGAACTTTTTATAATTGAATGGAATTATTAAATGCCCAAAATCACTGAAGGAATGCAGAGCATTATTGGCTCATGTATTGCAGGCAGAATATCTGTTCGTACCTGGGTCCCCTTATTTGTTTATGTTTGTGTACTAAATAAATTGCTCAAGTAGAAGCACAGGGACCAGGAATTGTGGGTTCCAAAAGGACAAGCGAATCTCAATATCAGCCTTCACAATCAAATGTGATTAACTATTGCTTTCCGGATTATGTGCGGTTATGAACATCGTATGATATGTGTTTCCTCTTTTTTTCTTGGACGGCTGTGATGCAGAACGCAGTGGAGCCACCACCAAAGTACCTTGGCAGGTGGGTGGGGACGTACGTGATGAACGTGTTCGTGGTGGTGTGGGTGCTCATTGTTGGGTTTGGATTTGGTGGGTGGGCGAGCTTGACCAACTTCGTACACCAGATCGACACATTTGGGCTCTTCGCCAAATGTTACCAATGCCCACCCACAACGGTGACTCAACCGCCGCTGCCTCACCCGATTGCCACGGCACCTCCGCCTCTTCGCCACGCTCATCATTATAACCATACTCACAGCCCTTGATTCCAGAAATTCAGCACATTGTGTCGATCTTTCTTTTCTCGTTAGAAGAAGGACAGAGAAGATAAAAAGGAAAATGCTACAATTGCAGTTGGCCAAGTGAGAATTGTCATCCACGGAGATAACACGTTCAAGTTTCGCCCTGTTTTTATCATCTGTCTCTTGTCTCTCATTCAGTTTAGCTAGTTGTTTATGCATATTTCAGCCCTGTCCCCCAAAAATGCTCGATTGAAAATTTTGTATCTTCTGCAGTTTTAGCTATGAATCTGTAGTCGTTACTCTCTCTCTCTCTCTCTCTCTCTCTCTCTCTCTCGCATTTTGCAAGAAGACATGGTCAAATCACTCCGTGCAAAGATTACCGGATTATAATGTTTACATTGCGAAGTTAACCACAAAATGGGAAAACAAAAAAGAGAGAGAACTTGCCAAAAGGAAAAAGGAAAAGAACAGTTCAAGAAATAAAAAGCGAAGGGATCCCGGATAGAGAGCGGTATGCATTATGAATCGTTAGCGAATTGAGTTATACTTTGTCTTTTTATCAAAATACCAACCCTTGATTCCAGCAGACAATTGCGATTTTCTGGTTGGTTATTTCCTAGAAAAATCTCGAGTGAACTAACACATAGAAAAACCATAATCAGCCATTTTAAAGCAAGATTCCTTCTTCATATTGTTGTTTTTTTTTTTCTTTAATGCGGAAGCAATTTCCCCTTGGTGGTTGGGATTTGAATTCCTGCCTTGCCTCTTCCAATTGGGATGATAAAGGCAATCTCATACATATAATTTGACTTGTTCTTTTGCGGAGAGGGTGTAAGTTTCAAATTTTTATCTGACCAACTCAATAAGATGCTTTCCGACCCCAGATCTAAAACATAGCCACTTAGATCCTGAAAACGACATGTCAAGCAACAATATCACAGAAGGGAATAGATTCACATTTCACAGGCACATTTTGCTTTATCCTCATTCTCCCAAAGTTCATTATCATGCCTGTAAAAGGCCAACACGAAAATAGTGAAAGAAAGAAGAGAAAGATGAGTGAAAAATGTATAGATTGAGGCATATCGGCACAGTTTTGAGTGATAAGGCTGCGTTCATATGTCATAGATACCATGCAGAGTGGGGAATCTAATAATACTATACCCATCTATTTAAAAGTTTATAGTAGACAGTATCAAAGTTGCATGCCCCAAGCTCCCTTTTTCATGCGAGACCACCATTTACAAGGGCATGCGACCCGGCAGGCAGATCCCAACAAAAAAAAGCCTCCTGCCTTTCTCAGTAAAGCCCCACTTAGCTTCTTACTTGTTCCTCCTTTATCGCTAGACAGCACGGCTATGCCTACGATATGTCCAATTGGGAGAAATGCTTAACTTCGACGGTGCTCCCATATCACTGTAGGTCTTCACAATCTCGAGAACACCAGTAAAACCTTGACGATCCAATTCTTAGCTATCCCTCATCTTATAGAGATTGATAATGCTTTGGACAATATCGCACGCCTTACAAAGTCAATTATTCATGTCAAACTTTACTTAAAATTATTTTCTTACAGTTTGAACCCAACGATTGAATTTTGGCCAATAAACTAAAATGACAGCGCACCTGACTTGCCAAATTATATTACGTATACGGCCCATCTCAGTCGTCTGAATGACATTGGATCTAACGGTCGATAATCTAGAGATGAGTTTCGTTGTTCAGTTGGGAACGCGGGTAGTCATACTTGAAAGGCAGGTGAACTGGTAGAGTAAATCAACTATTCGTTACCGTGAATGAGTAGACAGCATTAGTTGGCGGTTCCCAAAGGTTTGGTTAAACTTGTGCGAATCTATTGTTGACCTCTTAGTCACTATCGCGGCGATTCTATAACACGCGAAGCTTTTCACTAATTTTGCAAATGTCATCTACAATCTTTAATGAAGAGTTTTAATCAAACTGGTGATTTTGCCCATCAATTTCATTTTTTAGTCTGAAACGCGAATGGTTTACGGGAAGGCAGGCCCAGCCTAGAAAAAGCCTTACAAGAACCAACATTGGGCTTCAATGCGTTAGTACCCAACTTGAATGATCATCAATTTTATATTCGCTATTCTTTTGGAAAGAGGGTTTGTGGACATTGAAACTCGTTCCTCATCATCAATTATTTACCTTCCACCGATCTTTATTTTCATCTACACCCCAAGAAACAATGGACCTATGCAAATTAATGGTCAGTCCAAAAGGATTGAAGAGCATGAAGAGCAATCAAGGCAAGCGATGACCAGGCTGAAGGGTGATGATGATGAACATGGAATTTTCCGAGTGCCGTTACAAATAGACCCGAAGGACTCAGAAACAGAAATTCATATTATTAAAGAGGTCCAAGACTCTATAGCTAGAAAACAACTAGCTTAACTAGGATCCTAAGGCAATGATAATGATTCAGTCGGTCACGTTTTCATTGCCATGGACAGTCAGTCAGCCACATTTTTGTTGCCAATGGGGCTTGATACCTTCTGAGACCTAACAAGCCAGTGGACCAATGCTACTTGCTGTTCTTGGTCAAATCCGTTTTGAATGACAAAACCTACTGAAATCAACGTTGTTCAGAATTCACATAAAAAAGGTGACACGTTTCAGACGCGAGCGGTCCACCATTAGTAGAACAGGACAACTAAAGAACAGTGAACTTCTATAATTAGGCTGCTTTAAGTTGCATCGACTCACCGTTATTCGACAAACGAAAAGAGAGAATAACCCCATCATCCTTTCAAATCAGCAAAACGCCCCTTACCAGCCCAAAAGAAAAAGAACAAAACCCAACAGAAAGCTCGGAACTTGTGAGACTCTTTGTACAGAATAGAAAACGTCAATTTCATTTTGCCGTGAACCATGACTGAGTCCTAAACGAATTTCATCAACACAAACACTGAGGTAGGTTCTTAGCAAAAAGACAATTAAAAGGATTCCATCAAGGATGATCTCCCATGAGCATCCATTCCACTTCGATTTAAGCAACAATAATGGAAGAAAATAAGCAAAAGCGAGATTAAGTAAAAACAAGAATAGGAATTGATCCGATCCAAACCAGCATGTATATTATATATACATACTTTTAGATGAACAGTGAGAGTAAACTAACAGCTTAAAACATGACCTTTCTAGCCATTAACGAATTCCCTCTACTGCACCCACCTACTCAGAGATATCTAAATCAAACCTTTTTGGTAACCAGAAATAACAAAAACTAAAAACTAAGAAGACATAATCAGCACCATATTCTTGATTGAAAATTAAACACGGCAAAACAAAAAAGAAGCCCTTTTAAAAGACAAACACACTGGATAAGCATGGTCTCCCATGAAACAAAGACAAGTAAAATGTGAAAAATCACATTTCACGATTTCGGTCCGGCTTTAACGGCCACCATTTGGACAATCCCTGGCGAAGTGGCCCGAAACCCCGCAGTTGTAACAGTTGCCGCCTCCACCTCCGCCGCCACCACCATACCTGCCTCCACCGCCACCTCCATGTGGACAATCCCTAGCCATATGCCCAGACTCCCCACAAGAATAGCATCCGCCGCCTCCGCCGCCATACCCTCCACCGCCGTACCCTCCACCGCCATACCCGCCACCGCCATACCCGTATCCGCCACCACCGGACCCGTATCCGCCACCACCGGACCCATATCCGCCTTTCCCTCTCCCTCCACCGCCATAACTACCACCGCCGCCACCATAACCGCCTCCGCCGCCACCACGTCCACCTCTTCCACCACCGCGAGAAGATCCTTGAACCAGGTTGCCCTCAGGGCCGGTGATCTCCACCGCCTTGGTGCGGCCATCGTCGGAATGCTCGATCTGGAACTCAACCTCCTCGCCGACTCCGAGGCTGCGAAAACCGTCGGAAAGGATGGAGGACTGGTGGACAAACAGATCCTCGCCACCGTCGTCGGGGGTTATGAAACCGTACCCCTTCTGATCATTGAACCACTTCACCGTCCCCTTCAGCCTCTCGCCGCTGCTGCTCATCTTCCCCACTGCCGCTTAACTCTCCGTCGTTGGGTATGGGTTTGGTTTCGGCGTTACAGGCGCGAGAGGGATTCTTATACCGGAAATGCGTATGCGAGTGCCACGTCAGGTGTTTTTGGGAATGAGAATCCCTCTTGTGTTGGTTGTGTGTGTGTGTGTTGTTTTTTTTTCTTTTTCGCTTCCCTTGTGAGCCTTTCGCGTTATCTTCTGGAATATCGCGCTGGAGATCCCACGGCTGGGAGTTTGTAACGGTGATGTTTTTACCGCTGGATCAGTTGACTGGGCGAGTTAGTCGAAACACCGTGTAAAATCTGCTTTTCCCCCTTTCGGAGTAGAGCGATTGGGAATACATTGGAAATTCGTGGGCAAGGGGGGCCTACATTAAATCTGGTGCGAAAAGACTATCCTGTCTCCGAGGACATATTTTTTATCATTCGTTTTCCGTTTCAATTCTGGGTTTGCAGTTCCCAAATTCCAATGCCGCGGAAGTGGAGTAGCGTTGAGTCCTGGAGAAAAATCAGTCAATAAATGTAGAGTCTAATAATAATTCTTTCTTTTTGTTCAGAAAAAATTATTTTTTCTTTGTTTTTTTTTCTTGGGAGAAGATACCCAGATGGTCAAGGAGTCAAACATCAGTCATAAAGCATGCGTGGGATTGGACTTATCAATACATTTCGAGCCCTCCCAATTTTTTTCAGATATTTATTTATTCTATTTTATTTAAAGATTAGGGATGGAATCTCGAATTCAAAATTAAAAGTTGAAGTATTTTTAACAATAAATTTCGACATAAATTGTTCTTGGCAAACTATATTGTAAAAAAGTTATTCTGAAGATGCAAAATATGAACAATCAGGGGAGACTTGTCTGGATTCTTCAGATATTTTTCAGTTGGATTTTTTGTCACGAAGTTTTTCTGAATAAGGAATTTCCGCGTGGAGCCACAGAGTGGATTGAATAATTTTTTTTTCACTGTTTGACATTGGTCATACCGTGGTCAATATTTCAAAGCTAATCCCGGAGGACCGAGGGTGGTCAAAGGCGCACTGTATTTGTAACCAGGTGGGGTACCGGAAAAGCGTGTCCGTCCAATAGCAAAAGGTTGTCAAAAACGACCTTTTAAATTTCCACAAGGAAAACGACAAATCCCACCTATGCCCTGTGCTGCCTTGTTCTTTGGCTTTTTAAAAATGCTACGTGGAGTTTGGACTCTAGTGTAATAGTTAAAACATTTATTGAGTTTAAAGAGACGGTTCGCTTTCTCGACTGTTACTGGCGGAGGTGCAAATGAAATAATGAGTAATGAAAATAGATAAAGGTGTTCGCTATTATTACCACATAGTTCAAGCCAAAAAGTAATATACAATTGGGACGAATCTCATTATCAACCAATTCTTGGTTTGTTTCGATAAGTCGCCTGATGTGTGGTGTCTTAATTACACAGGGAGTGGGCCTCGTATTCTGTGCAGCGCACCAGCTGACCCGTTGTGCACTCCGACGAGAACAAGTAGCCATGCCTTCGAAGCTCAATCAGCCCGACGGCAACTCGACAAGGCCGTCAGGCCAGCAGCAGCCCAAGAATTGGATGTCGGCTTTGCGATTTTACCCTTTTGTCGGGTTTAACCAGTACTGAAACCTCCGATACAAACAAAAAGGACTCTTGTTTCGATCAAGACCCAAGAAGTACGACCCAGTAACAACAGGAGGAAGCCGTAGCCCAAGATTCAGAACTCCGGAAGATGCAGGGCTTGCTCCTAGTGTTAATGGGCCAACAGCTCGAGGGATTCATCGAGGACAAATTCTGGGCCGAAGGACGTTTGATCCAATGTCGTGGACGGGCTCAGAAACATTGTCCGAAAATATAGCGGTGATTTTCCGTTTAAAGTTTGTATGGTTCACTCTTCGAGGACGTCCCAGTGATAAAAAATATTAGATGTTTATTTTTAAAATTTAAAATTTTAATTTTAAAAATGGGCATAACGTTTATTAAGATATAAAAAATTATTTTGATCATATAACTCAGGTTCTGCTAATAAATACAAAAAAAAAAAAAAGAAAGTACTTATTTAAAACTTGCTTCGGTAAATTTGCTTGAATTTGCACTATTGCTTAAACTGGAAAATAGGAGATGCGCTGAAATTTTTGTATGAAAACTTCGGCCATGAACATCACGTCCTAATTCACACAATTTCACATCCTCTTTCACATTTTGTATCACAGTTTTATGAAAAACTAAATTTATCACACTTATGTATAATTGGTCCCAAGCTTTTCTTCTTTTGAAATGTTCAAGGAGTGTTGTGCTAATAATTTGACAGAAAAGTTATTCCCAACAACCAAACAGGCACAAGCAGGTGTTGACAAGGGTGCTAGGCCTGGCCACCCAAAGTTCACAGAATGAATTTACAAGCTGGGCAAACAAGCCCACTTCTACAGGACCGAAGTTTTCCTTTTTTACATCGTCATTATTTTATCATTTTCTACGTTCCACACCACCTCTCCTTTCCTTAAACAAAGTAATTTCATAAATTACAACAATGATAACAACAACAGCAAGAAGAAGAAGAAGAAGAAGAAGAAGAAGAAAAGAAACAACAGATCCTTTTCTCTACTCACTTTCTAAATCACGCAAAGCCCGTAAGTCACTAAGGTGCTCTTGTTATACCGAACTGAAAGGATCGAAGCTCGGCGGTGGTTTGTATATGGGCTATTGCTGTTGACGAAGTGGATTTGGAGATTGGAAATAGATCTACATATCATCTTTGGTTGGCATGAACCTAGTTCACTACGGACTTGTTTTTCACGAGGTAGAGTGCATGTTTGTAGTAACCACACTCTGCGAGGAAACTTCACGGGTAATAAAAAGGTAGATTTGGCAAAATGGGCGGGTCGAGTTCTGATTTAGGTTAAGTCATCGACTTCTTTCAGTTAGTGTGAGTTTTGGTTTGAGTTTTGGGCGGATTAAATCGAGTTGTTAGGCTCGAATCAAGTTTTACCACTTTATTTAAAAAAAAAAAAAAAAAAAAGGTAAAAGCATGAGACAAATCCAATCCGCGATGATGGCGGAGTTGGCTGTACAAGCTGCGAGACAAATCCAAGCTGATCCAAGTTTGTACATTGCTTGTTTTGACTTGCCCGACAGATGGGGAGCGAACTGGTACTAGTTTTTTAACAGATATCTTTTTTTTCTTTTTTTTTTATGTTACTACTTTTTCTTTCAGAGAATTTGTCAGTTTGATTTTATATTTTAATTAAAACATTTAAAATATTAAATTTATACATTATTTTTACAAAATATATTATTGAAGATTGTGATTGTATACTGAAAGACAATGACATCGCGATGCAGCGTGACTGATGACGGTGGGTTGTGTGACCGTAGACTAAACGATAATTACATCACGATGCAATGTGACCGGTGATGGTACACTCAATGGCCGCCAAAAAATTTCTCAATATCGACAGAGAAGGGGGTTTATACGCGAAACAAGGGTTCTCAACATCATTTATTAATTGGGCTCTTCACAGCCAGAATGCCAGATAATGTTTGCAATACAAGTTGCAATTTTGGCGAAGAATGCTTTTCTTCACCGCTAATATGATGGGCTTGCTGGAAAGGATATGAAAAGCATTATAAACTGCTTCCATCACATTTTCCGCAGTACTGATTTAAAGATTTATATGCACTAGGTTTAACCTATCATGGTTTGGACTTAAGATTTAATATTAGCAGACACCCGGTTGGGGACATAAGATGTCTGAGTTCATAAGTGAAGAACAAAATCCCAAAACAAAATATGCCAGCAAAGAGAACGTATAACAAAATTATATGTTGGTTAGCAATTTACGCAGTTTGTAAAACCACAAAAAAGGGAAAGGAAAAAGAAAAGAGTAAGAACATTGTTCTAAAAGGCATTTGGGAACTCTTCCAGACAATTATTAAGTTAGCCCAATGTTGATGGCCACAGCAAAGCTAATGTATATACAAAATCCAAAAGACTTCCCGAAGCTATCATGTTTTACAAATTTATTGAGTTAATGGAAACCTCTTGAACCTCTAGATTGATACAGTTCCAATCTACTTTTGGCCTCTGGTAAGAGGGATTCAACTGCAGGTTCTACAACCAAATGTGCCTGCTTTGATGCCCATTCTAGAACAATGAGTGCCTCCTCGTTTGCAAGGACCTCGCTGTCTGGGCAGTTCAACGAAATATAGCAGAGGAGAATCACCGAAGGAATTTGAACCATCTGCTCACCGAAGTAAACTAGCTGAATTAGGTGTTTGGTTCCTCCTGCACCAATAATGCCCTTTGAGTGATTAACACAAAGGAAATTCTCTGTGGTGGCAAACTTATTAAGTGCAATTGCTGCCTCCATTATAATCTCGGGTTCCCTTTCATCGAGTAGCTTCACCAGCGGCCCAATGAACCTAGTTTCCGTTGCTCTGAAAGTCCGAGCCAAGTTGCCGATAGCTTTGATGCAAGGCACAAGGAGGTCTGAGTCTGCCTTTTCAATTACTTTAAGCAATTGATCCACAACTGCTTTGGCAGTTGGGGATGTGGGCTTGAAAGCTGAGCGTCTCAATTCAGCATTTTCCTCAGCTACTGCCGTGATTTCCATCAATGCCATTGCGGAGTAGGATTGAACATCTTCGGGCCCTTTCTCTAACAAAACTGCAAAACATAAAAGGGCTCTTGACTCTGTTATGCTTCGGCATATTGTGAGATTTCCCATGGAAAGTTTCCAAAGTGCCCTTGCTGCCATCGCCTTCATCTGTGCTTTTGTGGCCGGGTCTTCGAATTCCCTCCCCTTAATGCTTGTCCCAGTTAGTGAGACATGGGGATGATTCTGAGCGTGATACGCTTTGATGTTGTTTTGGTTGGCTTTCGCATTGTTTGGAATACTAGGAAGCAGGGGAGTTGCTGCAGCGAGATTTTGTGCCTGTGGCCGTGGAGGAGTCTGACACACTGCCATAGTGTTGGTGACCACATTGTGTATTTGGCTGGGGGTCTTGTTGTCCACCGGATGAACTATTTTTGTGGCATTTTCATCTTCATGCGGTCCTTTCTTATCCGGATTCGTATTATTACTGGCCATCACAACAGAATGAATGGACATAGTTTGCTTGCTTGCAATTGCATACCTACTATGTTCTTCTACCGTCTCGAACGCCAGATGACTAACAAGAAACCGGATTATGTTGTTTTGGGCAAAATGGTCTTGGCATTTGGGGAGATTTGAAGCCAATTCAGACACAGCCCACGCCACCACGGCCTGCACTTTCATGTGACCTTCTTTGAGGATTTTCGCAAATACAGTACAAACTCCAGTATTCACAATCTGTTCCACGCTTTCCGGGTCACGTCCCAATAAGCCAATAGCCCTAGCCGCATTTTCCTGACCCTCCATTTTCCCTTCCTTTGCCAACTTCAACAATGGCGGCACTCCACCTTCCTCTATAATCAACTTCCCATAACGATCATTATCTCGAGCCAAAGAAACAAGAGAAGCCGCGGCATCTGACCTTTCCTCTAAGGAACCGGTATATAGGATAGCAACCTGTTCCCATATGAGACACAAAATTGGCTCATTGGCAGCAATAGGAGGCAGGCCTAAGTACTCGTCGTCGCGATCATCCGCTGGAGCCGATACCCTTAAAAGCCATGAAACGTCGCCAATGGAATTCTCCAGCTGCATTGATATCTTGCGAAAGGCAGCCGCGGGGATGATGGTGAACATGCGTTTCAGGATGCCATTGACCCTGCATTTAATGACGAGGGCGAGGGCCTTGTCGAGGACTTGTTCGGTGTCATCAATGATCCGCCTTGTCGGGCGTTCATAGAGGTCGTTGCTGGCACGTGCCGCTTGACGCAAGAGTGCGGCGAGCTTTTCCGTTTTGGCTTTGAGTTCTAGACAATCTTGCTTGAAAGACTGCGCCTGATCGGCCGACTTTGTCACTTGATCGGCTAGTTGTATTGGCCTTGCCAGGATCGCCTTGACAATGTCCGCCATGGCCAAAGCGGGCCAGAAGCTGTGGAATTTAGATCAAACCAAACAGTTTCGATATAAAAAATCACAATTCCTTGCATAGTCCGAGAAGCAAAGAGACAAAAAGGCGTTCATGGTGATCTATGGCCTCTTGGTCTTTTTTAGCTTTTCCTTCTTCTTTGGGATGAAAATAACCAGAATTGTCTTCTCGGTTATACGTGTTGTGAGTCTGTTCCTATCAATATCGGTCGGCGGAGGTGGCGGGCTTATGTGGGTCGCTCTGGCGGCGGTACAAATAGCGCCGCCGCCGGAGAAATTTTTTAGTGCGAGGAAGGGATTGAGACAGGGAGAGAGGGAATGCATATGGGTTTGCAATGGTCAAACGAGTTTTTCTCCAAGTTTTGAGTGAGTACTTAACCTTGTTGTTTCCGTAACGGTTATGTTTATTTAATTTTTTTAAAAAATAATACACAATATTTTATATTATATAAAATTATTTAATTATTTTTTTATTTTAATTAAATTTTAATTTATATTTAAAATTAAATTAAAATATATATATATATATATATATTATCAATCGGTTGTCCGAACTTTGTTAACCCAAAACCATTTTGCTTTCTTCGTTGTCAACAATTACAGTGCATTGAAATCTTGCCCAAAAACAGAGAGTCACTTAAAACTAGGGAAAGTAAAACGTACGTCGCGTTTATAACGTGTTCTGGCTACATTTCCAAGAAGATAAAAGATGAAAACTGGGAGATTCAGAAAGCTATTATTTGCAAATGTAATCATTAAAAAAGTAAATATTGCTACGAACTTCGTTTAATATAGGCGAGCAACTTGATGGGTATGAACTTTTTTTTTTTTTTCTTTAAATCATAGAAGACGATCATTTGATAATACTTTTATATATATATATATTTTATTAATTTAAAATTTGAGTTTGTTTATTGTGGTATATTTTAAAATAAAAATATATTTAAATATATAATTTTAAATTTTAAATTTAATAATATTTAAATAAATAATTTTTATGAAAAAATTAAATAAATGATCTTAAAATCTATAAATATTATAATTAATGTACTAATAAAATATTTTTATTAAAAGATTTTAATATTTTAAAATTACTATTATTAGATATACATTCTTAATTTGTTATTAATTAATGATATTTATATAAATATTCAAATTAAGGTAAATAAATAATTAACAAGTGTCACTGTTAGTATTTTTAAAAAGAAAGTAATTAATATGATTTATTAACTAATCATCTCATCTGATTTTTGACAATAAATTATGGTGATACATTGAATTTAAATATTTAGTATAAATATTCATTGAATTTATAAGTTTTTTATTTTTTATTTTTTTAAGAAGTTGAGAGTTCAAGTCCTAGTACTTTGAAATTCTTACAAAATATTAATTTTAATTATTCCATTATAAGACTTTTGAGATGTTGAATTTGGGTGTGTAGTTTTCATTATTAGGACAAAAAAAAAAAAGAAAACAAGTAATTGGATTTATTACCAACTCACAAAATTTACCAACAAACACATAAATTCTAGATATACCAACTCACTTCTGGCGTATTAAAGGTGCAATTAATGAATCCATGAGTATTATATTATATTATATGATGAAATTACAAAATTTATTAAATATAAAGTATTTTTTAATTAATTCCTAGAAACCGATTGTAGTGGAAAGGGCGTGCCCGTGCACGTTCCCTCTTACTCACTTCCTTAACTTATGGTTCGATCCGGTATTCAAAACTATAGTTCCCATAATTTTCTCATATGCCAAAAAGATAAAAAACTATAATTCTCCTAACCATAAGCGTGCAGCTAAAATATAACAAAATTGGGACGATGACATGCATGATTTCATTTCTCATTTTTCTTTTTTCTTTTTTTTTTCATCTTCGTTAATGGGCTTTCAAGCTTTCCGAGCCTCGAGTTGCTAGCCTCCGTTACGCATTAACGCACGCTTGGCGTTAAATAAAATTCCCATCTCGTAACCCCAAAAAAAAAAAAAAAAAAAAACCCATGTTCGTACACTGATGCCTACGAAAAGACAAAAAACATTAAAGAGTTGAAAGTTATTAGAAAGAATAAAGGGACCACACTAAACTTGATTACTTACTAACAAATTCGAATTTTGCAAGCCCAAAAGATGGACTCGACTTAAATAGGGAAGATCAAAGATAAAGTTCATGACATTTTTCCTTTTTTTTTCCGTCTTTTTCTTAATTTTATAAGACAATATCAACTAAAAAATATCACGTTAAGGATTGAAATTTTGTTAACAAGATATAAGGTAACTATACTATTTTTCAATGAGAGCAAATTAAGAACAGTTACGATTTAACATTTTTATTCTATTTCGATTTATATTTATCATTTTTCAACAAGTATAATTCTATTTATTTCAATTTATGCTATGTCCAAGTACTTAAGACTTGGGCTTAATTTACCTCGTTGCTGTGGTCCTTTTAACATTCCTAACATGGGAAGCTACGTGTTTTGTTGTATAGAATTGGGCACCCGATAAAGTTGGGTTTATACCCCACACGTCGACGTTCTTTGTGGGAAAAATACCTCCATCTCGGTCCCCCCCCCATGCCGGCTCCGCCAGAAAAGTTATATTTACAAATGTTCTTTTTTTTTTTTTTTTTGGGGAAAAAAGAACCACCTGTCCCCACGAACAATTGTGAAAGCAGAGTTTAAGGACACGCACACATGGGATGGTTCTGCAGCCACACTGGCTTCTTCAGAAATCAGACTAGCATGGCCACAGGAACATCCTATAAGGTCGGACCTGACTATTCACTCGTGTTTGCTGCAGCTTTTTTTTTCTTTTTCTTTTGTTTTTATGTATATTTTCCCAATTTAGTTAAAGAAACAGACCATTCAGATCCACTTTAACGATTCGTATCCAAACATTTCGTTGCTATCTGGTTTGGATAGTATTTAATCAACTACAAAAGGGTGAAAGGTAGCCACTTGTCAATGTGATACACGTCGGTGTTGGGTTTCTAGAGTTAAAAGCGCGAAAGTGAGATCAATTATTTGCTTCTCGGACATACTGCATCTATCCATTAATTAGATAAACGTCCAGGGATTTTGTTCCTGATTCCACCCTTGGTTGTTTCCTGGAAGTTGCAGCATCCCAACTTCCTAGTCGAGCTACACTTTCAATTCGCGTACGGTCACTTATCGTTACACCCGTTGGAACCAAAATTTTGGTTATATTAAAAATTTTAAAAAATTACTTGAAATTATATATCTAGTTTTATTTTTTTATTTAAAAAATAAAATTTACTCTCGTTAATTTATAACAGAATTTATTCCAATTTTTTATACGATAAAATAAAATATATTTAATTACAAATTATATTATTAAGATTAAATTTTAGAAATTTTATTTTATTTGTAAAATTATTTTTTAAAATATTTATAACATTTTATAAACAAAAATATTATTAATACAATAATAAAGATATTAAGAAAAACATTTAATATATTGAACATATTTTGAAGACTTAATATTTATAAAATGTTAGAAACTTTTAATTAATAAATATTTTTAACTTAAATTAAAATTTTAATCATTTAATAAATAGTTATAATTTAAATATTAAAAATGTAATTTTTTTAAAAAAATTTCTGTCATTTATTTTGACAATTACTTTTTAATTTAACAATCATACTTTTTAGCCGTGTATCATGTTACTGTTCGATGTATCTAATAATCATGCTTTTTAGTTGTGTATCATATTTCAGTTAAATGCATCTAGTTGCTCTTTAATCTAGTTATCCTACCATTTAGTTGTAATTTATAGGCGTTGAGTTTAAAATTTATCGGAGACTAGTTGTAATTCATCAGGTGCTTTTTCTATATCCCAGTACTCAGCCGAGAGATGAGTGAATTTCCTTTCTGTGAAAGCTACGGAAATAAGTCCGGTGTTGTATTGGGGCCAGAAAAAGTCAGTTCCATGTCTCCACGGGAGTGGCTGATTCAAGGAGGATGAATCAAAGAACATAAAGCTGAACAATGACCATTATTGATGGGCATGGGGCATCCAAGTCCGAGAATCCTCTTCGATACTTCCAAAATTAATTGGAACAGAAAGATGCATCACACACTGGTAACTTTACTTGAAATGGCCTAGCGGGGTATGTCTGTGACCACTCGCTGAAAAGGAGTCAAGCAATCTATCCCTTTTGTCTTGCATGGCTTTTAATGAAAAACAGAGCAGCATCACAGACTGAAAGGGTCGTAAAATAAGGTGATTCACGGACAGCTGATTTAGATTGACGTAGCAGATGCATTGCCAGGCTTTCTATTTTGAAACGAAACTGAAATTCATTAGAATGTTCTTAAGACTATAGCTGCATTTTTGTTCATTTAAAGTAGTCTGTGGCTTAGCGTGATATAAACATAGCGTTCATCTATCTAATCCAACGAAAAGAGCATCCTCAATCCACGAGGCTCCCTGATTTGCAAGGGTTAGAGGAGGCTAGGCTCATCTATGGCATGCACAATGTCCCCTGTATCCTGCAAAGAAGCTATCGCCATGTCTCATTAAAGACGCGAAACTTCTATTTATATTATCAAGCATTCTCTTCATTTCTGGACAGCCAAATCGCGACTGCCCATTCTTGCAAGGTAGAAAATGGTTCACGGGTAGCAGTGGAAGAAAATAGTAAGCAAGTTAGAAAATAGTTCACGAGCAGCAGTGGAAGAATAAGGCAAAAGGAACAAGTTCTAAACGATGGACTTTTAAAAATAGAAATTCATGTTTGCTGGTTCGGGCACGCCTCTTTGATTTATTTGGGCCGCTTGCAGGCATCCGCGGAAAGAGCAATGAAGATTCCGGTCAAGTGTGGACAAAACCACCACGGTCAAAAACTGAAATCATTTCCGGCTTCTACCTCTCAGATATGTCCAATCCTCTACGGCGTACCTTGCATCCTAGTTTCTAATCATGCTCTCACGGCACGTGACAAACATGTTATGCAACCAGTGAGTCAGATATTGATGTGGAACCCACGAGGGAATAAGTTACTGTAAACGGTTCTTTTCAATCACATGGCTCCTGATAAGCTGATACAGACGGAATGCCCTTCAATAACTGCGTAAGGGAAACAATTGGGTAGTCTAATGGGCTCAAAACGTACAAATGACAAAAACATTGGAGCAAAGGTGTTGTGTCCTGATGACCTGGAACTTTCCTCTCCACGTTCATTTGTCAGCTCGTCCAGACCTTCGATTAGTACGAACAATTTTTTTTTTTTTTTGAGCAATTCGATTGGTATGAAGACTGGATGCTCTTATCTTATATGAATGGTTTGCAGAAGTTGATATTCAACCAAAAGTCTAATTTTTAGTCACCTATGGGCTCTACAAACCCATCGAATTTAGGACACAGTTTCTAATTGATTGTTGGGCTGCAGCCTGAAGGAAATTGGAAAGGCATAAGCTTTGGTCTTTTTGGTCCAGAAATTCGAAATTAAACCCCGGACTAGGTGCTGGGCAACCAATTGTCTTGTCCGCCTAACTTAATTGTAATTGCCTGCAAGCCATTTGGGTTTTCTTTTGGCAACAGTACTCATAGCTGATATACAGCGTACTTGCAATTGTATTAACTAATAGCAAACAGAGCAGCGGAGTGTAAGATTCTCACACGGGGCTGCAAAGCTGAGTGTAACTTTGCGGCAGAAGTTGCCGCAAATTTTAGGTCTTAGCAGGTGAATGTGCTGTAATAAATACCGGTCTGATAAGCAAGATGAACAAAAAGAGAGAAAAAAAAAAAAAAACTTATAATCTGAAAAATGGACCCTGCGACGTCCCAAAGCAATTGCGGTGTTGTCCCTGAAAAAATCCCCGGCAGTAATAATGAAAAAGATATCTCCACAAATCGGACAAAAATTATCATAATCCCGCGAATCAGTCTTGTTTAGGTTACCAATAGGTGTTTTACTTCATTACAAAAGTTCGCTTTTCCTTTGTCAAATCCAACAACGTATTTGGTCGATCCAATTCGCAAAACAAGGTGACTTTCTACTACTACTCGAATTCTCGCTGCAAATTGCCAAAAAGCAATTTCGAAAAAATTCTGTAATTCCTCCAGCAGTACTAATGTCGACCTAATGCGTAACATCGAAGAAAGAATCGTGGGAGTTAATGCAGCGTGTGCAATGGAGACCACAGAGTCAAGTTCAATCAGGCTTGTCGTCGTGCCCCATGCCAGCATTTGATAAATGGATCGTGTGGACCAGGACTCCGAACACATGGCCTCAAAATGAAATTCCAGAGCCCAGAACTTAAAGATTCAGTCAGCAAATGGGCCTCAATGTCCACTCACGGGCCGTCACAATGAAACTAATGATGGATGAATCGTGGGCCGACACGACAACGATATTTTTGTTCTTACAATTTTTCTAACCTTATTTAATAACCATCCAAAACGACCCCCCAAATTCAACTGGTCGACTAACGAACTTATTCATTAAAAAAAAAAAAAATTCTACCAGTCCTCTTTTAATAACATTTTCTTTTTTGATTTTTCTCACGAATTTTTAATTCTGCCTAGACTTCCCTTATATCCATTATAATTTTCTTATAAATTCTTTTTACAAACTATTTTTTTACATTCAATATGTTGGCGAGTAATATTTTATTTATTTAAAATATTATCTGAAAGTTTAAAAATTAATTTTATTTAAATAATATTGTATTAAGAAAGAAGAATAGACTGCCGACCAAATGTCATACTTGCCACACACAACACCCCTATACACAGCATAAATAAATACAACCAGCGGAATGGACTTACAAGAAAACAAATGAACAGTTCGTTGACTTAGCACAAGCGATAATGGATCAAACAAATCTCATCAACCCAGAAACTAGACACAAGAGAACACAATTTACAGCGAGAAGAAGAAAAGAAGAGAGACCAGGGTGGGTTCAGGGCGTGGAAGCTTTCATGGACGAGTAGAGAAGAACCATGGAGAATTACTAAAATAGAAAAATCAAGCCTTCCCTTCAATCCTCGCATATGTAAATCCAACGCAAGCATCAACAAAATCCTCATCAATAAAGTCCGTAGAGAAGATCTGCAGCCGATCTGCACACCCCTTGGAGAAGCACTGATTTATGAACAGCCTAGCATATCCGTGAATCCGACCCGTCACAGGTTTAACACACACGATTGGATTATCTGCCTTTGGTGTGACTGTATTCTCCACCCTGTAAAAGAATTTCCTGGAAGAAATTGGTGGCTGTTCGCTTAAATGCTTCATGTTGCTGTCGAATTTTGTTGATGGCAAGTCCGTGTCAATCCAATTGTCCTTCAAATACCCGGCACTCCACAGCAGGCTTCCAGGCTTTGGCTGTGGCGATTTCCTTGGTTTCCATACACAAATTACTCTCTTTGGCAAGATTTCTGCAATTGTCTTGCCAAAGACATTGTCATCCTGCTGGATCAGATATTCTCCGAGCTGTTCCTCCAAGTACTTGTCGAAGTCAGTCGGATCTTCTTGGCCAAACTCCGTGCGGATTTCAAGAATTATGATCTCCGACTGAGTCTCTGACAAGAATTTCTTGACATCATTGATGACAACATCGACCCTGTATGTCTTCAGGATTCCATGGCAGACTCGACGATCCTCCTGAATCCGGATATCAAGAACTCTGGAGCCTATACAGAGCTGATCGTAAATCGACAAGGATTGGCATTGAGCAAAGGGGCGAGAGATGCAAGGGATGCCAATCTTATTGGTCGCAGAATCATGGGTTCCGGGCCACACAATCTTGTCGACATGAACATTCTCAGGGTTAAGGCCACCCATCCAATTCTTCCTGTCTGGAGGGCGATAATCATAGCCGGGGTATGTATCCCCGCAGCTTCCAAGCAGTTCGCATAGAGTTTTCTTCTCTGTTGAGACTGCTTTACGCCTCTCCATCTGTTTAGAGACCTGAGCACCCATTTTTCTCCCGAATCAAATACGACGAAGAAGAATGCTCACTTCTCCCTCTTCTCGTTCCTATGTTTCAGTTCTTGTTTTTTCTTGATGTAATGACCAGACAAGGCTGTACAGAGAAACATAAGATCTTAGGCTTTAATATACAGCATTGTAACGCCATTTAGATGGATTTACTGTACGGTTAAGCTTCTTGGAATGTAAAGACTCTGCCTGGATAGGAAGATAATAATTTATCTTTTCTCTGCCCAGATTTTTTCTCATTAAAAGTTGCAATTGGTAGGCTATGAAAAAGACGCGCTGCCTTATTTTTGTCCGAAAAAATAATTATATAGTTTATATATATATATATATAAACTGCCTTCTTTTTTAAAAGAGGGGCGCATGGACCAACCGCCTTGTTTTTATTGTTGTGGGTCTGCCTGTGAATTATTGGGGGGAGACTTGAAACGCTATTATACGTTTGGCGGGCCCACTTGTATGGCTGTCCAAATTTCTCTTTGGGTTTGTCGGTTCTCCATTATTATTTAACATGGGGAAAAAGATACAGAGGGTCGGGGACAGGGCATGGGACCGACGTGGGTCCTACGCTTTTTTCAATAAAAAACATTACAATATGTAAATAAGTAGAACAATATGTGTAAATAAATAAATAAATAAATAAAATGTGTATATAACCATCAAAAAATTCTGTTTACATAATTATCTTATTCGTTCGAAAATGATACATTAAGATAAAAAAAAAAAAAAGTATACGTGAAACTTACGCCCCATTTACACCCCATTTCCTACCGGTACATGTAGCGGAGTCCTCAACATTATTAAGCCAGCTGCGTTCAGGCACGAGTGGTCACGTGCCGCACAAGAAACCGAGATTTTCCAATATGTTGCCCATCCATTCAAATGAGTCCAACAAATAGAGCGGTTCCACCACCGGAAATATCAAGAACCAACCAATCATGACCACAGCCACATCTGAGGGAAATTATGCGCAATCATGGCACTAATAGATGTTTAAGGAGGCATGCCATTTCCACTTTCTCTAACTCTTCGTCTTCTGTCTGCTGGACATTTCATCGCCGATCAAATGTCTCGTTCAAATTGTGACCTCTAACGTAGAATTCTGGATTAACGATTGTTGCACTATCTCTTACGTCCTACTTATTTTATAGCGAAAGTCGCAATTTTTGAATTAACTGCAAAAATTAACGTTATCGTTGGCAAAATATACGGAGCCGCTAATCATTTTCATAGGATGATCAAAATTCGAGCGTGGAGGATTTAACTTTGTATGTTCCCTTTCCTCTGGAAAACGATGTACGGAATTTCTTCTCCAATTAATGATTGTTCATCTAACCATTAAAAAATTGAATTAAAGAAAAAAGAGGAAGAAGAGAGCCTGTATGGTAGTTGAAAAGAAAAAAATTATGGTCAACTTAATCAGGTGAGCATTGTAACATATATTTCAAAGGGTAATGTCCGTTGATTTGAACCTGCTACTTCTAAAATTTTCCAATCCTGGCAGCTATATATAAAATATTTTCTATATAATATAAAATATCTTTTATATAATATAAAATATTTTTTATGACTCTTTTGTTTTGTTTTTTTTTTGTGTAGTCACCTAGTCGGGTGCAATCAAAAATTCTCAAGCGGTTCTTAACAGTCAAAACATGTCCACACATTGATTAAGGGACAGAATATCCACCACGTTGAGTCCAGAAGGTTAATGGGCCTAACCGTGTGATGAGACCGGCAGAAATTGTCGCTCTGGCAAGAAACTCGCGAGTCTCGGTTTCATCCACATACAGATTCAGATTCCAGAACTGATCCTTGACGGCGGATCAGTAGAAGCTGGATCTGGCGATTAAAAATTTCAAGACAGAGACCTTTTTGCGCGGGCGAGTCGAGTACGTATGACCTTTTTTCTGCTTTCTAACAGAAAGAGTCACAGAACTCTTTCATACGCATACAAAGCTGTAATCAACTGCGTACCCACAGAACTTAAATTGAAAATCTCTGGGACAATTTTATTAAAAAAAATAGTTTGTTAGGAAATCGACCCGAAAAATAGAGAAAATGAACCGAAGTCATTGCCTATCTAAGGTATGGAATATGGAAATTCAAATCTACACGAAATACAATCTTCGGCAATGGAAGGCTCATTCATTTGAGTAACCAAAAATGTTACAGGCTTACAAGAGAATGAAATATTGGTAAAAGTGAAATGAGAAAAGCTCTACCTTTCATCATCATACGATGAAACTTCTTGTTCCATCAGTCCGGCTAATTGTTCCAAAACTGCATATATTGCTTCTTTCATTGGGTGTAAACTATCTGATACTGTGAAAGCATGCAACTTATTATCAATCTCTGTCCAACTAACGGCTCGCTCCTTTTTTACACGTCTCTCGTTCATAAGCTGTCTCACCTTCTTGACCGATTCCCAATTCCCAAGCGCAGCATATATACCTGATTGTAATATATATGCTGCAGATGATTGAGGTTCAAACTCTAAAAGCTTTTCTGCTGCCTTACTTCCCAACTCTATATTTCCATGGATACTACAAATGCCAACGAAGGCCATCAAAGTTCGATCATCAGGCCCACATGGCATCTTATCAATCAGGTTCATCAAATCCTCAAAACATCCTGCTCGGCCGAGTAGGTCAATCAAACAAGCATAATGCTCCTGATCAGGAGTGATGCCATGACCATGAATTATGGAATCAAATAACCTGAGCCCTTCCTGCACAAGGCCCGAATGACTACATGCATTGAGAATGACAAGCAATGTCACTTTATCTGGCTTCACCCCGGACCTCACCATTTCATCAAATATCCGAATGGCCTCTTTGCCTTGACCATGCTGAGCCAAGGCAGATATCATTGTATTCCACAAGACGACATCTTGCTTATTACCCAAGAGTTCAAAAACCAGCTTTCCGACCTTCAGACTGCCACATTTTGAGTACATGTCAATGAGTGAGCTCACAACAATAGTATTAGGCCTGAAGTTAATCCTTTGCAAATATCCATGTACTTGTTTACCATGCCTAAGTGAAGCCAAACTTGCACAAGCACAAAGACAACTACTAAAAGTGAACTGATCAGGTCTGACATGAGACACCATCATCTTGTTAAACAACTCAAGCGCTTTATGCCCTGGTCCATGTCTAGCATATCCTGAAATCAAAGCTGTCCATGAAACAGGATTCTTCTGTGGCATCATATCGAAGATATCATTAGCTGCCTCCATATCCCCCAACAATGCATGCCCTGAAACCATTGTTGTCCATGCAAGAATATCCCTCACATTCATCTCATCAAATAACCTCCTTGCATCACCCATCTCCTTGCATTTTGCATAAGCATTAACAAGAGAGCTTGAAACCACCACATTTGACAAAAGCCCAGCCACCAAAATTTGCCCATGAGCCTGTCTACTGAGCTCCATTCCCTCCAGCTTGACACAAACGGTCAATAGACCAGCAAAACTATACGCATTGTACCCTATCCCTGATCTCCTCAGCTGTCTATACAACTTCAGAGCCTCACTACAAAACCCACTCTGCGCATAAGCAATCACCATTGTATTCCACGACACGACGTCTTTTTCTGGCATTTTATCAAACAAACTCCTAGCCCGTTTTATCATTCCCAACTTAGCATACCCGGAAAGCATGTGATTCCAGGAGTACAAATTCCTCGCAGACATTTCATCGAACACCTTGTAGGCACCCATAAAATCACCGCATTCAAAATACATTGCGATCAAATGATTCGCCAATAACGTATTGGGTCGTTTTAATCCAGTTAACTTCAAATGGAGATGAACCCATTTGCCCAACTTGAGCGATTTAGTGTTTGCACACTCTTGTAGAAGGTAAGCTAGTATGTTAGTTGGCAAGCGTATGCCCTTTCGAGATAAGAGCTCGAGAGAGGAGACGGCTTGCGATAATTGGCCTCGAGAGGCGAAATTTGTAAGGAAGCAAGAAATTATGCAGGGAAGCCCTGCGGAGCGGTTTTTATTGGGATCCGAGCGAAATCCGGATCTTGGCGTAGATGGAAGGGGCATTGGAGAGAGGAACCATGTGAGTATGAAGATTAAGGATTGTTTTGTTCTTCATTGACGGCGTTAATGGGTGGTTGGCACCGCCGGTGGGAGCCGGAGTGGGCTACGCCGTTGGTCTTGACGGCTGAGCTGGGGCTCGTGGGTGCTCACCACAAGATTGCTGATGTGTTGCCATGTCAGCAGTGGGAAGGAAGAAAGGACGGGAAAGTAATTTCCACCACTAAAGAACTCTACTTCACCGATTCCGTCATTAAAATTATTTTTAGGGTTAAAGTTCTCAAATCTAAAATTTAATTATAGTTAATTAATTATAACAAAAAATGTAATTCCTACTTTTCAGTATAGTTTTTGGTTGATTAATGTTACAATCAACATGCAATAATTACAGTTTAAAACATAATGTTACTACTTTAAGTAAAACTTCATACTTCTTAGTTGGATTAGTACATAAAATTTGCATTAAATTCTGCTTTTGCTGGAGTGGAAGACTGTTTCTGGACACGTGACTTCAATTAACTGACAATTGATAGGAAAAATTTTGGTTTTTTTTAATTATTTTTTAAAGCTACAATGATCCGATTACAATAGAACATTCTCAATTATCCCATGACAATAACAGAAAAAAATATATATTAAAAAAAAAAAAGGCTAAACCATCAGATCACGTGACATTGAGAAGAGTAAGCATATATGAGAGGGCAAAAGGCCTTTACAGCGTCCATCGTCTGACTCACCCGTCAAATCCGACGGCCCACAATTGTCCCCCAATTTCCGCAGCAAGACAGTGCTCCCTTGCTGTTGCCTCTTTTTACCGCTGTAAAGTCTCACGACCAGCCTTCCTTTTGTCCCCCAGTTTAAACTCCCACGTCGTGCATGTTTTGGCGTCTTCCAAACGATGATAGCGAGGCAACGTACGCCGTAGGATCAGAAACCCCTTAACCCATCCAGAACCGTCGGTTGCCTCTTAATCGCCCTCCCTCGTGATTCAGCTCTCATTAAGCCGAAGGCATGACTGGGAGGAGTAGATAATTGATAGAAGCAGCACCCACAAGTTGAAAAAGTCCCCGAAAAGGATCTCTCTAGTGTCCAACAAAAACAATCGGGTAAGCCTTCTGTTTTTTTATTTTTTTTCTCCTTTTGTTTTGGGGTTGTTTGTTTGCTATTACTTATTGCTTTAACGTTACATTTTCTTGACTTTTTTTGTTTTTTTTCGGGAAACACACTAATAACTAGCGATGGCCACGCTCTCAAGATCTAAACTTTTGTTTATGTGTTTTGTTTTACAATTGGGAAACGAAATTCGGTACATGGGTTTTTGGGTTTAATTCCATTTAACTGGGTTTTGTTAGGTTATGTGATTGGTTGTGCTGATTGTTTGGTTATTTGTTGTTATGTTTGATTGAAATGGCCAGTAATTGAAGTTTTGGGTTTTGGTGAATTTAGGGGTTTTTGTTTTTTTTTCTGGCGAAAGCTTGAAAATGGAAAATGGGGTTGAGAGAGTTGATGGGTCGGAGCTGAGAGAGAAAAGAAATGTTGAAAATGAGGTTTTGGAGGATAAGATAGAGGGTGGGCTTGAGGTGCGGTCTGGTGAATCAGTTGATTTGGGAGAAGAGGTTTTTGAGGAGGCAAGCGATTCACAAGACCAGTTGAGAGAGCAGCGAGAAAAATCTGAATCAGTGGCTGTTGACATGACTATTGGTGATTCTGGTTCAATGACTGCTGCTGAGAATTCAAATACGGAGACTTTTGAGGAGGCAATTGGTGCTCCTGTTGCAGTTGGAAGTCCTAAAGAAGTAGTTGCTGTGGTTAGGCAAGAGAAGGAGGAGGATTTGGTTGGTCTTGAAAGCAATGATAAGATTGACGAGGGAAGGACTTCCAGTGAAGTTGAAGGTGATGAACCAAATGGGGCAAAGGAGGTCTTTGGGAGAGGGGAAATATTGGTTTCACAGGTTGGGAATGGGGAGGCTCCTAATTGCGAAGATGCAAGTGGGAAGGTTCTGCCTGAAGATGGTAAGATAGAAGAACTGAAGCACAACTTGGATGCCAAATATCAGGGGACCAAGGAACTAGCAGATGTGTCACTTGAGCTTCAAGAGGATAAGGATGGAGGACCTGGTGAGATTCTGGCTATGGTAGATATAGAACATCAGGACAACAACAGTGGAGAATTGACAAGTGATATAGTTGTCATTGATTCTGGGATTGAGCCTCATATTGGTGAAAGTTTGAGAGACAATCAGGCAGGCAAAAAGATGGAAGTCCAAGGCGATGCCAATGGGGATGTCAAAGATTCTGAGCATAATCAGGAATCTTATGAATCCAAACCTACTTCAGTTGTGCTTCATAAATCTGTGGAGCAATCAGCAGTGATTCCGGAGACTTTATCCCCACCTTCAGAGAAGTTTGTTAATGAGAAGAAAGAAGAGGTCCGGCCTTATGCAGCTAACCTGGGAGCACAAGGTAGTGAGCGTTCTGAACCACTGCAGGCAGATGACAGAGTTATTGAGGTTGACAAGAATAGCAGTGAGGCCAAACAGCTTGAAAATAAAGTTGAAAATGTTTCTAGAGATCATAAAATTCATGCAGCACCCAATCTTGGTTCTTCATCTGGAAGACCTACTAACATGGCTTCCTCATCAACTCGTCCAGCTGGTCTTGGACGTGCTGCTCCACTACTGGAACTCGCACCTAGGGCAGCACAGCTGCCACGTGCTAATGGAACTGTGTCTCATGTGCGGTCCCAACAGGTTGAAGACCCTACCAATGGGGAGTCAGATGAATATGATGAAACTCGTGAGAAGCTTCAGATGATCAGAGTGAAATTTTTGCGGCTTGCACATAGGCTTGGGCAGACTCCACATAATGTTGTTGTGGCACAGGTTTTGTATAGATTAGGATTAGCTGAGCAGTTGCGAGGGAGAAATGGGGGCCGTGTTGGTGCCTTCAGTTTTGATCGTGCAAGTTCCACAGCAGAGCAGCTTGAGGCAGTCGGACAGGAGCCCCTTGATTTCTCTTGTACAATTATGGTTCTTGGGAAAACAGGGGTTGGCAAAAGTGCAACCATCAATTCGATTTTTGATGAAGTAAAGTTTGGTACAGATGCTTTTCAAGTGGGTACAAAGAAGGTTCAGGATGTTGTGGGCACTGTTCAAGGGATTAAGGTACAGGTTATCGATACACCAGGCCTTCTTCCATCCTGGTCTGACCAGCGACAAAATGAGAAGATCCTTCACTCTGTTAAGCATTTCATCAAGAAAACGCCTCCAGATATTGTACTGTATCTTGATAGGTTGGACTTGCAGAGCAGGGATTTTGGTGATATGCCCCTCCTGCGCACCATCACTGAGATATTTGGGCCTTCAATATGGTTTAATGCAATTGTTGTCCTCACTCATGCAGCATCTGCCCCACCTGATGCTCCGAATGGTGCTGCTTCAAGTTATGACATGTTTGTTACACAACGCTCTCATGTTGTCCAGCAAGCAATTCGCCAGGCAGCTGGGGATATGCGGCTTATGAATCCTGTTTCATTAGTTGAAAACCACTCTGCATGTAGAACAAATAGGGCTGGGCAGAGGGTGTTGCCAAATGGTCAGGTTTGGAAGCCTCATTTGTTATTGCTCTCATTTGCATCGAAGATTCTTGCTGAAGCAAATGCGCTTTTGAAGTTGCAAGATAGTCCTCCTGGGAAGCCTTTTGCAACTCGCTCAAGAGCCCCTCCTTTGCCATTTCTTCTCTCATCCCTCCTCCAGTCAAGACCAGAGGTTAAGCTGCCTGAGGAACAGTTTGGTGATGAGGATGATATAGATGATGATTTGGATGAGGTTTTGGACTCTGGAGATGAATTAGAATATGATAATTTGCCACCATTCAAGAGTTTGACAAAAGCCCAACTGGCAAAGCTTACAAAATCCCAGAAGAAAGCATATTTTGATGAGCTGGAATTGAGGGAAAAACTTTTTATGCAGAAACAGTTGAAGGAAGAGAAACGGAGAAGAAAGATGATGAAAAAAATGGCCGCAGCAACTAAGGATCTGCCTAGTGATTACACTGAGAATATTGAAGAAGAAAGTGGTGGTGCTGCATCTGTGCCAGTTCCCATGCCAGACTTGGCCTTACCTGCTTCATTTGATTCTGATTACCCCACTCACCGGTATCGTTATCTTGATTCCTCTAACCAATGGGTTGTAAGACCTGTCTTAGAAACTCATGGCTGGGATCATGACGTTGGTTATGAAGGTATAAATGTGGAGAGGTTGTTTGCAGTTAAAGAAAAAATTCCCATATCTTTCTCTGGCCAGGTTACAAAGGATAAGAAGGATGCCAACGTTCAAATGGAATTGGCGAGTTCTATAAAGCATGGCGAAGGGAAAGCAACTTCGCTAGGTTTTGACATGCAGTCTGTGGGGAAGGACTTGGCATATACTTTACGCAGTGAGACTAGGTTCAGTAATTTTAGGAAGAACAAGGCAACAGCTGGTCTCTCGGTCACCCTTATGGGTGATGCATTGTCGGCTGGAGTGAAAGCTGAAGATAAAGTGATCCTTAATAAAAGGTTCCAGATGGTCATCTCTGGCGGTGCAATGACTGGTCGTGGTGATGTAGCGTATGGTGGGAGTTTGGAGGCCCAACTGCGAGACAAGGATTACCCATTGGGTCGTTCGCTGTCAACCCTCGGGCTGTCTGTCATGGACTGGCATGGAGATCTTGCAGTTGGTTGCAATTTACAATCCCAGATTCCGATTGGACGATCAACAAACTTGATTACTCGTGCCAATTTGAATAACAGGGGGACTGGGCAAATCAGCATACGAGTGAATAGCTCAGAACAGCTTCAAATAGCTTTGGTTGCCCTTGTTCCTCTGCTGAAGAAGCTATTTAGTTATCCTCAACAAATGCAGTTTGGACAATGAAGAAAAAACTAGGTTATATGCTATGCTGCATTAGAAAAACCTCTGAACAGGCCGTCTCGCGAGGGCCATTGTTAAAAAGCGAGTGAAATAAGATGCCTCTTGTTTTCTTGGTCCCTCCCCACTGCCCCTTGACTTCTTTTGAACGAGTTAAATTTCTTTTGCCATTACCAGTACGTTACATTGAATATGGTATTTGCAGTTTCTATGTTTTAAATATTCACGCGGTGGCTTTTATTCCCACCAGGCAATAGGCCCAACAATTGTAAGTGCTTCAATCTTCATCCATGCCTCCGTCTAAAATCCTCTCTTTTAGCCATGGGAATCGGTTATTCGCTTGATTAAAGCTAAGGAACTTGAAAGGCCGCTCTGCATAGAGGATTGATGTGGCTACCTACTGCACAGGAAATTCTAAGCCTGTTTGTTTTGATAGAAAGTCATGAGATAAAAAATTCTTATGAAAGAAAATGACTTCAAGAGAACGAGGAATGCGACCCAAATCTGAATATAGAATCGGGATATTTTTAAATTGGGAACCGAAGGAAACCCATGTCTTCCACCCAAAAAGGAAAAGAAAAAAAAGAGAGAGAGAAAAGAACAAACATAAAAAGACGTTATGAACGATGATACATTTATACTCAGCACAAACAAACAGATTAATTTGATTGGTCGGTAAAACTCTCGATAAAAAATTGAAGTTTTAACCTCGGGACCCAGGTTTGAATACAACCAGCGCAGGCAGAGGTGCAACTAATAAAGGACGTACGACATAGCTAAAAAGGCCCATTTCTCACGTTTGGGCTTCGGCTCCTCAGGTCAAAAGACGGACCTCTAGTCGTAAAATATATCTTCAACAGGCTCAATCCAGAAACAGGAATCTTCCAGGTAGGAACCGCTTGGATTGGGCCTTCTGTCATGAAAGTTCGGCTGTGTACTAAATATTTTGATCCCGTCGATCAGTTTCCGCGACCCATTTCCTTGAAATTGTCTAATCAGTATCTTCTTCTACCCTCCCCACACCCCACATAAAAAGCTCCTTTGTTCCTATTTATACGTCAGAGAAAAAAATATATCGATGAGTACGGCGCTGAAAGTCGTTTCCGTTTTATCAACAATCACTGCTATTATAATTATAATTTCGTCAGTAAACCAACTTCTAATTGCGAAGAATATTTTACAAAACCAGTGGTTGACTTGTGCTAACAAAGTATTGCTGTACTTGCTAGCAAGTAATGTGGGAGATGGGAAGGAAACCAATTGACTTGGGGCTAATGTTGCAAGTCAACTATCCTATATCCGGAGTCTCTACTGGTCTGAAAAATAAATCCACGCAGACATACAGAAAGTTCATGATATGGAGAAAATAGAAACCAGAAGCAGCGTATTGTCGGAAACAAGTTTAGAGGAAGATCTCGAAATCAAACACCAACATAAACATGAACCAAGGCAGAGCAAGTGATCTATGAGTCTAGCAAACAAATCTGTTTAATGGAAAATGCCATTAATGAGCATGCAGTGTTGATATGCCACTCACCAGCAAGTCTGCATACCTAAATATATGCTCCATGTAAATCCTGGATTTCTACCAAAACCAAAGTTCTGGAGTAGATAGGCACGTTAAAGCCAATTCTGTAAAAGGACACTAGACCTATGTGCCACCTTCGGAATCCAACACAAATAAGAAACCTTGCAGCTTTGAATTCTGATATCATTTTACTCTGTCAGCCATCAACAACAATTCCTAGGTGTATTATGCACAACAAGAAGCTAAAAGGATTAATTGGAAGAAACAGATAAAGTAACAAAAGGAATCTGCACGGATTGAAGGAACTCACCACACCATCTTTAACACAATTATGGATTGACCAGTTCCTCTCCAAGAAGAAACCTCACAGGCGACCTGAAAACTTGAAATGTCTGCCAAAATATCAACCAAAAAATAAAAAATAAAAATCAACCACTATTTGCCAGACTGCAAAGGCCCCATCAACTCCAACACTGCCAAACAAAAAACTATAATCAACCACAAGATTGGGGAATGGGTAGCCAGTCTTTGTATACCTTAGAGTTTCCTTTTTATAGATGGTGCTAACATGGCCAACAAACTACAGAAAACAATTGACAAAAATTAATAGCCTCATCAATTAGAGCTCCAAAATGATCTCCAAACTGACTTGTACAATTGTTGCTTCAGAATCTGAACATTAATTAAACAAACTAAACCAAAATGCACTTTCATGAGTATGAAACTACTTAGAAACATGGGATAGCAAGAACTAGCAACTAACTGATGAAGTTGAACTAACCACTTTTGTATATCAGCTCAGCAGTTGCAAACAAGCAACAGCCGGAGTGAATCATTTGTTTGGGTTTGGTCTGGGGAAGCAAAAAGGAAGATTATTAATCATAAATAACATTACAGGTTAATATCTAAATATAAATGTATTCTGCTTGGCAAAAAAACCACATGAAACAAAACCAGTAACTTTTGATCTCCTAGCAACATACTTTTCCCTCACAACCTTTCTTTTGTCACAATTAAACCAACTGTTCCTCTGCACTAAATCAGCAAACAAAGCCATACAAATTAAAAAGCATTTCGTTCAGAAAAATGGAACAAGCATCATAGAATATACCAAACAGTTGGTGAAAGTAGGGTAGTGAATATGCAGAAAGATCAAGAAACAAAGAAGAAAACCCACGGGTCAATCAGTTTCCCACAAAAAAGATTTGTTACCAGAAATTAAAGTTAACATGTCTAGATTTCCATTCTTGATTATTCATTGAGGCTAGCAACCATCCAGAAAGTTGGGAAATTCATGATCTTGATTCAAGAATCAACCAAGATAGGCAACAATGGTTTAGTGAACAACTTGTTGTAAAAGCACGAGAGATTCTGGTGAAAAGTGGTGAAGATACACGAGGTGGAAAGGATTGCACCCAGGAAATTAGAAAGGAAGGTTAGTGTTTAGAAGCAAGAAAAGGCAGGGAAAAAGAGAAGGCAGAGAGAGACAGTGAACAAGGTCGAGAAGGAGATAGCCATTAAATTGAGGAGTGCATAGGGAAAAGGGTTGGTATTCACATATATAGGACTCTAGGAGTCAAGTCCGCATGTGGAAAGGATTTCTTTCTGTGCTTCAGGATTACACACCGTTTGGGAAAATCAGCCAAAGAAAATTAAAAAGAATAATAAAAAAAGGAAAAAATCAAGAAGAAAAAGTGAAGGATAAAAATGATTCTCCTGCAAAAGAATGGTGCATTCTTTACCGTGAAATTAGAATAAAAATGATTCCCATCACAAACATTAAACTGATGAATGTACAACAGCTTCTCAAATAAAGATACTATTATACATTTTTTCAGAGAGAACAAACGAAATACGAACCACCTTATTAAGGATTTTTGACAACTTATATAGGAACTCAAATCCCAATTCATTCCCTTTTTTCTCTCGAAATTCCATTTATGTATTTACGTGATTACAAATGGATAGCTCCTTAAGTTCTTGTCTTTATCCTTTTCCAGATAAATTAAATTACTTTTGTCACCCAGGTCTTGATGTTTTAATAGCACTACTCTATAACATGCCAGAGAACCCAAAAAAGGGGAAAAGAGGAAAAAAGGATTCGAGAAAAACCACACATCATTGTAAAGCAGTAAAAGGACCAGAATAAACACCAAAAACAAATTCCCAACTAAAATCATTCGAGAGAGAATAAAGAAAACCAAGAAATACTCTAAGAACTCCACAATGACCACCGACACTGAATTACCCAATCAAAGATCATGACTCAAGGACTACACAATTAGACAATCTGATCAGAACAAGAACCCCTCAAACTGCCTGCAAATTGAGCACAGCTCCACCATACAAAAGGTAAAAAAAAATAATAAAAATAAAAGAAGAGAGAACCCAGTGTTTTTTCACTAGAAAGAAAGAAACAAAAAAAAAAAAAAACCCAATTGGGAAGAAGGGGCTACCCCAGCGCGGGCCAGAATGAAAGCGAGATAATTGCTGAAATCGGGGAATTGCAAATAGTGTTGGAGTTGCCGCCAAATCTGGGACTTGAAAAGGGACAAATATGGCGCCGGAGCAGCCCACAAATCTCCTTCACCCCTTCTTCCTGAGGTTGCCACGAACCGCTCGCCGCCTCCGCCGCCATTCTCTAATTTTTCTTTCTGGACTGCTCCGGCCAAAGACGGATGCTTTGGTGGGATGGGCGTAACAGCAGAACGGGCAACGTTAAAGAAAGAACGAGAGTCCTCGGTAATTTTCGTGAAGTTGTACTACGTGGGGTGGATCATGGACTTGGCATCTTTCAGGAGGAACATCCGTCCATCCAGCCGCCTTTTTTTTTTATATAATAAAACGTTGCAATTTTTTTCTTAATTAATCTTGATTTATTAGAATTTCAAGTTGACGTTAGAAAATGGGGTGAATTATATATTTTCTTGAAGGAGTTAAAAAAAAAAAAAACCGTTAATCTTGCTTGTAAGCCGAAGTTTTGAAGCAAGAGCATGCTGTCACGGACGGGTTATATCCGGGCAGGGATGGGTTAGGTACAACCCAACTCCCACATCCCACATCGGATAGGAAGAGGGGGATCTTGGGTCATATAAGCGTAGGTGCTGCACACCCCAACAGGCTGCCTTTTGGGGAGAAGGTAATGACCCCGTGACAAGTGGTATCAGAGCCGACCTGACCCCGACTCCGATGTTTCTCGCCAAGCGCTTCACCGGGAAGTAGGCAGGGAGACCCCGATTCCGACGAGAACGTCGATGGATTCGGTGGGGGAGAATGTCACGGACGGGTTATGTCCGGGCAGGGATGGGTTAGGTCTGGGTCATATAAGCGTGGGTGCTGCACACCCCAACAGGCTGCCTTTTGGGGAGAAGGTAATGACCCCGTGACAATGCGCAATCTTTGTGCAAGATTTTCAAACTATCACAACCGTTATTGCCACGGTGCCTTTACACTCTTTTAAACATTGCATCAAACATAAACAGAATTATACAATCTATTATTAATTATCATAGAAAAATCTATTATTATTATTATTATTATTATGATAAAACGACGCCGGCTCCAACGTTGAGAATTGGGGTACTCTCTGACGGCCCCTGTTTCTGAGTTCCAAGATTCGATTTCTTGCAAGCTTTGCTTGTCCCCCCTTTCCTGCATTATTGATTCTTGATTGCACTTGATCTCTTTCAATTTCTTACTTTTTATGAGCTATTATATAGATATTTCTTTTCCTTTTCTTTCTATTTTAATTTTGCTGTTGAATTGTCTGCTAGTTCAAGGTTTTATTTGGTTGGTGGTTAGTTACTAGAAGTTGGACAAAGATGGCTTTCAATAGAGTATTAAGTTCTCATCTTTAGTTCGGTTGGTGAGAAAATACTGCAAAAAACTGACATGTGGTGTTTCTTTCTTTCTTCTTCTTTTTTTTTTTTATTTTAAATTAATTGACTCTAATTAAAATTTAAATTGAATATCTTTAATCTTAAAATTAATTTTAGTACTAATAAAATATAGCTTATTGAATATATATATATATATATATTTTAATGCTGCATAACTTAGTAATTCGTCGGTATTCAAATAAGGGTCCCTCGATTTGTGTTTCTTTTTCGGTCCATTGGTTCTCTAATTTCAACATTAGCCTGGCTCAGGAAGCCAATTACACAAAGGGACGGCTTACACTATGCCTTTTAAGCTGGCGGCCAAGGTAAATGACAACTAGCTGTGTCCCGCCGACCACTAACAAGGTTCATGAGCTTGGCCCACCGACTTTGGATTTGGATCAATATTCAATGGATCATCATCTACCACAGCAATAGCTTCAAAGTCGGAGGTCACGGCGTCTTTCTGACTTTCTCAGATGGAAGTTAGCCTGGCCGAGTCGGCCACGCTCGGCATGTCGGGTGAGGTTTCGTGGCTGGATTCTTTCTCAGAAGGTTCGTTCCACTATAAGAACCCACATCCGTGAAAGCAAGACTCACGGCTATGATCAAACAACTCGCTCTGTCCCACTGGCCCATAAATCCCTTGGGCCCGGCTCACCAGGATTGGAAAATTTCAAATTCTCCTCCTAGGTGGGCACAAGAAAATCTGGCCCGGATTTTATTAAATTAGGAAAGCAAAACAGTGATTGATCGCGCTAATTTTAAAGAAGAAATAAAATTACCTAACATTACTTAGCCAGTAATATAGTAATAATAAAAAATATAAATTAATTATATCTTATTAAATTTTATAAATAAATAAAATTATATAAAAATATTTAAATATTATTTTTCAAATATTATTTCTTTTTTATTGTTCTAATATTATTTCTTATTTATTGGTACTCGCCGAGGCGGACATGATTGACTTCTTTATACAAGCAGCACTAGAGGCTACCATAAGGGAGACTCAAGGATCCTCAAGGCCTAAAAGAAGGCGGCTTCCTTATCTTAGTAGCTTGCTCAAAGGCATAAGCGATTTCAATCAGTTTTGGCTCTGTACCTCTTAGTCCTCCAAAGCAAATGCCAAATGGCCGTCCCTTACTGTCGTAACCAGCCGGGACACTAATTCCAGGATGTTGTCCAATTGCAAGAACAGGAGCCAGGCCTGCACGGGGAGTCACCACCGCATCTAGATTGTTTCTCCTCATTAACTTCTCTAGTCCATCTCTTGACAGTTTTTCCAACCTTGACAGTGTTGCTTTGTATTGGTTTTCAGTGACATGCAGATTTTCAGCTGCCTCAAAGACGTCCTGACCATACTCGTTGAGCATTTCCTGCATCACAATTTCGAGTAAATTAATCATAGAGGGTGAACTTGCTCGGGCTCATTCAACACCCGTTAAGCTCATGCACTTTACCAGTTTGGAGAATTTTTTGTTGAAGTCTATGACATCTACTAAGGATCGCACTGGGGATGCCACCAGCTGTTCTAAGTATGAATTCAATGCTGGCTTGAACTCAGCCAACAATGCCTCATTTTCACCGCTTGCAGACGACCTGATAACGTCAATGTTTGCTATTTCCAAATTATCCATCAGAACTGCACCTTCTTGTCTTAGTTCACATCAGAAATGTGTGGCTTCAAATTAGTACATTTGATCATATTTTTTTTCCAGGCTGCAAATATTTTCCAATAGATGAATTTCTTTTTCTTACCTTAGGATTTGGAGGTGGTGCTCAAAAGCTTGGGTTAGAACGGGTGCCTCGTCACCAGTAAACTTAAAGAATGGCTTCCTTACTATTCCCAAGCACTTGCCTTTAAGCCCATCTCGCTTAAGGAATTGTCTATAGCCACCGAGTGGAATGTGTTTTGCTGCTGCTTTGGTAGCCGGATCATTGGAATCAAAACCTACAATGGCCTCAAGGACATACGCAGCATCTGATACTGTCCTGCACATTGGCCTGCTCAATCTCACAAGTACTTGATTTAGCTGACAAACATCTTATCACAAGAACAAATGTGAATCATATTACATGGTCATCTGAAAGCTAAATTAAAAGGACTCCATACATTTTGATCTCAGATTAATTTCTATTGCAGTTTCATAAAATACTCAAATAATTGCTTGTTAAAAGGCTCAATGTTTTCTCTGAAATAAAGGAGAGAACAAATGCGTATGTCTTAGATCCAAGTAATTGCAACAATCTAACATGTTCCTTGTCTAAATTATCGACAGGTTCATCGCGTGTAGGCATGAAGCCTTGATCATTCTCTGCTTAGATGCAGAGTACATAGAAGAAAGTTTCCTATGTTGACCAATTATTGGTTTTTATGACACTGCAATGTTATTTCTCCTAATCTAAGTGATAATCACATTTACTGCACATGAAATTTTCATTTCACTGCCGTGTGAACCTGTAATGCAACATTGATCATAACAAACATTAGAAAAGGAACTGGTGGAAAATGATTTTGTTTGTGCAAAATTGCAACATCACCTACCCAACAGTGTCCTGTCTATGGGAAATTGGGATAACACCTGCTCTGCTAGTGAGACCAACAGTTGGTTTGATGCCCACTACTGAGTTAGCTTCAGATGGACATAATATAGACCCATCAGTCTCAGTCCCCAGTGTCACTGTTACCATATTTGCTGCTACTGATATTCCTGAGCCGCTACTCGACCCACAGGGATCTGCTGAAAGAACATACGGATTCTGCAGGCATACATATAACCAGTTACTTTGCTGTTTCACGTTATAAAGAGCCATCGACTACTAATTGGCATATGGCTATAGAAAATTTACACAATTGACATGGCTTAGCTCACCCTGCCGCGGCCACTTCTGGCGCAGAAGCCATTGGGGGCATTATTGGACCGAAAGTTAGCCCACTCACTTAGGCTAGCCTTGCCCAAGATGATAGCTCCAGCTTTCCTTAATTTCATCACCACTCCTGCGTCCCGAGGCACGACAGAACCGAGCAGTGCAAAGGATCCTGCCGTGGTGTTCAGCCTATCTTTGGTCGCAATGTTATCCTTAAGCAGGATAGGAATGCCGTGTAAACTGCTCAGTGACCCTGATGCCTTGGTCTTGCGTTCTCGGTCAGCCTTATCAGCAAGCAGGAGTGCGTCAGGGTTAACCTCTATAACCCCTCTAACTATTGGATTGAGTCTGCTTATTTCCTTGATGTAGAACTCGATCAGTTGTCTTGAGGTCAACTGGTTTTCCTTAAAAGCCAGTTGAAGATCATCAATTTTTGCCTCTTTAATTAATTCAGAATCCATTGCCTGTGTCTGTGAAGAACACAATATAAAGAGCACAACAAAAAGCAGTGACGATTTTGCAGACATAGCTGGGCTGCAGTGAATAAACGACTCAAATGGTGTAGTTTAATTCTTGCGCTCACCTTTCTCATCCTGATACAGCTATAAAGGCTGGAGGTGGCATATTTCGTTTTTTTTTTTTTTTTTCTTTCGCCTTTGACTTGGCCTACTCTGAGTATGGTCCGTCATGTCATGTTGCGCTGACCTTTCTCGTCCGAATACAACGAAAAAGGCTGGAGGTCTTTTTTTTGTTTTGCCTTTGACTTGGCCTACTCTGAGTAAGTGGTCCATCATGTCATGTCATGGGTACAATGATAAGTCTCTTTAGATTAGACACAATTCGTAAAGTTTGCGGTCCACCACTCGTATTTTTGAGCAAATGGTTTATAACTGCAGTCAGTGCTTTCATACTGTCCAACAACATTGGCCAAAGGAACCGAATTGCCACTATATTGTCCTGTTTTTCAACTAGCACGGCAACTCGCCCTGGCCATTGTCCACGTTCACTTTGGTTTAAGTGCGAGATGCGCAGGTGCAACAATCCAGCGTAAATTATTGTACGGACCATAACCTTTTCCTGCTTTCCGCTTTTCTAAATGATTTGGTACATTATGTATGCAAGAATGGGCGATATCGGGCCTGCTTACATTATATGTTGGATTTTCTTATTCACTTTGAGTTCATTAATGCAGCATGCGGTGCCAACCATGGAAAATGATATTCTTGGTTTATACTCTTAACTCATAGGACATGCGTTGGATCCGAGTTACATCATGCCAGCCTAGACAATGTATTCTTTAACCCTAGAATGGCTCATACCTTCATAATATGATTTAAACGTTATTGAACGTGGAATCTTAAAAAACATTTTGTTGACATTCCAATTATTCACTTAAAGATGTACCAACGCAAAAGAAAAGGGAAAAAGGCAGATCTAAATTGACCTGCATTAAGGTTACTACGACAATTTATTATCACAAATCCGCCAAACAATTGCTCCATTCTAGTGAATGAAAGGGGTTTCTTTCTAAGGCATGAATGTTGGAGGCTTTCTAATCTTGGTGGCTCGCTCAAATCCGTAGGCAATCTCAATCAACTTTGGTTCTGTGCCCCACAACCCCCCAAAATTAATGCCAAAAGGCACCCCCTTATCATATCCTGCGGGGACATTGATACCTGGGAATCCCCCTATTGCGAGAACAGGGGCAACACTTGAACCAAGAGTCACCAATGCATCTAGCTGATTATCCAACATCAACTTCACAAATCCATCTCTTGTCAGATTTACTAAATTTGACAGTGCTGCCAACTCCGTGCTGCCAATTCCATTTGTGGCTTGAGCTCCAAGAAAGATGTCTTGCCCATATTCATTTAACTTTTCCTGCATTACCATTCAATCGCGATGAGATGTTACCCTCCACATAATATAATCTTTACTACGCTGTGTAAATGTGGCACGTACTCACCAAATCTGGAAAATTTTGGTTGAATTGTATAACGTCAGCCAAACTTCTTACAGGGGAAGCCACCAAATGGTTCAAGTATGAATTCAAGGATATTTTAAACTCAGCTACCGTTACGTTTGCTTCGCCGCTCCGAAAGGGATTTAATATAACACTGATGTTGGCTATTTCCAGATTGTCAACCAGAAGTGCACCTTGTTGGCTTCATTTGCAAGATAAGCGATGCATTCAGTTCAGTTAATTCACATATTACTAAAATTAATGATGCCCAATTGTTTAATTACCTTAGTGTCTGGAGATGAAGCTCGAAAGCTAGAACCTTGGATGCACTGGCAGAACTCAAGAAAGGGTTCCTTACTATCCCAAGTTTCTTCCCATTGAGCCCATTAGCTCTGAGAAAGGGTCTGTATCCAGCACGTGGAATGTAATGTGATGCTACTAGTGTTGCATAATCATTGGGATCAGCACCTGCTATGGCATCGAGAACATAAACAGCATCCTCTACAGTCCGGCTAATCGGCCTGCCACATCCATATGAAAGGAGTTACCCGGTTGTTTGAATAGAGCGATGACTTCCGAACAAATGGGACATTGACAGTGATTGTAAACTATTATAAGATCACTCACCCAATGGTGTCCTGTCTAGGGGAAATTGGAACAACTCCAGCCCGGCTGGTGAGGCCAACCGTTGGCTTTATGCCAACCACTGAGTTAGCATTGGATGGACATAAAATGGAGGCATCCGTCTCAGTCCCAAGTGACACAGTGACCATGTTTGATGCCACAGATATGGCTGAACCACTACTCGATCCACAAGGATCTGCAGATAATACGTAGGGGTTCTGCATAAAGATTCAGAAAAGAAACCAGTCATTCTTTTAAGTTAATCAAAACCCATGAAAGACAACTGATTTGGGTAAGTTCATAGGTACTCACCTTTCCTTGTCCACCTCTAGGACTAAAACCATTGGTTTGTTGAAGCGATCTAAAAGAAGCCCATTCAGTCAAGCTAGCCTTACCCAAAATGATAGCCCCGGCTTTCCTTAACTTCGTTACTACACCAGCATCTCGAGGCACAACTGATCCAAGCAGCGCGAATGACCCAGCTGTGGTGTTCAGTTTTTCTTTTGTTGCAATGGTATCCTTCAGCAAAATAGGAATGCCATGTAATCCAAACAGTGAACGTGGTGCATTGGACATGCGCTCTCTGGCTGCCTGATCAGCCTGATAGAGTGCGTCCGGGTTTATTTCAATGACCCCGTTAAGGACTAGATTGAGTCTTTCGATTTCTCTAATGTAGAACTCAACCAGTTGCCTTGGGGTGAGCTGGTTTTTCTTAAAAGCAAGCTGGATGTCAGGTATGGTTGCTTCTGGAATTGAAAATGCACGGCTTGTGATGGGTAGACAAATGAAAATCAGCAACGAGAGAAAAGGATACCGTGATAATCTATTAACGGCCATGCCTAGGTTACAATCGTGCGCTAAATGCAAATCAATATTGGATTTTGATTTGAGTGAGATTAGAGATGGTTACACAATATACAGCAAACGACCAGACCTCAACCAACATTGAAAGATTTTTCTCGCTAAGGGAAATATTATATTCATTAGTTCATGTCCACCAATATGATTTGACCGTGAAGGGTAAGGGCATTAAAAACAATTAAAAAAAAAACCCCCAGATACTGTGGTTTGTGATATGACTTGTGCACAGTTTACCATGTGTCGAGATGTGCTACACTCTTACGTAAGTTACATTTCTCGAATAAAAAAAAAACAAATTAGAAGGAGACAGATTCGCTAATACACCATCACTTGCAGTTTATATATTTATATATATATATATATATTTTTTATATATAATAATTAATAATTATAATTAAATGTGTTTCGTAACAGAACTTTCTTGAAAGTTACTTACTTTGTCGTGATATAGGATGCTTTTGTCTATGCTTTTGGACACAGGGATGGTTTATTCGGGTCTGACTCTCTGAACGCGGGATATACGGCCTTATGGAAGATGCAGAAAGCAGTGAGCTTAAGGTACCTACAACAGTGCGAGTTGCTGTTTGACCAAGTCTAGGCTCTGAGGCCTTTGTTGGGTATTTTGTTGTCCATATCTTGCAGGTTTAGCCTCGTTGTAATCTTCAAAGATTAATTATTATATATTTTAAAATTAATTAATTAATTTATAATTATTAAATTAATTAATTAATTTATAATTATTAAATTAATTATTTAATAAAAATACTGTTTATGATAATTAATAATTTATTATTAATTTAATTAAAAATT
Source organism: Bruguiera gymnorhiza (assembly GCA_020883675.1). Classification (NCBI taxonomy): domain Eukaryota; kingdom Viridiplantae; phylum Streptophyta; class Magnoliopsida; order Malpighiales; family Rhizophoraceae; genus Bruguiera; species Bruguiera gymnorhiza. The sequence continues at coordinate 188,137 of JAIRCJ010000041.1, read as the reverse complement.
AAATTATTTTTATTATATAAAGTGTATATTAATAAAAAAATTTATTATATTTTAAAATGATAGTAACAATAATTTATTATATTATAATAATTTGTTTATAAAAATAAAAATTATCTTTAAAAAATAATATTTAATATTCTTCCACTATTATATCTTTTTATTAATTTATTTTTATTATAGTATTATATTATTTTATTTTATTAATTATTGTTTTGAATATTTCCTTGCGGCAGAAATCAGCCCATAAGGGACATACATGCAAAGCCAATAAAAACCAGCTAACCAGGAGTGTTTGACATTGTTGGAAGGAATCTTCCGTTTTCTTATCGCCGGAAGCACCTACGGAATATTGGAATGTTGCCGTGTTTGTATCTGCAGGTATTTAATATTCTTGCCGTCATTTTATGGTACTGGCAATTTTGATGGGAAAGTTTCAACTATTAAAAGCGGGAATGATGCAGCTATTTTGTTTTAATAATTTTAATATTACGAAAATATTGTAGGATTTTACATTACTTATTTTTATTCAAAATTTAAAAAAAAATATTCCATGTTTTATGTACATTTAACTATTTTTATCGGGTTATTTCTCCAAAAAAAAAAAAAAAGGTTAAAAAAACTACTTTTTATCGGGTTGACAATAGCATATAAAATAACAACATATTTTTAATTAGTCAGTCAACTTCCTCAAACCACTGAAAAAACTATACGTAATTTAGTAAAATAACTTATAAATAAGTGAGTTATTTCGGTAATTATTAGCACTTGCATGCATATGTTGAACTGTTCGTGCTAGTTAACATCCTTAATGCATGTGATGTAATCATTAGAATAATTCAAGCATCAATAATAATAATCTCAGTAGCAAATCTTATAGAGATGATCACATTTGCTCAAAAAAAAAAAAAAAAGTCCATACGAAAAGCATCTCAGATGTATAACAGCGACTTGCAAACTTGCAAACGACGCTCAAAACAACAACAATAAAAAACAAAGAAAAAAAAAGGAAAAAAAAAAAACAACTTGCAAACAGTCCTTGATTAGTGCTTGATTTTTCTTTTTCTTCTTCTTCTTTTTTTTTAATTTTCATTTGGACTTTAGTAAATGTTAATCACCTCTCGAAGGGTTGCATTCTTATTTTTCAGAGCCAAGCCCTCACAGGCCCAATATCACAGATCCGAAATTGGGCCGCGCGTTAAGCCTAGTCTTCCCAAAAGCGGATTTGGACTTTTAGTAAATGTTAATCACCTCCACACTCGCGCCCCGGTCAACCCTGGAGCCCGCCAAGGCGAACGACCCGGCCGTCGCGTTCATCTTGTCTGTTCGGGTGCACAGCTATTTATTACGCTGCGAAGCAGGGGAATTCAGGGTTTTGATCTGGTGCAAGTAGAAAAGTCAATCAATTATCCCGATGCGGGCTTGTGTTCGGGGAAGACCCCCGCTGGGTGTCTTCGATCGTTGCTTCCTCATTGTTGAATGTTTCGCCGTGGATTGTCAGGAATATTATTAGGATAAGTGAGATCAGCGGTCAGGAAAAAAGCTCGACGCCATTAATGTTAAAAAGGGAAAAACTCGGGAATAATTGTTTCATTAAATAACGCAATAATACGAAAGAAACAAGCTCGAAGTGCCCGTAGTCAATTGGCACTGTGCATACATAGAAGAAAAGGCAATGCTAGTGAACGAATAATAACATAATATGTAATCACTTGCAAGTGGTGAATTTGCAGTTGGCATTGGGAGAACCAGAGTTGGCCCTTAAGAACCTGAGGGCTGTGAGTAGGACACCCCTACTGGAACCCATTAATGCCCAATTCATGTGGGTGACGACACTAAAGCTATTGTAAGGGAACTGAAGGCTGTTGTAAGAGTTGAGGAGTGCAGTTGTCCCTTCCCTCAGAAGAGTTCTGTAAGGGTCACCTCTTCCTTGCAGGGCTTGCCACAATGTGATGTCTGTGCCGTATCTTCTAGCCGCGAGGTACCCAAAAACGACGGCTACCCTCGTGTCGGGGTTCAATGCTCTCCAGTAGCATTGATATTCTTTCACAGTCCAATTCCTGTCAAATCACATAGATGATAGACACCCATCAGTGAATAAGCAAAAGAAACATTATTCATTCAACTTCAGGCCAATTTAGAGTACGATTTATGGTTCGATTTTTTATTCAGAGGATGATCTTTGTTTTACGTCATCCATACTAACGAAATCAAGTCCTGGTATTGAACATACTGGTATGTGCATGCTGATGCTTCCAGGAAAGGAGCTGGTGGCAATGGAGGCAGTGGTGGTAATCTAGGCAGTGGCGGAGGCCTGTAGGTTGGAGGAGGCCTTACAGGTGATATTGGTGGTGGATGCCTATCAGGTTCCACTGGTGCCGGAGGCCTTACAGGTGTTATAGGTGCTGGCACTGGAGCTGTGGATCTTGGACAAAATGACATGGGCGCGGCAGGCTGAGATAGCAAAGAATCCACCATGTAATATTCCATATCAAACATCCTAAACGTTAGCCTAAGCTTTTGGGGAGGACCAGCTGCTGCACCACAGCCACTAGCATCCTGACCGCCACTTGAAACTTGGGCAAAACAATTGCTCAAATCTGGGGCGCCATCAAACCTTATTGCGTAGCTTCCAAACCAACCTGTGGTTTCTTCCCTTGACATTGTGATTTGCCCGTTGCTATCGACACATGCCATTGCAACTTTGATCCCTGTGATGACAAATATGTTAAAAGTGAGACCAATGGCATGGTAAATATCGTCAACACTTTCCAATTTCCAAATGTCAATATTTTCCTTTTAATTGTGTGAATGCTTAGAAATTGTAGGCCACATTCTCAATTAGAAGGCTTAAAAAGAACCATTTTTAACCATTCCCCCGCACACCACCAATGGTTAACTGAACAGCCAACTGCCCGTGGTAGCTCAAGTTTACACATTGCCCTGGTTAATGATGATCATGTTCATTCTTTTCTTTTATACCTTTTCCTGATTGCAAGCTTCAATGAACAAAGACAATGCAATGCAAATCACCAAAAAACCCAAGGCATAATAATGTGAATAATGGGAAACCATGTTCAGACAGAGGGGAAAGATGTTCAGATCACGAGCTCTCACCATAAATGGGATAGTCGAGGAGAGATATCTGCCCATCCTTGCATTGATCACAGAAGACAGTGCCAGTGATGATGGCATCTGCTTTGGTCCCATCAATGGCTGAAGCAAGAATGAGAAAAGCTGAAAGAAGAAGCTGGTGACACCAATCCATGTCGCTTGGCAGCTATGCATACAACTGAGCTTTTAAAGAGAATAAAGGAGAATGGTTGTTAACTTGTGGACACTTTGCGCATTGCGATTGACCAATTGTTAACCAGGACAAACAAGATGTAAATGACTTGTGATTTTCCCAACGCTCAACTGCCTGCATTTATGAGGTGTTGAAAAAAACTTTATTTATTTATTATTGTTATTTTTTTTTCTTTTTGGAAACTTAGTGCGAGCGAGTCATTTAAGGGTGGGATAATTAGCAGGCACCGACTACGCCTTTGCCGATGGCTAATAACTCCACTCTTTATACATTTTTACCAACAGAAGAGTGTGGCGAACAGGCGAAGAATTTGACCCTGACTGCCTGCTACGACATAGGTTTTCGTTTAAATATACTGGACTACATGCCAAGGTCATCCACTTTTACCTTATAAACGTGAAAGGTTGAGAACTCAAGCTTTTGGCACTAGAAATTTACCTTTAAACCTGGTTTTGAGCAATGGTGGTTAAAATCTTTGGCATAAAAATTATTTTTATTATTTTATAATTTAGTTTATAATTTTGATTATTCTGATTTTATAGTTTATTTGATCGTTTGTAAGTACTACAAATTTACCTCTGAACCTGGTTCAACTGAGTGTTGGACTTCGATAGCACGTTTTTAACGATTCCGTCCCGCATAAATCTCGATCACAAATCCAGTGCTCCTCACAATGCATCATGTACGTTTTGAGGAAACAATGACCATTCCTGCTCGGTACCACGTCACTACACTATTGACCATCCTATGCAAGATTTGTGTTCGTATAATTAATCTGCATGGTATCTTGGCGGTAACCCACTGAGGACACTTTATACATGAAGTAGGCAAATCGGTGCATCCATCTCGTCTAATACATGATGTTAGAAAAAGCCCCTTTGGTAAGTGGAAAGGCCTGCAGCCATTTTCATGGACTCGGCGGTGGGAGGGGTGTTAGTTGGCCGCCGAAGTACTGCGATGCTTTAAAGCAGTAACGAGTTGGCGAAACATGTGCTAGTCTGATAAGGTTGAGAAAAGCCATTGGTCTTTCCCGGTTATCTACGCTGCATGTAGACATGAGTGGCTATACTGAGATGGCATTTATCCTGTTTTTCAGTTCTTTCTCGTGTATACGGCACCCTCATGCATGCCGGCTGCTTTTACTTTTATTTGAGCCGGTTCAGACGAAGGGCCCTCATATAATCGCATCAATTCTCTTTCCTCTCAATTTTTTGGTAGATGATCTTTACCCTATTAAAGGGCCGAAGAATTTGATCGATCTAACAGTCAAACAGAAAAATAACAAATTTAAACTTATTCTCGTGTCGGCTCAGTTTCAGAGAGCGCGAAGGGAGAGAACAATTCTAGGTGGCAGCATTTGCTCACCATTTCTACTAGATCGCGGATCCTTGTGTTCACATTGCACAGAGCATCACATTGCGGCACGTTGGAGGATCCTTCAGCTGTCACGAACAGAGTAGCTGTAATGGGCCGCTGAACCAAAGACGCATTCACACATAGGTGCAGACACAAGGAATTAAGTAACATTGGAATCAAATATCAGCCTAATAGTTTTGGTCTATCGGTAAGCCTGTTCGTCTTGAATTAAGAGACAAAAGGGACGACTCTTTTTTCCCATAAATTCACTCCCTTTCGGCCCGGAATTGAACATAAAACCTCCAAGATTGACATCTACACTATAGAGTCAAACCCACCACCACTAAGATGTCTCATCGTGGATATACATCCTTTAGGCAATATTTCTCCTCGTCATATAGCCCTAGAGTTTAAATTAATAAGGCAGAAAAGAACAAAAGCATCCGTTAATTATTAGGGCACGAATTCCCAACAATAAAAATCAAAACGACCGCTCAACGAGATGGGCAATGCTGACGACAGTCAATTACTAGTGATTGAATTGTATAGATGCTTTTGAACGCAAACTGGTACAAAACAAAGCCCTACCAAAATTGTCTCCACGCAGTTCAGCACAACAATCATGGCAAAACTTATATAAATTAAAGAAAGAACGAAGCACGTTTGACCACCTCTGATCATACTCTTCCGAATTCTCAGCATAGCATCCATAAGCCTCAGCAACTTTAATTTCCTTCAGTAGATCCATTTTCGCTGGCAGTCTGATTCTCAACAGCATTACCATTCTCAGTTTTTTCAGCACTGCACAAAATGTAAAAATTAGTTTCACAAACTTCAGCAGTTCATCCCGAATCCAGAATACTTAAAGTTCTATAAGTCTTAATTTGGTTATAAAACTTAACATAACCTGAACTCTGTTTAACCTGTGATGGACAACGGATGAAATTGACAATCATATTTCCTGGAGAATTTATTTTCTGAATTAAGGATTCAGTGGGTCATATAATTTGGTGCAGGGACCACTTTAAAGCACAGATGCGTGTGCAAAGGCACGTGCAAAAATTAAAATTGTTCACCTGGTGCCAACATAGGAACTCCAAATTTGCAGCAAAGCATAACCATCATACAATAAGGCACAAGATCATGAAGCCAACATTATACTCGTCAATAGTAACTTTATTCAGGCTAAAAAGGGCTTATAGACAGTCAACAGACATGGTTTAACAGCCAAAAAGAGAGCCTGCCTGGCTGGATGACCGAGATCTTGCATTAAAAATCACTAGATGAAGGGGAAACAAGGTGACTGACCTCAAATTCTATCATGAGAGAGTCTAAGACATTGCTCAACAAGGTATCCTCTTTAACTTAGAAGAGCCTCATATGCTATAGACTCCCCCAACCCGCCCTTTTTCTACTTAACCAAACGAGAGAAAAAAAAATAAAAAATAAAAAATAAAAAATAAAAAATAAAAAGAAAAGAGAAAAAAGAAAAGGAAAAACAAATTTTGTCTGACTCTATGAGAGAACCCTGTTTACTTTTCATTTTATGCCTCTTGTTGCAAAATCCTGTACATCCTGACCAGACAGGCATTTCTGCAGTCATACCATATGCAGTATAAGCCCTTTATCAGCCTGGAAAGATGTCACAATCCACAACATTGTACGACTCTCAATCAACACCAGTGCTAGTTCCATGCAACATTCATGTTCATAGCACAACACAGAGAACAAGAAATGTCATTGGTACAAAAACCAACTTAGTAGCTGCAGAAAACACGGAAGGCTCATGCTAAAGTCTATACCCTTCCCCCTGATACAATACGCCATCAATACAAAATAAATAATTGCATCTCGAAGAGATATCAACAAAAGCTACGGTAAATACAACACCGCCTAATTTCTAAGAATACACCAAAACTCACAAAACACAAAAGGCATGACCGAAACTTTGCCAAACCAGCCAATCGAACAATAAAAGAGCTCTACAAAACAAACCTCAGGGGCCGAGAGCCAGCATCAACGTCATCAGACTTTCGCCAACTCCTCTCATCATGCCGGCTTCCAGGGCTCCTCCATCCAAATGGCGCCGTATCCGCTCTTCCACCTTTCTCCAACTCTTTTCCACTGTTATTAACCGTCAGGGACCCCAGCTTCTCATCTAATTCCTTCCAATCCTTCCCTTTCTCGGCCAAAACTTCCTCTCTCGGTCTGGCATCTCCAAACGGGCTCGAGCCCTTCGGCTTCGCTGCATTCCCATTGCTGTCAGTCACAGGCAGTGTACGTGGCTGCAATACCAGCTTTGGCCTCATGCCCGTAGCCCCCGTTCCATTGCTCTCCTCTTTCTTCCTTGCCCAGTTATCCGAAGCTGCTGGGCCGCTACTATTATCATACAAGCGTCCGTCTCTCGATCGATGCGCGTGTCTGTCTCTCGATAGAGAATCAAAGCTTCCTCGACTTTCGGTTCCACCGTCACTAGAACCAAATAGCCGTGTTTCAGTTGGTTTCTTGGAGACCCAGCTATCCGATTCGTCGGCTTTTGAATGAGATTCGAAAAAGGATCCTCTTTCTCTCCCCTCGTATCCATTCCCCACAGTTGATTTCTTGGTCTTAGACCAATCATCGATCTCATCGGCACGCGATGGCGCCAATTCTCTACCAGCGTCCCTACTAAAACCCCTCGCATTACCGCCGCCACCGCCCCATCGAGAATTCGACGAATCGTCGCCGTTACGGCTGTCCAAGCCGTACGATCTGAAGCCGCCACCGAGTCGGGACCGCTCGAGCTCCTCGGGTGAGCGCTGGCGGGGCCCGGTGGGGAGATTAAGGATATCCTCGCGGGTGAGGCCCTTGGGTTCATAGGTTGGCTTAGCCGTAGCGTAGCTGGCGAACTCGGCTAAGGAGAGCGTCTGGTTCTTCTTTTTCTTGGGTTGCTTGGCGGCGGCGGCAAGAGAGGGGAATTCGGCGCCGGAAGCAGGTTGGGAATTCTGTTGTTCTTGCTGTTTTTGAAGCTCCGCCTCGTGTTCTTCGGCGTCTAGGGCCCACGCGCCCGGCTTGCCCCAAGCAGATGTCGCCGTGGTTGCCGCCATGTCTCGTAGTTCTCTCTCTTTAGCTTTCTCTCTCTATGTTTTGGATCTTCTCGCTTGCGTTTCTTGGCAGCTAGGGGAGAGGCTGCGACTTGAGGTTTATGAGAGGCCGAGGCAACGTGGATTCTATCGGTCGGTGAAGGATGAGGTTGGGCGATTCGTGGACAAATGAACGGTGGAGATTTTTTTGGATGCCGTTCCCTTCTTAGAGAAGAAATTGACCCAAAAAACCCCATCTACTAATAACTGTTTTTATTTTTCGATTTTAAAATATTTTTTTGTGGTTCTTTTTCTTTTTCCTTTTTTCTTTTCACGCGTCTTATCCTTACTGCGGTTTTTTTTTTTAATAAATTTTTTTTATAATCTTACCTGGCGTTTTTATATGTGCTTTATGTACAACCAGTTCCATAATGTAACACGTTATGGGACAAAAGTATATATACATACTGCACCTGATTAAGCAATAATATATTATTTTAAGATATTTTTATTTTAAATTATTTTTAAAATATAATTTATTTATAATTTTACACTATATAATAAATAAAATTTATTTAAAATAATAAAATAATTTTATATAATATAAAATCAATAATAATAATAATAATAAAACAACGGCGTTTTACTTGGGGCAGTAAATATAACCGGGAAGAGAGAGAGAGAGAGAGAGAGAGAGAGAGAGAGAGAGATGCAACCCTCTTCCTAGTAATAACTTGGCTTGTTAATAGTTAGCCAAGAACGTAAATCTTTTGAACACCATTAATAACTATTAATTAGCGAAGGAGCACATGAGTTTTTTCTTTGTTTCCTTCTTTTTTTTAAATACCACAATTCGAGCGTATCAGTACACATTCGAGCGGAGGGACTCCATTCCACTAGAGAGTAACCCTTAGAGACGCTGATGTCAAACAAATGCCCTCTGCGGCTCACTCGTTCCCAAGGCAGGGGCGTCCCCCACGGCTCAAATACCTCTAGCCACTCTCTGTGCCACGTTAAATTTATCAGTTTGAGTGACTCCGCCTATTTCTCAGGCACTTACCGACGTCCTCTGGTATTGAAACTGATTCACCAATCCCCACGCGCACAATGGGGAACTACTCAATATGCGTAGACTGGACACCTAGCTTCCAATTAAGATCGACCTGGACTCTGGGGATCACAAACATTAGCAGCGTCTTTCATTTACACGCACAAAAATAATTGAAATGTACAAGCTAGCAAGTAAATAATTGTTACAACTTGATGAAAAACTGCATAACAACTCTACCGGACAAAATGAACAGGAGAAGAACGCACATGTACAATAATATCACGATGGATGTGGGCTATCATCACGTCAAGCAAGATTCTCGCGTGTGTGTGTGTGTGTTTTTTTTTTTTTTTGGGCTGCTTTTGACAGATCACCATCATGCCCATTCGGAGTATAAAAAATAAGTAGGCGACCGAAGATTGAGAGTCGCGTACTTTGACTCTGTTTTCCTCCCCCTGCAGCACCAAGAATTTGTATTGAAAAAATCCCCATACAAATCCAGTATTTAGTATCACAAGAATTTTGCAGAGTGCCAAGCTTCATTCTGCGAATGCATCTCCCTCGTTGCACCTCCATTTAAACAATTGATGTTGTCTTCTTCAAACTAGCATCTGGGACTGAAAAATCATTGTTCTTCTTCAGAATGCAGATCGATTAAATGTTCCTCTTCAACACTCTTTATAGAATCCCCGCTGACATACCAAGTGACAGTTCCTGCAATAAGGAATAATTGCAATGTGACCACAAGCTCAAAAAGAGCAGCATGTTTGAAACCAACAAAGACAGCAAAGGAACTCATAAAAGCCCATATGGCCAATCAACAAGTTCATGAAGCAAACTAGAGATACAGCAACTGGATAACCAAAACAAACAATTCATGTTAAAAACTTTTCTCCTACTTACCATGGAAGCATTTATGCTCAGTCATTGACTCTAAAAGCAATCAATGATTGACCTACTAGGAATCTAAGGAAAACATTTCAATGCTATAGAGAAAATAACAAAAAAAAAAACATAAAGCAGCACCACAGCAGAACATTTCCAAATCGTATTTTCAACCCAATTTTATTTGATCTAATGAAAATTTAAATTGACCCTTCCTTCAATGAAGCTGGATGCTATATTGCTTGTTTATATGTGTTTGAGGACAAGAACCAAGAGAGCTCCACAAGAAAAGAAGACAATTATTGTCTGTCTCTCGTCTGAGTAGTCCACACCAGATTAGGCAATTATTTTGAAGAAAGAAATGATCTGACTTGAAACGCATAGGTTGCGATCTCTTCACAAAACAAGCCAGAATCAATCAGTCATTTCCAAAATCACTGTTGGCAGGCTTCGGGACAATTATGCAGTAAGTGGCACGTTCATTCAATGCACTCATTTTTCCCCTAATTCTGTTTCTAGACAGTAAATGTGTTCGGACTGACATTAGCATAAACCTTTTAAAGGAATGGCATATATTTACCTAGTGGAGGTGGCTCCTGTTCTCTTGTTGCATGAAGTATGATTGTTCCTGAGAGTACGGTGATGAATCCACATATCTCAGAGGCTATACTACTAACATTTTGGCCAGACCAATCCTGTACGAAATGTGTGACAATATACATTTTAAGCTCATTAGATATGGTAAGCGCAACATACAGAGTGCTGTAATCGTATGCCAGATCAAACCCCAAAGCATAAATTAAGTCATTCATCATTCACCTTAAACATTATTGCACTAGCAATGATTGTCAGAGTTGTGAACATTACGTAGTATACTGGAGAAACAATTGCTGCATTGAAAGTGTCCAATGCCTGATCCAATGATAACATAAACAGAGATGAAACATCAGAATAATCATGCTATCACTAATGACCACATGATTGCTTTGGGGACTTAATGATTCCAGATAAAACTGACACATGTAATCATCTATGCACTATGCTGGCAAGTTACAAGGCATTCAACATCTTTCAAGGGAATAATCTTTTCTTCCACACATCTCTCTCTCTCTCTCTCACGCACTATGCATGCACAATCGAATTGATGCTTTTGGCATCCAATATAATGAGTTAACTGTAAAATTTTAAATGGTGATAGCGCCCATTATTGGGTACATTGACCTTTCCAGCAAGAAAAAACATAATGGAAAGCAGGACACCACAGCCACTACTTCTATTTTCCCCAGTTGTACAAGATCTATGGCCAAGGATCAAGGCTACTAATCACTCAATATGTTGAGAAACAAACGAAAAAAAAAAAACTGTGGCAACATAAATAAAGCCAAAGAATGAACAGAACCATCACGCCATTAATATTAATTAAAGTTACCTTGTTCAAGTAGTTCAACTGTGTAATGACACAAATCACTGCAACCGTAATAAAAAACCAAGTCTGAGGATAAGCTAATTGACTTATCCCCTCCAGTGTAAGCTTTATTGCAATTCCAATAGCCTTTATGCTTACGACCTGAATGATGTAATAACAGCCATTTCACAGAGTAAATAACAAGCAGTGTAGCCAGTAGCAACCACCTGAGAGGCATAAATGCCATAGACGTTCACAAAACTAAGGGAATATATCATTACCGTGACTGAACCCATCAAAGAGCATATACCCAGGTATACCAATATGTTTGTCTGCCCCCAGCGAGGCTCAAAGTGCAAAATCAATGCCAAAACTATGGAGAGTGCAGCTGCTACATAAACTAAAAAAGCTGTGAAAAGAATCAGGAGAATATAATTGTTAGGATAAGGAATGTTGTCAAACAAAGAAGATCAAAAACAAGAAACACATATTAACCTGGTTGAGTTGCCAAAGTCCAGATTTCTTGAACAGAATCTGGGGTATGCTCCTGAGGTGCATGAATTACAATAACTACTGATCCAACAATGCAGGATACACATCCAACAATACCCATTTTAAGCAGTCTTTCCTTCAACATGAAGTGCGCCAAAATCGCACTGTTCAAATTTCATGGAAATTTTCAGTTGCGGAGAAAAGGGTTATGTTTAATGAGATGTTGCCACAAACAACAGTTCAAAGTCAGTGCATACACCTGACAATAATACTCAATGCACCAAGAGGGGTCACTAGAACTGCAGGAGCATAAACATAAGCCACAAAATTTGCAACTTCTCCAACAATCACTGGTTGCACAAAGTCAAAATTTAGCAATTAATGATATGGTGATGACAGTAACTAAAACTTTAATTTAGTGGAAAGTGAAACAGAGAACATGACTCAGGAACATATTGCTCTATACTTACTTGTCACCATGCCCGCCCACCATAGTGGCTCCAGAAGGTAGGAATAACCTCCAACCCCTGTGTTGTTTAGAAGAAAAGGGTCAGCTACACGAAGCAAGAAGTGCATAATCCTCAAAGATGTAAACTTAAGCTCACAGGTCAGCCACATAAGCCACATATAGTTCATAAAAAAATAAAAAAATAAATTTTTTATTTGAAAGGCAAGGGCTGAGGGAAGATCTACAGTAATATATTGATTCAGTGAACATAGTGAACTAGGGACCACAAAACACAAACTGGCAAAAATGGCAGATGTACTAATCTTTAGAAGATCGCAATCCGGTACACTCGGAATTCAGATCATCATCCGAGCTCAATTCTCCTTAACAAAAGCCAATTTCTCCGTTCAACAAGTGAAAATAGGAGTTCCAACTTATCATCGACGAAAACGAAGCGAAATCGAAGTTCGATTCGAATCGCTAAAACGAACACGAAACATTAGGAAAAAAAAAAAAACGAGAAGAAGAAGAAGAAGAAGAAGAGAACGAGAAGAAGGAAGAAAGGAAATGTCCAAGGAGGGACGAACCAGCGCGAGTGCCGGCAGCTCCAGCACGTTTGAGGCCTTTCTTCTTCAAAATGAAGCTGGAGCCAATGAAAGCGCTCGACGCCACCGCCAGTACTAGTCCCTTCCCATTGTCCGATAAGCCCATCCGGCCGGCCCCCTTTTTCCAACTACCTCTCTACGAATCTACACTTTGTACTGAGAATTCAATTCCTTTGTACATGTATATATTTATGAGCACGGCGTTTCCGTAGAAATTCAAAACGCCGTTGCCGCTAATAGGAGCTCGGTTTGCCTCTCACTCCACAGAGGGAAAGAAAGCCCCGACGAGGACTATACAGATGTCTATCCAAAACGCCGCGTGTCGAGCACGATTTCGCCAAAAGGATTTCGAGAGAAAAAGAGAGTTTCCACTTTCCAGAGAGAGATCCCAAGTTATTTATAAAAATATAATTTTTTTTTTTTTTAAAAAAAAAAACTATCTCTTTCTTTCGCTGGCCTGCTGGCTCGTTTCCTGGCTGGCGTGATATCGAAGAAGAAGAAGAAGAAGTGGGCGAAGTCATTTTTTTCCTTTTTATGTTTTGTCGTCTGACTTGGAAATTTCCGACTGGGAAATTACGCTTACATCCGACTGGATTAGACCATATTCGTACACGCGTCGAATTCTCATTGGATAAGTGTGCGCCGTTACTTTCGGCTTAATTTACACCCACCCTCTTCTTTTATACTTTTCTTATTCTGTGATTTAGTTTTGTTGGGATTGGAGATGGTCCAAGGCTGATCGGTGCACAAAATTCGTTCGTCAACCACCAAAAAAATTAAATAAAAAAATAATATATTTATATATGATAATTATTATTATTAAAAAGAAAAAAACTTTCAAGTGGGATTATCTAATAGTGCATAAATACTTTTACATCGGAGATCGATTATTTATTTATTTATTTATTTAAAGAAATACAAGGTTAATTGATTTGCCAAAAGTTTGACATAGAGTAGCATGTGTCCACGATTAGGAAAAAAAAAAGAAAAGAAAAGAAAAGAAAAGAAAACAAGCTAGCAGCATACGATCGCGTTCACATGGTTACACTTACACGACAGCTGTATGACAGCATATGCATTTGAAGAGTAGCATAATTAGCAAATGGGTTTCTGAATTTCAAGTTAACCTGTAACGAAGATTTGGGGATGAAAGAACCTGCAAGAGACAGGGCAACCATACTACTTGTAAAATATAAATTATCGTAATCGCCGCATTCCTTGTTCTTTGTTTTTTTTTGAGGTTTTAGAATAAGAACATTTTCTAACAAAATTAAGACAGTAAAAATTTCGTTGGAAGCATTTTTTTTTTTTTTATCATTGGTATTGATTTAATGAAGGTCAAATTTTAGTATAACAGTAGCATTTTTAAATTTTTACCTAAAGCCACAAAATCAAGTCGAAGAAATAATTTCTTTATAATCCCATAACGAGAGAGCATGCACAGTGAAAGTACATTTATCGTTGGAGAGCCGCAGAAAACTAAACAGCCCAGCGCCTTGCTGCACCAATCGGCCTATTACTAATCACCATTTCCTCTCCGCAACTCGAATGGACCAAGCAAGGCCACATTAGTATTTCTAGGCAGTTTGGTTCGTCAGCTTTAGCTTAGGCCAGGCCCACTTCAAAGCATACATCCACGACCCTTCTGGAGGGGCCTCAAGGCAAGGAATTCCCCCCATTTGTCCAGCAGCACGTGGTTGCATGAGGAAGAGATTTATGGCTTACTCAAGAAGTGAAGACCGGGTAGGTAAAGCCCAGCCCATGAAAGTTGGCCCTGTACCCGGCAAACGTGACCATCTGTCAAAACACAAGCGGCCCAAGTCTATCCGGCACTAGCCCAGCCAGCAGTAACTTCTTCATATAGGGATGGATCGCTTTAAAAACACATCAAATTAAAAGCTCTATTTTGAGGGCGGGCCAACAACGCCACAATTTTGAAGGCGTACCCTCACAGTCTACAGGAAAAAAAAAATGAAAATTCCGATAACTCAATTAAAGGGCCCAGAAATGGACAAAAGAGCCTTCGCGTTTTCGAATCTGACACCACCCCCGAACCGATCGGATTAACATTAAAGTCACCATCACAGTTTCCCATCATCATCAAATAGCGGATATTTTATGTCTCGTTTGGTCTTTTTGCATAAAGTCCGGCGTCCGCAGTTCCACACCTCCCTCCCCCCTCCTCAGCACGGGCACACATTGAGCAAGCAGTATCTTTTAAATTGGTACATGGAAATCACACTCTTAATCAATTTCCAATTAATCTAATTTCCACCCTCCAGAATTTCTAATTCATTTATTTCCGATATTTTATCCCAAAAATTAAAAAGAACTAAATCAAATTCAATACGCCAAACATACACGCAATGCATTTGAACTGGTAAATCACACCGAGATGTATTATCGAGATTAAGGGTTAAACTGTTTATAACTCAACAGTAATAGCCATCACAGGAACATCAAAGGTCGAAAGAGGATGGTAATTAGAAACCCCTCAGTTCATGAGCCTATCTTATTTATGGTGGTTCTGTTCAACACACAAAAGTCTCAAGAGCCACCAAAACCCCCTTACATAGCACAGAAATATAAAAAAGAAAGCCGTACCCCAAACCGTTAACTACTAACACGCACACGCACACAGACACGGACTCAACATTAGACGACACCACCGCCCATCACTGAAACCAACGAAACGTAGACCGTCTAGGAAAGCTGCCCGCAATCGGCGATGACGACGGGCTTGGAGGTCCTACCACTGCTGGACCCCACCTTCTCGACGGCTTTCACCACGTCCATCCCGTCCACAACTTGTCCAAACACCACGTGCTTCCCGTCGAGCCACTCAGTCTTGGCTGTGCAAATGAAGAACTGAGATCCATTGGTTCCAGGGCCGGCATTAGCCATGGAGAGGATGCCGGGGCCGGTATGCTTCTTCACAAAATTCTCATCGGCGAACTTCGATCCGTAGATCGATTCGCCTCCGGTGCCGTTGCCGGCGGTAAAGTCTCCGCCCTGGCACATAAAGTTGGGGATTACGCGGTGGAAGGCAGATCCCTTATAGTGGAGAGGCTTCCCGCTCCTCCCTTTTCCCTTCTCGCCGGTACAGAGGGCGCGAAAGTTCTCAGCGGTGCGGGGCACGACATCGGCGAAGAGCTCCATCACGATCCTTCCGGTGGGAGAACCGCCGATGGACATGTCAAAGAAGACCGTAGGGTTAGCCATATGGGACTTTAACGAGATCACAGCAAATGATAGTGTTTTGACGACTTCGTTAGGTAAATCGAGCGACTTTAGGTCACTGATATAGCGGAAGGGGCCGGTGAATATCTATGAGTAATGGATTGAGGCCGTGGGATGGGGGACACGTGTAAAAATCGTGGCGGTTTGCTCAAACTGGAGTTGGGTTAGGCTTGACCAGGGTTAGTTACAGGATCCGAGGCGGTAATGGCATAGGGTTCGTTTTGTCATTATGTGACATCATCTCGGATAAACGGCGACGTTTGGTGTAAGCGATTTTACCCGTGCGGTGGCTGTTAACTCGGGTTTAACAGTTGGCACTGCGTCATTTGCTGTGCCGATGACTCTGAGTGATGCTGACTTCAAATCTGATCCAGCGGTGTAGATTTTCCACTGTAACGCTGTTGGCATTGATTTAACGTGTAACAAGTTGATGCAATAATTCCACGAGCGTAACACCGTTCACGCGCACAATTGCGTGTGTTACACCACAGCTGATTTGCACCCCTTAGATATTTGGATCATTACCTTTAAAAACACATAATTCAGTTCTAGAAACCTTTTTTTTTTTAATTAAAAAATTTTTTTCAAGACACACGTTAAGCTAGATTATCTAATTTAACACACTACTTTTTCCAAATTGTGAAGGTCGAGAATAAGATAAAAGGTGGAGGGAATATGATGAGATGCTTTTATCCACTAACAATTGGTTGGCCCTAGACCACCGTTAAATAAATAAATCCTATCTTTCCCGAAAATTGGAATCTTTTTAAAACAAAAATACGGAAGAATAAAAGAGAAGGAGAAAAGTAGTCTTCGCAAAAAGCCTTTCGGTCCGCATAGGCAGGAGATATTATATGTTTCGAGGATTTCGGTGATGCTTCCCATCCGTCTCTACAAAAGCAATGAAACAACGGCTGTCATCAGTAAGAGTTAGTTCCAGTAATTTAATCAATATACTTGTTAGAAAAGACTCTTACCTTTCATCAACAATTCGATTTCTTTTGAGACCACAACATGATAAGAGTCACTTATAAAGTTACAAAATACATTGAAGAAGGCATTGAAAACAGATGCAGAGTTCTCAGGGAGATTTTTAGATCAAAAATCACTCTGCCATTTGCCTTCTTTCAAACCTTATTTATAGAGTTGATGCCTTTGGAATTCAATTCACGAAGAATCCGAATGACTTCACTGCTAATCTAAAAATTTACGTTATTAAAGATGAAAGCACGTGCAGACATTATTTAACGTGACTTGATGTAAATACATTATTAAAAGTAACGTGTACCATAAAATTGTGACATACAACACCCCTAAAACACCAATGGTTCATGGTTTCACTTAGTGTGTTTAAAGATTACAGTTAAGACGAGTTCATAGAGAGGATTATTTTGATTTCTTCCCGTATTATTATTATTATTATTTATTATATTTTTTTTAGCAAATAGGTGGTTTGGATTAAGTTTTTTGTGGTTCTTGAATTGGTTACGGGCCTTGATCATAAATGGGAGCTCAAAAGGACTACTTAGGACTTCAACGGAGTCAGTTAACGGGCCTTTTGGATTAAAGCGTTTGAGAGGAGGCCCACGGCCTTGTGTGAGGCAAGCCCGCTAGCTTGGGCCCACATTAGGCTCATTACCTGAAGTTCCACCCAGCTCAAAGTGCCTAAGACAAGCAGCATTGGTAAGAACTCCACAGTTTTTGCGAAAGATGGCAGGAATCGTCGAGCACTTTAAGGCAACAACCTGAGGCTTTCAAGACAAGCAAATGAAGAGATAAAGATATGCTGCTTTGTACAGATCTGATGAGACGGAGAAGTAATTCTGCTTGTGCTGCAAGGAAATCAATAATTTTTTCAGAAGCATGCGGAAATGAGCTAAATATAATACTTAGACATGGAAACATTGGCACATACATAGGCCAATGCACCGAAAGTAGAGCTGATTGGGATATTTCCTACGGTATTTTAGGAGCACCAAACTCACATATTACGAGATTTGAAAAATGGTTAAATGTATACAACTTCACCCTTATTTACACAAAAATGCAGTTTCATTTCATTTGGTGACTGTATGCAGCAAGTAATTTCATTTCGTATCAATAAGAATCAACATGTAAAGCAAGAAATTTCAAGTATATGAAAGGGCATCAAAAGAGGGCCCAAAATATCAGATGCCCATGAAATTGTCCAAAATAAAGGAGTTTATAACTAGAACTATTGGAGATGGTGCTCGAAGTTGAAATGTTGAATGGAACCCAAACCCTTTACAGTGGTATATTGCATGCACTATTCAATTGTTGGATGCTTGTAAAGAATCTGTGAAGAATGTTGCATCCATCCTGGTTACAAAATAATACTTCTAAAATGTCCATAAGGCCAGCATCAGACCTTTCACTGGCTTCTTCAAACATCATAATTTTGAGATTCTGCTCCTATTTATCAAAAATTAGACAATCAGCGAGTTGCCTCTAATGGACGAGTTAATAAAAGATTTCAAAAACGTAAACTTACTTTAAACCTCTCAACGGTTTCCCAAGTACTAACTACTAAAATACTCATAGATCCTAGCATAAACCCACTTTATCATTACATTTAAGCCAATAAATCTGCAAAGGGAGAGTTCTTTGAATGTTCCAGGAGAAATTTTATGGCCTTTAAGCTCTCCTAGCAAATGATAATAGAGATCACTGAGTATCAAATTTTTTAATTGCTTGCCTTCACTGAAATAAAGGAAAAAAAGAATGAAACATCAACATTTTGGCTTTTGGAAGGAAATTGGAATGCTCAACATTTTAGAGACCTATTGACAGCCAAGGTTAAATAAATGAATGTGCAAGATTGTGTTTCAAAGTCCAGTCACATAACTCTGTAATTAAGCACAAGCAATATTTTCAGCAGCAGTGGGCTAGCATAGCAATGTCAAATGTTAAGTGGCTTAGGGGAGAGGCAGAAAGCGGGTGTAGGAAGGAAAATCCATAATTGGAGTCAGAATGAGTGAGAAATGGAAATGGAGACAAAGACATACCTCACGGTGCCACAACAAGAATATAGAAACCGGATATTTATCTTTGTTAGCCATTGGAAATATGCCCATCCAACAGATATCTTATGACCTTCAAAAGAAAAAATTGTCAATACACTCCTGTTTAACTATTTAAGTAATGGTAGGAAGTAAACTATGAATCAGTCTATGGTAATTCCACAACCTAACAAGAACAATAAAACTTAAAAAGATTCAAAATAGATTTGAGGTTATAATTTCAGATATTAAGCCTCCTAGTCAAATACATGCCTTCGTCAAGAATGCTACATTCAGCAAAAGTTCAAATGTAAAATGGTATAATTGCACAAACATGCAGCCCCATCGTGAGTATTTTTCCACCACCTCAAAAAGGCAGTTAAACAGATCAACTGTTAAAAAGAAAATAAACACGCGATATGATGTCATAGAGTTTTTGTGCAATAACTTTAACTTCATCCTTCACTGAGTGACTTATGCAGAAGGATCAAATTGACTGCATATGACAACATCATATGATTTTATAAGTGATGCCTATCATTTCAAGTAATAATACAGACAAACCTCTAGTATTACCAGTTGCTAATTTTCCCATCACATAGACAATAGACAAACTTGCAGCAACCTGCAAATCACAGATGAAAGCACAATTATGTCTTTTTCTGCTCTTTGTGCATTTTCAGCCCTATCCTTACATTTAGAGGCTTCTTTTGAATGTGTCTCAGTGTGTAACAACTTATTTTTTACAACATGTCATAGCCTATTATTTCCAACAATGATATTTGTAAGCCCAACTTTGAGCCTCACTTTCAGTCAAATGCTCAACAGAGGAGGCTCTTCAATTGTCATCTATTGAAACACAGTTGAATAATTGTTTCCACAGCTTTCTGAGCTCTTTACATGCTTCAAGACTTTAATACAATGAACAGCCTCTTGCCATTATGCATACAAAAACCACTAGCAGCACATGGGTTTGCTGGAGAAAAGAACATTCAACAAATAAGGGAGGGCAACATTCAGCTAAATAACCATCTTACCATCAAGTGGCAAGGGTAATGCATGAGATCAATCCTAAAGTACATTTAATGAGCAATTATACTCCTAAATCACAATAAAATAAAGTGTCCAACAAAATGGTCCAACATGTATTGACAAGCTTTTTTTCTCAATCCAGTCCAATAAAATAAAAAATGCACTTCCCAGAAAAACAAAGGGCAACGTGTAAGCCTGACTATCACTTAGAATTGGTCCCATGAAGGTTAAGAACCCATTAACAATATAGAGGATAAGGCGTAAGGATATGGGAGAGCAGAACTTTGACAATGAATATTACCTTCAGGAAAATATTGAAGGTAGATTAAGTAATTCCACTTAAAATCCTAGACTAAGTTCCAATGCATAGTGAAACCAACCTGATAATGTGCTGCAGAATGAACCAGATTGGTATTGTAATAAATAGATCTTTATTCCATTCTAACTGCTCAAGCACATTTCAGTGAACCTTGTAAATCTGTAATAAAAAAACAAAGCAGTTAGTCAAGATTGAGGCCTGGAAACTAGAATAATAAGGAAAAGAAGCGAGAAATTAAACAAAATGGATAAATCCAACACATCAAACCTGCTTATCATCCAGACCAAAGCACATTTTTTGGCATAAATATGGTTGTGAGTAATCTGCAATAATCACATTGATAGTACCCTAGCAGCACCAGCCTCTGTTGCCTGCATAACAACTCAAGCATCCATAGTAAAGATACTGGGATATAATATACTAAACATGAAACTAGAAAGTTCTAAAAAATTGTGAATCAGATTATGTCATGTGGAGACTCAAAGAATATGAAGACAACTCAATGAAGGAAACATAATGCATATTTGCTAAATACCTTACCATCCAAAGCCCATCATGTTCAGTTCTGCAAACCAGGCTACTAGAATAATGATTAACCTCCACTAGACTAACAGAAACTAACTAATTATGGAGAATAATTATTGCCACGCTTTGTGTGCTCAAGTACACAGATTGCAACCTTAATAAAAGCATATTTGCCCGTTGTGGCACACTTGTCATTTCTTAAAAGTCTATGAGTAAGTGGGCTTGGATATTAGATGACACACTGAAAATGTCAAAATGGCCAATAACCTTGCAGGATTCCCCATAACCCAGGGGACTTCCCCACATGATTGTAAAATCTCTCCACCTTGTGAAGAAGATAAATTATGTATAGAAGATCATTAACTGTTAGCCATGAAATAACCAAAGAGAAAAAGGAAATCACAACACATATAAAATACAAGTGCAACCTGTCAGCTTCGAGAAGAATAAAGTATTGCAACCAAATAGCATATAATTTTATCACAAATAAAGATTTCAAAATGACAGTGCAGCCATTTTAGTCGTTCATTCTTCCACAAAAGCTCAAATGGATGGACAATTAGCAACATACAAAACAAACAAAATTGACAGCAGTGTTTGAGACACAGTAGTTGAATGTAAACAATAAAGGAAAAATAAATAAGCAGGAATGAATAAATTTTATACTGGATCCTGCAAATATGATATCAACAATATGACAGCTGCAACAATCAAAACAGGTTTGGTGAAAGATGACAGGCACTGCTTGGTGAAAAGACTGGAAGACTCGGCAATATATACTGGAAAATTGGATAAACATATCAATTATCCATAACTAAATGCACATGGACCGAACATAAGTTTTTAATCCAATAAACCAAACATAAGTTTATAAACCCAAAAAAGTTTCAACATATGAGATACGTAACTAGATGAAGATGGAGTAACACTAATCATCATTTCTCACCAAATATAATGGAAAATTTCAAATAAATAAGAATACCATGGAATCTCTAAAATGTACCTTGAAGGATTGAAGCAAATAGCGAAAAATAACTTGCTAACATGAAGTAGTTAACAGGAAAAACAAGAGCTACCTTCAATGTTACTTTCTACTGAAGATGCTTCACCTTCCAGTAGAAGAAATCGTTCTCTACTTTTGTCTCCACCAATTGCTCGGTAAAGTCCATTACTGCAAGATACAATGCATGTCAGATAAAGCAGAGAAGCATTTTAGAAAAGTTCGTAATGAGATCATGGAGATATCATGTTGTAGATGCAAGTCATGTAACAATCAGACGGATGAAGCATGGTAGAAACCAAATAGCAAAGTAAACCAGAGAAACTTTAATATCAAGTTAGTTCCTCCCAAATCATACGCACAAACACACTCACACAGGTGCACCTTCCACTGTTAATATGTCTCACTACCTCCTCAGTATGCCCACTGTATTCTTGTCTTGTCTGTCTCTGAAATCTAATCATTTTGGAACCATGTAAAGTCTTATGATGTTTAGGTTTCTTTAGTTTCGTGATCTTGTTCTTTAGATTGTTGAATGATGTAGTGCACACTAAAGACTTAGATATCCTCACTGATGTGAGGTTTAAAGAGTGTTGTCCTATTCTCTATCCGTCAATGACAAGAAAAAATAGTAACCATAACACTCACTGCATCCCAAGAGACCAGACCTCATACAAAAGTATTTCTTTAGGACAAGAAATGAAATAAGAAGAAAAGATAGATGGGATGAGGAGTGAAAAAGATAATTATAGATATGTGACAACATGGAAAATAGAAAACATGAGAAGAAAGAAAAGGAGAGAAGTCATTGCCTTCACTTAAATACTATGCATAATTATCAAAAGCTCAACTGCAGTAGGTAGCACCATAGGAGAAGATTGTGGAGCCACTCATAAGGCAATGACAAGACAACAACACATGATACAGTGACAAGTTACCTGATATAGCCAATGGGTTGTCACTATCATTCTGCACAGAGTATATTAAGAGTGTTTTGGCAAGATTTCCAGACAGCAACAATGATCCACTGCAGCATGCAAAGTTATGCCAGAAAAACCAACAAAAAAATGGCAACCACATTAGTTGGAAATGACATTCCATATGTGTACAGAAGAGAGTGACCATTGCAAAACAAAGAATAGAACCAAATGACAAGGGCACCACAGAGGCTATGGAAGCTGAACTTTCCTGGCTTCCAACACAAAACAAATACAAAAAGAAGGAAACACCAAAAAGGAAAGGCCATAAAAAGGCTGGGCGACAAGATCCCCATTTCTTATCCATTCTTTTCCAGACAGCAAGTCATGCTGCTTGTTTGAACTACTCGAGTCCCATAACCAGAACTTAAAAATTGAAATAAGCTTCTTCAATGTAACTTGCACCGTCTCAAAATTCATCGCAAGGGAAAAAATGAAACAAAGTAACGTGCAGAGCAACCATAGCAACAGCGCTGTTGCTAGAGTTGCGGTTTCTAGATTGCAACCTGACAAATATTACAGGTTGTATAGCCTATAAGGGAAATCAATCACCATCATTACCTACGGTAAGTAACCAACAGCCCTACATCCAATAATCTAAATCCAAATTCATCGTAAGTGAGCATGCTTCCACACTACCATAGATATAAAAGCTCAACTTTGATTTACCGGATTTATTTTATCCTACAATCATAGCCAATCTCAAATATATTAGCTTTTAGAGCAACAACAGCAGAGATTTGAGATGGAGCACTGCCAAAATTGAAAAAAAAGTTAACTATAACATGTGAGCTATGTCAACGTGTTTGGTGCAGCTTTTCAGAACAAAGAAAAGCAGTTACAGTAAGAGGTTATTAAACCAAATCCAAACACCCCATGCATAGTGAGTGTAACAACATAAAACTGAAATATGATTAGAAGGGGACAAGAATGAACCCAAAATCAGCCAATAAGTTACCATTTTGACATCATGGCTACGGGGTTTAGGGGACAGATTTTCAATCGCAGAGCGAATGACCTCAACTGCCCTGCAGCAAAGAAAAAATAAAAAAAATAAGCAAGGAGAATTAAAGCGAGGTGACTGCAAGACGAAGCAAAGAATCCATTAGAGTCAAAACATGTAAGAAAACCATGAAAAGAAATGTAAAATTATTGATGTCAATTACAAAGATTCTTTTCTATCTGTCCGCTCGGTTCAGCTGCTTTGGCTCGAAAAGAAAATGAGTTCCCAGTGTCCATCAAAGAAAAAGCCAAGGCCTGCACATGAATGCATGCAAAAGAAACAAACAAAAATCTGGTTCAAGTTAATGAAATGAAAGTCCGAAGGTCGTCCTCTAGACAATTACTGCGTTGAAGGAAATCATCAAATCCAACCATGCAAATAATGTGCCGTTTTGATCAAACAGCTGGTGTCGTTGCGGAAAGGGTGAAAATAAAACGAAGCATAGCAGAACAGATATGAAATGAGCGAGCCCAATGGTGCAACCCAAGCCAAGCCCTAGAACCAAGCCTAGTTTTATGGAAGTCACACACACGACTGGTGAACTACCAATAGCCCAAAGACGGTCTGTTTTAAGTCCAAGCCTAAAAAGATCTAGGAGAATTGTTAATTGCAGTTCAAACGATGTCGTATCAGGTACCCACTGTCAGTACACTAAATAAAACGACAAAACAAATATAGAGAAAAGGGAGGATAACTTGGGGGTGACTGCGAGATCAATTCATCCAAGATCAAATTATGTGAGAAAATTCGGAAAAAAAAAGAAGGAAAAAGAAAAAGAAAGAAAAACCCAACACATTTACATCCTCTGGAACAAGAAATCCAAGAAAGTACTGTAAAGGAAGAAAAATATTATAAACAAGAAGATGAGAAAAGGTAAAGATTGGACAAAAACAGGATGAAATCATCACAACAAAAAAAAGAAAAAAAAAAAGAAAAAAGAGAAGACAAGGCCATATGCTCTAAGGAGGATGATTGACCCAATAAAGGCCAAAAATGGCAGTCTCGAGAAAATCAAGAAAATATCCAAAACCAGAAGATCAAGATGAGCACAAGTATGAAGGAGAGATATATATGTTAAAAAAAAAACGTAAAGAAACAGAAGATCAGTATAAGAAACAGAAAATCTAGTGGTGTGTTCTCTTGCAGGTCTCAGGCCCAACAATCAGCTCAGTATCTTCCTTGGTGAACCCTGTGTACAAGAACAAAACCAAAACATTACCGCTAGCAAGAAAATGCAACAACAGAAAGAGCAGAAGTCAAGTCAAGAATCGCCACGATCGGTTTAAAGCGCGCCAAATATTGGTGGTATTTGGAACGCGATGCTTCCAAGGCGACTCACAGTTTCAAAGATTCTTCCATTTTCAGAGCTTCTTTAGCTTTCTTGAAATAAAAAATGGAAAGAGCCTGTGAAACTCCGATTCCGGCGATTGCTAGAAATGAAACTGCAGCGCTTCGGCAGCAGACATCGCCAAAAAGACCATGGAGGCCACAGAGACAGAGAGCGACGGGGAGGCTGGAGAGTGGAGAGAAGAGAAGAAATTGGGGGAATGCGAGGTAAGGGAAATTACTAGTTTGATTTCAGAGAGATGGATTTATATAGGCGAAGGAATTTGACCGTTATAATGAGTCAGTCGATTTGAAATACAACAAACCCAAAAAAAAAAAGACAAATGCCAATTATTTAGGATTCCGCATTTAATTAGGATTTCCGCAATTTAATTGGAATTTCTCATTTCATAAGGAAAATGAAAACAGGGCTATAAAACAGAACGGTGTGACAGATGGGAGCAGATGAATGGTCCATAATTGTTCGTTTTACATTTTACCAAAGAAAAATGTAGAGTCAAGAAGAAGATCAAAGAGTACAGGCCAAGAAACAAGAACAGAAACATAACATCATATCAAATAATCTTATTCGGAAGCTTTCCTTTTCATTTATCTCTTGTTTCAAGATCCCTTCATGCCCTTTTGTTCAGGCGCATCTGTTCCAATAATTTTAAAGGTATCACTATGACCGAGCAAGGGAAATTTTTTAGCCCTTTGATTGATTTTCTTAACAGCTCGAGCAAGAGAGAAATCTATTAAAAGATTTTATAACTTTTAATAAAAGTCAACAAGAATTATACTGAAGATGACATAATCGCTATGTACCAAAAGTGGGATTCATAGATCTCTTTGATTATATTTATAAGGGTCTATAGGTTATAAAGAAAGAGTAATTATATAAATTAGTATATTAAACCATCTTTTATTTTAACAGCAGTCAAAATGTATTATTTACTTTTCCCAGTCATACAAAAATTTTACTAGTTTTTAAATTGTTCATTGAATTTATTTACAATTATTTGTGCAATATTTAGATTCAAAAAGGGGAAAAAAACTAAACAAATATTTACATGTATCATAAAAAAGATAATTTATCTATTACTAAAATATAGTATCTTAAAAAATATTATAATTTAAAAATCATGATATAACGTACTAAATTTTGTATATTTTTTTAAAATAAATACGTAAAAATTAAAGAAAATTTTATTAATTTTAAATTTATTTCAGTCCTTCAATAAAGAAAAATTAAAGTGCTTCAACAAAAAGATTAATTTTTTTTTCTTTTCTCGTGACAAAATTACTTATAAGCATATAATATAAAATTACAAATTTAAAATAAATATATGATATATAAAAAGAAATTGAACCACTAATATGTACGGAGGTTCTTAATACCTTTTGAAAAAAGAAAAAAGAGCAGATTATTGAATTACCTCGGGAGCCAATATTTCCAAAAAAAAAAAGAGTACTATTTTAGAAAATTTTTATCAAGAATATATCACTAAGAAAAAAAATTAAAGTTAAAAGTATCCCACCTTTAAAATTTAATTTATTTATAAAATTAAAAAAATGTAAAGTAATAATCTTATTTTACAAAATAGAAACTAATTTTATGAGAATTAATAAATAAATTATTTAAAAATTAGTACGATTATAATAGTAATAATAATTATATTGAAAATTTTAATAAATAATAAATTAAATAATAATTAGTTACAAAAATTAAAAACCGCCACCTTCAAGTTCATATTCGAGTCCCTCAATTCCCTTACGTTGAATGAAAAAAAGACCAATTTAAAGGAATTAGGAAAACAAAAAATCTCTCTGTTTACGTGGCTATTGAATATTGAACCACAAAAAACATCAACAACGACAGAGACATACCAGGCCTGAGTCAGGCTTGATCCAGTTTGGGCTATATTTTTAAGTAAGCTCGCTCCATAAACCGAAAAAGCTCATAAGAGAAGCACCGTTATTTGGTTCTTCATGGGTTAATGTTAAAAAGGCTCATGTAGAACAAATACATTGCCCAAAAGAAAAGGGAACAAAAAACGAAGGGAAAAAGAAAATAATAATTTAAAAAAAAATGCAAAAGGGTAAAAAAGTCAGGCACTGCTGCCTCCTTCAGAACCCAAAAAAATAATAAAAAAAAAAACAAAGGGAAAAGGGCACAAAAAGGAAAGGGGAAAACGGCTTTATTCTCCAACTCTAGAACATCTTTCCTCAAAAAATACAAAATAAAAAATAAAAAAATAAAAAATCAAGAAAATCTTTAATTGAAGCCCCGCAGAGACACAAACCGAGACACTCGTAATAATCAGGATATTACAGCAGAACACAAGTGTCCGTATACTACATAGATTCTAGCTAAAAGTCAGAAAAAAGGCCAAGCGGCCAATCAGACCCGATAGTATCTTTTCGCTTCAGACATAAAAACTGATGCAAACAGGTATGGGAAAAACCCAAGCGATCCTATCTCTTCTACTTCTTCTTCTTCTTAGCTTAAACGCAAGAAAAAACCACTTGTTTCTTTTGTTTTTGGAAATTTCTGAAGCGCATTCTTTACGTGGGCTTTGTTGGTTGTGTTATGTTCATGTCCAATCAGACAACTATACTTGTATCAGTTTGGCAATTTTCTATTCGTTTTATTTATGGGTTTTCTGTTCTTCTGGCGGTAGTGTAATGGATGCGAGATATGAAGTGCAAAGGTCTCCCTTTTGGGGCAATCAGGTAAATACGTGTTCCTTTGGTCAGTTTGTTTGGTAAAACATCTCTAATTATTAGGGTCATTGTGGAATTTAAGGGCCCGTAATTTTAATCGTCTGGATTTAGTGACTGCAGTTGAAAATTGTAATTTTTCTTGTTTTATTGGATGACTAATTATAACCCATATAAGGAGCGTAGACTATTTAGGTGTGCTTGGGATGACAGGAGATTCATGTCTAGTGTTGTTTTTAGTTTTGACTCTTTACAGTGATTTGAAAAGATAGTGATGAAACAGATTTATTTACAATTTTGGACGGTTTTCCTTTGGCCTTCTTTTTAGTCATTTTTATTCTAGAATTTAATTGGAGGAGAGAGTACCTAGTTCCAATCATAATATGTCATATAAAGATGAGAAACCAAGTGGTACATTTAAAGCAAAAGGCTTTGAGGCTGGTATGTCTGTAATCTGGGGCTGAAAGTTAGATTCCTCGATCACATTATCAATTATAGCCATTGACTTGATCCATGATATTTCACAGTGGTACCAATCTTCTCATGGTTCAGAAAATTGGTCTGATGTAACATTGAATGTGTAAATTCGTTCTGGGTTTGTGATTAGTTTATAGTTTATTATGATATCAAACAATAGTGAATGTAGCTTTGCATTTTTTTTTTTAACTTTTAGTATAAGTTACAGTTTTGTCCCAAACTTAGATGTTTATTTTGGTTTTTAAGGTTTTTGCAGGTTGTCAGTCATGGGCTTCGATTACTGTGGCATTTTCTGCATCTGCTCGTCAGCTTGTGGTACCTTGGAGTTGGTATAGTTGATGGGGTTGAAAGTTATTTAATCTCCTTTGGAATACTCAACCGCTACAAATCTTTTGATGTTAGCAAGCTTAACTACCTTGCCATTGTGATGGAAAGTGAAGATGCTTGCCAAATTTCTGAAGTTGTTCGGCTTTTGCAGTGGTTGGAAGCTATTGGTGTGAAACACTTGTGCCTCTATGATGTGGAAGGTAAGGAGGTTCTTCTACTGTTAACATGCGATGATGTAACCATGTGAATATATTCAAATAAAACAATAAGAAAAAACATATCTTTGGACTTCTTCTTTCTCCCAGGGATTTTGAAAAGATCCAAAGAATCCATCTTGCAAAAGTTGAATAATGCAGTGCTATTTGAGGTACAATCTTTTATCTTTCTGCTTTTCATTTTACTGCCATCCATGGAATTTGCTTTGACACAGTGAAGATATATGATCGTATAGTCTTGCAATCTTTCTGGTAATTATTAGGGTCATAAGTTTCATTCAGGCTTATGACACCAACAATTTTGAGTTTCTTGCTTGAGTAGAGATGGCTTGGATGGATAAGGTACAACAAATTCTGGTCTAAATCATAACTCGTAGATGTTCTGTTTCTTTCTGGACAAGTGTGCTTAAAAAAGAAATCCATAAAGCTGCCCACCATGTGATTTGTTGGGCTGCAATGAATGACTGAGTTTTGATTCCATTGACTGCTGGTCCTTGTAGGATATTGAGGAGAAGAATGATTTACAACAGGACAAGAAACATATAACTCTGGAGTTCACTTCAATCTCTGATGGAAAGGAAGCAGTGGCCAAGGCAGCTAATTTACTCTATTCAAAGTATTTGAAGTTGGCAAAAACTGGAGAAGAACGGGAAGGTCTAATGTACACAGAAGCTCATTTGGATGATGCACTAAGAGCTATAGGTTTTTTCCTACTTCTCTGACTTGCTAAACCCTTTTAAGATTGATTTCTTTGATCTCAGGCTTACTGGAAATTCATGCTCGCATATTGGCAGGTTGCAGAGGACCAGAACCTGATCTGCTACTAGTGTATGGGCCCGTTAGATGCCACTTAGGTTTCCCGGCATGGAGAATGAAGTATACTGAAATAGTGTAAGTGTTCTGACACAATGGAACAGTTAAGTTCTTTATATTTATTTCCTTAGATAATACAAAGTTGAAATATTACCACTACATCAACTCCGATGTATTCTGTCTGAAAATTCTATTATAATTTTAATAATGCAATCATTCGATGAAGTCTACAAGCAATGTACAGCGGAATATTCAAGTAATAGGTACTTGAGCGGCTTCCCCTTCATCTCATGAAAAAATCGTCTTTCAATTTTCGTTGTTTGTCTTGGTCTTAATTTTAGGCCGTTTCAATGTTACAGACACATGGGGCCTCTGAAATCCATGAGATATGGTTCCCTAGTGAAGGCCATATCTAAGTTCACAAGGGTGCGCCAGAACTTTGGTAAGTTGCTCTGTTAATCATAATTCCCATTCAAATTGAAACATGTAAGTTAAGCAGTTATAAATTTATTTGGGTTTGCTTATAAGTGCACAGAGTGGTTTTTGTTCATTACAAATCATAAATTAAAGCTAAGTCAGAGGGACTTCGACTATTAGCCTTGCTAGTGATTTTGAGGATGCGGATGGTGGATCTTAACATTGGTAACTGCATCGTGAAGAACTGAAGTTTTCTTAACTCTCTGTCCGATTGCGTTCTTTGACAGGTAAATGAGCTGGCTCATTACGGGATTGTTGTACGGCTGCAACTGGATCTTAGAGTGATGTCTGTCTCTACCAGTGCATACTTGTTTGTACTTTTCGTACAAAACCATTATTTGTTTGCAAGATGGCTTTGAAATATCCGGCCACGGCTAATTGAGAAAAACCGACAAAGAAAAACATCTCTGTTTTTTTTTTTTCTCTTAAACTTTTTTGACTAATTTTCTTTATTTCTCAAGTCATTCGGTATGGCAGCTAAAGGGTAACGCCAAATAAAAGGCTAAAAATCAAATAAAATTTAAAAAACGTTACGTAAAAAACCCAGATGCTTAAAATCATTACAATGCCGCCACTACTGGTATCCACCTCCGATTTTTCTCTGGGCAGGTCAGGCGCCTCCCCAGCCAGCCGGAGTCCATCATCCATTTTTCGTCCTAAGTCACATGACGACAACCAACCCAACCAATCCTAAGTCAAATGACGTTTTTGATTATTTCGAGGCTTCCACTTCCTCGCACGCCGAGGGGAGACCATTTTCCAAGAATATTGCGTCATCTTGATTCGCCCGTTTTGCCTCTGGAGCTTGTTGGATCAAAACAACAAATTTTTAATTCAAGATACTAACAACAAATTTTTAATTCAAGATACTTTTACTGGACAACGAACAAATTTGCCCAAGATCCAATATTCATTTTCTATTAATTCTTGCGCTTACAATAGTTTCCCACACACTTGCCCTTCAAGCGTCACACGATCAGGGACCGACTGAGGTTGCAATTCCGATGCGTGCGCCCCACCGTGGATGTGCTTGTTTCCTTGATCGTCGGCTGCTCATTGACGCGATTTGATCAACAGCTCCATCCCACCAACGATGGCTGGGTCTTTGAGGGACGGAGAAGATGGTGGTGAAAAGAAAGGGGCGGCTTCCCACTAATGATTTAGGATTGTTGGGTTGATCGGCGGCTTTGGTGCTTTGGGAGGAAAGATGGAACGTGGATGCCGGTGGCTGAGGAGGTGGTGGCTGTTAATGCGGGTCACTTGATTTCACCGTTAATGTTTATAACGGAAGTGGATGTTAGGGAGTTACGTCGCAAATTCATCATGTCTTAAAACTTCTGTAGGGGTGCTTCTCCAACCAAAAAACTTCAGTAGGGGGGTTTTAATTATTGGACCAAAAAGTAGGGGGTTTAATTGTAACATTGTAAAACTTAATGTTACAATTAAAGTTGTAAGTAACCATTTTTTTTTTTTCTCCTGGACCAAAAAGTTGTAATTAACTTTAAATGTGAAGACTTTGTATGTAATTAACCTTTTTTTAATAACACAGATTGTTTTTTTTTTTGGTTTTTTTATCAGTAACACAGATTGTTTTTTTTCGTGTTCTTCACGGGACCCGCGTTTATTTTTCGCGTTTTGATTTTGGTTTCATTGTAAGCCCAAGGCCCAAGAATCTAATTCGATCCAAATCAGTAGAAATAACTGTCTTAATTACCATGTTGTCCGCGCGTATTCTGCAGGGCACTGGATATAGACAAAAAGTCTCGACTCTGCTGAGCCCAGAAAAACACAAGAGCTGCGAAATTGATAGGCCCATTTCTCCAATCTACAAGTTATCCCATTAGGCCCAAATATAGAGTAATGGGCTGTTTTTTCAATAAACAAATTGGAGAAGTAGGCTGTTAATTCTTTTTAATGGATCTCTTTCGTAATCCATAGCGGAAATGATGACAGGGCAGCCCACGTAAGCTCACAAATAGTAAATGTTGTGAAACAAAAACTACAGATCTCTTTGAATGGTCCATACATGAAATTTTTTGTACTGACTGACACACAACTCTCTAAGATTTTAACATTCGCTGATTGGGCTTTGAGTGAAGGATAAAAGTCCATGTAATGAGTGTGGACTTGATTGGTTGCCCTCCAATAAAGCGAGGGATACCGAACCACATTTTGTACCCATATCCAACCCTCGAGTGAATTCGGTGGTTCTTTCAGAAATTATCGATACCCTTTGGATTTCCTAATGCAGTTCCTAATGCAGTTTTGCGTACTAGTTGAAAACATGGGTACTTCTTCCTTATTTTAAGGTTCATACACAAACCAATCAAGCAAGCAAAGTCACCCAGACCATATCATCTGCCTGGAAGACATGGCAGACAGTGGATGTTCCTCGCTGGACATTCAGCACGCGAAACGACGCGTTGTCGCTGTCCCACTGAGAGGTATCCATGTGGCATACACCTGCTGCTTGGACTATCTCTCCATTCTCACCCTCCAGCAGAATGTCAAACAGCCTGTTTCCACCTTTCTGGCTATGGCAATAGAACACTACGTATGGATAAGAGATAGTGTGACACCCTATCATTTTCTGTGCCAATATCTCCTTAGGCTCTTCCAATACGCTGTAATTTTGTAGAGTTGCAGTTGGCTTGGTGATATGGTTTGTGGTTAAAACTTTTGAATTGGGCGTCCAATCCAAACGTATCTCTTGCAAAATCAAGCGTGGATTCCGAGGAGGTGACACAGAACCTGGTCTCTCCTTTCGTGGGTTCAAGCTCACATTGTGTGAGTGTGTATTCCATGGCTTTGGCTTGGAGAGAGTCTTCAGATGAAGATAAAAGTTCAAGCAGGGAAGGGAGTTTGTCCAAAGCGAAAGGAATTGAATTGGCTTCTTTTCTTGATAAAAGATGAGGAGAAGTAGATGGTTCTTCGATAGAGAAGTGAATGGGCATTGTTTTCCCAATTTTTAGATCATTCAAGGTGAAGAAAACTTTTTGTGCGTGGTCCCTGTGATCAAGGTGTAACGGTAGTTGTAGCTTAAGTGCATGGTTTTCCTGATCGCCATTATTTTGCTTGATAAGTTTATGATCATCACCAAAAGGATGTTGTTGCAGATGTTCTTTATTTTCGCTTCCTTCTTTCCCTTCTGGGCAATTGAGCTTCCTCGCACCACTGCCATGGAAAGACGGCAACAAGATGCTCTACAGTCATATGGAAGGGTTTTAACAAAACGTATTTAACCGAAGATTGTTGAATTCAAAATTTTAAAACGTTGAGTTGAGTGGGATATAAAATAAAGATCTCTTATCAAATTTTATAAAATATCTCTAATGTATAAGTGATTCGAATTTATGGCTATTGGATGAAATATTAGACTCAACACTCTCAAGCAATAACCTACGAAACAATTTAAAGTGATAGAACAAACATATATGAGAGGCAACATCTATATGCGCTGAACGAAAGCAAACCATGCAGAAGCAAAGTGTCTCCTAGTATGCTTTCATTTCACGAGGACAATACATATAGTACCACTGAAATAAGCAGAATCCATAGCTTGATTCCCCAAGGAAAAGGAGAATTACCCATCCTTGCGTCTCTGGAAACTCTGACGTCTTTGTTCTGCGGGGTTATTGAGAGGAAAAGGCAGTTATTGCAGAAGGCGGCACCAGTTTGAGGGTATTTTTATTGCATTTATTGAACGACAACCAAGCAGTAATTTATTCGATATATAAAATTGAAAGGAGTCAGTTAAGGAACCGAGACTATACTCCTTGTTGCAAGAGAACTATAGGCCTCTAATAGTTTTTATTTTTGTTTTTTTAAATTAAGAAATTTATGGCCTTGCTACAACAACGGACCCCTGCCTCCCTATCTCAAATCCCTTTATTGATAATTAACTGAAAGGTTCTATAAGACTGCTTGCGCAACTTTCAGGCAGGCACACTCAAACGCAAAT
Source organism: Bruguiera gymnorhiza (assembly GCA_020883675.1). NCBI lineage: Eukaryota > Viridiplantae > Streptophyta > Magnoliopsida > Malpighiales > Rhizophoraceae > Bruguiera > Bruguiera gymnorhiza. The sequence continues at coordinate 154,096 of JAIRCJ010000041.1, read as the reverse complement.
CTTTCAGGCCTAAAAGGCTAATTTGACGTTTTTATGGCCTTTTCCCATGCATGCTTTGCCCCCAGAAGATACAAATCGTTTGGGAGGGGGGCACTTAGATTAGGCAGGTTATGCGCAAGTCCCGTGTTGATTCGAAGATGACCTCAGCCATGGTACCATTTCTATACGTGGCCTAGAATAAATCAAGTTGCAGACGCTGCCACACGGTTGCATAATTTATCATGAAAAATTGTTCAAATCAGCACATGTTACGTGTCTCTTTTTCGGTTCATTATGTGCCATTAACTATCGATAAATGTATTAAATTATAAATTACATGATAAAGCGTAACATTTTCGTCTCATAAATTAGCTTCTATCCTATTCAAAAGAGTTGAGCCACATATCTACAATCTAGTCCATTCATTATGCCGACCATTCGAAACAGAATGTCCCGGAAGTGGCAGCAGTGGAGTTGAAATCTGTTGCCTTCATTATGAAGGCTGCTAACTCGGACTGGTATTGTTTAATGGGGTAAAGACGACACTAAAAAAACACTGTAATGCATTCTTGTGACTTTGCTATGAAATGATTAAAGTCAGCTTTAATGTCGGTTGGACCGAGGTCTCTGGTTAAACTTCAGGACAGCGGCATCAGCTTTCAAAATTAGTGCCACGAACTGCCCCAACCAAGTCCGCGGCCTTTCTTCAAGAACATACAGTTGACCTTGGCATGCTTGTGCTTTTCGGAAAGAATAGGTCAGAGCACACCAATTTGTTAATCATCCTCCTCAAACAAAGTTTCCTTTTGTTTGAAGTTTCTGAAAATTTGTTTCTTTTGGGAAATCCTTTTGTACTCTTTCTTTCTTTCTTTTTTTTTTGCTTTTAATTGTCTTTTATTTGAATTTAAAGTTCCTCGGTTCTGGAAGTGATTCTAATACTATTAATAAACTCATTAGTTTGTTTGTTTTTTTTTTTTAATTTTTTAATTTTTTTAAATTAGGGAACTACCGAGTTCAATCACCCAAGCGTTACGACCTGTTTTTATCAACCAAAGGATAATGCAAGGCGAAAAAGAGCTGTGTCTAACTCTGCAGTTATATCTAATCTAATTCTAACGTTTGATATCCCTATGAAATTCACACTAATTGTTGTGCATTTAATGCTTCCATACTTGAAACCTGATGAACAAGTTCGCGCGTTTTGCATTCGTTACATTTGAAGAAGTCTAATAAATGATAACAGTGTTCTCTATTTTTTAGATTGGTGTCCTTAACGGACAATTTAATCTCTTTTTCACAATTCTTGCTCAATAAATCTGAAGCCGACCCACGCAGAAAAACTTTAGGGCACCGCTGAGCGCCTCAATAACCGACGTCCATGGTGGGCAGCCCACCATATTCAATCTTTAAGTTGTAAGTCAAAACCCAAATTGCGATTTTTTTCAATAATGCTAACTACACAAATACTTTATTTTTACAATTTTATTCATAACCTTTTGGCAGGAAAAACCCCTTTAAAAATTATAAGTTGTTGATCTATATATTATATGCACTTCAATACATTACCCTTTCCAGCCGAATTTTCAGTTATTCTCGGGAGAATCCATATCCCGAAATATGCAATGCGTGTGTCTGTATCACCTATGCAATCCGTATCACCTCCACCAAAAGCCAACAGTATTAAGTTGAAACCCTATTGACCTTTATTATTATTATTATTACATGATGCTTTTTATTCTTTGTTGCTTAGGGTTGACGAATTGAATGGATCTTGTAATGTCTAAGAACTTATCACTTACATCATGGCCACGCCTATCATAGGCCGGAGGTTTTGGGAGACTCAAAATGTTTTTCTTAATTACACCTACTCAATCATTTTGTTTTGATGAATACCTGCCCAATAAAGTTTTTGATGACTCTTTATTATTGAATCAAAGATCTAAAGAGGTCGATTTTCTGATGTACAAAGGAAAAGGTCTAGAGAGGTATCCAAAGAAGAATAACCTTACCCTCGCCCAAAAAAGAAAAAAAGAAAAGGAAATCAGAAAAAGAGTGAAAAGGAGAACGAAAAGATAAAATGCATGCGGCATTGCCAATGAGCTTCTCCCCGTTATTTTATCTTTGCCGTCATATATATATATATATATACGTTTTCTTTACTTGAATTCCGGAGAAAAGTGGATTTTACTTGGCCTAACCCCTTGAAATAGGTGTTTTAACCACCCAGGTGATACTCTAAAACTACTGTTCATGGTGCTGTCTTAGCAAACACAAAAACAAAACAATCAATTTACTTACTTTATGCATAACCGCATAGAACGCTAGATTATTTGCCTGAACCACGTAGAACTTTGAAATTTAATGAACTGTACAGGTCCTAAAAATTTGCATGTGTATGACGCAACCATGAAGTTGACTTATGTCCCAATCCAACATAGTAAAGCATTACTTGCCCCTAACTCAGAAAAGAAAGGCTAGACCTGAAGATTTTTCTTGAAAGCAAAGATACTATGCATGAACCATATGGAAACAAAAGGGGGCAAGTAGACAATTTTCTTTGATTTTGATAAGCCCAACTACAACATCTCCATATATGCGAAATGGTACGTATTTAAAGTTGACTTTAGCCGAAAAGGCCTATCTGGCTTGCTTTATTTTGAGCTTACACAGTATTGTTCATCTGTAATTTCGTTTCGAAACCTTCCACTATTTAACTTTATTTTAGAGGCTCCGATCAATTAGCCAATATCAACGATGGGAATCCTGCAAGGTAAGCAACAGTGCAGCCACAGCAGAAAAAAGGGAAAAGCCCACTATCAGGTAAAAGCCTTCCTTTTTCACCAAACGAATAAATAATTGCAATGGGATAATGCTGAGACGTTCTTGTGGGATAAGTGTTGACAATTTTGGGTAGATGGAGACATTGTGATGTGCCATTTCTTTGTCATACGAAGATTCAAATAGTTATACACAACTTTTGGTGTGCGATTAAATTTTAACATCAACTTCTAGACAAAAATAATTCAAGTTCAATTTGATGAGTCTGCATGACTTTAAGTGTTAAAGTCTCCTCTTTTTCTTCAATTTTTCTGGGATTGTTTTCTGGACAGTAGTGTATCTAAACCTCCAAGCTTAACCCAAATCGTGCTTATTAAAAGTGGATTATATTAATTTCTATTATATAATTTGTATTCCATTGGTATCTTCTCTTGTTAGTCAACCCAAAGGCATAATGATCCAAACTTTGTTCTCTATACAATCAACGCAAAACGGAGCAACGATAGTTCTAAGGAAATTGCTTGTGACAAGGACTTTACATAATTGTGCTGCTTAGCTTGTTGAGTTAAATATATATATATATATCGTAACCAAAACATTAAAAAGGACGTTTGTGTTTTCACTGTCAATAGAGCCCTCCCAGGTGAAAAAGGCAAGCGTCAAGGGCAGATCCTTGATTCTTTGACATGTAGTATACGTAATTATTTTTTGGTTTTAAACAATACACACACACTACATATGAACATTCTGGTGACATTTTATACTAATGTTGGCCATACAAGATTTTGCATTCACGTAGCGCCCTCTTACAGACACGTAGATTGCAGAGGGCATCTCTGATCATATGTCAGAAAAAGAATAAATGTACATTGTAAAATAATTATACCCACTTAAAATTTACACAAACTAAACTTGTGGGATCCAATTAACAACTCATCCGATGACGTTTCAATGAAACAAATGCGATTGAATTTAGTTCGCTAAAAGAGAAGAAAATGGTGACAAAAAACACCAAGCCAAATGAACTGAGAAAGCTGCTTCTGGTAGCCGGGACTAAGGCCGTTGCTCTCTCAAAGCTTTCAAGCGTCAAGTTTTAATGTTATTCATTTTCCTTCCAGCGGTAATCAGTTACTTGCACGAGAAGATCCGACGTTGTCTGGCAACAGGAGAAAGATAGGAGATATGTTAAAAATTGATTTTAAATTTTTGTAACTTTTTATAATTGATGTTAATTTTTTCGTATTTTGATTTATATTTTATATTTTTTAAATTTATTTCGAATCAATTTTTTTAATAAAAAGCAGTAAAATTATTAATAATTTTTATAGAACCAATTTAAAAAGTTTGTAATTCAAATAAAAATATAAAAATATTTAAAATTCAATTAAAAAATTTATAAAAATTGAAAATTACCATCTTGCATCATAAAGTCAGTGGTTTCAATTGATTTAGTGTCCAATTAAAGCATTCACGAATTTGGGGAATAATGAAGTGCACCTATGATCAGTGCCCATATTTGTTCCTCTTTATTTCACACGCATTTATTTTTAGTTCAAAACTAATTCTTTTCCCTTTTTTCATTTATATTTATTTTCTGAGTTTTTGGATACTCACGACCGCACTTCTTTTCCTTATTAGGCCAATAAACTTGTTATAATCACTTTCTTGTCCTTGTGTTTCTCCCCTATAAATAGTCCGGAGGACGAGGAGCCTAGCATACCATACGTACAGTAGAAAATCCAGACTACATTAGGTCAAATCGTGGCAAAAAGCCAAAAAGGATGAAGTCTCTCTTCGCTTTCCTTGCCATCTTCTTGCTGCTCTCGGTAAGCATTTTATAACCACGAATCACCATTAACAGCTTAAGCAAACTGTCAATGCTATCTTTAATTATTCCTACCTATGCATACGAGACATTTGGTTGTTTCATAAAATATTATGTTGGTTTGTTCAACAATTTTCTGTTTGGTTCGCCTTTATGAATCACTCATCGTCTTGTTTCTCAGTTAATATACTAATGTTATTTCACATGCCTGGATTAGTTTGTCAGCCCCAATGATGCAAGAAAGGAACCGGAGGACTACTGGAGGGAAATGATGAAAGACCAGCCCATCCCGGAAGCGATGAAGAACCTTTTTGTTCAAGGTCCGGCTACACAATCCGATGCCAATAGAAGGAACCATTTGGTCAAAGACTTTGATACAAGGTCTAACGCCATAATATATCATAGCCACGGCCATGCTGACAAGAAGAAAAAAGACAATCCCTTTCTTGAACATATCAAGCCGGAGAGGGATCAGTGGGAAACGAAATATGGCCACTAGGCTGTTATGAGGACAAGAAGCTGGGCTCGTGTTTTGTAGAGTCATCGTAGTGCCCAGTGTCCGATTAGTGGTTAAAGAGTCCTGTTCTGTTCCTGAGTGTTTGTATTAGTTCCTAGTTCTCTTGCTAAGCTACTTTGACAGTAATATAACCTATGGAAACGAGGGAAGGTCCGTAGAAACTTGTAGCTATTGGAGTGGCTTACTGGTTAATAAGACATTGAAGGGCACCATTAATCGTTTATTTATGCAAAGCTGCTCTGTTGTTGATTTGTTTCTGGATCTTGTAATTTTGAAAGCAACGGTTCCTTCATTTTTATGATTCAAAGTGCAGAGGGAACAAATTCCTCTCCCCTTGCAGGCGAGGACAAGGATGATAAATTGATTCCTAAGAGACAGCCAAAGATTTAAATTTCAAATTTGTGCTTGGTTATCAAACTCTCGTTCAAATAGGAATGCTTACCATATATACGTATTTGTTCGTATAGATAAGTTACATGTACGGTACAATAGTTTTGTGGTTCACAATCTCCATTGAGTGCCCTCTTCTCATCTCTGTTCTATTGCAACGGAGGAGAGGGAGAGTGGTTGAGGATGGGGTTTGAGGAATCCAAGATTTAATCTGTTAGTTACTTGTCCTGATTGATATGAAGCCAATGTTTATGCTTTATTAAACTAACGAAACCGGTAGAACATGATAATAGATAAAATCAAAAAGGCCTTGTACTCCAATTAGTAATGAGACTTCAGTATAATAGCTAAAGTTGAGACTTACGCCCTAAGGCCCACCTCAAATATCAACCTTTTGTATATTACAATTTTCATCTGAATTTTATTACGGAGCCGCAACACTACATACGATAAATTTTGATTATTAATTATAATTAATTTATTATTTATCAAAAAAAAAAAAGTATTAATTTTATCGAATGGTTGAGATTCTTTGTCGTGTTCAATTTTTGTGTGCATTTGTTAGGACTCTTTTAACATTTTCGTTTTTACATTTCGACCTGTATCAGTTTCATTGATTCGTGAACACACACCTCGCTAGTTTTTGATCCACTCCAAAGGGCTAAAGGCCTATATGGCCATCATATTAGTGAAGCCCATCGTCTCCGCGCACGTAAAAGCTCAAATCCAAAGTGTCGAGTTTCAATGGGCCCTCGGGTCCATTACGATTCTTAGAACTAATAGTCAAATTAAATGAAAAAAAAAACAAAGAAAGAAAGAAGAAAAAAAAGGAAATATAAAACAAAAAGAAAAAAAGCGGAAAAAAGGAAGAGAAAAGAACGCGCGCGAGAGAGCCTCGCCGAGCCCAAACCTCAACTGCGGTTCGATCTCTTCCAAACGCGCTGCTGTCGATACCCCGGTGGGATCCAAATGCATACTTCTCCTCCTCTTCTTTTGGCTTGTCTGCTCCGACCTCTTTCTCCGACGCCGGTTTTCATCTTTATCCATCATCTTCGTCATAGCCAAGCGCGCTCGTAACCGCTTCCAGTCAAGATATTGTAACCTGTGAAGGCATTCTGGCCAGCGTGACTTGTGATGGCAATCAGCAAAACGGAAATAAACTTCAGGAGGTTACTCGCCGCCGCACCTCAGCAACAAAATCAAGCAAAGCTTATACATGTAGGTTTTGACGGATCTTGAAAATTTAATTTGATTACCGCTTTTATTTTTCTTGAAACTGTTTTTTATTTGAGAGATATTACAATTGACTGTACAATTCACAGTATGTTGCGACTTTACGGGAGCAGTTGGAACAATTGGCTGAAGAGAGAACCCCCGATGGCTTGCCTAGGTCTGTAGTTGCTGATTACCGATTGTCATTAGGAATGCTTTGCCTTTTGCCACTTTGGTTTGTAATGTATATTTGGGTATGTGTGTTAGGGTTTCGAAAGCAAACGTGAATGATTATTCCAAGAAGGTCGAAGCAATTGCTGCCAAATTTGCTGCTCCCTTAGTATGTTATTTTACGAGACTACTTCTGTTTTCACATAATGTTGGTGACTTTGCTGGGGGTTGTACTGACTTTTTAAGTTTAATTTGGCCAATTCTCAGCCTAATATTCAAGTACCGAGGGAGTCTTTTGATGGGAATACTACAAATGCTAGTCCTAATAAAGATGGAGATAACCACATTCCGCATTCTCCGGGCTTGAGAAGGAGATTTGTGTAAGTGAATTAATGGTTGTTGTGCGTTGCATGATTTATGGAAGTGTTTGATTGGTAATCTGCTTCTTTCTCTCTTTCTTGCCTTTTCTATGGGTTATAAATGTCTCTTTGTGAAATATCTGGTTCATCAAACAGCCCAGCCTCAAATAGTGAAGACAGGAATTGCGACACAATCCAAACTGATGCATCAGCATCTGTCAAACTGGATGCTGCAGCAAAAGCACACATTGAAAAACACAGGTGTGTTAGTGTTTGTCGGTGCATGGTTATTCTCTTTGCGTTACACTTCCCACATGTTAAATTGAAATTAAAATTCCACCTCAATCAAGAGTAGATCTATTCAAAAACTTGGGTCATTGGTGTTTGCCACTAATAGGATTTTCATAGTTGCCCATGCCATTAGACATGAACAAGGTTGGTCTAAGTGCTGCAACTGGCATGATTCTTGTAATGTTGAAAATATTTTTAAATCTATACTGCATTTCCTAAAATGATTGGTAAACTCCTTTAGGCTAAGTTTGAAGTGCATATGAGCTTAACCAGTCTGCATATCTTATTGCTTGTGCAAGTCCATAACCCATTTTTTCTTCTGTAACAGAAAGCTCCAAGAGGACTTGACTGATGAAATGGTTGGATTGGCACGACAACTCAAGGAGAGTAGCCTCACAATGAGTCAGTCAGTGCAAAACACTGAAAGGGTATGGCTTGCGGGAACTTCACCAAGTCTTGTATTGTTTTTATTTTTACTACATTGATAGTGTCAAGGATTCCCGAGTCCATCCTATCTTAGCTATGCACAAACTGAGCATCACATTATTTTTTGGTAATCCTGTGAGTTTCAAAGCATAACTTATGAGCAAACACTAGAAGTTGAACAATTGCATAACTGCATGCTATGTGACCCTGCTGTCACAACTCATCCTCCCAGAACTGCACAATGAAGCACCTAATACTGTCATGCCCACCCTCAATTCTTCTACTGCCAGAGCTGTCAATTCTACCATAGTCATGGTCAAGTTTGCCTCCCAACTCAATTCAAGTGGATGGAGAGAAGCTGGATTGCTGTTTTCCTTTGCTTCTCACGTGTTTGTGGTTTGAGCAAACAGTTTATCAGTGTCATAACCCGATTATGGCTTGAGTGCAGATACTTGACTCTACAGAGAAGGCTATTGAACAGAGCTTGGCTGGCACTGGTCGTGCCAATGTACGGGCCTTGGAGGTATACTCAAAGAGTTCCAAGACTACATGCTTCACATGGCTTGTGATGTTCCTAATGACGTGTATTTTCATCATGGTTGTGCTTCTAATTCGTGTCACTTGAATTGTTGCTTTGATAAGGAAGACTCAAATCGCGTGGTAAGAGATAAAATACACAAATGAGTGTTGCATTTCTCGTCAAATTCGAGCAATGGATGGTTGCTAACATCATCCATTTTCTTTTTCCTTTTTAATTTCTAATTTACTTTTCTGTAATCTTGAAGTATTGTATGCGTATGCACACATACTGGCCACTAAATTTTTTTTTTTTTTTGTCTAATATTGAAACGGTGTCTATCAGCTCAAGATTTGGGTCTAGCCCATGATGGAGTGTGGCCATGACTTTTTCACAAATATATAAGCCCAGTGGAGCTTATGTTTGGTAACGACTAACAGATATATATACTGGGCCCTACTGAATTTAAGTAATAATTAAGGCAAAAAAAAAAAAAAACTAAAATTTGGCCTTTTGGGTCGTCTTCAAATTTTCGTCTGTTGTCTTGCTTTTTATTTTTCTAAAAAATTCATCTCCCATGTGTTTTTTTGTCATCTTTTTGTGTGCATGATAGTTTTCTGTTATTAAGATAATATTATCAAAGAAAAAGATTATTTTAATTTTATTAAATTAAAAATTATGTCAATAATTTTTATTAATATAATAATAAATTAATTTTTAAAATAAAATTAATTTTTAAAAATTCAAAATTATTTTTAAAAATACTAAAAAAATTAAAAATTTAGAATTTAATTTTAAAAAGTTAAAAAATTCATAAACAATTTATAAAAAGATAAAAGTTAATTTTAAAAAAATAAAAATAAAAATTAAATTAATTTTGAAAAAACAGAAAAAATAAGTTGTATGTCAGAATTTTTTAAAATTAATTTTTATTTTTCAAAATTATTATCAAAATTTTTAGAAATTTTTAAAATTAATTTCTGTTTTCAATTTTTTTGTTGATCAAAATTAATTTTTAATTATTATATTTTTTATTTTAATAATTTCTTTGAATCTTTTTTGATTTTTTAAATTTAATTTCTAATCTTTAATTTTTTTTTTCAATTTTGTGAAATTAATTTTTAACTTTGAAATATTTTAAAAATAATTTATTATTATATAATCATTAATATAATCTTTAATCAAATTAAATTAAAATGACGTAGGCTGTGTAAACTATCACATTATCTCAATATTAAAGAACTAATGGCCATAAATAATAAAAAAAAAAAGATAAAGAAAACGGGGGTTATAGTAGGTAAAAATCACAAAGCAGCTTAAAAGTCACGAAATCTTGTTTGTCTTTTGGCCAATAATTAATAACGCGTACGTACGTCTCAGCCGGGGTCTTGATTCTTAATCTCACCAAACCTTTTCAACGACCAGGATGGACAAATAACCGAACCTCACCAAACTTAAAGTGGACTGCCGGCTCAGGGGAACACGAAGAGGAGATGCGCTAGGCGTGCGTCTTCCTGGCCACTTGAGCCAAAAACCCCATGAGCAGCAACTAAATCAATCTTCTCAAAATAAATAAATAAATAAATGGAGGACAAACTGGCGGCGAGTACAGCCGCCGTCGCCGAGTCCCCGGCATCATCCGAGCCGGCATCGTCACGGCGCCGAGTCGGAGGGCAAAAGAGGAAAGCCATCGCGCTCTCTACATCGAACTCTTCATCAACGCCGTCGAAACGGCTGACTCGCGAGAAGGCCGTGATCGGTCACTCTCCGAACCACAATGGTCCACTGACCAGAGCGCGGCAAACTCCTAACAATTCACCATCTTTTGCTGCGGCGGTCACTGCTAACGTGAAGCTCGAGGAGCGTGTGGCTGCGGTGGCGCCGGATAACGCAAAGGCGCCGGAAGAAGACGAGGGGAGTAAGTTGGAGGAGTTGGAGGCGGCTATAGAAGCGGAGATTGAGGCTATTAGATCTCGGGATACTAATGCTCATGTGGTGCCTAGCCATTGTGGTGAGTTTTACAATGGCTTATTCTAAAACTTTCAAGTTTGTGAATTTCCTCGGACAGGAGGCTATTTTCTGTTTGGCTGCTATGTTACGGAAGCTGATTTGGGGGCCTTTTATAGCTGGAATGAAGATACGTCTAAAGACTGAGTGTTTTTATCTGATTCATTTCTTTGTGGTCACTTTTAAGGAACTGCAAATTCTTTAAAATTTGCTGGTCAATCCAAGGCTTTGATTATATTACTGATGTGCAAAGCTGTTTTTCTTATTTTGCTTAGTAAAAATTTTCATATAATCCATTTGGTTGGTTGAGATGGAAGGGAGGGAGGAAGGAAGGAAGAATGGGGATTGAATTGTAGGCTCGTTCAGTCACACAATTGGTCTTGTAGTCGATTTCCATATTCTTACTCAGTTGAGCTTAAGTTCTTATTGCTCCCTTCTGTTGTAGGTTGGTTTTCGTGGACTAAGGTTCACCCCCTTGAGGAGCGTGCACTCCCTTCATTTTTTAATAGCAAATTCCAGACTAGGACACCTGATGTGTACATGGAGATACGTAATTGGATTATGAAGAAGTTTCATGCAAATCCAAATGCACAGATTGAACTGAAAGATTTGTCCGAACTTGAGGTTGGAGACTTTGATGCAAGGCAAGGAGTGCTAGAGTTCTTAGATTATTGGGGGTTGATTAATTTTCACCCATTCCCACAAATAGATTCTGCTGCAAGTGCTGAGGATGATGAAGCAGCAAAGAAGGATTCATTACTTGAAAAATTGTTCCGCTTTGAAGCCATTCAACCTTGCCTTCCTGTTGTTCCTAAGCCTAAGATCACAATGCCAGCTGCCACATCTGGGTTGTTTCCTGATTCCTCAATTGCTGAAGACTTGGTGAGGCCTGAGGGGCCAGCCGTTGGGTACCACTGCAATTCTTGTTCAACTGATTGCTCCCACAAACTGTACCATTGCCAGAAGCAGGTTGGTTATTTCCTAGAATCAACTAGTTTCTTGCTATTTATGAGGAGGCACCTTTATAGTCATCCAGGTAGGCAGTCTTGATTCTGCATCATGGGACTCAGAGGTGTCAATTCGAGTTGTAAACATATGCTTAAATGTGGAATCTCAGTCAATAGATCTGATTTTGTGTACAAGATAAATATGTATAGCCTTTCCCAACTTTTTACTCATTATGCAACTACAGAAAACCCACAGAGGGGTATGCCCATGCTGCAGACCTCTTATAAAATCATATCACCATCCAAGTCTTGCCTAAGTTATAATATTCTTCTTTAGTTTTCCTACTTTTCTGTCCACTCATGCATGCTTGTTTTATACACGGTGCAGTGTGCACACAGTCTGATGTGTTGAGTTCACAACTTCTTATTTTTGACCAACCACTAGAAGTTGTGTGAAATATGAATGATTTTGATGTCTGATGTCAGTGTGGGATTTTGTTATTGATTGATTTTTTCCCATGTCCCATCAATAGTGATCTGTATTCTTTCTGACTTGAATCTCTTTGAACAGGCAGATTATGATCTATGTGTTGATTGCTTCGACAATGGAAAGTTTGGCTCAGACATGTCTTCATCAGATTTTATTCTCATGGAGCCTGCTGAGGCTTCTGGTGCAAGCGGTGGAAATTGGACTGACCAGGAGACCTTACTTCTCCTTGAAGCATTGGAACTTTACAAAGAAAACTGGAATGAGATTGCAGAGCATGTTGCCACTAAAACAAAAGCTCAATGTATATTACACTTTATCCAAATGCCAATTGAGGATGCATTTTTTGATTGTAGTGAGGAGATAGATGGTAGTCCCAAGGAAACATTGGACCCAGCTACAGGTACTGATGGAGGTTCTGGCTCTAAAGATGTCCCTGAAGTGAATGATGGCAAAATTGGAGCTAAGGAAGATCAGCTTCTGATTTCACTGACAGAAGGTTCAGAACAAGATGTGGGTGAAGCTAAAAATTGCGAGGAAACTTCAAAATGTGACAATGTCTGTGAGGTAGTAACTGGACAAGGAATTTCAAAATCAGAAGCTATGAGTGAAAGAAAGGCCAGTGAAGATATTGGCAAAAACTTCGTGCTTCAGGCTCTTACAGAAGCATTTGAAGCAGTTGGTTATATTCCAACGCCTGAAAGGCAACTTTCATTTGCAGGAGTTGGAAATCCTGTCATGGCATTGGTGAGTTCATTGTAAGGGAGCTAAGGCTTTTTTAGGATGATAGTCATTAAAAACATACCATTGGAATGTTTTATGTTCAAAAGTGCTTTATGTAACTTCAAAATTTCTTATTGCTTTTGTCAATAGGCAGCATTTTTGGCAAAAGTGGTGGGTCTTGATGTTGCTACTGCTGCAGCCCGCAGCTCTTTGAAGTCGTTATGTAGCAATTCTACTGGCATGCAGCTAGCAGCAAGGCACTGCTTTTTTTTGGAAGATCCACCAGATAACAAAAGGGAGCAAGCTGATTTTGATTGGTATGTGAACCTTTCTTGCTGCTTATGTTTCTTTGTCAATGTGTGTGTTCTGTTTCTCATTTATGTGAGAGATATGCAGCATTGTTGCTGAATTGCCTGATCAAGATGTTGAAAAAGACGACCAGGAAGACAAAAACGAGAAAGCTGACAAGAAAGACACATCGAATGGAGATTCTAGTCCTGAAGAAAAGAAATCAGTTGGTTCTGAACATGGTGATTCTACAGCAAACTTGAACACTGTAAACGAAGCAAGTGGTGCAGTCACTTGTGAGGAAGTTGGACCTTCTAGTGAGTCAAAGTTGCAGAAGGACCACTCACAAACAATTTCAGAGGAATCAGATGATACAGCCAAATTACTATGTGTATCAACTTCTGTGAAGGATCCAGCAGAAGGATCTTCGGGGGAAAAGCATTCTGAACTTACAGAGGCAGCTAAGAATGGGGACATGGGATCTGATTTGAAGCCTTCAGAAAAGAATGGGCCTTGTCCGTCAGTAGCATCCATGTCTATTGAACAGCCCCCTCAACCTTCAGAGGCATCTAAGGTTTTGGACATGGTATCAGATTCATTTCTCTCAGAGAAGGATGGGACACAGCAACCATTGAAATCCAATTCACTAAGAGAGTGCTCTAAACCTACAGAGATACCAAAGGATGTGGAGATGCAATCTTCACTGCCTTCAGATGTGAACACAGCTCTGCCAGTCGCATCAAATTCATTGATTGAAAATGGAGCAACTGCAGGTATCTCTCTCTTTCTCTCTCTCTCTCTCTCCCCCCCCCCTGTCTGCATGTCAGAGGTCTTGACTTGTTTGTGATAATGCATCTCGGAACATTCTAGTAGTGGGGAAATGTAGGTGAGAGTTATGCAAGCTTGAAGATAAGAGGAGATATGAGTAGGTTGAAATGCTTTAGGCATGTCTCTGTTGGGACTTTTGTGAGAATTCAAGAAATGATTAGTACATGACACTCAGTACCATCTGCCATTAGAATGATTAGCCTAGAGGAGTGTCTAGTTTGGTATGGAAAGGTTTGTCACCATGTAATGGTTTTGCTGTGTGAGGTTTGATTCAAAATTTTACCATTGTATCTTTTCTTTTGTATTGCGGCTCTGATCTTGGTTTGGATTTTGCAGCTGAGGACAAAATATACAGTAAGAAAGAGAAACCTGACTGCAATGACTTTAAAGAGGATCATAGTATAGATAAAATAAAGAATGCTGCAGTTTCTGCAGTCTCAGCTGCAACAGTTAAGGCAAAATTTCTTGCAGATCAGGAAGAGGACCAAATCAGACAACTTGCTCTTTCATTAATAGAAAAGCAGGTATTTTCATGGCATAGTATTCTTTCCGTGTTGTTGTCCAATGTTGACTCTGGTCGTCTGAATTTTCCATTGATTTCATTCTCGTCTGAATTTTCCATTGATTTCATTCTCTCCAGTTGCACAAGTTGGAAATCAAGTTAGCTTTCTTTAATGAAATGGATGGTGTGATAATGAGGGTAAGGGAGCAACTAGATCGGTCCAGGCAAAGGCTTTACCAAGAGCGAGCACAGATCATTGCTTCCCGACTAGGTTTACCAGCTGCTGCATCCAGAGCAATGCCATCATCTTTTCCGGCCAACAGAATTGCAATGAGCTTTGCGAACTCAATTGCAAGGCCACCCATGAGTATGACTTCCCAAAGGCCCCCAGTTTCCAGACCTTTGGGGATGTTGGCTCCAATTCCTAACAAATTTGCATCCACAATTACACGGGGAAGTTCCATGGGACATGCTGGTCAGCATAACATTTCATCAGTTGGGACAAAGTAGTCTTTCCACGGGATGCATTTGAAGAGAATTTCACTAATCTTATTCAACAGTCTGTTGAGAGCAGTTTTACCAAGTAAGTGCCCTTTCCTATTGTCTTACTGATAATAGAAAACTTGGCTTATTTTTGAGGTGATTTTGATATCCTGAACTTTGGTTAGATTTTGCTTGGTTAGAATTAATATCTTCATTTCTCCTATATACAGCACTACAGTTTTGTTGTTTGTGGCATTGTTCCTTGTGCTGCTGGAGCCACGAGTATAGTTTGTAAATTTTATTTACGAGTGGAACATGACATTGTTAACAATTACACACAACTGCTGTAGCTGTATCTCTCGTAATATTAGTAGCCATGCTGTGTGAATAATTTATGGTGGACTGAGCAAATTCTTTGACCTTTCTCATTTTTATTCCAGTTAAATCCAGAAGATTTTATAAGCCCATCTGTGCACTCAAGAAGTTGGGATTCATGTGTTCAACTGGAATCTCATCCTTGGCATTATCTCGGAGAGCAGGACATGCAATATATCGCCCCATATAAAGTTAGGACCATGGGGATGAACATTTCACAGACTTACGGCTGGGGTGCTCTTACTAATGTTGTAGCATATAGCGTGTAGTCAGCATCCTGTAGAATTGATAGATCTGTAGTAGGTCTTACTGCTTGTAGAGTGTTCGATGTAAGAAAATGCATATCTGTATTAAAATTGTTGAATGCTTCTTTCCATTGTACTGGAAAAAAAAAAACAAAAAAGATCGGAAGAAGCTCTGGTGTGAGATATCTGGGCAGTAGCCGGATAGGCCATTATCATTAATTAAAAACAATACGGCCCATAGAGTATCTATCAAACAATTTTTTTTGTCTTTTTTGGGTGTATCGGATATAATTGCCAAACAGATATTCGCTCTAAAGAAAAAACTCATCTTTTCGTTTCTAGAGCAATATGTACCGTTCATTCCACGAATTTTTCACTGCCCATCGGTCAGAAATCTAGCTTCGTACGTAAATTTCCAGCTATGGCACTATCTTTAAACTGGAAGCCTTGAAGTCAAAATTCATCTTTGACCCAAGAAGGAGGTACATATCGATCTATTACTAATGGTTCGTCCAGTGAAATATTTTTATTATACTGCTCAAGTAAACTGCAAATATGGTAATTCCAGCGTTTTAAAAAGACAAACACGTCTATTGAAAATCCCAAATTATGTTGACGACGGAAGAAACGGTAACAACGTAAAACAGAACATCGGAGAACAATTACAGAATCGTGCCATTTACGAAATGAAACACAACCTGAAGATATCAAAGGCAGTTTTACATAGAAGGCACTAGAACCAGCACCAAAGGACCAATTTGTCTCCCAGAGATACTAATGTACAGCGTCCCTTGGTACATACCGATAAGAATGCCTAGAAAGGGCCATAACAGGTGGAGCACTTGTAAACATAACTTATTGCTGCTGAAGAACTGTCCATAGTTTAGCACTCACAGCCAGTTGATCTAGGCCGATTGCTGCTTCCAACATCAATAGTGTCTGGCAAGTATCTTTGTAACAGGAGAAGATGCATAAAAGCCAGAAAACTGGTATCAGAATCATTTCAAACCATTCCAACATGTTTAACATAACACCAGAAATACTTTTTAAAGGCTAAATCAGAGTGCATGTAGCCATCTAATAATGTCACTAATTACACTCCAATCCAAAATGATGCCAAAAGAGAACATTCAGTACTGGTGGATGTGAGAAAAAAACTATCTTAATTAAGAAGTGATGTTCACAGTAGTTTAACTTGCAACTCAACTTCAAACAAATAAACAAATAGACCAAAGCTGTGATTAGTGGATATGCATTCTCTAACATCAACAATAATCATCATAAAGCTAAAAAGTTTGAATGAGTGTGCAGATACATATAGTCGGTCTTATAACTTACATTTCTTCCTCTTCACCACTCGTTAAAGCATTCTTTGCTATGCATTGAAAAGCTTCTTCCACATTAATCCCTTCCTTGGCAGAGGTCTCGAAATATGGTATATTTCCTTTTGATGCACACCAAGCCCGCGCTTTCTTCTCCGAAACCTGAAAATTGACAGCAGCAGTGTGTAGACTGAGAAACACTAGTTTTCACACAAAGACAGGAATATGAAAGAGAAAGAGAGGTTCAACAGATCCAAGAAAATACATACAACTCTGCTGTTTCCACCATCCACGTCGATCTTATTTCCAAGCACAACAAATGGGAAATTCTCTGGATCAGAAGGGCTTGCCTGCAGATGGTCTCTCAAGTTGTCATCACGCTAATATCTTTACTGCACAAGACCAAGGATTTTACTCTTTGACAAGACTTGAAGATATACAAAAGTGAATACCTGAATAAGGAATTCTTCCCTCCAGTTGTTAAGGTTGTCAAATGATTTCATGGAGTTAACATCATACACAAGAACACAACAATCAGCACCACGATAGAAGGCAACACCAAGACTCTGAAATCTTTCTTGACCAGCAGTATCCCAGATCTGAGAAAATATGACCAAGTAAAGGATCCACAATTACTTTTTTAAGAAAAAAGCACAGGCCGACCACAAAGCTTCTATAATCCCTCTTGTTGTTTGGTTACTGTGGAAGAAGTCAAAATAGGAGCTAGTGAGGGAAGGAAATACACCCCTTTTTATTTGGATAGAAATCAACACTAAAATTTTTGATCCAGACAATGTTTTGATAGTGCAGAGGATGAGGCAGGTACCATTGCCCAGTGACCACATCAAGAACATCTTTCCTTGCATTAAACCTCAAATTTGGAAAATGCACTTCAACTATAAAAATGAAACGGGCACAATGTCATATAGCTCACAGAACAATCCCAATGCTAAGATATTGTCAAATACCATTTGGACATTTGAGTCACATGTAAGCAAACAGCCAGACGGCCATCATGAGCAACTGGCCTCCCCTCCCTACCCCACCCTCACTCTTTAAACAACAAATGAAGCAGTTTAATTTTTCAAATACTGCACAGGATAACAATACCCCTTGGAATACATAAAATTACACAGCTTTTTCAATTTTTCTATTCTCCTTCATTGTTATGGGTCTACCGCTCCACTTTTAAAGGTTGGTGCAGTCCCTTTATGATTAGAACACATGAAAACTCTGAGAAACAATACATCTCATGAACACCAAGAACATATACATCATATGTTACAACCCACTTGACCCTAAAATGCATACTCAAACACAGATCACTTAGTGCAAGATAAAATCTCAGGTGACATCAAGACTTAAATAGCCCGCCATTACCAGCACCAACCTGTAAAGTGAAAAGCCTATCTTCAAACTGCACTTCTTTAGTCAGAAAATCAGCTCCGATTGTTGCCTTGTATTGATTGCTGAATTTCTTATTTACATATCTAAAAGGAAACAAGTCAAGAAAACGGAACCAGAACTGTGAAAACAGTTACTCCCTCTATATTGGCAATGCAAGTGAACTATTTACGAGCAGCCCTGAACTGAAGGATACTGATTCATCAACGAGGTCTTCCCTACCCTGCAAAAGAAAAAACAATGTTACAACGCCAGAAATAAATAAATAAACCAAAAGCAATCCATCAATTTCAAAACAAATAGCAGAGGCATTACAATCGACTCAAGTCAGCTCCAACATGTCAAATAAGGTCAGCGGCTATAAATATACCCTTCACAATAAATAAATAAAGGCGTTTAAAAACGAAGCGAGCATCCAAGACATAGTTCCTAAATCGGATCAAAACTCTACAGTAGAAGGCTAAAAAAAGCAAGAAAATAAGAAAACTAGAGAGTTTCACTAATCGGATCGAATTCCACAATCTCGAATGAACCGCCTAATCGACAAAAAGAAAAAAAAAACCCTAAAATTCGGAACTAGAATTGGTGTTAGGTATTAGTTGACGGACCCGCTATCGCCGAGGATGATCACCTTCAAGAGGGTTCTTCTGCGGGAAGGCATGGTGGCGGCGGCGGCTGCGGCTCTCAACCGATCTGTGCGTTCCCGGAAAAACAGGAAAGGTGGATTGTTTACGCAGTGCCGCGAAGGTAGAAGGACTTTGTCTTCAGTCCTATCCCTCTCTGTCTCTGTCCGCTTTGCTAAGACGATGCTTCTTCTTTCTCTCTCTCTCTTTATTTTAATCTTTATTTTTAATTTTGTTGTTTTTGTTTTCTTTTTAAAGAAAATTACATCTCACACCGATGAAATAAAAGACTGCATTTCTTATTTTTTGAATAATAAGTAGTATTTTTTAATTAATTAAGGTCCAACGAAAATTATAAAATAATATTTTTAGTTCTAATTATATATACAAAATAAAATAAATATTTTTCTTATTTCCTTTTTTTATAAAAATCTTAAATACCTTAACAAAAACCAATCACAATTAAAAAAAAAACAAAAGTATCATCTTTTCTCTCTTTTTATTAAGTATATAAAATTTTCCTTTCAATTATTTAATTTTTAATTTTTAGTTTATAAGTTTTTGATTTTGTAAAATTATTACATAATTTTTTAATTTAATTTTTTATACTTTTTTCTTTTTTTTCATTTCCTTAATTAAAAAAAATCATTTTGTAAATTCTTTTTTAATTTTTAGTATCTAACAATCGATTTTATTCTAAAATTTTAATAATCTTTTTAGTGTATGAAGAATATTTTGATCAATTAATATCAATTACAATGATATTTTTATAATTATTTTAAATATTTTTAATAAATACTTGATAAAAGATATTTTTTGTTATTAAAATTAAATATTATATGTAATTTATTAAATTTAAGAATGAAAAATAAACTTACTATCATATTGATGTAATTTTTCATTTTTATCTAAGACTGGCATGAGATTGGACCGTTCTTCTGTTAGTTTCTGGTCAGCTTGGACATGGAAAGCTGGAGCTGAACTGTAATTTGTCTGTGGAGGCTTTTTTTTTTTTAATTATTATTTTTCAATTTTACTTTAATTTTTTATTCGTGTAAGTTCTGGAGTGACAGCTGTGTGTGTCAGCGTTTTGAGTAAGCGTCATTAAACGGGATTGCACTATTACTCAACTTTAATTAGCCGAAAGTGTCACTATCAAAAAAGGGTGAAAATTTAACTTCTAATTACTCAATCCTAACTGCATTGGGTTTGTGACAAAAAAATTTAAAATTTTTATATAAATTTTAAAATAATGAATTTAAATAAATATAAAAATATACTATATTTTTATATTTTATACTATATATTTTAGATTACATTAATGAAATATAAAATATAAAAATTTGTTGTGTTCATCTAAATTTATTAAATTTGTGTTCATATAATCCGACTCAAAAATTCCCTGCTTGAAGGTTATGATAAGTTAAATAGGATTCGAAGAAAACCCCCGCCCCCTCCTTAACAGGGCTAGATTTTAAGAAATTATAAATTAGACAATCTTTAAAATAAAAATATGACAAAAATATTTATTTCAATTATGTTGAGTATGATTTTTATAATTATGTATATTTTTTTAAAAAAAATTATTTAATATATTAATTTTATTAATTAAATTTAATTTATATTAAAACAATTTATATTTTTATAATTATGTATATTTTTTAAAAAATTATTTAATATATTAATTTTATTAATTAAATTTAATTTATATTAAAACAATTTATTAATTATTATTATGTGATAACTATGCATAAATATAATTTTTTATTATTGTTATATTATTGAATTTACTTATATACACTAGTTTAACTTTTAAAAAAATAAAAAAGTCAAATTTTTATAATTATATTTTCTCTTATTTAAATATTTAAAAAATTATCTCCTTTTAATATGATCATTTTTAAAATATATTATTAATTATAATAAAAATAAAAAATTAATAATTTATAAAAATAATTAAAATTTTATATGTATTAGCATAAATAAAAAATATATATCCTTTAAATTTTATTACGTGTTATATAACTTATCAAAAATAAGAGAGAAAATTTATTAAATATTTTAATATATATATATATATATATATAATATTTTAAATTTTTTATTTTAATATAATAATTATATAAAATTATATTTATTACATAACAAATATGTGACTACTATATAATAATATTTAATAAAATTTTTTAATATAAATTAAATTTAACTAATAAAATTAATATTTTAAGTGAATTAAAAAATAAAATGAATATAATTATAAAAATATTTAAATATATTAAATAAAATTAATTTATTTTTTGGCTAAAAATAAAGTACATAAATTACAATATAAGAAAATTTCTCTATCTACGGACCATCACGTTATGAGTCTCGAGGGAATCACTGAAGTGAATCCCAAATTACACAAACTAGAATATAACAAATTCTCACCAAAACTGCTCCTTCGGGACAATTTACATCAAATTTTGTCAGCATAGAAAATATACTTCATTACACAAGTATGAATAAAGTTTACGCTTTTACTTTACTGTTTTTTTTTTTTTTTCGATTTTTATGACCTGGCTTTGCCTCCTTTGGTGTCAGACTGGTCTACTTCCTTCTTGTATCGTTTTCCTTCTTTCCTGTTAAAATTATAGAAATCTGGTTGACTTTCTTGTACCGTCGGGAATGTTTTTTGATTTTCCGGGAATCGGCGTTTGACGATTTCATAACCCACAATCTCACGGTCGAACGAGTCTTTTAATAAAAAAGAAAGAAAAAATCTACGATTATATAGTTTGATTTCAACAATTTTCTTTTGTTCTTTAGAGCAGAAACTTCTTATATACTTATCTAACGATTATAAAGGATAGATCAAATGTCAGAAAATAAAATCAGAGGCTTGAGGACAATGGTTACGATTGTAAGACCTATGTAATTTTAGGAGGACCACTTTACTTCCAATAACACTTTAAATACAATACATTTTAGTAGTTAAAAAAAAAAAAAAGAAGAAGTTGAAAAACGCACTTCCCCGCCTAGCTTTTCGGCAATTTGAATTAATACATCTGTTTTTTTCTTTTTCCAGCACCATAGCTGGAACTTGTTTGTATTCCAATTTCTAATGTAAGAGAAAGTAAAACGTAGTTAATTTCTTTTAGAATTTTAGATAGGATTGCGATTGTTTTAAAACTCTTTTGTGCTATTATACTATTGGTTAGCTTCAAATAATCTTGTCGGCATTATAAATTTCATAAATTTACTGTGCTCTCTGCTTCTTGGCTAAAAACTTTCATCTCCTAAATAACTAAAGAAACGAACTTTTAAATCTTTAGAATTTAAAAACTTGAGATTTGTATGTCATGGAACTTACACATTCCTACGAACTAAACAGCTTATACAATAGGCACTAGCATTATTTATAGTTTTCGAATATATATATTTTTTGATATATGGTTGAAATGTAGAGCTTCAACTTGATTGGCGATCTATACATTAATTATTAGACTAAAATTTAGTCTTCATATGCATAATTATTTGAATTTATGACCCTAATCTCCCAATTTTCTTATCCAAATGTCCTAAGGGTCTTCTAGTAATAATGTGTGGACTCACCCTAGGCTACATGCCGATGAATCCTCGGTCTCCTCTCCTGTCCCAGTCTCCATGTCCCCAGTCCAAAATTCATTTCAGCCATTTCATAACGGCAATTTCACACGTACATGCTGTTGTGCGACTGCTATTATTGTGCACGGCTACAACTGTTGCAGTTGTGCTTGAAGCCGAAAAAGAAGGGGAGCAATTGCATTTGGCGGGACATTTTCAAGCATTCGTGAGTTGGAGAAAGGTAGATTCAAAGGCCAATAATAGGTAAGACTGCAAAACCAACTGAGATCGGTCCAAGACTAGCCAACAAAGACAACCCAACAACGTCTTCAATTTAGGTAGAAACTCAGATGGGGTCTTTCATTTTTCGCCTTATGTTGGACCACCAATCAACTTCCGCCAAAGATCCACCTTTCCTACAAATTGAAGCATTAGATTGCTCCCTAAATTGTATAAAGGGTGCAGCATAAATATAGGGGAAAAAGGATTTTTTTTTAAATAAATAAATAAAAAAAGCGTAAAAAAAGCTCCCTTTTAAAATAGAACATAAGACAGCTAATTTCCTCAGTTGTAGGAGGTGTCTTAGAGGGGGTTGGCTACACGGTTGTGTCCTTTGTTTTCATGTAAACTATACTACGACCATGTAACGACTTTCTTTCCACCGTCTGATCTCCTTCCCTTCTTCTCCCACAGGTACCTTCTCCCCTCGTTCTCTCTTACAAACACACAAGCACAAGAATTGAATGCATTAAATTTTGTCCACAACCAAAATGCCCATGCAATTATGTATGGCGCAATAAAATGTTAATTGATTCCCAAATTCGATTGATCTTTTATCATTTCTAATTGTTGAACATAAGAGCATGTTCATTTTCTTTTGATCACAAGCGCTTATGTACATATAGATATTTTCTCATTAGGGATTAACAGGGTGGAGGAGCGGTGGGGCTAGGCGGGCACCATTTGACGACAATACTGGTCGGAAACTGCTTCGATGGCTTCCGCCCCGAAGCAAAATTCTCCACCGCCACCTTCCTCGTCATCAAATTCACCCCCTCCACTCTCATCACCTCCACCGTCACCACCACCCCCACCATCCCCATCGTCACCGCCACCGGCATCTGGCTCCCCGCCACCTTCTGGTAAAAACTCACCACCACCACCACCACCTTCACAGCTTTCACCCCCTCCACCACCGCCACCAAAAGGAGGCAATGATGATAAGCGTTCGCCACTGCCGCCACCTCCACCATCAAAGTCCAATTATTCGCCACCTCCACCGAGATCTTTGAGCCCACCTTCAAGGGGTTCGTCGTCAACTGATAGCCCGACGTCAGACAACTGGATCAACGATCACATTCTACCTATTGTAGTAGGGGTCGTAATTGGGATATCGGCGCTGCTTCTGCTCGCGTTACTGTTCTATCTCTGCACACTGAGAAAGAAAAAAAAGATAGCAACAAGACACGATTACCATGGAGACAAATCTCACGCTCGATCAAGAGGTAATCTTAATCACTCGATGCCTTTAATGATTGCAGAAAGCGTTTAAGTTATGTTTGTTAAAACCTTCTTTGAATATCCATTAAAATGTTTCTTCGAATATTCTTTTTTTTTTTAAATTAATTATGGATCACTTTAAATATCAATTCAGTACAGGAAGACCAAAAAGAGAGGTTAAATATATGAGTTCTATTGCTTAGTAACAAAAATTAAATGTATATCTAAATTATTGAATTTTAATTATTAGTCTATTATTTATAAAAAAGTTACGTTAATTATAATTATTCAATTTTGTATTTAATTTTTATGTGTACGTAACTTAATATATATATATATTGCTCATTAAAATGCAACCTCAGTAAAATGAAAATTAACGCCAATTTTGACTGTACAGTTGGAGCCAATGGTAATTGATTTTACCACTAAAGCAGTCACAATAATTGGCACAATCATATTCTAGCAGCAGTCTAAACATGACAAATGATGCAGGTGATGGGGTTTAAGCCCCCTGCTTCCCCCCATCAAGAGTAATGGAATGATTGAATTAATTCGAGGAGCAGAAATATTACTCAAACTCGAATTCATGATATGAGATGACATAATAAATATTTATTGCATTATAATGACCTTGTTGGTATATTTATCATTGTTGAATGCACTATCGTATTTAATAATAAAAGGAGCATTATTATATTATAATATTTATTTAATAATATAATAATTATAAGAGTATAATAAATTAATTTTTTATATTTATATTTATTTATATTTCAAATTAAATGAAATGTGATGGATTCATTATTATTATTATTTTGTTATTAACATGTTATTACTAAGTATTTATTTAGCTTTTCTTTAATAAAAATTATAAATTATAATCTACGGTTCCTCGGTGATCCGTACCCCATGCATGTAGAACTTATGTTTGCCACGGTTGGATTGGTCAATGAAATTGGATTAAAATTGCCAATTGGTCAAACTTTTATTTTGGCTTTTGCTTATTCTTAACTGTACATGGCCGGACATTGTGCCTGATAAATAATTGGTTAAATTCATGCAGCAGCACCAGTTGACTATTACCATACACCGTCTCCTCATGACTGGAGGGGCCAAAGAAATGGGGAATTACCTCCACCTCCGGCCCACGGAGCCTGGCGGCCGCCGCCGCCGCCACCTCCCGGTGTATCCAGCGGCGAAGCGAGCTCCAATTTCTCCGGCCCGCATCGTCCAGCCTTGCCTCCGCCACACCCGTCCGTAGCTCTCGGGTTCACTAAGAACACCTTCACCTACGAGGAACTGGCGGCAGCAACCGGAGGATTCTCGCAGGATAACCTACTAGGCCAAGGAGGATTCGGGCATGTGCATAAAGGAGTATTGCCTAACGGCAAGGAAATTGCCGTGAAGAGTCTCAAAGCCGGTAGCGGACAAGGAGACCGCGAGTTTCAAGCTGAGATTGAAATTATCAGTCGGGTCCATCATCGTCACCTTGTGTCACTTGTTGGGTATTGTATTGCAGGAGGTCAGAGGCTATTGGTTTATGAGTTTCTCCCCAATTGCACCCTTGAATTTCACCTTCATGGTATGTTCGAAAGTCCCAGACCCACATTATTCATGATTAACTTGAATCTCCGTGACCTCCAAGTGATAGAGTAACTTTTTTGTTACACTAAACCTCGCCCTCCCAAGTATGTATATTGACAATTGAAATGTAATTTGCAATTTGCAGGCAAAGGCCGCCCAACCATGGACTGGCCTACCAGGCTCAAAATTGCCGTGGGATCAGCGAAAGGACTTGCCTACTTGCACGAAGACTGTAAATCTCTCCGGCCTTCCGTCCCTCCCCTGATTTCTCGCACTGAGTCGACTGTCACTTGATATATTATAATGTATTTGATAAATGCAGGCCACCCACGCATTATCCACCGAGACATCAAAGCTTCAAATATTCTGCTTGATAACAGTTTCGAAGCGAAGGTATATGTTACTTTTATCTCTTAACATTCCTTCCTTCAAAGAGCAAGCTGATTGCTTGCTTTATAACTAATGGATTGTATTGATTCACAACTACACCAGGTGTCAGATTTTGGGTTGGCTAAGCTCACATCAGACGCTAATACTCATGTTTCAACTCGTGTCATGGGAACATTTGGGTGAGAAAGTTCGGTCCTTTCATCTCTGTTGTACATGTCTTATGGCTAGACTGATGCTTTGCTGTGGCATCAAGGTCTGATCAGATGAAGAATTGAAGAGTTTAAGGGGTGCGTTGATTTGTGATTTTCCTTTTCTTTGCCAATGTAGGTACTTGGCTCCTGAGTATGCATCAAGCGGCAAGCTCACTGAGAAATCTGATGTTTTCTCCTTTGGTGTCATGCTGTTGGAACTAATAACCGGACGTCTACCGGTAGATCTCACCGCAGACATGGATGAAAGCTTAGTGGAGTGGGTACGGAACACAAATCCTCTCCTTTTGCAGCCCTTCATCGGATTCTCATTAAACTTCCGCTTATCCAATTTATGCTTACACGTTAGTGAAGAATTTAGTTTTTGGCTTGTACATCATTCAACAGGCTAGACCTTTATGTGCAAGTGCTTTGGAGGATGGAAACTATGATGAGCTGGTGGATCCACGTCTAGAAGGCAACTACCTTCCCCATGAGATGGCACAGATAGTAGCATGCGCTGGTGCGTCCATCAGGCATTCGGCAAGGAGACGGCCAAAAATGAGCCAGGTACATTAGTTACCATTGTTACTGATCAGTATCGCGAAATAATTAAGCTCTGGCCCGCCATACCGAATTTTTGAGAAACTTTTGATGGGAGAGATGATAACTAGTACATGTGAATCAGATTGTTCGAGCACTTGAAGGCGACGTCTCGGTGGATCAATTGAACGTTGGGGTCAAACCCGGACAAAGCTCAATCTTCAGCTCGGCTTCTGGCAGTTCTGATTATGATAACAGCACTTACAGCGCAGACATGAGGAAGTTTAGGAAGGTGGCATTGGATAGTCAAGAATATGCAAGCAGTGAATATGGTCAGACAAGTGAGTATGGCGTCAACCCTTCCTCTTCCAGCAGTGAAGAGATAGGCAAGAGCGGAATTGAAAGCCGAAGGCAGAGTCCTTTGGGAGACTAAAGCTTCCAAAACAAGTGATTATCTTGAGAGTTGATTGCTATTTCGGTGTCCGAACATTTTGAGCAGAACAAAAAGTGACAACACATTTGCAAATCTTCACTTTTTTAGGTGATGGTGAAGGTACAAGTTGTACCATTACGTTCTTTTTTCTATTCTTTTAACCATTCATTTTCATTGATGAAGTAATTGCAAAATCTGTATATTCAGCCAAATATATGTGCTTGAATTGATATTGTTTACATATGGGCTTCTGAATAGCATAAAGGCTTTGATTGCTTGAATGCTTTTGCATGAATACTACACTTGCTATCTAAGTGGCTTAGCCCTAGCCAAATGGAGACCAACAGGACCATCGCCTGTATATCCGTCAGTGGCAATCTTCCAGAGACGAATGCTTCTATGTCACTTCACATGTACATGAACAAGGCAGCCACACTGCTGCTTCTGATTTAATTGGGTCAGCCACGAAATCCTCGTGGCTCTACCGTCGACGAGCCAAAAGATAAGGCCTTTCTTTTCCTGGCAGAAACAGTAACCAGGAAGGCGCTCTCTTTATTCACCGGCTGTTATACTTCATTAGCCATTACACTTGCTCACGTGTCTTTGTAAAAATAATAAATTCATCACTTTGTACTACACAATTTTTTTTTATTTTAACTAAATTTTTTATTTTATTTTATATATTATTAAATTAAATTAATTTATATTTTAAAAGAATCAAATTAAAAATCTCTATTTTTTCTTTAAAAAATAGCAACACGAGTACGAGGAGGTTACAGCAGCTGCCAACTTGGTCCACGGTTCCTTCGTTCCAAAGGAGATAAGTTCAATCAGAAACATCTACATAGTTGATCCTAACGACATTGTTCGCATATCATATCTGATTAATGTAGGTGGCAAGAGAGGCATAAAGCTGCCCGCGGGATATTACGGGAATGCATTTGCATTCACGGCAGCACTTGCAAAAGCTGAACAATTGTGCAAGAACCCATTGCGTTTTGCGGTCGATCCAGTGAGAAAAATAAGGACCCAAATGTCTCAAGAGTACATAAAGTCAGTTGTAGACCTTATAGTCATCAAGGAACGACCCCATTAAACAACGGTTCGGCACTTCACAGTTGCAGACAGCAGCCGCGTCCCATTTGGGGATGTTGATTTTGGGTGGGGAAAGCCCGTCTATGCTGGGGTGGCTGGAGTGGTTCCTAATATTAGTTGCTGTGTCCGGTTTAAGAATAGCAAAGGAGAAGATGGGATTGTGGTGCAAATATCCTTGCCGCCCCAAGAGATGGAAAGATTTCGAGAAGAGGTAGCCAAAATGACTGGCGAACCGAGCAGATCTGCTCCAAATGACAGATCGCCCACTCGACTCAAATCCATGCTTTAATTGGGAGGCATTTGGAGTTGAGAGGGTAAAATTGCCATCAAAATTAATGTCTGAAAATTGTGTAATATGGTACTCTTTTCTTAAGATGAATGGTATAACGTACTTTGAATAATTAGCTCTGTGATCCACGGCCAAGAGGAAGAGCTGTGATCCAGTGTAACACGCAGCATGAGTGAGCCTTTTAGCTGCCAAAAGAATAGCATAAAATAAATCCAAAAGTTATGTATCAACCACAAAATAAGCACAAAAAGTTGAAAAAGCTGTAAATCCTAGATAAATGCATAGACATTCAAGTTTGTGTGAACTCGCTTTTATCAATAAAGTAAGCAATTAACGTAGTGGTAGAGTGACATGCTCACCTCCAGGCAGCACATTCCTTACAATGAAAATTAGCAATATTATGGCGACCTGTTGTCCACTTTACCAGTTTATCCAGCATGACATAGCGCAAAGCTTGCAAAGTAGAGGAATAAAAAATAAAACGTTATTACGGTTACCAACAATCGTCATAGTTACGCTCAACCCAATCGACCTCACTAAACCACCAATTTGGCTGATTAATACTTATCATGTAAGTAAGGTTTATAATAAAGAAAAGAACAAAGAAAGAAAAGACGAGTAAAATTACTAAAATGCACCTGTTCCTCTAATCGGACACCGTCAACGATGGGCGCGGATCCCGATGGCATAAGTCGACTTCCTCTGTGTAAAAATTTACTTCGATTCTTCATTTCACACACCATATTCGTCCGTACAGAGACTTTTGCACTAGCCGCCACAACCTATCTCACACAAGATGGCCGTCCAAAGAACTGCAACTTACCATTCACATAAAATGGTGGCCGTCCAAAGACTCTACAGACCGTTTTTCTCCTTCTTATAAATATCTGTAAATTATGTAACAAAGATGAGAAGTGTAGAGTGGTGTAGTATGTTCCAATATAAGAAAATTTGTTGAGGTTTTGAATATAAAAGTCCGTTATTTCCGTAGATATAAGTAAATTGTAGAACCACATTAAATTTTTGTATTTCCGTATATATATTGTGTTTACATTCATTATATTCTAACACTCTGGCTACCCAACCTTTTCTATATGTGTAGCTTGCATCAATAACAAAGACCCCCCGGGTTTGATTAATCTTTCCACACTATTATCTCGTTCTTGCATGAAAATGGCGCCATCCTGTTCTCAAGCATTCTCAGTGACACAGAAAAAGCCGGAATTGGTTTTGCCTGCAAAACCAACTCCACGTGAGATCAAGCACCTGTCTGATATAGATGATCAAGAGGGCCTTCGTTTTCAAGTGCCATTTATCTTATTTTGTCGTAAGAATCCTTCCATGGAAGGGAAAGACCCCGTAAAGATCATCCGTAACGCATTAGCCCACATGCTGGTGTATTACTATCCACTTGCCGGTAGGCTTATCGAAGGGCCTAACCGGAAACTCTTAGTCAACTGCACGGGTGAAGGGGTATTGTTCATTGAAGCAGATGCAAATGTCTCCCTGGACCAGCTGAGGGATTCAATACAGCCTCCATGTCCTTACCTTGGGGAACTTCTTCAAGATGTCCCTGGCTCTGCAGATATGCTTGGTTGCCCTTTGTTGCTCATTCAGGTATCTAACCAAACCCAGTATCAAGCTTGTTAAACCTAACTCGAACTAATTACGACGCTATGACACAAGGATGCGATTGTATTGAAATAAAAATGCCTTGTACTGATCTTAATTTTGTGATTGTAACAGTAACGATTCAGAACTTTCAGAAGTTTTTATATATTTCATAGGAATTGGTCTGTTATTACCCAATAAGCTATTTTAAAGCTATGCTATAATAAAGAGATATAGTACCATTTCAAACAAATCTATTTATACACTAGCAAAATTTTGGAGGTGATGCAAGAAATATATACATTTCAACTACTATAGCCAAAAAAATTAGCTGCGACTTTCATACTGTCAGAAAGACTTTTCATAAGGAACAAATTTATATGTCGAAATG
Source organism: Bruguiera gymnorhiza (assembly GCA_020883675.1). NCBI lineage: Eukaryota > Viridiplantae > Streptophyta > Magnoliopsida > Malpighiales > Rhizophoraceae > Bruguiera > Bruguiera gymnorhiza. The sequence continues at coordinate 123,788 of JAIRCJ010000041.1, read as the reverse complement.
TAACAATAAAAATAATACATATAACAAAATTTTGAAAAAAATTATAGAAATCAAACTGTAAATTTTATAATAACTCTCAGTGAAATTTTGTATTTTCAAAACTTGAAAGTGGTTTTAATCTTATATCTTATTAAATTTTTTAAAATAAATAATTGTACAATATTTAATTTATTTATCTCTTATGCAATTGTACAACTAATTTTTTGTAGTGTTCATGTGCAAGATGTAATAAAATACAAAATAATAATACTTATATATATATATATAGTCATACAATATTTAGTTCTTTTATGTCTCATACGGTTGCACAGCTAATTTTTTATAGTGTCATGTGCAAGATGAGATAAAATACAAAGTAATGGTTTTTTTTTTTTCTTGGTACGAGCTGACTCGTCTAACGTGCGGCGGATTCGTCGCTGCCAAACCGAGTACCAAGCTTGATAAACCTAACTTGAGTTAATTATGATGCTATGACACAAGGATGAGATTGTTTTAAAATAAAGATGCATTTTACTGATCTTAATTTTTTGTTTGTAACAGTAACGATTCAGAATTTTCTGAAGTTTTTATATATTACATAGGAATTGGTCTGTTTATTACCCAATAAGTTATTTTAAAGCTATGATATGATAAAGAGATATGGTACCATTTCAAACAAATCTATTTATATACTAGCAAAATTTTAGAGGTGATGAGAGAATTGAAATTCTGGAGGTGATGCAAGAAATATATACATTTCAACTACTATAACTAAAAAATTAGCTGCGAATCCCAAACTTTCAGAAAATTTTTTCATAAAAAACAACTTTATATGTTGAAATGTAACAATAAAAATTTTACATGTATAGCAGAACAAAAAAAAAAAATTAAAAAAAAAACAAATCATACGACATAAATTGTAAATTCTATAATAAATTTTTATAGGCTTTTGTATTTTAAAATTTTTTTAAAAAATTTAATCTTATACATTGTTAAATATTTTTTATATAAATAATTATATAATATTTAAGTTTTTATATCTCTCATGTAATTGCACAATTAATTTTTTCTAGTCTTCATGTGCAAGATCTGATAAAATACAAAGTAATGGTACTTTATATATATATATATATATATATATATATATAATCATATAATATTTAGTTCTTTTATTTCTCATCTAATTGCATAACTAATTTTTTATAGTGTTCATGTGCAAGACGAGATAAAATACAAAGTGATAATTTTTTTTTTTTGGACATATATATGTACTAGGTGACTCGTCTAACGTGCGGCGGATTCGTCGCTGCCTTCCGCGTGAATCACCCTATGACTGATGCCCTTGGAATGTTCCATTTCCTGAATGGGCTCGGACAGATAGCTAGAGGTGCACCTGGACCATCTCAGCTCCCAACCTGGGAAAGAGAAATCCTAAGTGCGCGAGACCCACCACGAATAACATGTGCGCACCACGAGTACGAGGAGGTTACAGACCCCAATAATAGCACCATGGCATCTGCCAACTTGGTCCACGGTTCCTTCTTTTTTGGCCCAAAGGAGATAAGTTCAATCAGAAAACATCTACCACCACGGCTTCTGGCTTGCACCACATTCGAGGCACTTATTGCTTGCCTGTGGAAATGCCGCACCATAGCAATGCAAGTTGATCCTAACGACATTGTTCGCATATCGTATCTTTCCTCTGCTGTCCACTTCGTTTTTGGTCTGATTTCAACAAAACAATATGGGATTTTCAATTGGTATGGGAGAACGACAAGGGTATAGGAGTCCTTTCGGAAAATTACTCTAGTGGTGGACTCAGGAAGTTTAAATAATTTATTTTGAATCCATAAGAAAAGTCCAACACCTTTAAGCCTTATGTAAAGCTTGCAACTTGGGTCGCTTAATTTTCGACAGGGACCAGGGCAATCCAGACAGAATTGAACAGCCTGAAAACTATATTTCAAGGGGCCAGACTATTTAAACTAAGGGGCCGAATCAAATTATTTGGGTGCGGTTTGGATGTCTCAACTGAAATAGAAACCAAGTTCAGAATTCAAATTTAGACAAGATGTTAAAACCACCTCAAGCAAAAGATGCAGTTTGTTCAAAAAAAATTTTTTTTTTTTGGGTACAAAATAATTAATTTTTATATTTGTAAATATATGATACAATCTAATGATATGTAGAGCAGCGATACAAAATATACCTCACTTTACAAATTTTTGACTATTAATTTACACACATATTCAACATTATTTGCCTTCATTCATCGTAGGTATGTATGAATTACAAAAATTCAATTCTATGGGCAAAAATATATTTTTCTTCCCCCTTTTTCCCCTCACTTTTATGCTAATTTTATCCTTAAAGAAATATATACCTTTAAAATACACACACAAAAAAAAAGATTAAATAAAAATTATTATGAGTGTAAGTTAATTACTCAAAAAAATCTCCCCATAAGAGAATTTCCTAAACTCACTCCAGTGAATTATCAATTTTCATCAAAATAAGGATTTTACTCTCCTCAAATGGTCAAACAAATTTTCAATTTCAAAGAATTTATGAATTCTCTCCCTACTATATCTTCAGAGTACTCCTTAAATTATAGCTAACCGTCACAAACGGAAAGAAGTGACAGCTGAAAAAAAAAACAAAAAAACAAAACAAAAGAAAGAAAGAAAAGAAAAAAGACAGGCAGATGCCATTTCTTGGCTCCCAATTTATCAAGAGAAACACAAAAGCCTGGGTCAACAATTTCTTTATGCAATTTTCACAACCCCTGATTTGCGATCCCCATATTCACCGAATGCCAGCCTCTTCCGCATGAAGTTGAGAAGCCTAACATCATTACGCTTAGAGGCTCGTTTCAAATATAATGACCACACTATCCCTTGAACACGGGGAGGCTTAGGTCCAAAAAAAGTATAAATGGAAAATAAATCACATCCAACCGGAAAGTAAATAGGGTTGGCCATCAATTAACTTCTTTTATCGAATAGAGTGCGTCAAAAAAGCATCTTAAAGAGATTTAGCGACCGAGAAATTAAAATTTCACCACTTACCGAAAAAGGGATATTCATTGTCCTGTTGACTTCTGCGATGCAGCGGCAAACAATGTGATCAAAAGAAAAAATTGCTAACCATGCTAGAGATAAATACTAGCGTGGTTAGGCAGCGACGTGGCTAGATCAGTACAAGTGCTGTCACAACTTGCACTAAAGCCAAAAAGGATTTTCAAACACAAATCCAAAAAGAAAAGGCAGCAGACAATCGAAGTTCAAACACGTGAATTATTTTGTATTGCATCTTCTTTCGTACTATATGCATCTATAAGGTTATACAAGCCAAAAATGAGACTTGGGTCCGACTTACTTGGGGGTGAGGAAAGAACGAGTAAATGACCAGAAGAGCCTCCAATGGCTGAATTTTATGAGTTACCATAGGTATTCTAGTCATTTCAGTATGTTTTGTAGGTCAACAATGTTTTTTCATATAAAATGAAATCTTATTCTTTTAACGTCTTTAATGGTCTTGTAAATTTGATTGATTGCTGGCTCACTTCCTCATTGGTTTAGCATGGAAACATAATATTTTCAAGCCATGTCTTTCCATCTTAGGTGCTCGTGTTTCAGAAGGTTGTGTTTTTTACAGGGTAGATCAAAATTCATGGGAGTATTTTAGTTTCTTATATTTTTATAAAATTATTAAAAATAAAATATTCTTTACAGCAAGGCAAATAAAATATTTTGGCTATACCTTTGAACAACCGTTTCCAGCACTGTTCACTCCCCACAAGGGCCCTAAGATCCACATCAACGTTATGGTAAACACCAGATGTTAGCTTCTCTTCTGTCTGTTTACAACCGCATAGTTAGATGCAGAGGGAGACTTATCTTCCATGCGCAGCTCTCAACGGAGCTTCCATTATTAGAAAAGGTGGAAAACCTTTTAAATTAGCTGACCATTATTACAACGAGGCCCAGACCACCAGTAGAAGGTGGTGAACGCAATGATCCAAGGATCGTAATATCGCACAGCGAAACCGCCAGAGGATCCACAACCCTAGGAACAAGGTTTCAATCTAGCCATATCAAATGAACAAAATCTTCGCATGATCTAACACAAAAGGTTGGAAAATTAGTTGGGGAACTGAAAAAATTTACCTGAAACTTAGGCATGCAGAAATTCTTAAAAAAATTGACTTTTTAAAGTGCTAAAGGAAGACAAAATTTACCTGAGCTCCCAACATGTTGATATCTTGAAGGTTTATCGCTGCTTGGACCTTCCATTGCGTAGAGATAATCTTTCGGACTATATCTCAGAAATAGAAAGGCTGGAATGGAAGTATGACGCCCAATTGCACACTGCCGTTACAAAGTTCAGTAAATCATTCACTTGGCCAAATATAACAGCTTCTGTCCACTCAAACTAATAACAAGAAGCCCGTTGATTTTCATGTCTTAATCTTACCAAAAGGAATAACTTCACAAAATTAAAACAACACAACAAAAGGACACGAAAACACTTCAAAAAGTGCTTATAACTAATGCATGCACACAATACTAGTGTTGCTGCTAGCTTAGATTCTCCAGTTTCAGACTTTAATGCATTGTTTGCAGAGGATCCAAACTATCCACACCTAGATTAAGTTATTGTTTCGAAACATTGTTTATCCTCCATATTCTCTCTAAGAAATCCGTTTTGCCCCCGTCAAGTCACATTTCAAAAACCATTCCAGTAAATCAGATAAGTTCTTTGTAATTATTATGATGTTTGCTGTTAATTTGGAAGTCTCGTGATGAAGCAGCTATGAATCCACAAGCTTCTGGGAACCGGCACTATACTTTCCACATATTTGAAATACAGTGCAAAAGAATGAGTCCAGTTCAGAGTAAGTAACTAAAACAGGCCTTGGCAAATAGTCAGAGTTAGTACCTCGCCAAAAAGAACTTGGAATGGTACCATAGCAGGCAAAGAAATTCTTCCTAACAAACATCCACACAAAGAGAAAGCCAAGAAAAGTAGTTAATAACATAACAAAACTGATGGTGAAATATTAATGAAAAGAATAATCAAGTGCCATTAAACAATTGCTAGGCTTTTTCTAGAACCTAAATTGCAAGCTCGGAGAGAATACAGCACACTAAGGCATTATAAACCACATAATTCACCTCAAATAAACCTAAAACCAAACCAATGGAAATCAGTCTAATGAATCATTTTATTTCCATTTATAGAAACAAAGCACAAAGTATAGCTAGCAAAAAAATTAGTTACTCAAAGATTAATCAACTCAAAAATGACAGATAACCAAATCAAGAAATTGAAAAGTAACCCACTGAAAATAAAAGGCATGAAAAGAACATGCAAGCTCACTCAGGGAGAATTTCAATGCAATCTGCATTGTCAATTTGTCATGTCCCTCCATAACTTACCACTATTAGCAACTGCATGACACATCCTGCAAGCAACAGTCAATCCTAAAACCTCTGGGTCACGGGAAACAGATGCAGTCACAAACATTATTCTCTGTCTGCAGCATAAAAGATACAATAATTATCCACATCTAAGCAGATAACAAGGATCAAGGAAAATTAGGAAACATCTCACAAAGAACCAAGTTATTGAAAGACTGATAAACCACCCTAGCGGAACAGGCAATGTAGAAAAAGCTACTCAACATTCAGGAATCTGAGTTAGTACAAGAGAAGGTCAACACCTCTTGCAAGCGAGTAATTACACACATAACATCAGAAGGTGAAGAATAGCTACTGAAATATGTGCTCCAATTGTGGGTGCAGTTTCAATTGCCAGTATGCTCAAACTCATGTCAGACACTACAACAGAGATAATTTCATTACTGGTTTCAAGACTTTGCCACCTTACATGCAGCAATCTTTTCTGTTATTGAAGAAAACAAATTTTGGCAGCTGCATCATCGTTAGTTGCAAGAGAGACCTGATAAACACGAAATATGAAGGAGTTGACAGAATAAAGAAAAATTGTAAATTCAGGGAATCAAAGAATCTAAAGGAAAACTGTGATTCTAGAGAACCTGGGGCAAGATGAGTGTCTTTTCATCTTCTATGTTTCTTTTTTATCTTGATTAGAACTGAAGGCATAGAATCTGAGAAAATGCAAACTATTCGTAAGAGGTGTCTTAAAAGCAGCTCTCTGGTCACCCTTCCCCTGCCATGTCCTATAAAAGGAGTGCTTAGCTCTCAAGGGCACCACTGCCATGGCATATTCTACAAAAAGGAAAATTGTTTGGCTAACAAATCAGTATGATCAGTTGAAGAATTCGCCACTTCAAGGTTGGGATTAATAACCTCGAAAACCCCTACTTCATGCTGCGTCTTTCCTGCAATAAGAAGTGTCGAGGTCATACCATCTGAAAAGTGAGGAGAATAAATCGTGGCATTTATCAAATGGAAGAAAATATGAAACACCTTTATTATATGATGCCATTAAACTGATTCTGCGCACTTCTTTCAATAAAATCCTTTGTTGCGCCCAATTTTCCTTTTCTTCAATACTGAAAAATAAAAGCAACTTTAATGCACTGTGATCAACCAAGACAAGTTAAATGCACAGTCATCATGCAAGACAGGTACATACTCAGGCAGGCAGGCAAGTAAAAGTACAAAAATAATGTGGGCACATTGCAGCATTTTAGAGATAAATCAAGTGCACCTGAGAAAGAAGTTTGTGAAAAGTTGTACGCTCACTTTGAGTACATACATTACAACGAAAATTAGCAATTATGGTGACTTGCTCTCTTTTTTCTGATGTGAGCATTCAAAGCAAACCCATGTGACCAGCCAATTGCATCAACATATTGTTAGGAGAGTCAATTTGTCATATATTAAAAAGCGAGCTTTAGACAAGTCACAAAGATAACAGCAGCACAGGTATGACATAGATGGAAATGGTTGCCCAGGAAGAAATTGTCGATAAGCACATCCCTATTTCAATTCATACATCACCTCAAAAAAAAGAAAAAACCAAAAAAAGTACGATTGCCAATTTATCTACTACGACGTAGCACATAGCATCATTACGTTTACCAAAAATCCGATTTCAAGCAATCACTTTCCAGAACGAACTCTTTGCTAGATGGGAATCCACGTCATTAAATATACAGCTTACGAAATAGAGGGGGAAAAGAATTTCGGTCACCTAGAATCACCAAAGTCACGCCTAATCAAGAAAAGAATTTACAAAGAAAAGGAAAACGAAGCAGATTACAAAAATGCACCTGTTCCTCTAATGAAAAGCTCCGTGATCGCCCGGCTCGAAGCCCGATGCACGACTGTGGTAGATTTCCTGTTCGTCCAAAACGGTTTGGAGATCGGAAAACAAAGTGACCATAGCTATCAGCGATCGAACCAAACGGCTTAAACGGGGGTCGACTATTGTCAGTTCGCAAACTACGGCGGTCATTCTTGGCAAACTATTGAAAAGGCAACCCGGGAATGTAGCAAAGAAACATATTCCGGTCCCCCGATTACATTAATCCTTTTTTGATGGTGCTTACATAAATCTCTAAGAAAAAAGAGAAAAGAAAATCAAGAAAGAACCAGAAATTTAGATTCTTTAAAGAAGAAAGCATGTTCTTTAAATTAAAATATAATCCGTTCTTGAAAAAACGGCAGACATTAGCAATTTACACAAGAGGTTGTTGAAATTACTTTCAACTCCAAGAAACAGATATTGACAATTTTTTTAAATTTACAGTTAGTTCAAGAAAAAGTTTTCAGAAACGAACATTTAACAAAATTTGTCAAGAACCTGAGTTGAAATTCTCTGTGTGATTTATGGCAGTCTTGATCGCCAATATCTTTCCCCCAACGGTATTGTCTTGGAGGCCTTTTTTCGGCAGACCCCTCTGAGGCTCCGCCCAACGGCTATCTTGATTTAGAGCGTGACTCAAACCCTATATATAGAAGCCACCGACCGCCTCGCCTCTTTTTCTTTTCCTTTTTCTTTTTTGTTTTTTTCACCGTCACCGCGTTTTTAATTCTCACTTATTAATAAAATTAAAGCAATTGCGTTTTAACCTGTGCGTGAAACCTACGAAACTCTGGACGTATGCCGTTCGCTTGAGAAATTGAGAACTTAAAACTTAACTTTCGAGCTTGATATTTTTTAATTAATAAAATAAAATCTAGCATTTCTTAATTTTTACTTTCACGATAAATCTTTCAACCTTGACAAACTATAAAAAGAAAACCTTGATAATTTCGCTATCCCAGTAAATAAACTAATTAATTAACTAATGAAAAGTCGAAACTTTTCAAGATCATTAAAAATTAATTCTTTATTTTGAGAAAGAAAATATTTGAGGCGTAACATCCTGCTTGAAATCACCTTAAAGAGCTCATGGAAATTGTATTGTTAAAAAATCTTAATTCATTTTTGTTAAAGTATGTAATTTTTTTAAAAATTATCCAACGCAAATAGAGTTGTTTGGTTTAAAATAAAAAAAAAGGTTAGAAATAAAATTATCAAAAGGAACTCACATTTCCATACCCACGAGATTTTATGTTTTAATCTTTCTTTTATATTTTTTTGTGACTTGTGAGACTCTCAACTCAAATTCACAAAATATGAATGAAAATCTACTATATGTATATATATATATAAGTGAAAATCTGAATATGAAATTTCTCACTTTTGTTGGTAACTTGGCATCTTTCTTTCTTCTAGTGTCCTTTTTTTTTCTTTTTTTTGTAATTTCTAACATAATAATATGGGATTCTCAATTGGTCTCGGAACACAAGGATATATCATATAGATTGAAAAATTAAACACTTCCTCTAACAACGGACTTCATAAAGTTTAGACTTTGCATTCTTTATTTTGAATCCACGTGAAAAGCTTGCAGCGTGAGTCGCCATTTTCCAAAAGGGACGACGATAATCCAAATAGGGATTGAACAGCCCGAAAAATATTTCAAGGGGGCCAGACAACTTAAACTAATGGGCTTTTGAGAGCGACATAAAAAATGCGAAATCGAGGTTCAGGACATTGGTACCAGATGGAACAGGGAACCAAGTTAAGAATTCAAATTTAGACAAGATGTTAAACCACCTCAATCAAAAGCTGTTGTTGTTCAAAACAATTCTTTTTGTTTTTTTTTTTTTTGGCTGCGAAATAATTGGGTTTTTTTAGTTCAAAAATATGATAAATAGAGCAATGACACATTACGTATTTACGTTTTACGCACATATTTAACATTCTTTGACTCCTACGACCAAAAGTATATATTTCCTACGCCCGGTAAATAACGAGACGCTCATTTGATCGCGTGTTATCACGAAACCTAAACCCATTGTTTAACGACGTGGCGTTTTCTCATTAGTCGAAACCCCTCACTAAAATTTACTAATTCGCAAGGCGTCACATGTTCCTCACCCCACAAGATAATTTCCGTGACCGGAGCTCGTCTTCGAGAATAAAGACTCATGCTCCAGCGTTAAAAAAAAAAAAACAAAAAATAAAAAAAGAAAAAAAGGGCACCTAATATAAAGAATTATACACAGGGAGAAGGCGGACTCCTCTCGTGTTCGACATTTCACTGGTGCATTCGGCGATCTCGCGAGCCAGCCAGCCAGCGAGAAATTTTTGTATAGAATAGTGTAGAGATCTGGGCGACTGCTGTCGGCGAGCAATGGCGCAGCCTCTGGTGAAGAAAGACGACGATCGCGACGACGAAGGTATATCCCCGTATGGAATTTGAAAATCGTGCCGTTTCACACTTGTTTCTCTACTTCGGTTTGATCTCCCTGTCCAATTTTGGGCCTAACTTCTGAATCTGAACTTGGCCACACCAGATCAGTGACTTACTTCTAGATCCGTGCACTTTTATAATTATTTTCTCACTTTTCCCTCTGAATTCTTCGATTTTAGGTCTAATTTCGAAGGTTTTGGTCTGCATTTTATTCGGTTTTTTTACGTTCGGTTGATCTGATCTCCGCTATCGTTGTATCGGTTAATTTGTCCAATTATTGCTCGAGGTCTTTCGGTTATTGAATTATGACTTTGATTTCCATTTAATTTAAATCTTCTTGAACTCCGGTGATCTAACTTGCAGTTCATGACGGTAATGGTCGCCAAGTTATAGTCTATCAGTGATTAGTTTAATAAATTCTTGATTACTGGCGATTTTCTGTTTCTGCTGTCAAGAAGTGCTTTGTTCGTTCTTTATAGTTCAGATTAGTAAAAAACGTCTCATAGCAATTTGTTAGATGGCAATCCTGAAATTTGAGATGGTTTCTTGATTTTGTCTGATTTTGGATTTTTTGTACAATGTCTATTTTCTGACAGCGGATTTCTCTCCATTCCTGGGGATAGAGAAGGGCGCTGTTCTTCAGGAAGCCAGGGTTTTCAATGACCCTCAGCTTGATCCTAGAAGATGCTCACAGGTTTTTGGTTTATGCTGCTGCATTTTCTGTTTGCAAATCAGATTTCTGCAACATGTGGGGCCTCCTAATTTATGAGATATGGTATGCTGTTTTTGTGGTAGGTTATCACAAAGCTCCTTTATCTGCTGAACCAAGGAGAGACATTGACCAAGGTGAGGTTTAACTTTTTCCCAATAATTTGAAGAAGAATGGGATCTATGCTTATGGGATATTTTATACCTTAATTCAGACTGTTTGGAATTTGAATTGCTTTGCTCGCATATCATATGTGTTTTCTTAGTCAGAATGTTTTGTGTTGCTACAGAAATGTGATCTTCTTGAACTGTGCCTATTTGATTTTTCATTTTTCAATAGATTGAAGCCACAGAAGTCTTCTTTGCTGTGACAAAGCTTTTCCAATCGAGAGATGTAGGTTTGAGGAGGATGGTATATTTGATGATAAAGGAATTGTCACCATCAGCAGATGAGGTTATATGTTATGTCTCAATTGACTTCTATTTACCTTATTTGTGTTGTTTGTTACTTAGCTGGGCGCTAGTGCTGACTGGCTATTTGGTGCTTTTCCTAAGGTTATTATTGTGACAAGCTCCTTAATGAAGGACATGAACGGCAAGACTGACATGTACAGAGCAAATGCTATCCGTGTGCTTTGTCGGATAACAGATGGAACCCTTCTCACCCAAATCGAGCGATATCTGAAGCAAGCAATCGTTGACAAAAATCCTGTGGTTGCCAGTGCAGCTTTAGTCAGTGGAATACATTTACTCCAGGTGCCATTCTGAATAGTGTTAGTGGCAAGCAATAGCCTGCCCCCAGACCCCCAAAAAACAAAAATAAATGTGTTAATTTCTTGATTATGTTGAATAGACAAATCCAGAGATTGTGAAAAGGTGGAGCAATGAGGTCCAGGAAGCTGTGCAGTCAAGGGCTGCCCTTGTACAATTCCATGCACTTGCCTTGCTCCATCAGGTACCCAAAATTTGCAGTTTTGTTTGTGCTGACTTTATTGTTCACGATTTGGAGTGTATTTTAAGACCGTGATAAACTACATAATTTGAATTTTCCCATTTAACACTTTACTATTTTCAAGATCAGAGGTTACGTATCCTAAGGTTCACTTATCATTGATATTTGGATTGAATGTATTATACTTGGCAGAATTTTGTTGCTTACTTTTTACTCACCTGGAACTTACTTCAATTATATTGATGGATTTTTGTTTTGTGGACAAAAGCTGTTGTGAATGTTGGTTGTAGATTTGCATGAAATGATGTCTTAGAAAGGCAAGTGTGCTTTACAAACTTGCAGATACGGCAGAATGATAGATTGGCTGTTAGCAAGTTAGTAATCAGTTTGACAAAGGGAAGCGTTCGCTCACCACTTGCCCAATGCCTCTTGATACGCTACGCTAGTCAGGTAGTTTGTTGTACCGTAACATTTTTTTTGTAACTCTTTGAACATTTCTTCAGCTGTTATGAATATTATTTTGGTGGCAGGTCATACGTGAATCAGCCACTAATACGCAAACAGGGGACCGCCCTTTCTATGATTTTCTTGAGACATGTCTACGCCATAGGGCAGAGATGGTAATTTTTGAGGCTGCCAGAGCGATTACAGAGCTCAGTGGTGTGACAAGCCGAGAATTGACTCCAGCTATAACTGTCCTCCAGCTATTTTTGAGTTCTTCCAAACCAGTGCTGAGATTTGCTGCTGTCCGCACTTTGAACAAGGTTAACTATTTTTCTCTAAGCCATTGGACCCGTACAATTTGAATTTCCAATTGTTATAACAATCAAACAATGCTTGTTGGGAGATTATCTATTTATCTGGTGTGGGGAATAGAAGTCAGGTTTGTTTGCCTTCTAGTAATCTTGGAGGAATCATTTATTGAACTGTCGAAGGTTATATTGGCCTTAAATGCCATTGAATAAGGAATCTTTCCCTATAAGCATTAATCCTAAGTGAATATTTTGCAGGTGGCCATGACACATCCAATGGCTGTCACTAACTGCAACATTGACATGGAGAGTTTAATTTCTGATCAGAACCGAAGTATTGCCACACTTGCAATCACCACACTGCTTAAGACTGGAAATGAATCGAGTGTAGACCGTTTAATGAAGCAGATAACAAATTTTATGGCAGACATTGCTGATGAATTTAAAATTGTTGTGGTGGAGGCCATAAGATCTCTCTGTTTGAAGTTCCCCTTGAAGTACAGATCAATGTGAGTGATTATACAAGTGCTTTGTCTCTCAGATTGCTAGGTTTGAGAACATGGTTTGTTTCTGGCTAAGAAACACCAGCCTAATCTTCTCTATTTTTTTGTTTCAGGATGAACTTTTTGAGCAATGTTCTAAGGGAAGAAGGTGGATTTGAGTACAAGAAGGCAATTGTTGACTCAATTGTGATCCTCATTAGAGATATTCCCGAGGCAAAGGAAAGTGGGTTGCTTCATCTGTGTGAGTTCATTGAAGATTGTGAATTCACCTATCTTTCCACACAGGTGGTTTTTCTTTCTAGTGAAATGAGTACTTTCATTGAAATATTGGTGTTCTATTTCACTCTAATGCACATTCCATTTTTTCACTCTAATGCACATTCCATTTTTTCACTCTAAAGCACATTCCATTGAAATATTTTTCACTCTAAAGCACATTCCATTGAAATATTTTTCACTCTAATGCACATTCCTTTTTTTTTTTTTTGGTTATTAGATACTCCATTTCCTGGGGATCGAAGGACCAAAGTCAACGGACCCCAGCAAATATATCAGGTACATCTACAATCGTGTACATCTTGAGAATGCAACTGTTCGGGCTGCTGCTGTGAGCACACTGGCAAAGTTTGGCGCCATGGTTGATGCATTGAAGGTGCTTTTATGTGTGTGTTTCATCTGCTCTAAGTACATTTCTTGGCTAATTATTGGCTTCTGAGTTGGATTGGTTCATTTCTGATGCAGCCACGCATTTTTGTTCTGTTGAGGCGCTGTCTCTTTGACGGTGATGATGAGGTGAATTTCAGCATAAATGTGTGAATGTTGAAGCTTTTCTTTGTTGACATAGTGTATCTGATTTACCCTTTTTTATGATTGATATAGCATGCATGTAATTAGATACAAAAGTGATTTATATGTGTGCATGCATCTACATCTTAAATGTTTTTTCCCAGCTTTATTTGGCAAATATATGAGGCTTATTTCATTCCTTCTTTTATTCCTTCAACAATATTTAACCTATTCCTAATATTTCTGTTGTCGGTGTGGTTTGGGCCAAGTAAATCTCCTGACGTCTTCTACAGGTTCGTGACAGGGCTACACTTTACATTAATACACTTGGTGGTGATGGTCAAATTTTTGAAAATGATAAAGATGTAAAGGATTTTCTTTTTGGAGCTTTTGAGATACCACTTGTCAACCTGGAGACAAGTTTGAAAAATTATGTAAGTCTTCTGATGCTGTTATGCATTTTGTGCTGCAATTGTCATTATCTAATTCGATTTATTGCTGATACAGGAGCCATCAGAGCAGCCTTTTGATATTAGTTCTGTGCCAAAGGAAGTCAAGTCCCAGTCCCTTGCTGAGAAGAAGGCTCCAGGGAAAAAGCCAACTGGTCTCGGTGCTCCTCCAACTGGCCCTCCATCTTCTGTTGATGCGTATGAAAGACTTATGTCCTCCATTCCTGAGTTTTCAAGCTTTGGGAAGCTTTTCAAGGTTCCATGCCTTAAATTGTCATATTTTATCAATGTTACATTCATAGATCATTACCATACAAGTTACTAATATGATGTTTGTTTCCTCGTCACAGTCCTCAGCTCCTGTGGAGCTCACAGAAGCAGAAACAGAATATGCAGTTAATGTTATTAAGCACATTTTTGACAGCCATGTTGTGTTCCAGTACAACTGCACCAACACAATTCCAGAGCAATTACTGGAAGACGTAATGCCTATATTTGGATTAGAATAACGCTTGACTTGTTTTTTTTTTTTTTGTCCAAAATGTGTTAGGAAATTCTTCAATCTCTAATAGTTCTTGTACGCTACCAGGTTACTGTAATTGTGGATGCTTCAGAAGCAGAAGAATTTTCTGAGGTAGCATCCAAGCCTTTAAGATCTCTTCCTTACGATTCACCTGGACAAGCCTTTGTTGCATTTGAAAAACCAGAGGGAGTCCCAACCATTGGAAAGTTCTCGAACATGTTGAGGTTTATTGTTAAAGAGGTACTTACTTCTTCTTTTTTATTTCCTGCAATGGTAATGGCTTTTCATCTTTCCAGTTCCTGTTGTTTGTATCTCCTTTTGTCTGGGAAAGGGGGTGTTGATTAAGAGAATTAATTAGCATTTCATATATTATCTCATCATAGATCTTTTGAATGTCATTTGACAAAAAAGTGATTTTAGCCTGAACTTAGAGTCTCATATTTTTAAGAGAAAAAATGTTGTGGTCTCTACCTGGGCAACAAGCAATGTATTGTAAGGTGTCTTCAGTTCTTTCATATTGGGTGATCTTACTAGGTTGATCCAAGTACTGGTGAAGCAGAGGAAGATGGCGTTGAGGATGAATACCAGCTGGAGGACCTTGAAGTTGTTGCAGCAGATTACATGATGAAAGTTGGAGTCTCAAATTTCAGGAATGCTTGGGAAAGCGTGGGACCTGATTTTGAGCGTGTTGATGAGTATGGTCTTGGCCCAAGGGAGAGCTTAGCTGAAGCTGTTAATGCCGTCATCAATCTTCTTGGCATGCAGCCCTGTGAGGTCAGTTTGTGTTTACGTTACTGCATGATCTTTTAGTTACATAACTTTCTCAATGTCCTAAGACCCAAGAGTAGATTGGAAATCACTTGAAGTTGGATTGAGATATTGGATTGTAGATTGAGAGCTTGAAGTTCTGCATTAAAAGAAAATAAATTAGAATGGAATTTTGATGTTGATCATCAAATATTTTCCTGAACATAGTTGATTCTTGAAAATTTTCTTTCAACAAGTTATGGGTAGGCCATCTCTGCAAGTGATTTGTATACAAATTTCTCACATATTAAATTCCCAAGGAAGAAAGAGAGCTTTTCTCTTCCTCGCTCTCGTGCATGGCAGACCGAGAATAATAAGCTGAAAAGTGATCTCATGTGACAGAGTACTACTTCTAAGGCAAGTGCCTTGGGGAAGCAGAGCTGCAAAACATGAAAATGATCACATCATGCTAAATTTAGGAATTTTAATTTGAGAGTTATCCATAGTTTTTCCTAGCAATATGATGGTATTCCTTTTCATTTCCTCCCCCTCCCCCTCCCCCTACGAAGACATTTTTCACAATTTATTGTGTGTTTGATGTTGTTTGTATCATGTACTTGACATCCCTCTGTTATAATTATTCAGGGAACGGAGGTCGTTCCGACCAATTCAAGGTCCCATGCATGTCTACTCTCAGGTGTTTACATAGGTAATTTGAAGGTTCTTGTGCGTCTGCAGTTTGGCATTGATGGCCCAAAGGAGGTTGCAATGAAACTAGCTGTTAGATCTGAAGATGAATCCGTTAGTGATGCCATTCATGAAATTGTAGCGAGCGGCTAATTGATCTCTTTTGGTTCTGTTGTCCCCTTACTTCGGCCTTTTTTGTTTATTCATGGATGAGATCGAAGGACCCATAGCTGCGCATACATAGCGCTTTATATAGAAGAAATTTGTTTGCTTCAGAGATGGGATCGAGTGAGGGAAGGATGGATTTGCATTTATATAGTTTCTGGCATCGTCTTTTGGACCAGGGAGACCGTACCATGCCAATCCTCTCCAATACAGGAATTTTTGTATTTTTTTGGCCCTCTTGGTTTATATTTGGTGTTATGTCGGAATTAAGATTTAGTACAGGTTCTTCCGAATTCATTGAAATAAGATTGTACTGGGACATTTTTCGTTAAATCAGTTAGTAGAGTGGAAGTTTATTATTTTGACTTCTGCTATATCATCCAACTGACGGGGCATGCTCACGTTTTTATATGGTCAAGTTTCCAATTTGCACCATTTTAGAACAATCATATGGCATGCAAGCTATTAATTTATTAATTACACGGCCTTTAGTCACAAAGCAAGAAGTCCCATTGGAATGGAACTGAGAAGATAGGATTAAATGTCCCAATAAATTAGTCCCAAGTAAAAAGAGCTCTCCCTTACTAGTCTCAAGTGTTCGTACGACAGTGTACCTGCTGTCAAAAAGGAAAAAGAAAAATGAAATTTGACATAAGAAATTGAGAATTGCTGCAAACAATGAAACAAGAATCCAGTTTCCTCTGGTCATTTTTATCATAATCGTCACGACATGAACTTTCAGAGAATCCAAAAGAAATCTACAAAGAACGCACAAGGTTTTGTAAAGGCAACAGAATCTGTCTTGGACGAGATGACTCAGACAGAAGAGCCCTTAGATCATTCCTCAAATTACCCTCCTATGCCCTCCAAAAGCCCAAATCTGTAAGAGAGAGAGAGAGAGAGAGATTAAATTTGCTTGTTTGGGAAAGAATAAAAGTTGCAGCTAATTCTTTGCACGGACAGATGGCACATCAAATTGTAGCAGGATCTCAGAGAGAGAGAGAGAGAGAGAGAGAGAGAGAGAGAGTGAGAGTGAGAGGGAGAGATGCAAGGGTTAAACTTAATTTGGTTGGTTGCGCCTAATTTTTGCATGGAAGAAATGCACATCAAATCGTGGCAGATTGAAGGCGATAGTTAACACGCTAGCTAAAAGACAAATCACTACGTGCCAAATGTAAGCAACACAGCATGTTCTGTCTGAAGCCTAACCTTTAGGTTTGTATCCCAACTTCCTGTACACAAAGCACTTCCATCAGCTGATAAGCCCAAACAGTTGATCCGACCTTCATGTGAGTTCTGTAGAGATCTCAAGTCCAATACAACCTGACAAAGGAACAGGGAAAACAAAAAATAATACATTAGATTCAGTGGATGTAAACTGATGGCTAGCCAAAATATGGAAGGAAATTGTGTTTGTCACACCCACACATTAACTGGAAGAAGTATTGAATAGAGTTGATGAAAATAAAGTTCACAATGATCAGGTTAAGGTTCAGAGGAGGAAGAGATGTAAGCACATCAACCAGTGATTCACTTCATTTTATAAGAAAGGCTAGTCAGATACTTCATGCAACATGTCATACAGATCTACTCTCAAGGAGGCCAAAATGAGGTAGCTATTACAGTTTTGTTTCTCTATCTATACTACCAGTGTTGGTGATTAAACAGAGGCCCATAGGAACGAATGCTTCTTCTTTACAATTTTATGGATGTTTAGATAGTCCGCTCAACTTACAGTGCAGGAGTTTACCTCTGCTAACAAAGTGTCCCATACAAAGCAATTGCCATTTGAATACGCAGCAAAGAGAAGTCTTCCAGATATGGAGAATGCAATAGAGGTTACGTGTGGAGTTTCACTGTCACCATTCTGTTGAGAGTAAACCTGGAGTTGGTGCCCAGTTCTCATGTCAAATAATCTACAAGTTCCATCATATGAGCCTGTTCCAAATCTATTGCCATCTGGAAAGAATTTCACAGTATCAACATCTCCCTCATGCCCATGAAAAGTGCGCACTGCTCGACTGGCAACACGAGTATCCCACAACCGGGCAGTTGCATCACATGAGCCAGACACAAATATTCTCGAGTTTGAACCATTAATTGACACACTGAAAAGCAGATTATGAAAACATGGTGAAACAACCCATGAAGACAGTATCTTTTCTGACAAGAATGACATGCTGTACTGTCTCGAATAACTTTTATATTGCTTATGATTTAGATAATCATGATATTGGTGTGAATTCATTGGATACACTAACTGAAAATATCACAGAGAAAGTGAAGTGTCAAATTTACAAGCTGCTACAGTTTTCTTCTATCTTGTTGATCCTTCATTCCTTCTCTACAGTCAGAATGGGGTTAGAGGTATTCATACCAGTAGATAAGAGGTCTGATGATCATATAATCCATCATATATCCTTATCAAAAGTAACAAAAACCAACAAGATACTGCATGTCATGTCAAATTCCACTATAATCTTCAAAAAAAAAGAGAAGAAGAAGAAAATGAAATAATAAAATCTAACGACAACTTGAGAACCACTTAGCATACCTCAGTACATCAGCAGTGTGCCCCGATTGAAACTCTCCTCCAAATATAGAAGTTCTAAGACCTGTCGTAACATCCCATAAAACACAAGTCTGATCACCGGAGCTCGTAATCAAGTGAGTGTCCTCATCTGGAACATACTGACAGCAGGAAACATAGCCCTTATGCCCACTAAGCATTCTTGTTACCGGCAGATTTCCATCCTTATCAGTAGGCGAATTCAGATTGAAAATAGAGCAAATGCTGTCAAGACCACCACAAGCAACAGACTGAAGATTAGGAGAGAAGGCACATGTCATGACCCATGCACAAGGAAGCTTTATGGCATGAGTTTTTTGGCTTGTCTGAGCATTCCAAACAATTAACCGTCCATCTTGAGATGCACTGACAATTCGATTCCTTTCAGAACTCCAATCCAGTGAATAAACCTGTAACTTTCAGAAAAGATTACAAATCTATGACAAAATAATGGGATTTTCTCATATCTTGTATAGTTTTTTTTTTTTTAATTTTGTGATATTTACGGGTCGAAACCCATTTGCCAATATCATCAAAATTTCCGAGCGGTTTGTTAGCAAACCCACATGCCCAAACTATAATACTTCTCTTTTCTCTAATTTCCACAAATGGAACGACAAAAAAAAAAAAAAAAAGAAAAATAAGCACCTTGCCGGTATGTCCCTGGAGTGTGCGGCAACATACAAGATCGGTGGGCCCGAAGCTCACCGGAGTCCTCCCCTGCGCCCTAGCATATCCAGCAACTGCCAAAATATTCTCAATCAGGTGAGATCTATCGGCCTAAAAGACCTTTTTCTTTTTTTTTTTAAGAGAAAAAAAAAAACAAAACACTTTTCTAAGAACGAAAACGAAAATTAAAACCTAAAAAAAAAAACAAAAAGAAGCAATCAATTTGAATTGTTAAAATATGCGCGGTACTTGAGTACCATCGGTATCAAGCAAGAGAAGGCGCCTCTGCTTCAAGCGTTCTCGGAGCGTGTTGACCGTCTCAGCTGCCGCCGCATGACGCTCCTTCAGCTCCGCAACCGACATTTGTTTATTTATTGTTGATATTCTTTGTTCAACAATCGAACTAAGAGGAAGCCATTTTCGACGCACGGCCTCGCTCGATTTGCTGCCCTCCGACGATCATAAGAATATCCAGCAGCCGAAGACTAAATAGAAACCTTTCGTGCTAGAGTGAATTCCATTTCCACGGAGGAGTAGGAGAGAAAAAAAGAATATTTACTGTTTACTATTTACTGTGTAGTGAAGGAGAAGAAGAGAGATGGCTGTGGTGGTGGGATATGCTAGCGGTGGCGCTCATGGTAACTTCCACCTTGCTTTGGTGAGTTGAAAGAGAGAGAGAGAGCTCAGAGGGTAAAGACCAAATTGACTGAGGCAACCGTAGACTTCCATCCCCTCCTCCACGTTTTATTCCGTACTGGATCTGGTCCCACAATATTTATTTTTATATATAAAAGATAGTGCAACCCATATAATATATATATATATATATATATATAAAGACTCCACAGACTAGAACCAAAAAAAAAAAAAAAAAATCTTTGTGGAAGGGAAATCTTACGGGGACAAAAATTTCAAGGATACAAATGAACGTAAAGAAAAAAATTATATTATATGAAAATTATTTTATATTGTGTGAATAATATTATTATATAACATAAATTCATAATTATTTGTTTGATTTTGCATTCTAATAGTCTATTCTTTAGGTGAAAACATAGAATTATGCAGCTGTCAAGCGGAGACTAACTTCATAATTATCCGCTTTTTTTTTTTTTTCTTAGGAAATTATCGGTAACGCAAAGAGCAAATGAAGTCAGCCAGTCTTGGCAGGAAAGTCGATCAAGCTGCTGAAAAACGTCGGCTCATTTGACATCTTTCACCATGAGAACAAGCAACTGCTCTGCAAAAAATAAGGGACCATCTGATGCGACCTATTGAATTCCGAAAGGCCTTCACGACCCCAGTCTCTTCCGACGCCATAAAAGATAGAACCATGTCAGAAAAGTTAATAAAAATGTTAGTTCCGTTGCCGGGAATCGAACCCGGGTCTCCTGGGTGAAAGCCAGATATCCTAGCCGCTGGACGACAACGGATTTTTGAGAGTGCGATTATATCCTTTATAATTTCATCAATATGGTCTCAGCCTCCCACTATATTCTAAATTTCTTCGCTCTGGGACATCTTAACGTAATAAAACCCATGTTGGACCATTATGTACAATAAAGATATGTTTTCGAACAACGTTGTATGCTCGATGAGTTGTTCTATCTCTATGTCTAGGCTGTTGCTAACAAGACACTCACGAGACTGAATGCGCGGGCCCGATGTCTAGTTAAGCAATAAGCGTATGCTCTCTCTACTTTTGGACCCCACGAGCACGACATTCAATCAACCTCTAATTTTTTACATCGCGTTTAGGAAGACAACGGGCGAACAAGTCGCACGAGAACGGGCATTGGGATTGGGGTCTCTGGGCATTAATAGTCCACCCGCATAAGTCGCTCGACAGGCTGAATTCCTCAACTTCAGAAATTATCCTGGATGAGAATCTTTATTTTATTTGCATTCACATTCCTTTTTATCTTCAGAGATGTTAGGTGAATGGATGCGCAATTTGTCAATTGCACGAGTCACACGTAATGTAATGGTACAGCAATCCAACAATGACGTGTTACCATGGCGGGCTTCCATCATCAATAATGAGATTGAGAAATACAAGCTGAGTGGATAAGAGCAATGAGAAAAAGCTCAGAACCTTGACAAAATAATACAAAAGTCTGTTACGACGACAACGAAAGTGCCGTTACATAAACCTAGGGAGAAGAAGACGCATCCGGAAACTGTTCGGCCGAACCCTCTAATGTGGATGCCCAATCTCTCCCAACAGAAACAAAAATGGGAAAAAGATAACGCAGAGTATTCCCCTAGTTCGGTATGCCCAGAGAATAAGGGCGGGCACAACAGACGGACAATGAATGGCGCGTCACCCCCCCCCCCATAAAAAAAAAGGAATAATGGAGAGAACAAGATGTTCAGTCCACAGTTTAATAATCCTAGGAAACAAGTGAACATTCCTAAAACAGAAAGCTGAATTGAAAGTAAAATGTTCATTCAATTACCCTCCAGAATGGGAGACTGGAGTAGTTTTGAAGTGACCATCCTTGAAAATATGAGTGAACTGTTGCGGCAAAGCATGCTCACCCTACAGACAAAAACATGGCAAGTCATCAAACTGCAAGTAGCTACATTTAGAAACATGTCACCTAACAGCCTAACTTTCGGACAATCAAGCATGGGCTAAACACGACCATACAACAAATGGCAATGCACCAGCAACTGTCAAGGACAAACATCACATATGACATTACCTGCAACATTAAAGTACAATCATCTACTCAACTTCCTAGCTCTCACAGTCACAGCACATTTCGGATTCTGAATGGCTTGAGTTATCAGGGCCAGTAAAAAATTATTTTATACAGATTCGCGTTAGTGCCACTAATCAGGACTAGCCAGATATAAGTGCCACCTAGATGGGTGTTGTTTAAGATTTGACCCCACGTTATGCACTCCAAAAGTCTCCCTACACCATTTGGGAGTTAGAAACTTACCCAGTCACCATTAGGATCTGCATCAGGAACCATTACATTGATCTCACTTGATTTGGCTGTAGTTATAGATGTCTCCAAAGAATCTTTGCTTAAATATATCTGGCAGCCAGAAGTGTTGTCCACTGAAATTGTTGGAGCAGAACCCTACAATGGGGGAAAATGTAGGCAAAGATTACCTCAAATGCCCCCAGACATTGATATCCATATGATTGACCTCATACCATTTAAACTGACTTAGCACCACAGAAACATTTAAGGATTTTTCGTATGCTAATAAACAAATAAAAGATACCTGACATTGCACCTCAACACCACTGCAATTGACTATCTCACAAGCAGCCACAACATCCTGGTCCAGGTCAAGAGTGTAGAAAGAACCTTCAACCTTAAAAAATAGTCCTAGTAACACAGTAAAACAAATTTATATTTCTTCTATCAGGTGTTCCACACTAACCGTGAATGCAATTCCCATCTTGGTGCATTTGTCAATCGTTATATTATTGCCTTTCCCTGCACATTGTTACAAGCAAAACAGGCTCTCGTAACATCATAGCTTGATGGCAAAGATTTGTGTCTGCCTATGACTTATTACACTGGTAATGTTAGTCATGATCATGCTTATCAAACAAGCAGAAGCTACCTTGAATCTGCAAAACCGAATCTTTGCATCCAAAAACATATACCGACTGTCTTGCATTACAGTCATCAATTACTAAATTATTTCTACCAATTTGATTTTCAACAACCCACCTGCCAGAAAGATTTAACAAAAGAGAAAATTAAAAATCCACATGCTGCAGCAACATCACACTTGAATCAACAAGCTAAACCACAGTATAAACATGCGCATACTCACTTACGACCCATCTGAAGTTCTAGCTTTGGCTGTCCTGCCTTGGAGAAAGCAGCGGAACAAGTACGACCTTCTCTTTCTCCAGCACTAACCACACCCGTCCTGTCTGCACGGTTCTTTGTCTTCATGTCGTCTTTTACCTTTCTAAGACCTAGGGAGGAAGAAAATAAAGTAACATGTCAGCATACCCTCCTTCATTTCTTTTTTATTTTTTCTTGGTTAAAAGAGAAAAGGGAAAGAGAGTTAAGAGAACTGGCGTACCTGCAGTCACGGACTTTCCTGAATTAATCTCTTGGAAAACGGCAGCCATTCCATCTTTTGGCTTTGATGATGAAGGCTGACAAGATTCAGAACTGAAGATAGAAGCAGGTGGAGGAGTTGGAGGAGCAGGAGCACCTGATACTAGACCTTTACAAGGAGCACCAGCCATTGCTCTGGAAGTAGCACTCCATACTGGGCCCAGGGGATAATGAATCTTAACATAATCCCTCAAACCTGGTACATACAGCTCCTTCACAGCTTTGGCCCAGTTGACATGATTTGGGTCCTTGCTTTTGTACTCTACAAGAATCTGAATTTCACAATGCAAACTAATGACATTAACAAGAACAATGAATCAATCATAAATTTTTTGCCAGCTAATAATGTTCATGATATAGGAGCATCTGGGGAAAGGAGGAACGAATCATCAAAAAGCAGACTGGTGGCATCATATAACCAGATAAATAAAGTTTTGAAGTGATATTATTGAATCAGTATAGCTGCCATGGCAGTCTACCTATTCCTTAATTCACTCTTCCCGAAAAGTAATGACCATGACTGCTATAGCACATGGCATTTCTGTAAAATGAGAAGTTGCATCCCAGTAAATGCATAAAGTACCTTGTTATTGTAGAACTCAGCTGTTTGCCAACTTTCTTCCACATGTGCAATAGGCATGCTCATACCTTAAATGAGAAAAGCAAAGCTGATATTAAATACTAAATAGATTACAAATTGTATGCTATCATACTGTTGATACTATTGAGAAGGGCGAGCCTTGGTGTAATGGAAAAGTTATTCTATTGTGATACGGAAGTCACCGGTTCAAGTTGCGGAAACAACTTATTTGTAAAACAATAAGATTCAAGCCGCGTATATATGACCCTTGCCCAGACCCACCCTACACAAGTGTAAGAGCCTTGTATACTATTGAGAAAACTCTTACCACAATCTTTCCCGGAGTAGGCAATCCATGCTAAAGCTGCGAGACTGTCAGCAGCAGCCTTCAAATGGTTAAAGAAATCAGATCTTCTTCCTTCTGTCATTGCACTTGCCTTCATAATTGCTTCATTTAATGGCTTCAGAAACTCGGCCAGCCCAGCAAGGTCAGGTTTCTGAATCAATAGAATAAAATGGTTCAACATCATGGGAGTCCAATTTACACAAGGGCAATCATATTGACAGCAGCGCATTCTTCTTCACACCTGGGACATTATTCAGATCTCCACAAACAACCTTTAAATTTAACACCGGGACCGTAACCCCGACATGGGCCCAAAAGTCTGTCAATCTGATTTTCCACGAGCTAAAAATGCATTGCGTTTTAATCCCATGCCCCTAATTCAAATACCGAAATACGTTCCAATTCGACAAAGCCAAAAAATAAATCGACATGTATTTTCGCAAAAGCAAAAGTTTCAATAATGGCGCGGGCACCGTCTCCAGACAGTTCAGAAACTCCTAGTAGCAGAAATGAATAAAAAAGGAAAAGAAAAGAAAAGAAAGAGAAAACCAATATCGTTACCTGTGTCTGCTTGACCTTGACGAGAAGCTCCTTTTGGACATTAAAGGCTTCTCGGAGAACGTTCGTGACGTCTAAAACCTGTCCTCCAATCATCTCCGCAGCACTCGAAACCTTACTGAAGTACTGCGCCATCATATCCTCGAACGCCGCAATCGAGGGATCCGCCGCCGCATCACCGCCAATGTGCACCGCCCCGAAGCCCGTCGACAGCGCCTCTAACCTGGCCACGGCCGATTCCAGCCTGGCAATCAACTTCTCTTCCATCCTCGCCGCCAGCTCGTGCCCAATCCCTCTTTACAACCTTATCAATTCTCTGAAAATTTAATGCGTGACGTGGAACGTGTCCTTGTGTGTGTTTAATGGGAGAATGTTTCCTTTTATCATCTGTGCTGTCAGACGCCGAAAGCGTAAGGCAGAGAGAGACGGAGGGAGTGAAGATTGATTTCGGTTGGATGGTGTTGTAATTTTTGGACTTTTGGCGGGACCTTTTGGGAACATTGAGAGAATTTGGCGAAGGCGGGGGTGGTTGTGCCGTGAGTTTGACAGAATCTGAGGTGACACGTGTCGGCTTGAGAGGGAACCTCTGCTGTTCTTCCGATGTGGAATGCCTGTAAACCGTGGCTTGGCTGTGAGGGTTCTGAAGTGGGAAGACGGCAGCCAGCGAGAAAAGTACGTGAGATTTGATCGTTTGTGAGATCAACAGCCGTCGATTTTGAAGTTCCTTGAATGCCGGTTTTATTTATTTGAATGCTTTTGTTTTTTTTCCTCAAGCTTTTGCTCGACCCCTTAATCGAGTTTCTTTTCTGCATCCAGTTGAGGATATTATACATACAAAAATAACTGGGAAGGTCAGTAGCGTGAATTCTCTAGAACTTTTTAATTAAATGACACAATATGGTTCAATCAATTCAACGATTATTACGAATATCAAATCAGAATCTTTGTGAATCAATTTTTTTACAATTTTTTACATTTTATAATTTTTGATTCTTTTATGGAATTCTTTTTTTATTTTTTCTCTGACACAATTTTTAAAAATATAAATTATAAAAAAAATCATAAAAAATAATTGTGAAAAATTTTAAAAATTAAATATTATAATATTTAAAATTTTATAAAATATTTTAAAATGAAAAAATTTTAAAATTAACATAATTCTGATAGAGAATCTTAATTGATAAAATTAAAACTTTAAAAGAATCTCAAAATATATATTAAAATTCAAAGGAGATGAGATGAAAAGGAAGTAAACTCCGTGCTGCTGCCTTTATCCTTATATTTATTATCTCACCCATTTGTGTAGGGGCCTGGTTAGCCCAAAAAATTTGCTCCTTTACAAAAACCTTCATTCAGAGACTATTTACCTAGAACAACTAATTTACGGATCTGGTGTAAAGAAAATAAAAAAAAAAAATTTAAATCTTCATTATCCATCTCCTCTTTATATATATTATATGATTTTCCATTCAAACTTAAAAAAAAAAAAGAAAAAAAATTCTTCCTCCATTAATGCATGCATTCTAGCTTGTGTTCCCATCTTAAAGTGGGTTCCACCTAAGCGCACTCTTCTAATCCATTTACATTATACGGTAATTTTCCAGGAAACCAACTACTTCCGGCAAATTAAGGATTGCCTAATTCTAAGCCCAAATATAATTCTAGCGCCAAAAAAAAAAAAAAAAAAACCAAAGAAATCGCACCAACAGGGGAAGAAACAAAGCAAGCCCTCAAAACAACAAAGAAAGAAAAAGATTACAAAGAAGAGAGAGCAAATGAGCGCGTTTAAAAAAAATAATATCAAAAAATGAGGAAGATGCCGAAAGAGAAATCACCATTTGTCCTTTTTTTCCGACAATAAGAAAAAAAAAAAGTCAAACAAAAAATTTTTAAAAAAAAAGAAATCAAGAAATCACCATTTTATTGGCACCAACAAGAAAAGAAAGAGAGCACCGACATCAAGACCCACCGTCTTCTGAACCCAAAACCTAAGGTTGTTCTCCAAGAACTAACCATTAACCCCTTTCTTGACTCGAGAACGGAAAACCCTAACTGAAGTCTCAATTGCAGGCATCCTCTCCTTCTCTGCTGGGCCTCCGGAAGGATACAAGGCTTGAAAGTAGGACAGAGAGACGTAGCCTGTGAAGAGGAAGGCGATGGGCTAGACACCCAGTGCGTACGAGCGAGACAAGGAGAGAGTAAGAATTTTTTTTGGGAGGGAAAGTTTGGGAGGGAGGCGCGAGGTTTTAATGGGATCTGAGAGTATGTGAAAAGACTGGGAAGGTCATAAAGTTTTGGATATTTACCAGATTACCCAATGGAATAGACGGTTGACCGGTAAAACATCGAGGGAGTGGAGAATTTGAAAAAAACAAAACAAAAAGAGCCGTTGGAGCGAACCGATGAATGGGACCCGCACCGACCTTTCCGCGGGAGGAGTGGGCTTTTCCACTTGGTCGGTGGCTCCCTTTATCATTCATCTTTAAACCGAACCTACTCAAATCGTTGACTCGTTGGTGCTGTATCTTTCTTCTTGTGAGGTTAAAGTATTCTTACGTCAGCTCTCGAGTCAATCGAGACTAAAATCTTAAAGGCGCACTCCCGTATCGGATTAGCGCATTCAAGATTTTGTTCGTAGAGTACTCCAGGTCTCCGGGTAAGACTCAAATCCTAGTTGAAGTTATTCTTTTGCTGACTGAACTAACCTTGTTGGTATGCCAATTTTTTTAAATAAATTATTCCCTGTTAAAAGCTCATGACATCAGATGTCAACAAGCTCTCTTTCTTCGCGTTGGACACAAACGTAAACTTGTTTTGCGCCTCATCAATCAGAACCGTTAAGGGGTAAATCCTGCAAATGTTCTTCAGCCTGTGTCAGTGACTTATTTGCAGTTGGACTAATAGATTTATACCACAACCATAAATCATTTAATAGTTTTATTCCACAGTTAATGAGTATCTAATTGCATGACCACAATGCAACGCCAAAAATGAGAAGAAGAGATTTTTGGATTTTATTGGTGAAAAAGAAATGAAAATTACATCTTATTCCCCCTTTTTTTAATGTTAAAATTATATATATATAAAAAAAAAAAAAACAGAAACAAAGATTGTGGGGGATAGATAGTAACTTGGATTATTTTTTCTCTCATCCATCTACAAAGTGGACCAAAGTCAAAAAATTTTGCGAACCTCTTTTGGTTACCAAATTGTCCAGTTTTTTCCATGTTATAAAAGTAGCAAATAATCTGTCTTCTCTTCTCTTTAATTTTAATCCTTCTTTTGTTTTTTTTTTTCCCCATTTTCTTTCCACCCTTTATAAACTGAAAGAATTTATCCTCTAAAGAACTGGTCGCATCACCCTTCACCACTTGAGGAACGCCCAAGAGTACCATTGTCGTGTGTGTTATATATTAACAAAGTTACCATCAAATTGGAGTGAGTCCTCCTTGCATAGCAAGCACCCCAGTTACTCGAAGTCACAATGGAACATTGGTGGTAGAAATGAATTTAGATCACCAGAAATCGAATCGCCACCTTTTCCATTGAGAAGGTTGGTCGGCTTGTTGGCTGTGAAGGTAGTCTACCCATGAATTGGGCCATTGCGCATGCTCCACTTCACGAAGTACGTGCTTGTGCATCGTCCAGCAGTAACTTTATTCATTTATTTAATTTCTGGTGCTGGAGCAACTACTTCACATTTTCTATCGAAAATGATATCATATACAGTAATTTGAAAGTTTGGAGTTTTGTTTTCAACTTTTTCGTTGATACTGAAATTGTTTTCAAAACTAAAAATCTCAAATTCAAGATACAATCAAAACCGATTAACCAAAAAATAATCCCCAGTTCTCGATGTATCAAATTTTCACATGTTAAGTCTTTATTCCAAATTTATTTTTCCGGCCTAAATTTGAAATTTATACATCTATTGGAGCCGAATTTGTTGGTCATGAAGATCATCCTGTACGGCCCATTTACCTTAAATCCTAGGATTTATGGGTTTCAAACGTGTGTAACCGATCCATTTTGGATGATTTGCACAATTTGTACTCAGCAAACAAAATACAGATTTCGGCAATGATCATCACAAGTTGTGAAATTCACAACCCTGTAAGACAATAGACGTCAGGTGCGATGATGGAGGCTATGCATCCAGACACAATTGAAGAACTATGTTCAGATCCCTTTTCCGTGGTTTCAAATGGAAATTCCAAATCTTGTGTTGTCGGTAAGACTCCGTGAAGCTACAATCTCAACTACAATGAGATTGAAATTTGAAATGATCATCGTATAAAAGGACAAAAATCTTTTCTAATTACCGAAATTTCATCTCTGGTTACACGTTTTTTCATCAAGAGCAAAAATGGAAAGTCACTGGACTCTAAACACACGAAGAAGGACGGACGACATTTCCAAAGATAAATTACTCAAGTAACAGACACCGTTTAATTTCATTTCCTGCCTGGAAAACTATGAATGCTGGAAGCCATTTTAGAGTTAATTGCAACAATCTGATACCTTGTTCCCAACCAAATGTTGTTAGAGACACACTGGGTTAGCTTCCAGATGCGTAGGACCAGACAAGCAGAAGGCATCATGCTACAGTGCGGGTTAAGGAAAGTGTAACTACAGGAGTCGCCTTCTAAAGTTGCTGGTAGTGCCTTGGTAGGTCTTGACCAGCAAGCCCACACCTATCCCAATTCCAAGACAAACACTTAGGCCAATACCAACGCCCACCCTAACGCCAGCTTTGAACCATGAGAGTTCCCCATCTTCACCTAATAAACATTCTGTCCCTGCATACAGGTCATCGTACTCTCCATTTTCTGGCTTGTGATTTGGATGCTCTAGTAACTGAGGCATTAAGAGGGAAAACACATATGCTTTTTAGCAAGTTTTTGAGAGAGCATCAAGTTTATATTACATGAGTTCCAGAATCAGTTGATAAACAGGCCAAATTAGAATGAATATTTGCCAGGCTAGCTATAAACAATTCAAAGGATAGAACGGCAAAGCTGACAGAGATTTCAAGGTTGCATTAGCATACCTCTAATTGAGGACTATAATGCACATTATCTCGGCTTTCAGATGCCTCGTGTTCTGGTATAGAATCCAGCATACCCTTCCTCATTTGCTTTTTACGAGAATGAAGCTGCAAAGTCTTAGTTAAGATAATTGGGGAGCCTGAGAAGGAACCAGCAACATAAACCTCAATCGTAGGTGAAGCTAAGTGGGGAACGATAAATTGTTTTGCCCTCAGGAACCCAGTGCCCAAAGTTATATCTGATTCACAATGCATGCTCCATCCCTGGCTATTGGTTCTAGATTCTCCAAATGAACCATTACTGTTCCACAACTCCAGAACCCCTGATAGGACAAGAACATCCTTATCAAAAACCTCAAACTTCACACTGCCAGTCATCCTTATACTATCAGTGCTAACAAATGTAGCTTCTTCCGATTTCTTGTCCAGTCTATCCCTTCTGAGAAAAGTCAATGCCCCATCAGAATTGATACTTGTTCTAACACCATTTACTTCAAGGAGGGCATCAGGATACAATGGAGTATGACTTACTGTAAGGTAGTCCAGAGTTGACTCATCAATCTCACATTTGCTGACTCGAATATAGAAAACCTTTAAATCAAGCCAAGGTAACAATGACTTTTTGCGGGCATGGTGATGAGCATGCCTCAAAACTACATGGCCTTTGTCCATCAGCCCACTTCCATTAGGGATTGGCCCGCCCTCATTGTGTGTTTTGTAAGAGTTCTGCATGATTGTAAAGAAGTTAATCTTATCCTCAACAAGGTCCTTCCAACATGACTCCTCAATGACATCCATTCCAGTTAAACTCAATATGCATATAAATAACCTGCAGCCAGGTTAACAGAATGAATCCCACACCATTCAGCCAACCTAAGATACAAAAGCAAGCCAGCAAAGCTGCTGATTAGATTTAGAGCACAGGAGAGAGTTCAATTCAACCACTTAAGCAAGAAAGTTGAACAAGGAACCTACATTGAAAATGAAAGACAGAATGATATCCTCTTTTGGAATATCCAATCCAACTACCATAGATAATTGGAGTAACCCAACCAATCTAGATTGAAACAGGCAAAGTTAAGAGGAAAAAAAAAGAGAGAGAAAGTTTTCACTTGAAGAGCTCCATTGAAATTTGAGAAACATCCAGTTCAGAGAGCACAGAGAGAGCAACAGCAAAGAAGTAGGCCAACCTCTAAAGAAAATTAGCTCGAAGAAAACAACAGAAACGATAGACCAGAAATTTGTTTCCCCCAACAATTGAAAAGTATCAGACAACAATTACTTAGAAAAAGGGAGAGGGAAGATAAAAACAACTATCATATCAGAAGCAGAAACAAAAAGATACAGAGGATGAGAGAGCAAACTGGAAGAACAAACCCACCCACCCCATTCTCCCCAAGTGAAAACTGAAAAAATAAAAAGAAATCCAAAAAGATTATTGTTGAAGCCTAGTAAATAACGGTCCCAAAGACAGGGCAAAGGAAGTACTGACAGCTAAGGTTGAACCAAAAGGTCTTTCCAGAATGGTTTACGCCTAGTTTTCAACAATCAAACTCGCAAACGGAACTGGAAAGGCAGTCAAATGAGGTATTAAAATCAATAAGGAAAACATTTATCAGGGAAAACTAATAAAGAAAGCATACCAGCCTCACGGCAGGACTAGAGCAGAACACGAGTTGGCAAGTTACAAAACACAATTTCACTGAAGATTGGACCACCGCCAAAGTGATAACTGGTGAGGAAAAAAAAAAAAACCCCCCTCCGATTCCGATACAAGACACATGCACGTCATATAAACAGACAAAATCTCCTAATAAATCGACCAAAACGAAAAATCAAACAGATTGTTTGATGCCGAAATAAAAAGAGTAAGAAAAGAAACTCACCACAAGCGTCTCTCTCTGGGGCCTCCACAATCCGATGTGTTCGAATTTGAGGCCTCTGTTTGAGAGGTGCGCCCCCTCAAACAATACAGAAACAGAGCTTTCGATATGCAAACAACGACGAACTCGTCAAATGAAATAACACTAGGACCAACCCAGGTCCACAAATTACAAATGGAAACGCGTAATTTAACTTGATTTTTGCCAATCGGAAAATTAAACAACGACCCAGTTCTTCAATTTTCGCAGAACACAACTGGGTTTGCCTTTGTTTGAATTATTTTTTGGTCGAAGTTGCGAAACAAAGACCAGACCCAAACTAACGTTGTGTGGAGGCAATTATTCTATTGGGAGGTGGGATCCCTTGCACCTGATATTTTTCAGATCCTACCCATGAAAGAAACGCACAGGATCGAAGGGCCGATGTTACCGTGTAAAGGACGTGCACGTGTCATTAAAAGTACACTAGTTTAACTCTGGATAGCCTTTCTCAAGAAACCGAAAAAAAAAAAAAAAATCATACATGCAATTCTACGACTACGAGGCTTCGGGACTGTATGGAGTAGCGGTGTTTTAATTTGTTTGTTTGTTTCTTTTTTTTTCCTCTCGTTTTTTTTTTTTTCCCTAAATAGTGCCTTTTCTTGTATAAACAAGCTAACAACTGTTCATTTGAGAGGAATGTGAAAATTTTCAGAGTCGCACAAGTGGTTTTTGAGATTAGAGCATTTGATTCCTTTAACGCGCTTAATTTGCTTACAATGATTTTTTTGTTTAGAAGTAACCACTTAATTTTCTTTTTTTAAAACTATTCTCCTTAATACTTTCAAAATAGGATTCAAACATGATATAGTCGGTGCGAAGACTTAACAGTTACTCACACTTGTGATTAACGAAAAAGGAAAGAAAAACGTTTCATGTAAAATAGACAAATGATTGTATATTCTTTCTCAGACTCTGGTATAAATTTGAAAGCTTCTACGTTGAAGGACATCAAATTTTGGATAAAAGTTATGATTAAATTAAAATAAAATTTTAAAATTAAACTATAATTTTTGATATTTTAATTTAAAATAAACTAATTGGTCTAGTCGACCTTTTTTTTTTTTTAGTTTTTAGTTAATTTTAACTATTTTAATTTTTATCTGATTTTTAAGATCAAATTAAACTAAAAATTTAACTCGTTCATAATTTAACTGACTCAATCGAACTGGTCAAATCTAATTTTAACGACCTTGGATTGAAGTTTGAATTATCCACATATTCAATTGCCGCACGGAATAACGCTAATTACGAGCTTAGAGGACAATGACAAATTAAGACGTCTACCAGACAATGACAAATTAAGACATCTGCCCAACCAATACCCCACTCTCCCGTGATGGTTGAACGAAACCCAACCGATCTACCCGGAAACATCGCAAAGTACACCTCTTCAAATCGAAATCCCAAACACATCCACACTTTATTTTTTTAATTTTTTTTTAAGACAATTAGTTCCTTTTGAGAGACGTAGCCTGTACAGAAATAACATCTCGCACGATGTGGACAAGGGAAAAGGCTTGTGTCAACACATACTGGATATTCAAATTGTTTTCCAGCCCAACGGTATCGACTGCTAAGGGTTAAAGACCCATTCAAGCAAGTAAAATGCCAACCAGTTTACTTACGCCGAGCAATAGCCGCAATTGAGAGTGAATTTGCAAAGAGGTTGAACAAAACTATCAAATGCAAGACAGGCCAGTTTGGAAGTAATTGAAATTTTTGTTACCAAGGAACTGCAAAATCTAGGCAACGCAACAAAAAGACACGGGAGAAAATTTGTACCCGGAGAAATTTGACTGAGAATGAATAACTTAATGGGGTAGCTTGGAACTGGAAAATAATTCTAGACGATAAATGAATATAAAGAAAGTTTTTTTTGGTGTAAAATGATAAGAAGAATTTAAATCAGGGTCGGTACAAAGGAAAAAATAAAGCAGCAAAATCCTTGGCATTGCATACATCCAGTGAGATCAATGGTTTTGACTGTAATGACAACTTCACTTGCTGATAGCTAAACAAGTGATCATTCTTACATCGAGAATAAATAATAGCCATCAACTACTCACAGAAGCACTTACACCTAGAGCTCTATTGTTTGTTGTTTTTGGTCAGCCTATTGCCTCCTAGCTCCTACCGCAGATTTACCTTCATGCATACCGCAAAACCCTCACGGAAAAGCCTTCTGATAGGTGCATCTCTGTCTTCCTACGGATGCATTTACTTATCCTGTTTTTTTCTTCACGTCTTTCCAAGCATTAAACTTACAACATAATAACGAGTTCAAGCTCTTCAATTGCTCGAGCTTAACGGTAACGAATGAAACGTAAATCAGTAAAGCCTGACCGAGAACATCTTTTCTAAAGGGCATCCAACGAGTGCGGAGCTGTCTGCAAAAGGTTAATGAATCCCATTGTTCAAACCCCTAAATTAAACGGTATGTAACAGAAATGTTTGGCCTCCACTCTCCAAAAATCCGTTCGCAGGATCGCGAAAAGGAAACAACATAACAGAGTAAAATAGACAGCAGTATTTGATTCAACAAGTTCGCATATGCTGCGAATTATGAAGCCAAAATTCGGGGGGACAAGTTTTCCCTTGGCAATTGACATTCTTCGTCTGTCATTGTTCCAGCAGGCTGTCACAATGGTGTTGCAGGTCCTACGCCACGTCGTAGAAGAACAAGTCAGACGCAACCGTCATTTCAGCTTAATGAGGTGAATGCTAATAACGTTTTTGAACAGAAGGGAGAGGGCCTGGATTTCTGATTTAGAGTTCTTAGTGCGACGGTTTTGGATCGAGCCGACAGGGACCTCGAACCTGCCGATGTAGCTGACCTGCACAACGACGCCATCTTTTGGTCCAGTGCGGGATTCCGAAATCGACGAGAACAGAGGAAAGCAGTAAGCGAGCACCGCTTGAACCTTATACGAATCTACGGAGCAAAATGACGTCGTTCGACGTCAAAATACATAAACCACTGCTTTATGACCACTAGCACATTCTCGCGCTCCGCTGAAATTTTTTTTAATTTTTTTTGTTTGTCATTATTTTTAAAAAATTTTATTCATAAATGTCTAAAATTTTTATGAAGTAGAACGGTTAACGTGCAATCCAAACTGGAAAGATTAAAGCAGTAAAATTAATGTAATTAAATGTTTTTATAATTGTTAGTATTTTTTTAAAAAAAGAAATTTCTAAAATTTGTAAATTACAACTCGTAGTTAGGTTTTGAAAAAATATTTTATTAATTCTTTTTGTAAATGATAATTAGTTTTTTGGAAGATAATTAAATTTCATAAAAACTCCGAAGGTTTAAATGAAAAAGGTAAAAAAAAAAATAATAAAGTTTTCGTTCGTTACTAATATGGTCGAGACTTTTTGATAAAACATATCAATTTTGTATACTTTAGAAATAAAAAAAATTTATCTATTTTAGGGGAAAACATGATAAATGAACCAACCTAAAAAAACAGTAATAAAGTAAAATGAGAAAAAGGAAATGAAAATTATTTTAACGGCTCGATCTTGATGCCCTGAGGGCTTTCTCATTCTTAAATCTCACGCGAAGAAGAGGAAGTGGAAAAAGAAGAGTGGTCGCGACCATTATTACAGAACAAGAATGGCAGCGATCTTAGCTCGCAAGTCCCTCTCCGCTCTTCGTGCTCGTCAGCTTGTAAGAATCTCGTTTGTCCTTCCCATCTTTCTAGGAAACCCTCTTCTTTCATTCTTTCTTTCTTTTTAATTGTTTGTTTTCTCGGTGGGTTTTATTCTCTGTGGCTGTGAATTAAATTTGGTTACATCTCGTGAATTCGGTCGTTAAGACTAATTGATATAGGTTAAATTTCCTAGGGTTATGATAATAATCCGCAATCGAGTTTGTTGGTTGTTTTTCATATTTTCCAAGAGATGCTGCAGATTTAGGTTTTTTTTTTTTTTTTCTACTTTATTGAAAAATTATCAGTTTTTGGGACTGATACGAAACTTGAAAATCTTGTTGCTGCGTTCAAATCTATGTCTCAAGGATGTTAGTTCGTTATTGAAATATCTATCATAATTGCCATTATAATCCTTTTTGTACTATCAAGAATGGTTCTTTTTTTTTTTTTTTTCAGGATTGTCTTGGTCTGTATTCTATACGCTTCAATAATGACTGAATGTTTCATTGTGTGATTCTTTTTTTCATCTTTATAGGCTGTATCAGGTCAGGTGTTGCAGGGGTCGAACCATTATCCACTGCCCTCTGGTGCACGTTTCTACTCCACCAAAAAAGGTCTTTTCTCGCTATCTACATCTTGTTCAAAGTTGGCTATAATGTCTTCCTTTCTCCCCATATTTCATTCCCCTAGAGAGACACATGCTTGCACCCACGAACAGACATTTGTGAATTTGTGCGGTACACATCTCCCATATACACAAATGTGGGTACAGATGAGCATGTGTTGTATGTCTCAACATTATCTTGATGGATGTATAGGAGGCTAACTTGAATTTTATGTTCTGGGAAGATTTCCCAATTACATTAGCCTACCTGGAAGTAGTAATTACTCTCTACCACCAATTGTGGTGCAGCTTTACTAGGTTCAAGGGTGTATTTTTGGTCCTGTATTTCATTCTTTTATGGTTTATGTTATTTTCCTTTGTCTGATAAATGCAGATGATGAAGAAACAGAGCAGCTTGCAAAGGAGATTTCAAAGGACTGGAGTTCAGGTAATAGATCAGTTTGTACGCTTGTGTCTAGAACTGGGTTTAACTAAATTTTCTACTTTTTTCTATGAGCAATTCTTGATAATTTGCACGATTGCAGTCTTTGAGCGAAGTATAAATTCACTGTTTCTCACTGAAATGGTTCGCGGATTGATGTTGACTCTCAAATATTTCTTTGAAAAGAAAGTCACTGTAAGTGTTACAAATATGCACTCTGGACTGCTCTCTTGATAATGTGGGACATGATGTCACAGCTACCCTTTTGTTTTTCAGATCAACTACCCTTTTGAGAAGGGTCCTTTGAGTCCACGATTTCGTGGTGAGCATGCCCTCAGGCGATATCCAACGGGAGAAGAACGTTGCATTGCCTGCAAACTCTGTGAAGCTGTAAGAGTCCATCTTACATTCCCATGTTAAAGTTGAATGCATTTATATTGGGAATATTTGAAGAATCAAGTAGCATTGACAATTTAATAATGCCTCAGGTCTGGCACTTAAGTTGGAATTGGACTTCAGAAACCTATGCACCTCCACATAGGTTTTTATGCCCCCCCCACCTCCCCCAAAAAAGTAAATGCCGCTAGAATGTATGTCAGAAAGTTTTCATGGCATGTGTGTGCTGCATTTTAAAAGATCTCTTCCTCTTCATGTCATTAAAAGGAAAAAGAACACACAGTTTGTCCCTCTCTCAGTAGTGAGATCCCAAGTTTCCTGCTTTATCTTTGATGAGTATGAATCCTAAATGGTTGGTATACAATAAATAGTTGGAACCTTTGTATCTTCAAACTAGGTCTTCTTGTTTTTAGTACAGAGAAAATCACAGGATCTCCTTATGTGTGCGCTGAGATGCTATATCTCCTGGTCTAAACATTTCTCAAAGCTAAGTTCTGGAATGGCAGCAATTGACTTATTTGTGTTACAGCTCTCTTGGAGGACCCCCTGCTTGATATGCTAAAAGAAAAGACTGCATTCTTCACTAGTGCAAGTATTGTTAAAACATACAGCCACATTGTGCTTCTCTCATGAGACTGTCTTGTTTGCCAGGTATGTCCTGCTCAAGCAATCACAATAGAGGCTGAGGAACGGGAAGATGGAAGCCGTAGGACAACTAGGTTGGACTTTAGCTATGTTCTCTGGTTCTCCTTTTACTTTTCCTTTCTGTCCACCTCCCTCTGTCCTCTCTCACACACAGGTCTTGATTTTACAGGTATGACATTGACATGACAAAATGCATTTACTGTGGGTTTTGCCAAGAGGCATGCCCTGTTGATGCTATTGTTGAAGGACCCAACTTTGAATTTGCAACAGAGACTCATGAGGTTAATCACATAACTTTTATTGTTAGCCTACTAATTTGACATTGATTAGATGTCATTGTTAATACCTATGCTCTTTGCAGGAGCTTCTGTATGACAAAGAGAAGCTACTTGAGAATGGAGATCGCTGGGAAACTGAGATATCAGAGAACCTTAGATCCGAGAGCCTCTATCGCTGAGATATTTTCGCTCCTCTGACAATCAATTTTTCGCATGAGAAATAAAAAGATCTTGACGTTGGTCTTGCACATATTTGTATCCCAAAGATCTTTGGATTTGGTGTTTGTTTCTTGGTCAATCTTGCTTTTTCCCCCTTACCCCTTCTACTGTTAAAGAGACGGACAAGGGATCCCAAGAACAAGGGCTCTGTCTGTAGGATTTGTTTGTTTGACAAGAAAACTCATCTGCATCAATCCTGATTGAAATGCTATTGCTAATGGTATGTTGGCCAAGCGGACTTCTGAATTTTGATAATGTAAAGAGCAGCTACAGCCATTTTCTTCGCGGTATTCACTGTATAAATGAGCTTCACGAGCTGCCTGCCCACTGCTAATTGAAAAGTGTAGATTAAACTCTCACTTAGATTTTCATTTTCCTGATGCTGGCCTCACGATCCTTCCGTTGGATGGATAGCTGGAGGTATCAGGAGGCCGAGCCACTTCCAATTTTCATATTTTCATTTGGACCACCTATCCTCGGACTTTGGGCTTACTGGAATTTCCATCTGAAAATAATCCGCAACAACAGCCCAGAACAAAACACAACAAGCCCAGGGCCCGGCCCACTCTCACTTGCCCTAGCTCCGTCTTTGGGTTCCTCCACTGCGCCAGCAAGCGTGAAATGGACGCGGTCACAATTCTCATGGGTGGCTAAAGTTCGAAATCACAAACTAAAGCTCACAGGACAAGCAAAGAATAGCCGAGATAATGGCGGAGGAGGTGATTCTGGGCTTCCTGGAAAACCACGACGAAATCTCCGACTCCGGCCACTTCGCCTCCGAACGCGGTATTGATCACAACGAGATCGTTAATGTCATCAAAAGCCTCCACGGATTCCGTTACGTCGATGCTGAGGTACTCCTTTTTGCTCTCTCTCTCTCTCTCTCTCTCTCTCTCTCTCTCTGCATGAAGCCATCGTAGTTCTCTTTCTTGACCATCGGTCCACAAGGTTCTGTTAGTGCATTAAGCAATGTACCTTTCGTGGTGTACACTGTTTGGCATGTTTGGATTGCTTGTTTGCATTTGAATTTTGGGTTTTATTTTCCTTTCTTTCTTTTTTGATATTTATCGTAGATTGACTTGTGCGGCTTCAATTTACATTGCAGGACATCAAGAGGGAGACATGGGTGCTTACTGACGAGGGTAAGAAATATGCCACCGAAGGATCACCCGAAGTGCAACTGTTCTTGGCCGTGCCGCCAGAGGGTAGCATCTCTAAAGACGAGTTGCAGGTTACTGCAACTTATTTTGAGTCTTTTTTTTTTTCCCCTTTTTTAGTACTTGGGATCGTGGTGGTGATACTCGGGTTTCAGTATAAAGATTGTCAAACATGTCTGCAAGTATACTAGAAACTGTATTAAGTTTTCAGTCAATGCTTGTTATTTTAGTAGCATTTACCTTTTTTTTTAATTTTTTTAATTCCTTTTCCCCATTATCTTTTGCATTTGGTAAGCGGTGCAAAGTAATTGGTATATACTAAAACGTGTTTTGAATTTACTTATGGATGCAGAAAAAGCTTGATCCTGCAGTGTTCAAAATTGGGTGCTCACAGGCTGGAAAGAATAAGTGGGTGGAAATGGGAAAGCAATTATCTAGGAAGGTATGAAAATTTCTTGAATTTGTTTTTTCGAGGCAAAAAATTCTGATATGCTTAATAAGCTCTGTTTTGGTTGGAAATTGGTATTAGTT
Source organism: Bruguiera gymnorhiza (assembly GCA_020883675.1). Lineage (NCBI taxonomy): Eukaryota > Viridiplantae > Streptophyta > Magnoliopsida > Malpighiales > Rhizophoraceae > Bruguiera > Bruguiera gymnorhiza. The sequence continues at coordinate 84,073 of JAIRCJ010000041.1, read as the reverse complement.
TGCTGTCTTTTTTCCTGAATATAATTTATTGTGATTGTAATGGTAAAAATTTTTGCTAATAGCTTTTTTCCTTTTTGTAGGTTCAACATGTGGAAGACAAAGTAAAGGATTTGCTTTTAAGCATACAAGATGACAAGGTGGGTAATTGTGCAATGTATTACTTGCCATTGGTAAGTTTTGCTATTCATTATTACTACTGATATGCTTTTAGGCATACAACATGACAAGGATTTGCAAACTCCTGTAGATCTCAATCCTATATATGTACTTTTTTCATGCTTCTGTCTTGTAATGCAGCAATTATTATTTGTGATAACAGGTTGTTGGAAAAGACGATATCAATTCTCTCAAAGCAAGAAAGCTTATCACCTTGCAGTAATACTCCTTTGTTACTTTAGTCCACTTGTTGTGTATTTAATTTCTTTTCTAGTGGTATATTTCAGACAAATCCTTTTTAAATAAATGCTGCTGATATTTCACATTTAATGCTTGTTGCTTAGGACATGGAAGGGGTACTCTCTGAGAAAGGGTCCTAATTATGCTCCAAAAAGAAAGAAAGCAGCAACTGATTTGACCCGAGAAAATCTGCAGAGGTAAAATTATTGGAGAACCTATTCATTTTCAATCAATTCTCCACCTAATGGTTAGCTATGATCTACACATGTGCTATAGAATTCCTTAAGCCATGCTTTTAATGATCATGAGAGTTTTCACTAAGAAATTCTTCTGTCTTAATTGCCCAATCTACATGCATATGGTTGTTTACTGCTTAGCTGAAAGCATCAAGTGCATTATCAAATGGGCTTCTCCACAAGAGAGAAGTTGAACTTGCTTTTTCTGAGGCTCCCAATTGGTGCAATATAGAATGAATGTTTAGTAAGACAATTATGACAGTATTTTCTTACCTTTTACCTTTATTAACATGCAGTGATTTGGACAACTTGAACTGCTACAATTTTGGAAGTTCAGTTTTTGAAATAAGATTCACATGATTTTGATTTTTTTTCTATGTACTGTCCAGCTTTTGGATTGCTTATGGCACATAAAGTTGATGTGCTGACAAATTCATCTGATTTTAGGGGCGATTGGAAAGATTTAGAGTTTAAAGAATATAACTTCAGTGCCAAAGGTCCACCAGCTGAGTGTGGCCATCTCCACCCTATCAACAAGGCAAGATCGTGGTGTTTCTTTATTTTGTTATGAAACTAACATTAAGCTGCTTGTCAATATAGAGTTTGTGGAAGAATCTCCAACTTCAAAATTCCAAAATATAGAAAATTTTCATCTGAATAGTAATTTGTTTCTCTAATTGATGTTGATGCATTTGACTGCATCTTTTGTATGTTATGCATGGCATGTGGATGGGAGCTTTAACCTGCTATATGCCGATCATTGGCATGTAACTTTCAGTTTTGGTAGAATTTATATATGTTATGTCCCTTCTTAGGCTGCACTTTTTTACCAAGTACTGTCTCTTTTAATTTTTGTATTTCCTGCAAATGTTTCATGTGAGCATCTTTTTGGATTTCTCTGCTTTTAGGTGAAAGATCGATTGAAGGAGATATTTCGTCTGATGAAGTGAGGCCTGCTTTAAAGTTACCTGATTTTAATTTGCTTTGGATTATTTGAGTATCAAATTTTGACTTTTGGTCATTGATTCCCACTGGTTTCAGCTTTGAAGAAATGCCTACAAATAGATTTGTGGAGAGCAGGTAGCAGATCTTCCCATCCAATTTTGCATAACTATTATACCATGTACGTTTTATGAGCTTCTAAAGTGGAGTTCTGCTAATAGATTTCAGATATAAACCATGTTGGTAACACAATAATGACTTGTCTCTCTGGTTATGTTTCTTCCTGAATATGCATGAAGCATTTACACAGAAGACTTTGAGAACAACATATCTATGAAAATTTGGTTGCTTTGAAATGAGAAGATGCTTAATCATCTAATATTTGCTGAATAGGAAGTATCTGAAATGATCAAGTTTATCAGTTTGTGCAACCTATTTTGTCCTGGTTGAAAGGAAAATCAATGATTCCTGGTCCTGAATATCTCTGTTTTCCCCTTTTGGGGATCTCTGCATGGTTGGCATTCTCTTTGTATGTTCACATGTTTCTGTTTCATGTTCAGCTTTTGGAACTTTGATGCACTGTTTCAGCCCCAACAACATCCTGCACGTGATTCACATGATACATTCTTCCTGCAAGGTCTCTGTAACTTGACTTGCTTAGTTTATGGCTCTTCCTCACCTTCTTTCCTTCTGACAGCCATTTGACATGTATCCTTTCAGTTCCTTCAACAACAAAGCAACTGCCTGAAGATTATGTTGAGCTGGTGAAGCAAGTCCATGAGTCTGGTGGCTATGGCTCAAGAGGGTATAACTGTCACTTTCACTACTTATTTCAATGCTTTAATAAATGTCACAACTGCTAGGCTATTAAATCGCTCCTTTGCAAACAGATATGGATATGAGTGGAAAAGAGAGGAAGCAGAAAAAAACCTTTTGCGAACTCACACTACTGCAATTTCCTCTCAGATGCTTTATGGATTAGCACAGGTTTACTGAATTTACGATCTGCATATCTCTTCATAAGGAGCATATTTGAGTAGTGTCCAGAGATTTTATTTGATCATTTTATGTTAAATGACATTATTTCTTTCTTCTATTGTTTGAGCTGGTTTTTTCCTCCCAATGCTGCTTAAATGCAAATATACCTCTAAAAGAGACAGAAAACTGGTGGCATTAGCTACTTGCACTTTTGTAAGAACAGATAACATTTTTCTTTTCTAAGCATTTCTCATGTTATTTATCATTTATATGGTCCTTCACAGCATGCAAAACAGCATCCCTTTTCCCCCAAAAGATACTTCTCAATAGATCGGGTCTTCAGAAATGAAGCAGTAGATCGCACTCATCTTGCAGAATTTCACCAGATAGAAGGTATGTCAAAGAGAGTGAAACATGTACTCTAGTGTTTAGTGCTGCTTTTAGCAGGTTGGCCTATCATGAAGCATTAAAATGCAAAGTAACCAGTTTTCAATTGCACTCTAATATGTGTTATTCCTTTTCTGGATCTGTCCCAATTGGAATGCATGTTCACAGTGCAGAAGGGATTATGTTGTTAATGTGATTTATGTTGTTTAACAAACAGTTTCCTGTTTCTGTTTCAGGTCTTGTCTGTGATCGAGGTCTTACTCTAAGTCACCTGATTGGAGTTCTAGAGGACTTCTTTTCGCGTTTGGGTATTGAAGCTTCATCCTGCTGAAGTTGTGAATTTTGATTCAAATTCTGAGTTTGTGACACGAGTTTGTTTGCATTTGACTGAGTCAATAAAGAATAAGGAGACCTTGTGTGCTGGAGGTCGGTTTCTACTATGGGCAAAATCTGAGTTAGAAATTGGCACTATGTTTGCAGGAATGTCCGAGCTGCGTTTCAAGCCTGCTTACAATCCCTATACCGAACCAAGCATGGAGATTTTCAGGTAGTAAATGATGGGTAATTGTTATTTATCTGTAGACCATGGAACATTATGTAACTAGAAATTCGATGCATCCTATGTCCTCCAGTTATCATAAAGGATTTGGGAAGTGGGTGGAGATTGGAAATTCTGGCATGTTCAGGCCAGAAATGTTGCGCCCTATGGGATTTTCAGAAGATGTTAGTGTAATTGCATGGGGCCTCTCACTAGAAAGGTAAGAAATTACAATAAATTAAATCAAAAAACGTTTTGTTATTAAAATTTTATTGACTATGACCGTTCCTGATACCGATCCTTTAACTGGTTCTGAGCCAGACCAACGATGATTCTCTATGGTATAGACAACATCCGAGATCTGTTTGGACACAAGGTACTGGGTGTAGGGCTGCATTTGCAATTCAAGCTCACATTCTCGTTGATTATGGGATGTTGACTTGGGCATTGGCTGTTCATTTCAGGTGGATCTGAGTCTCATGAAGAGAAATCCACTATGTCTGATTGGGATTCAATAGATTGTTATTGCTTCTTATCTCCTTTGCCATTCTCTGGAGAACAAATTGGACGGAGAAGAAAGGCAGGATAGGATGGTAGTGCAATTTGTGCCCGAGCAACTTGTGTGATCAAATGGAACAGCTAGGGTAGAATGTAAAATTACCCTTGTATATGACGGTTGGCCCTGTAAGTTTTGGGCGCATCAACACGTCTTAGAATTATACAACATCGTCTGCGTGTGGGACTGTGCCTCGCTTCAAGAGTTCTATACATTTTTTATGGGCAACTATAAATGCTGCATTTTGGGGCAGTCCAGCGTCTCCGTGTGTGCTTGTGCTTTTGCAACGTGTGGCACCTTTGTTAATTCCATGTTCTATGTGCTTCTTCATCGACGAAGGATCATTGAAATAAAGCTTTCACATCAGAAAAAAATAATAATAATAATAAACTGATGGGGTGAGAAAAGGGTGGCACATAAGGCTGCCAAAGGCGACAGTTTCTGCCAAAAAGGCGAGATTTTTCAAATTTTAGATGATTTCCGGACGATGTGGCACCATGTAAGCGATAGTCTATAATTGTCGGGCTTGGAGTTTAGTCTTTTTATTAATTTTATGGTACAGCTTCCTCTTTTGATTGTTTTTAATTTTTTGGTACAAAAGAGAAGAAAAAAAAATAAAAGCTAGTTTCTTTCGAAGTGAGATATATTATTTATTATGACTGATAATTTTATATTTGTAATACTCATTATTTGTTGTAATTATTTATTAGGTAATTATAATATATAATTAATTACCATAATATTAGGACACGATACTTTTCGTGAAGACGTCATTTCCGTCTTAAAAAAGTTTGTGGGTATCAAACATTTTCTTGCTAAATTTCTTTTTAGCCTGCCGGAAAACCGCAGGCTGCACGGGTAGACAAACGTAAAACAGCCCACAAACTCACCAAGACCATAATCTCCGCGAACCGGGTTCAACCTGAACGGCCCAAGCCCAATGGCTCAGAAATGCGGTTCGACCCAGTCTCGAAACCTTTACCTTTCTCCTCCTCCCCTTGCCTCTCTCGTTCGGAACCATTTTTGATGTTCCTAAGAAAAAGCCTTTTCACCTGAAAAAGCCGCCGAAGTCGCCTCAGGTAAATCATTCTTGGTAATCACAAGCACTCTCGTCTCCTACCTGTTGTTATCCAAGGTCTGATCGGCTTAATCTGATCCTTTTTCCTACAAAACCCTGACCGGGCGATTCTATTTTTAGGCTGACCCACCCGAAAATCGACGATGATGAATTTTGCGACGTCACTGTGTAGAAGAGTAAACCTCAAAGAACTGGTTACCAATGTTCCTCTGTATACCGGTGCCAGTGGTACGCTTTATCTTCTTCCTTTCTCCTGTTTGGGTTCGGTTTATATAGCGGCAATTAAGGTTTTTATTTGTTGCGGTAGATGTGTCGGGAGGAGGAATGGGTTTAATATCCAGACGCTGGGCTACTAAGAAGACGGCTGGCTCCACCAAGAATGGGCGCGACTCCAATCCCAAGTACCTTGGGGTCAAGAAATTTGGCGGAGAGGTAACTAAGTTTATAAAGATATAAGCTTTTTAATAAATATAAATGATTAGGACATTGGCATTCAGGGAGAAGAAAAATCGAGAAAATAGAAGGAAAAGGGCTTGCATTGTGATTCTGTATTTGTATTAAATTTTCTGTTCCATGTTTGATTCTGTTTTTTTTTTTTTTTTTTTTTTGGGTCTGCTTGGATTGCAGAAAGTGATACCGGGAAACATCATTGTTCGGCAGCGGGGCACACATTTCCACCCGGGAGACTACGTTGGTATGGGGAAGGATCATACCCTGTTTGCCTTGAAGGAAGGCAAAGTCAAGTTTGAGCGGAAGAAATTGATCGGACGCAAAGGAGAACGCCGGTGGGTGCACGTCGAGCCCCTTCACGGCCATGTGCTTCACCCTGTCTATGCAGACGCCTCGTTGCCGGAGCTGAAGACAACCGCATAGTTTCTCTCTCTCTCTCTTCGATGCTGTTCCTTCTGGTGGGAGGGAATCAAAAGCAATTTTTGAGCTTCCAATTGGATTCTGGGAATTGTTGGATTTGATTGTCCTGTTTCGTGCTTCCAATCGTGCTTTCTGTTTATGATAATCTGACTTTATCCTGTTTCGTGGCTTTTGAGAAAAGATCGAGTCATTTGTTGTGTCTTGTCTTAATCTTGAGCCAGATAATGATTAGTGAGCTTCCAACCCTCTCTGTTTTTGGGATGAATAATTTGCCATATAATAGTTGAAATTATAATCTTAAATTTCAAGTCAAAAAGGAATAAAATTTCAATGTGGATATGTACATCCATAAATTGACGATCTTAAAATACACACAATGATATAGAGCTATGACTCGCTTTCAGAATCCCCACTTACAAGAATATCCACATCACCCTCAGTTTCAGAACAAGGAACCACCGCGTCCTCCTCTTCAGAGTAGTCAGCTGCTGGACGGTTAAGGGATGCACCATTCACAAATGCCGATTCAAATTTTCGGCGCCTTTTCACGGCAGCCTCAATTTTCTCTGTAAATTCCTCATCACTGCAAGCCAACATGTATCGTAGTTTTAGATTGATCCGTTTCTCCACCATAACCTTGTGCCTTGGAATTATTCGCCCGTCGAGAGAATAGCTTAAGAATCTGCCAAAAAAAGTCCGCAAGTCTTCAGCATCGAAAGTAGCAAGGAAGACGGGGAAAAGAAAGTGGTTAAGGGCCAAATTGATTTGACAAGGGCTGTGCACCTTGGAAATTCAATAAGATCCTGCAGAGGCCGGATCATAATTTGCCTCAAGTACTTGTACTTTGGGCGGAGTAGTTCTATATTGTATCGGAGGAGCATTGGAAAATCAGCAATCATCTCACCCAATTGTCGATGGCGTATGCCGAGTGATAAAAAATACTTGACATTGATCTCAAGCTTATTCACTATGCTGCAGCCCAAGAGCTCCGGTCCCAGAGCTATCACCTTCCCGATATTCTTCTCGGTAACTCCAGCCTTGGTCATCAAGAATATGATCTGCATGTTATTTATACTTCAGCAATTGCTCTGCTGGGTCAAAATCTTGCTTCTAGTATCAAATATTCAGTATAAGCAAGGGCAATTAAGGGAGCAAACCACTGGCCGGATTTTCTTGTAGAGGCTGTATGTTAATACAGGAGGAAACTTTACAAGCATGTTGCCAATGGCATCATCCCAAATGCCTATATCCTGGAAAAACCGCACCTTTGAAACAAGAGAGACAATAAAAGTTATGTCAATGCATAGTAGATAAACAATATCAACAAATGAATGGTTCGATTGATCCTTCAATAACTTCCTGCACCATGTATTCTGAAAGTTAAGGAAGAAAATGGGAAAAGAAAATTCCACATGGCCAAAATCTAAGTAAAGGGAAGAGTCTGACAGGATAATGAATTTCTTTTTACATTGTGAATAAAGAAAAGTTGACACATAAGCATGGAACAACTAATTTGTACCTTTGGCACTATGGTCTTCTCCAAATCAACACAGAAAACCATTGGTTTAATGATAAGCATTCTCTTCATACCATCTCGAGAAATACCAAGGTAGTATAAATATTTTACAAGAGGTTTCCATCTTTCCTCAATGCTACAACCCATCAACTGTGGCCGGAAAGCCAATAGTCTCCCAACATCTTCAACACCTAGGCCAAACTCCTTCAGATAATTAACCTAGGCAAAGAAAGGAATTGGCTTATTAGTATGGCTTTACAAATTGATAGCAACAAGCCTTTTTAACAACAAAACATTGAGGCAATGCTTACTACTTCAGACTAGTTAATTATATATGAGGCAACTTAAATTGTTTTTTCAGAATCAAAATAAGACCTCAAATCATGCAAGAGTGTAGACTACAGATGGGAGTCATTTACCTTTTGGTTCATCTCTTCCAAGGTAAAGTAGCCAAGAACCCTAGGGTATTCAAAAACCATTGTGCCAAAATCCTTCTTGTTCATGCCCATGTTTAAGAAGAATGCCACACGAATTTTCACTTCTTCCATGGAATAAGACAACAATTGAGGACATCGACTCATCACATAACCCATCCAATCCCTCCTCACCCCATTGTTCTCTAAACACTCAACAATTTCTTCCAATCCTTCATTTCTGCGTTCCAAAATATTCTCCCCTGCCTTCATGAGCGCAGTCCCAAGAAATTCCCCCTTCACATGTATCGACTTCAACCACTCAGCAAGACGTCTGATGGATTCCAGATTTCCTCTTGACATGCATATTAGCTTAGCAATCTTATTATATGACAGATGATTGTGCTTTAACCACCTAAAGCATTAGTAATCACAATCAACAGAATCCATGGTTATTTGTTTGTTTCATTTCCGGCTTCTACATATAACTGCGTCACAAATAATGCAATCAAATTCCATTCAAGCAGTGAAAAAGGACTGCAACATAAATGTAGGATGGTATAGTTCTGAACCCGAGATCATAATCCAAGCAACCAACACAAAATTCAGATTCCATTCCATTCATCTATCAACAGAGAAAGCAATAAAAAAATCATGAAAAGTTCACAAATTTTGTCCTAAACCACGAACTGAAAATCAATAAGCCAAAAAATGAAAGCAAAGGATCAAACACCCAAATAATTAGTTACCAGCTCCATATCAATAAAACCAGCCAAAGTAACCAGCATTACAGTGATCCTCTGGTACCTGACAAGCGGGACAACCTTCAAATCATCAATTACAGTCCTAGCTCTTACATTGAAACTAGTAAACTCAAACTCCGGCAACCTCTTTAAAGCTGCGGCTTCGATCATGACAAAATCAAGAAAGTCTCCCAATTTATCGGCTAGATTGGTTGAGTATGTGATTCCAAACTTTCCCTTCATCATGGCCTGCTTGAAAATCTCTGATGTCACTTTCCTACGTATCTCAAGTGCTCTTATTACCATCTCTTCATCCGCATCTTGTTCTTTCTGTTCACTGTTGTTTTCATCCCTGAAAAGGGTGTCAAGGGGAGAATTTATGTTGGCATTGGGAGCAATTTGTTGGGAAATGGAGCCCGGGAATTGGGGGATTCGCTTCTTGGTGATGAGGATCATTTCTTGAAGCTTTACTTTCTCTTCCCGTGGAATTGCGTCTAGCTGTGGAAGGGTTTCCGGTGGATGGCCTGGTTGTTTTATGTGATGAAGAAGAAGACCGGTGGATTTGGCGTTGTGAGTGCGGAGGATGGAGACATGGGTGGCGGCCGCGGCGGCGGCGACGGTGGGGTTTTCGGGGTTTTGGTACTGTTGGGTGTTGTTGGCATGCAAGAGACAGGAGGAGACGGTGGCGGTGGGATTAGAGTGCCGCTGGCTATGGCGGGGGTAGTGGCGGTGGATGTGGAGGAAGAGGTGGTGGTGCTGGGGACAAGACAGCATAATGCCGATGAGAATCAGTGGATAAAACTGAAATGGCGGGACCTGGATAAATAGAAAGGAATGGAAAACCCAAAAAATAAAAGGAGTGGAAAAACAAATAAGAAAAAAAAATTATTTTCATTTATTTGTTACATTAATAGATTTGGTTATGCTTATGCAGCACAAACGTCGTCGTTTTTATATTGAAAGCTCCCCGAGTTGGGCTCTGGTTCTATATTGACACATCACTCGTATCATATCATCATACTCTAGTGTTAATATATATATATATTTACGTGGGAGGACTAAATATCATTTTTGTTATGTACAAGCAGCGCCAAAACATAGCAAGAGAGCAAAAGAATTTGTTATAATTTGGACGGTAAAACAATCAGTATAAACTTCTGTCTTGATTTTTTTTCTCCCCATCTATCCCATCAGGAAGGGTGAACCTGATTTGAATGAAGAACACCTCACAATTACACTTCACATTGCACAAAAAGACCACAAAGATATATAAATTACACAAAATAAAAGGAAAAAAAGAAAAAGGTAGCTTGCCTCAACGATGAACAAGCTATCAAACCAATAAATGATCATAACCGCCAGTGGCAACCCGTGTCTGCAATATTTCGCTCCCATCTTCAAATGCTGCATGGGAACAAAAATCTCCGAAAACTTGGATGCTGATTTTCAAATGGTGCAGATGTTAACCTTTAAAACACCCATATCATGTACAAAATGGTTTGAGAACTTGATCAAACATCAAAACCATGAACAGCCATGATGGGGTTACCACCAGCATGCAGGCAATCGAATTGGACGCCTGCTGCATTATTAGCAACAAATCATGAGCCAATCAATTTTTCTGCTAATCCTCATCTCGTTTCTCAATATTTTGTGCATCAGATGGTTCCGGGAAGATCTCCTTAGAATGCCGTCGACGAGAGGATGAATGGTCACCACCTCCATTTTGACCGCTTCCCTGGGAATTCGAGGTTCCTGACTGTTTGAAACTACTTGTTCCTTCTAGCCGGGTACTAGAGGCCGCTGGAATGACCGTTACATCAGATGAGCTCTGACGCCAACTACCGAATAAAGCAGCATTCCAAGATCCTCTAGATGACATAGTTCTAAGCCTTGCAGAGCTGGAATTTTCTTCTCTGACAACCTTCAAAGGATTTTCCAAAGCCTTGAGGATGTATCTCATAAGGGGCCGCCTCGAAGGCTTTGGATTGAGGCAAGACCTGGCAACAATAGCCATGGCCCACACTTCCTCCAGTAGGTCTTCGTCAATGATAAGAGATGGATCAACAATTTTGGTCACAAGCTCCTTGTCGTATATGCTGATGTATGGTAGTGTCTGTTCTAACCACTCCTTCAGTTGGGTGTCACTAGATGCACTAATGCCAAGATTTCCTGTTACCAGTTCAAGCAACACTTTCCCAAAGCAGTAAACGTCATAAGAGCATGTTGCCGTTGATGAACCTGGTCAAGTTCAATTAAAAAGGAACAGGCATGAAATTCTGCCGCAGATTTTCCTATCATCTATTGTGTCACGTATCATTATATAGTTCCAGAGCACAGCTACATGGAAGGAAGCCTCAATCACAACAACAACAAAAAATCCTTGATCCCAAATTTAATTGGGTTGGCTACATTAATTTTTTCTTGCATTCTGTACTATTATGTATTAAGTTAGGTGTGAGATCTAATAAGCTTCAATCACAAATTGTTAAAAAAAAAAAATTATGTGTAAGATAAAGTATGAGACATTTCCTGCTAAAACCCCACAATATGATTCACACAGAAAAGCTTCTCATCTCATAGTTCATCGTAAGCAATTTTGGCTAACAATTGACTTGTGGCACTTGGTGCAATCCTAGCCTAAACCTAAACAATTTAAATGACCACCATACAGCACAAAGTAAATTAAGATTTGAGAAGCATATGAACCAAGTTATTCCTAATAAGCAGGCCAGCATATAGAAATGAGGGGAATTTTTATGAAAATCAATGTCAACTGTATCTGCACATACCAGAAGTGCCTTGACCCAAGGACCTGCACATAATAAATAAACACAGTATGATAACCTTGATTAAGCAAAATAAGCATAGGAAATTAATGCTCTATAAGATGTAAAGAACTAGTATATAACAACAACCAATACGAAAGGAAACAGCAAGCAATTATAGTTGTAAATTCCAAAACCATCAAATTCATGCCTAATCTTGTACAAGATCTTTCATGCAAAAAATGACTCCTAAGTTATGCCTACAATGGCTGCTGATCTGCCAAATTGAGGTTGTAGCCACTGACTGGCAGCATACAATGTGCAAGATTAATCTGAATGTTCTTTTTAATCAGATTACAAGTAACAACCATAAACGTTTAAACCATATAGAACTTATGCCTTACTTTATTCAAACAAACAAGGCTCAACCTGCTTATGTAGCATGGTTGCACCATAAAGGAAAACAGAGATCTAAAAATTCTTATGCAATACAGTGGTAGCAAGATGATGGTATTTGTCAAATCTTCAACTTGCAACATCAGAAAACTGTGAGAACTTGGAAACATAAAAATAAGGCAAAAAACAACTGTGCTGCAACTTTTTGAGCACCTTACGCTCTTTAATTTGATGTCATCAAGTATGTAATTGCTAAAACCAGCTAATAAGAGCAAACTTAAGATAAAACATAAGGAATTACCTTCAATATATTGAGGTAAAAACAATGGCAGAGACATTATTGTTCTTAGAAAGGCAACTTTCTATATATTTGAGAATAAAAAATAAAAAATTAAAAAAAAAAAACAGAAGACTTACTGTTGCATCCGTAGCAACCTAGTAATCCTGCTTTGATGAGTATCCCCTTCTTGTGTACAGACTTCACTCAGGCTCCCCAGTCGTACTTCAAATTTATCATCAAGGAGTATACTGCTTGCTTGAACATCTCTTTGATTACCAAACCATTAAACAAAAAAACCAAAAAAAAAAGCAGCTCAGTAATGGCTGCAATAGCACAAACCATTTAGCTTTATAAAATTAACCCATGGTTGATGCAGGGCAGATGTGCTGCTTACAAGTTAGCTACGCCACATAAATCAATTTGGGTATTGTACTTAATCAGCTTATAAAAAATTCTATGCCTTGATCAATGATTATTTTTCCATATCTCAGCTTTAATTAATGTCACTCAAACGGAATATATTGTGCCCATAACTAACACCTCATTGTACCTATTGTGTGGATACTCACCTGAGTACACTGGATAATACATCTAATTTGCTAAATAGGATCCACTCTGCTAGTTACTCTTGAAGTCACACCAAAATCACTGTGAGAACTAATGCTCAAGCATCCACACGACTAATGATAACTTAATGTCAACTTCATCAATAAGACTCCCAACAGCAGTAAACTAAGGTTTGTATTGCCAAGGATTTAGAACATACAGTGCTGACTGAAAGTAATATAACAAAACAGAAATGCTCCATTAAGTCAATATGCTCCTCAATAACAAGCACTCATAAGCAGATGGCTAAACTACTGACAGCATTATGAATTCCAGTAACTCCTGGAATTTACCGACCGAGTCAAGGACTAGCTTTAGCATATGGCACAAAATAGTGGAGGCTTAGTTTATTTGAGAATAGTTGATTCAATGGAAAAAGTAAGAAGCTATGAGAGAGTGCCATTGCAGAACAGAAAGATAATGACATGCCTGGAAAAGGAAGGAAGCATAACAGTCAGCAAGTTTTTCAAGTACCTATGCACGATGGGTGGTGTACATTCATGATGCAGATAAGATAGACCTTCTGCAGCCCCTATTGCAATTTTCATTCTTGTTATCCAATCTAATGACTGCAAACTATCATCTTCAGAACTACCTTTCTTATACAACGAACTTGATAGATCCCTATTAGGCATATATTTGTATATGAGGAACTTCTCATGTTCATTCTCTAAGCAGTGTCCCAAGAGGGGAACCAATCTGGAATGTAAAATCTTACTGAAAAAATCCAATTCCACTAGGTATGCTTCCTTCTTAATGGACTGCAAGTCAACCTTTTTTACGACAACAGGGATCCCACTTTCCAAGATACCACTGAAGAGATCCCCAGAGTGGCCATGTTTGATGAGATTCACATCACTGAAGTCACCAGTGGCCTGAAGGAGCTGCTGATATGTGAATGTATCTCCCAGGCTTGAAAAGTTCAGTGATGGTCCTGGAGGTGGTGGACTACTCTGAGCAAGTTCAGGTCCAACACCATCCCCTCTCTGACTCGTACTTCCCTTCTTACGGATGCAAAAGAACAGCACTACTAGCAACGATGCCAAAAGCAAGATAAGCCCAACTCCTCCCAGAACACTTGCCAATATGATGACCCTTCTGTTGCTCTTCCCTTGAGTTTCTTTTCCAGTCTCTGTCGAGTTTGGGAGTCCAAAATTGTCAAAATTCAGGCCCCTTTCAGCATAAAAAGATGCACATTCAAGCAAACTCCTCTGATTTGATACATTTTGAAGACAATTGCTCGCAAAAGATGCATTATTACTCAAATAACCTGATATCCTGCCTTCAAAATAATTACCAGAGATATCAGTGAAATTGAACCTGCCAAGTATTGGCTTGAGACTTCCATAAAACGAGTTGTAGGACATATTCAGTTGTGCAGTTGTGGCATTAGCATTCAAGCTTGCATCTGGCAGCAAACCAGTGAAATTGTTGCCGGAGATATCAAGAAACTGCAATCCAGGCAATGACCACAGCGCATCGGGAACAGCACCAGTAAAATCATTGTGCTTTAAGACTACAACTTGTATCCGACTTGGAGGAGAGAATAAATTGACCGGCAAAGACCCACCAAGTAAATTGTTCCCAATCAGCATTCTCCTCAAATTCCTCAGCCCACTCAACTCTGCTGTTACTGAACCAGACAACGAATTGAAGCTAAGATCAAGGTCAACTAAGTTACTAAGGTTCCCAAGGTGAGCAGGCAGCGGAGAAGACAAAGTATTATTCGAAAAATTTAGATACTGGAGCGTCACAAGAGACCCAATGCCAGTTGGAATCGACCCAGATAAGAAGTTGGAAGAAATATCAAGAGTTGTCAAATTTACAAGTGATGAAAACGAGTCAGGAATAGATCCAGTGAGCGAATTCTGAGAGAGATCAATAACAGAAAGCCCCACTAGCTGACCCAAACTCGAGGGAATTATACCCGTCAAGTTGTTATCAGACAGAAAAAGACTAACTAAACTAGTCAAATTCCCCAAACTCTCAGGAATAGCATTGCGAATAGAACAGGAACGAAGATCAAGCACTTGGAGGGACGCAAGGCTTTGACCAAACAATTCAGGGACAGGGCCAGGAAGCAAGAACCTTGAGGCGTTGAAGTAATTGAGGCGGGTCAGATTGGTGAGGTAATCAACAGAAAATTGCGGGTTCCGAGAGCCAATCCTCGTTCTTCGGAACCCAGAAATGTTAATCCCGACAACACTGCCGTTCTGGCATTGAATACCCCGCCAAACTCTGCAAGGGTCGGCTTTCAAAGGCCATTCCCTGGCTCTTAGCCCCAGGGAGGATCTGAGCCGCAGCAACGCCACCCGCTCAATGCGCGAACTCAGTCTTTCCACCTGCTCAAACGTGGGCTCTAGCCACAACAGCCATAGCAGAAAAGTGAGCGCAACAACTTTGCTTCTCTGGTCCACCATGACTTATGGGAACTGAATCTCTGCTGCATATACTCTGTTTCTTCTCCTATTAACCATTTCTCTCATAAAAAGATTGATGCTCTCTCTCTCTCTCTCTCTCTAGGAACAAAGAAGAAAAAAGGAACCAACTTTTACCCCAAAAAAATACCAGCTTTGATTCTATCCTCTTCCTCCAGTTGTTGTTCACCAAAATCTCTCTCTCTCTCTCTCTCTCTCTCTCTCTAATCTTTCCCTCAATCCCAGTTTCTCACTTAATATGGAAATATCATAAATGTATTTAAAGCTTGGAGACAGAGAGGAAGAAGGAAAGAACCAAAAGACTGGTCAAGAAGGTAAAATTAAACAGAGAAGCAGAAAAAGAGGTGCCTAAAATGGGGCTTCCTTTTATTAAGCGCTGACAATTCATAAAGCCAGAGAGTAATGGCGCCTACTGGCTCAGTTTGCCCAAAGAAAAGAAAGGAAGGCATGAGCCAGGGAGACCGAGCCGTACCTCTGGACTTGTGGGCCGGGTGGCTCAGTGTTAATGGTCGGACCCTGAACCCATGCCCGCCGGTCGCAGATGGGTTTGACTTCCGGTTGTCCCGCTTCTGCCAGCTAAGCTTCAAACTACCCTTCAGGACACTTCCACAATATCATATACATACTTGTCATGTGTGCAAGCATATATTAAATTGCATATATGAAAATATTTTAGAAGTTGATAACAATTGATGCTCCGCAAGTTGGATTGAGTTCCAGATGGGTGAATAGAAAGAATATATTTACGATTACAAACTGGCAATTTCAATCCAATTCAGTCAATTTTATAGATTTCATACTTGTATACAAGTTGGATTGAGTTCCAGATGGGTGAATAGAAAGAATATATTTACGACTACAAACTGGCAATTTCAATCCCATTCATTCAATTTTATAGATTTCATACTTGTATATTTTAAGAGTGTGAGAATATTATTAAATTCCGAGAACTATAAAAATTATCTCATGACTCTCTCGAGGAAGCCACTCCAAGACTATTCCCTCAAGCAAGTGTTTTTGCTTAGGTTTATATTTACTCCTTTTGTCTTGGTGTGGAGAAGAGCCAACACTGGCTGTTTTTTTCTTCTTGTACTGTTAAGGCAAGTTATTTAAGGGCCTTCACGGTTGTTGACTGAGATAAAAAAACGGAGGAGGAAATCCAAAGTTATTATGGAAATAGTTTTTCTTTTTTTTTTTTTTGGAAAAGGAAAAATATTTCCGTGAAAATTTTCCTTTTTTTTTCTAAATTTTTAGGGATAATAATAAAGAGAAAATAATATTTTAGTGAAATTGCCTATTTTTAAGTTTGAGAGCCTTCTAAATTTTACTAATTGTTTCGTACTTAATTAAGTAATAATTTTTGACACTATTACGTAACCGCGCTTATTAAAATATGTGATAATTATAAAAAGGTATTAAAAGATTTATTTATTTGTATAAGTATATGAGATATAATTAATTTATATCTCTTATATTTATTATTACGCGTCTTTTTGTTTTTTAATTTAAGGCCGCGCTGGCAGAAGGTGAGCTGTTGGTTGGCATGTTGGGCGAAGGGTATCGGTGATGTACATTAGGATATTTACCGCTGGAAGAGAAAATGGGTATGATTTAACTTGTAAGCAATGGCTAGTGGATATGAATTTCAATCTTCATAGAGGAACATTTATGCCCATGATTTATAAGCAGTCAACAATTGAAAAAATAAACAATAAAAAGATTTATAAGCAGACAATGGAAGATGTATTTCATAAAAAAAAAAAAAAAAAAGCTGCCTCGTGTAGTTATTGTTTGAGCTGGCTTTCCACTCAAGGTAAATTGTTCTGTTTTGGCTGTGGTGCTTTACCTCAGAAGACCATTTCCGCTCTCCTCTGGCTTCGGTCCAAGCTCCCAAGATCGGAGCCTTTGGATTCCCTAGTAAGGGCAAGAAATTATATTTTTTTGTCATTAAGTTATAATTACAAGGGGCTGCGTGAATAATGAAGAAGGCCGGCCACCGGTGTGTTGGTTATTTTTGCAACCCCCCCCCTCCTCCTCTTTTAATCGCGTTTCGTCGGCTCTTTATGTTTAGAGACGGGGCATCTAGCTAGCAACGAAAACAAAGCTTTTTGACTCGTAGCAAAAGTAACGAGCGAACGTTCTTGAGTTTCTAAGGTGAACGTGACGCGCCATACATGTAACTATGTAAGCAACAAAAAAATAAAATTGTAACAATTGTTTTCAGATTTCATTAAAATTTTATATTTAATCTATAGTCATGCTAGCGAACCAACATTAATGCAAGTTTTTGCTTCTTTCCAAACACATTTAATTGGAAATGGGTTTTTAGTGCTACACTTATCACTCGCAACTACAACGCAGGCCTTGTTTTTGAACTGAATGATGCAAATTGAATTACCTTTGTTTTTTTCTGAGAGGAAATTGAAGTGCGTATTTTTAATGTGATAAAGGTGGGAAGTTCGCGTCATAAAGAAGTGTTGAATATAATTGTAGAGTAGTTCTTTTGTTCGCGGATTTGATTGTCTGGCCCGTCCAGCTATACCCGCTCACAAAATGGGTGTTTGAAAAGAAAGTTTCCAATCGTGCATTAAACTTAACTGATCGTCTGACATTATTAAAGAATATTCGTGTTTTTTAGGTTCACTTTGCAAGGTTCTATTAAAAAAGAGAAGAAAAGGGTTATTATTGATTCCAGGGAAAAAAAAAAATCTCTATCACTGTTGCAGAGCAGCTCTAGCCTATTGCCAGTCAAGAGATATGTATAATTCGATTCTCGTATTAAATAATAAAAAATTTAATTATATAAATTTAAATATTATATATTCTAATAAGTTATATTTTAAAAAAATATAATTTTATAACAAGTAGAATGAGTTATATTATAAAAATTTATTTTTTAAGAAAAAAATAATAATTTTATATCACTATATTTATATTCTTATTTATAATGAATTAAAATCTTACAATTTATACTAAATCAAGTATTATTTGGATATAAATATATTTAATTAATTACTTATTTTATCTCTTATTATTTAAATAAAAGAAAAAATAAAGAGCTAACTATCATCCTTTAAAATATCTTTTCTTTTCATTGCATTTATAGTCAAGCTGTGTATTACACTAAATTATACGCCAATAAACTTAATCTACCTCCCAAAAATATGTTAATGCCCTAATTAAGAAGTATATTTCTCACAGTTTCGCTTTTGTCATTACATAGGTTATGGACTTTTCGTCTCTCATTGCATGCTGCGACAAAAAATGCACAGAGAGATAGTTTAACGACAAGGAAGGTTGGGAAATTGGGGCATTCAACGGCCTGCTAAATATCAAAATGGTCTAAACTAAAATTCAAATTTTCAAACTAAAAAGTCGGAACCATTGTGTGAATATTTCCTTTCTTTTCCCTCTTCACCATCATGCGTTGGATTTATACATCTTACACGAATATTAAACGACATTAGACTAATTTTTTTACTCTTTATATCATACGACTTGTTCTTCATCGCCCCGCCCCTACCCCCCCAAAAAACAAAAAGAAGATATATTCTAAGTGATTCCCAGTTGACGTTTCTCTTGGATAATAAATTAATTTCCAAATATCAAAGTCCAATTAGATTTCTAAACGTGGTTTATTCATAATAGTTATTATTCGTTATTGTGTAACTAGTCTATATTATTTTTCTGTTAGTATACGTCTCATTTCATTAGAGAGAGAGAGAGAGAGAGAGAGAGGAATTGCAGAAAATGTGGACTTTTTTCCCACCTAGGAAAAATCATTTGGCGGACTCATATCTACCCTTTGATGGGTATACTTGGCAGAGGAAAGGACGCAGGTTTTTGTACTTTTCACAAAGACTCACTTGCAAGTCATCTCCAATAAATGTTGAAAACAACAACGAGAGTTGCTGCCGATCGAAGATTTGATTGAGTCCAAGTTAGGAACTTAGAATGGCATAACTTCTTGCAAAATTCTACGTAAACACTATCGCAGAAAATCCCAAAGCAAAATCCCCTCGTTGAAATATTGAAATATAAAGAATATAATTACAAAATCTAAAAGCAACTTCAATAGGGGTGGTCCGGAGGGCAACTGTTTCTTGGGGCTATTTTGTATCGCAAGCTTTACGTTGTCGTAGGGGCAGCATATCAGGCGTGAAAATGATTGAATTAGACAAACGTGTGCCGTTTCTCAGGTGTAAAAGCAAAAAGGAGAAATGGGAAAAGAAGAGATTTGGTGCGTACAGGACAAACGACACTTCTATAATTATCAAGACCCCGTCCATCCAATCACCGTAGCTCCTAATAATAACGCGTACGGATGTCCCTCTGGAATATCTCTTTAATGATCCCGGTCCTGAATCCTCGTCTTTAAAGGCTTTGGCACTTTTTGCGGGGTCAAGTCTGCTTTAGTTAAGTACAATAATTTTTTTTTTCTTCTTCTTCCTTTTTTTTTTGATAAAAAGTACAATAAATTTTTTTAAACGATGATCCGTTCCAAAGAATTTTGTTTAGGGCCACCAAGAGGTCTACACATTAAGCCATAAGTCACACAACAAAAAAATTCTTTTATTTTTTCATCAATTCCATTCTCCACAAGCGTTGTTTCAATTATATATATATTATTTTTATTTTTTTTTAATTTTAACTTCACATCATAATCCATCGGCTCGATGTCACGACAATTAGAGCCATCTTAAATGTTTCCCGTATTTTTATAAATTGGATAATTGCATTTATTCTCTACTTAGAAGACATATTTTCCTTTTCGAGTATTTTATTAAAGAATCTTGTCGACCATATCGACGCATCCGGTTTGCTTACTGCCACTGTGACAAGGAAAAAGAAATATCAAACCAAGCACGCTAGTAGTTCAATTTTTTTTTTTTTTCCAACGGAATTGTTAGAAACTCTTGCATAGAGGTCAACAAATCTGTCATCACGACGGAGAGGGGCTAATGCAGTTTACACTATGAATATATGATAGCTGATGTGGCAGAGTCGAAACCAATTGAATGAACACGCCTTCTTCCTGGCTCTTTTCGACTTGTCCAAATCATCAAGTCAGTCAACCACCACTTTGCCCTAATTATAAGTTTACCACTCTCCGTGTTTTTTCTCTATCTTCTCGTCACGGGTTGGCTCCATGTCATTGTCTGCATGAACCCCAACTTCACACGGATATTTAGCAAATATATATACACGTATAAATAATAAAAAATTGATTAATTGAATTTAAAAATAATAAATTTAAATAAATATAATTAATTTTTTGTATTATATTTAAAATATTTTATATTATATATAAAATATTAATATAATATAAAATATCTTATATAAAATATAAAAATTAATTATATTCATTTAAATTTATTATTTTTAAATCTATTTAAATTTTTTTTCGTAATAAAATTCTACAAAGTGAATTTAATGCATATGTGACATAATAGAAAAGCCGTGGATCTTGCGAATGCTAATTAATTAATCACAAGTAATTGTAAGTAGTATTTCTAGGCTTTCATTATCAAATCTGAAATCGTTGCTAATCATGATTTCTACAAAGTTAGCCGTTAGTGCTTAGCGCGCATAAGGTGCGTCCTGACAGAAGGTGGAAATACCGGACAGCGAAGGAAAGTGAGGTTTCATTTTCTTTTTCTTTTTCTTTTTGTCTACGGAAATGATGTAGGCACTTAATAGGGAGAGGAAAGTTTGGAAAAAGTAGGGGTCTAACTTCCGCCTTTTCTCCAATCAAAGAGTCGAGTATCCATCTGCTCGAGGTTTCATTTTCTATTCTTTTTATTTTTGCTTTTTAAAATTTCAGTCCGAAATTATAAGAGGGAATGTGAGAGGTGACTGGATTTTTATTTTCTGTGAGAGGTGCACACCGGATCTTCTTTTCGGCACGTGACTTGAGAGTTTTATGGATACTGGGAGTGAGATAGTTTTTACTTTCTACAAATATTCTGTGTCACTCGTTCATCTTCAGGAATCTACAGTAGATGTGAATCTATGGCGCTTACATGACTCGAGAGTTTTATGGATACTGGGAGTGAGATAGTTTTTACTTTCTACAAATATTCTGTGTCACTCTCCCTCATCTTCAGGAATCTACAGTAGATGTGAATCTATGGCGCTTAGATTTATTTGTGGCCGTAGCCAAAATATAATAATGATGACGCACTGTTTGCATACAGTCTTATGAACATAATTTAGCTAGATACTGTTAAAAGCATAACATTTCAAACTGATACAATACAATAAATTGATTTAGCTTATACTATTTATGAGTCTTACCAACAAATACAATCCGTGTATAAGTTAACAAGAGTGCTTGTAGGGCATTCAATTGGTTGTATGATAAACAGTCACCCTTTCTCAATCAATATATGAGCAGTAAAGCCGCGTGGTAAAAATTGTGAACATTACTAGCTTAACCAGAAAAATTAATGGGGCGGGTGGGGGTCAGTTCAAAGCATGTGCATTGCAATGAAACTAAGTGAATTTCTTTAAGGTATAACCAATCCAGCCCTTTTTTTTTTCTTCAGTTCATCAAGAAGTTTTTTGGTATTACAAAATAGATGCAGCCTTCTTGTTGTTCATAATTTATCCGACATCCCATGTTAAAATTCTTCACTGCAAACATTTATATTAAAGATATATATATATATATATATAGAGAGAGAGAGAGAGAGAGAGAGAGAGAGAGAGAGATGTAGATGACCATCGTCGACTAGAGTGGGAAATCAACATCTGGCTTATATATACAAGCGCCTTAAATCAAAATATCTAGACTGTAAAGCAACAAAAACCAAATGTCAAAATGTTTGGCCTCACTTTGACGATTATAAAAGCAAAGATACTGAATACAATAATCTTGTATGATACGTATCATTTCAATAATTGAGGAAATGATCGAAATCCGTGTACAAGGCGTCTAGAGTTGGCTTGATTCGGCAATATAATATCTTCGTCAACAAGAAATAAGTAACATATGTTGCCAATCAACAGCACCGCTATACCCAAGTATCTTTTTCCTACTTGAAGGAAAAATTACAGTTTAGCAGTGATTTATAAGCCAAGATAAAACGGGAGTGTTTGTTAAGCTTCTATCATTGTGTTGTGAACCACAGTCTTTGGATGTACGTGAAGTGCAGTTTGAAAGAGGTTTATGTTGATGACATTAAACGAAGAAACAAATGGGGACCAATTTTCGTTTTCAAATTTGGCGAAGAATAAACCCAATCTCCCTTTTAGTTGCCCCCCAAGAATTTTAGAAGATGGCATCCATAAAATGAGCGTCCTCTCTACTTTGTTGATCGAAAATTGAATCGTAAGATCGAATTATAACCAAGCAAATTCATCTCGTTATCCAAAAATCAAAAAGAAAAGAAAGAAAAAAAAAAAAAAAAGGACTTTCAGAAGTTAGCTGTGCTTGCTGATCAATTTGTTCACTCTTCGAGGTTAAAATGGTGGCCCCATTCTAAAACTTCTAATGTCCGTACACAACTGGCTGAAAATCTACGTAGAATAAACTGTTTCTCCGCATATTATTAAACTTTCTCTCAAGTATAAAAGCAAAAAAAATATCAAACGCCGGAATTGTAAGTAGTCGGACGCACATCGTCGGCCAAAGCTTAGAAAAAGACAATACTTATAAGATGCACACGCCAGTGCACGCAGACAAATGGAGGGCGGGACATATTCAAATTAATCATCATCCTAAAGTCTTCCATCCGAGAAGTCGCTTACCAATTTTCCGATGTACTGGCAAAAAAACAGAGTCGCTTGCCGAACTTGGTCAAAATACTGCCCTAATTCGGATACATAAAAATCCCTAATGAAGAAAGGTTGCTTGCATGGTGAAGTAGCAAAAATGACATGACATTATAGCAATGGAACTGTTGACCATGAACGAAGAAAATGGCGGCACGGCACCCTTTTTGGGCGGAGATTGAAAAGAAGAGAGGCCAATAACAAATACCGTTCAGTTAGGTTGGTCACATGATTCCTAGTCAAACATTTGATTAATCAGAGACATTGCGAAGGTGTATACTTTGAATCAGTCAGACATACAGCAGCAAAAATGGATCAGTAATTTGACCCTGAAAATCCAATATTTTTACAACCAGCAAGCCTAGTGGCTTGGAAGAATAAATCATGAAATTGACCCAGCCCAGTCTTCGGCCGAAGCTTAGCAGACAAAGAGGTCAGGGTTGGGGAAGTGCAGACTTCCCCGACAAAGAAACAGGCACCCAACGATGGCCAGCCCAGACGCCAATTGGGGCCTATTTTAAGAAGAATGTTGCCCATCTGCCATGAACTTTGAACTTTGCCTTAGGATTCATTGGACTTCTTGTTGCAAGCAATCAGTTAATTGGACAACTAGTTTCCGCAAGGATACGCCAACCGGGTTGTGGATATGGGTCGGAGTCCAGTCCAGCCATGCCGGGCTCCTCCTCTAATTAACCAATTCTCGGTCCAAACTGGGCCCCAAGCGAGAATCTCAGAGTGCCCGAGGATTTCTCTTTTACAAAAATTATTTCACTTATTTTCATGTACAATAAGTATAAAAGAAAGAAAAAAAGAAAAACTTGTCCTTTTTGTTTTTTCGTATAATGAGCAAATGTAAGACATATAATTTATAAATAATAGTACACGCAAATTAGGCCACACCATGTCATGCCTTCAACCCTATATATTTTAAAGACATATTTTACTCAATTTATAGTGATCTAAGTAATAAATTTAATATTCATATTTACCATCATTTTCAACATGGACCCTACTTTATTGGTATTGACTTTGTTTTTAAACTTAAAAATTTTGAATTTAAATTTTAATTAGAGTTAATTAGTTAAAAATAAAATATAACAATATCACATTAATTATTTAAAAAAATCCATGGCTTAAAGTATATACCAATATTCTAGGTATCCTTTCACTCAAATAATACGCCAATTCATTTGATAAATGTTCTTTTATATTAGCAACATTTATTCAATTTATTTTACATTAATGAAATTAAATTATTAATCAAAAAAATATGTTTTCATATATGAAATTATAACTTTAAAACTTTCATGAGAGGTTGGTTTTACATTGTAATCATTTATTTGTGCACACGAAGAAACTACTTTTTGAGGGTCATTACGAGACCACTATTTAATAACTAAATGAATACTATTTCTAACTTTTGAAAGTCTATTTATGTATGATATATTTGCAAAGTATGCCATTAGCTCAAATTTCATAAAATATATTAAAATAATAAAAATTTTATTAGACTTGACGTGATAAATTTAACATATAATTGTAAATGGTTAAAAATATATAATTAAAAAAATAATAAGAATAATATAAATTTATATCTAAAATTAATAAAGTCTTGAAATAATAAAAATATCTATTTATTAATATTTCAGATTTTAGTATATACGTGATTATCCAACTGTAATCTTGAAAAACGTAAGAAAGAGCAAATATATGAACGGACGTCACGGGCAATATTTCAGTATAGGGTACAATTGTCTTTTCGCCTATAAGATATTTTCCACGAAGGCGGAGGCAATAAATATCAGTTGCTTTTTCCCGTGTCTATCTGTACAGTGTACGCCACATGGTCGGCAGGCGAGCAAGGGTGGACCCCACTTCAACCCGTGTCACCGTTCTTGTTAACCTCGGTTTGCCACGCCAGAAACGGCAAAAATCAAGAGCAACTTTTGTATATTCGAATATTCTCACGCTTGCCCTGCCTATGACTATCCTCAAAGGGTCAAATGCGCCGTTTGGCTCCTCCTCCGCTCGAATTAGGATGCAGGGCAGCAGTTGCTATTGGCAGCCATTTTCATTAAGATTATACACTTGCAAATGCTAAATCATAGGGCGGATTTTGCGGGGTCTGAGGGAGACAATTGCCCCCTTAACCCTCACTTGATGTTTATCTAAATAAATAAATTAAAATATATATATATATATATTAACAATTTTTTTAAATTCTTTTTAAGATCTCAATTCAAAATAAATTATTTTGAATTTTTATAAATAAAAAATACATACTTATTATTGATAAGAAAAAAAATTAAAAAAATAAATGTCAAATGTTTTATATAAAATTTTGTCTTTATCTTTAACTAAAAAGAATATAATTATAACTTGTAAAATTGATATTATATGAAATTATTATAATATTAATTTTTCAGGTATATACTTTTATACTTAACCTCAATACTCCAAAATAGTTCATATTATCTAATTTTAACTCTTTATTTTTTCTTTGATAAATGATTCAACTAGAATTTATCAATTATTAAAATTATTTATATTATTATTATTAATTTGAAAGAAATACGATAATAACTTTAAAAATAATATAAACAATGAGATAAATTTTCTTTTATGTAGTGTCGTCCAAATTTTAGAATTGAGCAGTCGGAGTAAAACAAATGGAGAAACTTAGCGGAGATGTTATCGTTTTTTTTTTTTTGGATGATATTATTAATCAACTAACCTTATTTTTATTTTTATTTTTATTTTTTTAGCAGAATCAAATAACGTTATCGCAATGATTGTGACGGACCAATTAATTAAGCCTTGCGATTTTCGATAACCCACCGCACATCCGCAAACTAACCCTGGTTAACTCCCTGAAGCATTACCACGCATCTATAAAGCGTGGGTTCAGAGCCGTTTCCACTCTCATTCCTTCTTTTAGTTTACTTTCGAGAAATTTCCGTGTCTGTCCTCGACCTTTTAGGTTTAACCTATGGCGTCCGCCGAAGTTGAGTACCGTTGCTTTATTGGTGGCCTAGCCTGGGCCACCACCGACGAAACCCTTCATGAAGCCTTTAGCCCCTACGGCGAGATCCTTGAATCGAAGGTCCGTTTGTCGACTCTATGTCGCATAGATCGGATCTGACCCGACCCGAATCGGCCTTGTCGATCCAAGATCTTAGATCTGTTTGTGTTACTATTATCTGTGTTACTACTGTTCTCTTTTATGTTACTAACCTCCAATCGGTACGTTCATTTTCATCCCCTGGGCGAAGAACGGTCGATTTTATTTTTTCTTAAAATTTTTTTGATAGAGATTTGGGCTTTGGATCTGTAGATCTGATTGGATCCGATTGATTTGTTTGTAGATCATCAATGATCGGGAGACTGGAAGGTCTCGCGGCTTTGGATTCGTGACTTTCAACAACGAGAAGTCGATGAGGGATGCTATTGAGGGAATGAACGGTCAGAACCTTGACGGCCGCAACATCACCGTCAACGAAGCTCAGTCCCGAGGAAGCGGCGGCGGTGGTTTCAGTCGCGGGGCTGGTGGTGGAGGCTTTGGTGGCAACCGACGTGATGGAGGAGGTCGCGGAGGTTACAACC
The DNA here is from genome assembly GCA_020883675.1 of Bruguiera gymnorhiza. Lineage (NCBI taxonomy): Eukaryota > Viridiplantae > Streptophyta > Magnoliopsida > Malpighiales > Rhizophoraceae > Bruguiera > Bruguiera gymnorhiza. The sequence continues at coordinate 57,553 of JAIRCJ010000041.1, read as the reverse complement.
GCAACGGTGGTGGATACGGTGGGGGATATGGTGGTGGCTATGGGGGTGGGCGTGACCGTGGCTATGGCGATGGTGGATCTCGTTACCCTCCCAGGGGCGGAGGTGCCTCTGAGGGCAACTGGAGGAGTTAGTCTGCGAGGGTGATGTTTGGTTGTTGGTTTGGGCTGGGTTGGTGGGCCAGTGAGGTGGTCTTTGTTTGGTTCTGTTATGCGGTTTCGTTGTTCTGATTTTGCTCTGTGTCCTGTTTCTGCATTTTTGACCGATGGTTACTTGTGATTGTTATGTACTTTTTCTTGTGAAAGGAAAATTAGCGAAATTTCTTTTTTTTTTTTTTAATTAGCAAGTTCCTTTTTTCGGTTTGGAATGACTTCTGGACTCATCGGGAGCTATGAACGGCGGAAAGAGACTTTTCAAGTAGTCCTTGTTTAGTTTTCTGGGTCAAACCTAGAAATAAAAACAGCTAAACTAAGCCACAACCATCCGGGGCCAGCGCACCCCTACAATATCGTGAGCCAGAACGGGAGCTAGAGCAGGAGGAGAAGGCTCGTAAACGTGTAGACCCTTGTCGAAAGGGAGGCTAGTCGATCCGCCTCTCGATTCCTCTCCCTATAAACACCAGATACTCAGAATTATCTACAGTCTATGTAGCATCTGGCTGCAGTCCTGGATCCGGCACAATTGTCAAACTGTCACTCAATCGCTTCCATAACAACTGGGAATCTACTTCAAGCCAAACATTTGAAAGATGGGAGGGAAGCTAATGTTGAACTCAAATCCAGACTCCTACAGCACGCACTCGCTCTTCGCGATTCCCATGAGACGCTTCATCCGTGTTCCCATCCAACCTCCAATCAATCTCTGTTCACGCAGGACAGGGCTGTGTGCACTAGCTTCTTGCAGTTGGGTTTGAACGAGTTTTTATTTTCCTTACTGCTCTTCAGGCAACATTGGTGCCTTGGGGCCGTCAAACATGTTTGTCCTCGTCAGGCGTAGGGAACCGGGATGATATTCTTTGAGGAAACATTTTTTGTTTTTTTTCTCTCGTGTAGGAGGGAACATTGCTGCTTTCTCACAGTATAATTTACACCGTTATCTTCGGTGCCTAAGGGGTTGGTGTGTGGGGATTGGCGAATTAGAGGAAAGTAAGTCTTCTGGCTCCTGAGGTGTAGGGTGTGGTTGGTGGGAAGATTGGGAAGTGGGCCTGCATGAGTATGAGAGCTTATCTGAAAGCCTGATTAGAAGGAACCGAGCCCAACCCTTTTGAAAACAAGCCCAAACTGACGGGTGGCCATGGAGGCTGGAAATATCAATGTATGAATTCTAGAGTTTGGCAGAGGGCTTATTGTCTTGGACCCTAGGGTCCATAACTGTTGGGGGAAAATTCCCACACGAATAAGAAATGAGAGCACAATGAGTAAAAGGCCCATGTCTCTAACCCAAAAATTTATGGCAAGGCCCATCTGCCGACATAAATTCAACTGTAACTCTCAACTTTATCTCCGCGTGCATTTTGCTACAAATTACGTTTATGACGGTGTAAACGTGTGAACAGTAGGTCTCCTTACACAAAATAACCCATCCTTTTCTATTTTATAGTCGAGAGGCGAGAGGCTCAGGGATTTTATAGCCTGAATAATCCTATAGATGCGTGGATATTGACCAGGAAAAAACTCTTACTTCCGAGCTGCATGTGAGACTACTAGTACAAATAATGTGCATTGAGGATAGTGGAATTTTTTTTTTTTTTCAATGTCGAGGACTTTATTAATGAGGATTGCTGTTTGCTAGCAATTAATTACTGATGCCTTTTTCAATAAAAGTTCAATTTCTTCTACCTTTTCATATCGTGTGAGATTTTTCCAATGGGCCAGTGGTACTGAAAATATATCAAATTTAAAAAAGACACCCGCGCGCGCACAAAACGTGCGTACCGATACGTTAGGCACTACAAACTGTTTGCGCAAATAATGGCGAAGATGACAAATGTATGCCTAACTCCCACGACCAAGGCTGCTTCTTACATCTATCAGCCAAACTGTCGGAGTTATAACCATCTGACTCGCTGTCAATAAGATAACACGGCCACGTTACTCTATCACACGTTTTTCTTTCGAGGGGTATTGCAAACAAAAATATTATAGATTGAATTGTTGCGGCGCAAGACTTTAGTTGTATGTTGTATTGATATAATTAAGTGGTTATGCATTTTTAATTTTTTAATACATAATTATAATTAATAAAAAAAATATAAATACACATCCCAATATCATGATAGTATACACCGTTCTTTTCAATAAAAATCCAATTTCGCATATGAAGAAACATTAATTAGTACATTTTCCCGAGAGTTCACTGATCTAATGCTCAAAGTGTAGTTTAAACTGGCAGAAGCATTTAAAAAGTGCTCCAACACAAGGTCACAAAGATATTATATCACAGTAGGAAAGCTGGAAATCAAGATTCACTATGATAGATGGGAGGAAAGTGAAAAACGTCATCCTGAGAAGACAAACCACTTTCGCATATAAAGCACATTTCTGGTTGCATCATCCGGGAGACATCAGACATAAGCATTGACTTGGAGCTGCACTTTGCGATGAGCAACAAGAGATCATGAGTGTGAGGATATGAGAATCTGCACTTTGCGATGAGCAACAAGAGATCATGAGTGTGAGGATATGAGAATCTATGCCCCACAAGATCTTTGTCTGTGATTATTGAATCTTCTTACGTTTGTAACAGCATACTGATGTATATAGCCTTTTTCTAATTAATAACCAAAAATTATACTCAAACGCAGCCACGTTCTGGTCCAATGCCCATGTGACCTTCACCAGCTTGGACAAAACTTCATTGGAACTGACAGAACTTGTAGACCAATATGTTTATCTAGTCGGTACCAATGATTTCCCTTTTCTTTTCCTTTTTTTGGTTTATCTTTTGCTTGATTCATATTCTAAGACTAACATGTATATCTATCTTTTCCCAATTGGGTACACAAGCCACAAAGTATTATCAACTTAGAATGGCTTGAACCTGTTCACAATTAGAATCACAAGAGGAGAGAGGGGTGACGATGCACAAACAGATACTTATAATCGATCGCCTTTTAAGGGAAAGCTTAATGGAAATTTCATTCACACAATAGCCATTTTCTTATGCATATCCCTTCTTTCTAGAGCTATATTAAACCAGTTAGAATTATTTTTCTTGGCACCAATAAGAATTATCATGCAGCAAATTTCTCCTCCTGGTTCAAAGATTCCATTTGAAAAGGCCTTAAGAAGAGGTTTTTGCGGCTAGATTTGGACCAACAGCTAAGCTAGGTGGACTCTTTTCCACCCCATAAATTTGGAGATTCCTGGTTTTGTGGACTATAATTGGTAAAATTAATTGAGACCCAATTATCCGATCGCAGGTTGCATTCTTGTGTTGTGAGTGTTCCATAGCAATACAACTTCTCCAATTTGTATAAAAGGACCACTAGCAGAGGAAAATTAGCTGTGGCAAGAGGGCAGGAATCTGCAGATATTTATTTCAGTAAGGGGAGGAATTGAGTTTGATGATGTGGATTCCAAAATGTCTGCAAGAGGGTGCATATCTACGCTGTCAAATTCTTCTTCTTCTTCTTCTTCCTTTTTAACTTTCTTTCTTCGTACAGATTCCTAGAAAGTTGCTCACGTAATGGTCAACTAATCATCACTGCCAGGCCCATTAGCTTGTGGCCAGAATCCTGTGACCAAGACTTATGCAACTTGACGGTAGGGGTCCTCATACAGTACCAATGCTTAGAAAACTTGCTGAATTCTAGGTAAAAAAGAAACCCCATAAACAATTTAAGACATTGATGACAACTGGCGTCCAAAAGGGTAATCCAATCTCTTGAAACTGTACAAATATAAGCTGCAGACAGACACTTGGAGAATTCCAGAATTCAGGTCTATTAGTTCCTTCAGCAGAAAAAAAGAGGTTCTGCCAGCATAATTTTCCTCCTTTTTAATCACTTCAAGCTTGAAGGTTGATTCTGTGGACTGTGGTGCTAACAGAAACGAATAGACTAAACTTGAAATCTACTTGCAAGATTTTAGCTAGCATATAGGCTTTTAGGTTGGGGCTACTCCAAACAACTTGCAGCCTAAAGCCATGGTATCACACTATCACTCCACCGCCCTCAGAATTCTGATGCTTCCACAAAATTTAACGTCTCGTCCAGCAGATATTTAGTCTTGCCAAGATATCTTGGCAGCTTCTCGAGTGAGACACTCCCCAATTTAAGCAGATAGCGGATAATGTTCGTAGTTCAACTTGCTTTCCTCTCATTAACCAAAGTTCGACTATTAGGTCCCTACTCCCGGAGTGTATATGACCTACTTCTAGCCGAACCAAATATCCTAGGGATTTTTGTTTTTTCCTGTTTTAACTGTTTAAATTTTGAGAAAATATTAGACCAACGCGTTTTTTAACGCAAAAGTGACTTAACTCACAAAAAATGCAATCCCAGTCGTAAGGTTGCACATTTATGGGTCATTTTTTTAACCAACGATTCTGATTCTACTTTGCGTAAGCCCACATAAAGTACTTGCATCCGTAATATAACCCTAAATTTTCCTAGGGAAAAAGTTGTGAGGAGATAGAGTCTACAGCCCTACTGGGGCATTGGGTGCTAGGCTGATCAGATATCAAGATATCACATTATTCGATTTGGGTTGCCCATGACCAACCACATATGACTTCAGATACGATATGCGGAATTATGGGGCTGAAACAGGTACATGGGCCAGCCAGGCAACCAGAATTTGTCCAACCCCAGAGAAGTATCTCTATAATTCAATTTGCCTTTGGCGTGATGACTGAGGAATTACCGAATATAGCAACCAAAAATAATAACTTTCAGTCCTATATGATGGGTAAAAATTCAACAAGTGGGCAAACTCTCTGAGGCAATCTTTTTGGACCCTCACTCTATCCTGGAGGTAAAAAAGAAAACAGACAAAACAACCATTGATATCCTTGCCATGTGGAGTGGTTCTGTAATTTGCATCATGTGATACGTATTTTGAACCTGCTCGGCACATAAAAGGATGTCCTTCCAATTGATGACTAACATGACAATTTGTGATTGATAGTTGTAACTGACATTTTAAACTGACAAGTGGTAAAAATAATTAGTGTTTAGAAAAAGTAGTTAATAGTTGTTTAAAATAATGAGTTTCGATCCTTCAACAGCAAAACCAAACACGCACTTGGTTCCTCGAGTGTCCTGAGATTATCATCTGTAAGCTTATAATGCCTCAACTTATTTTTTAACCTTTGGCAAAGGCTTTCTTATTTCTTTTCGTTAATTCCATCACCACATGCTGTTTCAACAGTCTTGCACAAGAGACAAGCAAAACGATAATCAGATACGTGCTGATTGTGCCTGCTAAAATAAATGCAAACTAAAGAAAACCCACATTAAGGGGGGAGAGGTTCCCAACCGCTAAAAAGGTGGGTAACATATGTTGACCTTTTCCCACAGATAAGAACATGATTTAATCATTGTACGGAATCAGGCAAGCCAGCTAGTTTGCTTGGAATGTTGTTCAGGACATAGTACAATTGTAAGATCACCAATCTTTTGTGAAACTGAAATGGAACACAGATGCAACAAACTTGTTGATAAGAAAATATGAACTTTGGTGCACACGTGAAGATCAATAGTAAAGATGCCATTCCGTTGATCGTGGTTTTCAGCTCGGACTCCACCTCAGAGCCTTACTGCAGGTAGGAGCAATGAACAATAAAGTTGTAATCTGCATAAAATCTCAACAAATGCAGCAGCCTACCATAGGATATTGGGATGTCTACTTTGTTTTGTTTTTTTTTCATATACTTGTTCTTCTCAGGATCCAACTCAACCGACTGACCAGAAATAAGAACCATGACCAAGGCCAGATAAATTTTTGATGAAAGCTAAATTTATTTGCTAAACGTTAAAGAGTGCTTTTCTGGGTTAATGCAGAGTTTCAGTTCTTTATTCTGTTTATAAACTCACAATGATCGCGTAGAATTTAACAACGAATAAAATCCAGCTGACATGATATGTTCATAAAAACAGAAAAGGACCTATTTGAGCTCCTTAATTTCACTTTCCAAGTTCTTCGAGATACGATTCTCCTACATCACAGTTGTTGTTCTTTTGCTTCTACTTGTTTGTCCTGCTTTCATTGTGTGGTTCCTAAGAAGACAGATCGCTAAAGTCGTACTACACATTGCAAGATATCTTTCCAATTGGCGCTACCCCATCTCACCTCATACTCAATCTCTGCTTATAAAGAGCAGGCCATCGCCACCTCTTTGCACATACCATTCCTTTTGTTTCCCTTCTCATTGTCCTCTGTGCATTGCAGCCTTCTCATATCAAAACACATAATCTTAGATCTCCTATCTAGCCATACAAACATTCCTCATCTTAATTTCTCTCCAGAATCACTAAGAAAATGGCATCCAGCTCAATGTCCTCTCGCGGCTCAGCCTCCTGGACTGATGAGCAAAACAAGGACTTTGAGAGGGCATTGGCGGTGTACGACAGGGACACGCCCGACCGCTGGTACAACGTTGCCAAGATGGTCGACGGGAAAACCCCAGATGAAGTGAAGAGGCATTATGAGCTGCTTGAGCGAGATGTCGAGTATATTGAGCAAGGTCGAGTGCCTTTACCTAATTACAGGACCACCGGAGGCAGCACCAAGGGAGCTCTGAATGATGAGCGCAAGAGGTATTATTGCAGCTAGTAAAAGTCCAATCCATTGCTATGTGTTAGTTAAGACTAACAAACTTTGCTATTAACCCCAGTCAATAACAAAAAAGTCAGTTATGTTTACAGCCATTAGATCCCACAACCAAAAGGCAACTGAATCTAATAAAGGGATTGTATCATTAGTACCACTGAAGTCTAAGAATCAACTTCGCACGGATTCTCGTTGCCCCCTTTTCCCATTCTAGAACAACTCCTTCGAGGATTGTCTGAGAGCTTAAAAACCAGATGGGTTTAACAAATCACTGTATATTTCTAATTCCTGAATATTGACCAATTAGCTATTTCTCCTTTTTTGGCATACAGGATGAAAAATATGAGGCTCCAGTGAACTCTTATGAGCTCACATCCTGTCAGCAGCAAGAAAGTTCCATTGCCCTCTCCTCCAAAGCATCTGATGCTGTAGTGGCTCTATTACTAGCTATTCAAGAATGGTACTATATAACTGTATAAGTATTATGTAAGGTATTCTGTTCCGCTTCTTGCTTCATCCCTCTCTCGTTTTCCATCTCCCCGGATCTCCATACTTGTATCGCCGATTGTAACTGTCAATGAAAGCAACTTTGAATCATGTGATTCTTTGGCTTTCTATCGCTTGTACGTTGATCAGAAATGAAATATATTTATGTATTATCCAGTACTGTTGCTGCGCGCTTCTGTATTTTATTTGCTTTGGGATGTATTTCTTCTTCTTCAGATAAACAATGTAAAAAGCGAATTAAAATTCCGAATAATTAAGCAAATAAGAATAACTAGAAACAAACCAGCTCATGAACAGGACATAACTAATTACTAGGAAGTTTGTTGCGTCAGGATGAAGAATTGGGACACCTGAGACTCGAGAGGCGGGAAATAGCGTTATTTTGAAAATAATTAAGGGGTTATTTCCAATGTACCAAAAGAAAGAAAAAAAAAAACAATTCCCAGGCAAAAAGGTTGATGAACGTGGCCCTAGGATCATCATTCGTGAATAATGAGACTAGAGCTAGGATTTCTGGTATCAAGTTCTCGGCTTTTAGACTACACCCCTGACGGGCAAATAAAAATGTTAAATTACCTACTTGTTTTTCTTTTCCCTCCCGCCATCTGTTATTAGTCATTCTCTGGGGTTGCCGTGGAGTCAAGCAAAACTCGAAGAGACTCGATTCTCAAACGAGGATAGCCTTCACTTTTCAATTTTTATGCCTAGATTAGCGGTTAAATATTGTCAGACCATTGAAAGTTATGGTATAATTATAAAAAAGGTCTGATAGTTGTTAAGTCAAAGATTTTAAATTTGAATTTTTATTTAGATATTTAATAGAACTAAGTTACACTCTTGACATTTATTCTAATCTTCTTTGGTGAAATTGTAAATAGCATTCCCTACTTTCTTTTCATTTTTCTCACTCGAAAAGCCATTAAATGTTGCCTCTATTTTAAGGAAGTGATGAATAGAACAGGCGAAAAGGACAAAAACAACGTGAGCTGGTCTGGTTTTCCAACCTGTTTAGAGTGATTGCAATTTTCCTCCAACTGTGTGCAACATATTACCCTTTTTAGCGACACATTAAGAGAAGAGAATGGTAAGTTCGATGGTTAATTAGGCTCTGGATATTTCTTCTTCTACAAAATCATTGGTCCCCATGATATAATAATATTCCTGCAACCAGCACTGCCATAAGCCGGAATTGATAAAAATAAAGCAACTATGAGTTACTGCTTTGGGTTGTACTGATACTGAGAAAAATAAGTAATGAATAATTTAAGTCTAGATCCGAACTCGCTAACTAAAGTAAGAATTAAAATTCTGGAAGATAAGACGATACGCCGCCGGCCATTTGGTCTCAAATTTCAAGGACATTGAAATTAAGGAGAGAGGATGGTTCGCCAATTGTCATTACATGGGCAAGACTCGGCAAATTATGAAGCTTAAAGTTCAAAGTATGTTAGGTGGTTTTGTTCAACAACTTTCTTTCTTTCTTTCTTTTTTTCTTTTTTTTTTCTTTTTTTCTTTCTTTTTTGAATACTTTAACAATAATTTACTTTATTAAAAATTTAAATTTATAATTTTCGTATTAAAAAAATAAATTTATTAATTATTAGATTATAACGAGGCAGTGTTCAACAATTTCCTTGCAATGTACAAAAATGCACATGCTGTTTTCCTTTCCCCTAGCTAAAACGCATGGTAATTATTGATCCATGAAAATCGTATACGTAGACTTGATTTTGACTTGACGTGGGATAACACTTCGAAAATACACAAGAAGATGACCCGCGAAATATACATTTATATTTATTAAATATGTTGAGTTATAAATTATATAATGAAAATATTAATTTATTAAAAATTACGGTTTTTTTTTAATTAAAATTAAAAAACTGAGAAATAAGGATCTTAAAAATTTCTCGGCCACGGTGAACACTAAAAGTATTGTCCAACACAAGGTAAAGAGGATAGTTGACTGTGAAACTAACAAAAAGACGATTGATTTTGGGCCGGGTTTTTTGTCCATCCACCTCCAGTTCAATCCATCCCTTTACTGGCCATTTATCCAGAAACAAACGTCATCTAAGTGCGCAGGCTGCCTTCGTCCCGTGTCGAAGGTTCAAAGGATTAAAAAATAAAAATAGAAGGTAATATTTACTCTCAATTTTATCAAATTTTAATTTTAATGATCAATAACCATCTATCATTTAACAGCCCTCAAGTTATATCAAACAGGCCCTAATTCAGATGGCAAACCAGTTTGAACAGAGCAACCGCTTCACTGCACACCTAAAGACCACCATTCGAATGGCCTTCACAGTGCATCTGATGAGAGACCTGCATTATTCACATAAAATTTAGCTTCTCAAACCCCAAAAACAAAAAATGACTATATTCCACACATGAGTGATTCGCAGTCTCGCTTAAGATGCATCGAGAAATTCCCTTAACAAAGAAATGCTTCCCGCCTGGCCTCTGTTTTCTAACCATCTAGAGTGGTTTCACGTTATCTGAAGACAACATCAACTCAGGTCTATTAAGTTAAATTACCAACGTGGCTCAGACAGGCTCTCCCTGTGCAAACTTTCATTAGCCGAGGCTAAGGCAAAATACCATGCAAGATTTCAATCAATGGCCAACAAGCATAATCCATATTGAGGCAATTCAAGGAATTAACAAAATATGATAGCCAAGCCACAGAACTCATCCATTGAAACTAGAAAAAATCTGATGTAGCAGACATATGACGCTGAAGTTATATAAAGTTTCTTACTCTTTATCTACAAACTTAACAGCAACGTTCCAACATTAAATATTAAGCAATCGTAAGAAGCAGGAGGACATGCTACTTTGACACTATACTTCGGAGGGGAAGAGAACTTTCAACTGCCTCACCATCAGCATTCCTCTCAGCAACCACCTTAGACATTCCAAACATCTAACAGAGAACCAAAATTCTGAAGTCAGCGACCAATAGGCATGGATTACAGAATCAAGAATCAAGCATCTGGCAAGGTAAAAATTGGCATTAAGTTTGCAAGTTGGAATTAACCTTCTGAATGGTCTTCTTAAAGCAGGTCTTATGCTCATCCATAGACGCTTGGATGAACTCATCAATGTGATCCTTTATATCCTCTAGAAATGTAGCTTCCTCATTCTTCTTCTTCCGGCATGAAGTGACTGCAGGTGCTAGCTGCCTTTCTTGTTGACCATTTTGTGTCTCCATCCTTGGTAAATCCTTGTACACAGAAATTGATATCAACAAAACTAAGTCAGCTGACTATCCAACTCTAAAAGGTTTCAAGTTTCATCTACGGTAGTTTCGTTCCAATTAAAGCTATATTCCCGTTAAAATCAGGCCAGAAAAACAAAAGCACTTTTACAAAGGTAAAACCAGCTACAACCCCGCTCCAATCCACCCCCCCCCACTCACACCGGTCGCTGCCCGGGTGGCCACCCGAGTGCATACAAGTAACTGAAAAGTATACCATTAAAACTTTATTAAAATCCCAGAGAAAGCCAGTTATTGCAATAAATAAATTGGGTTTCAGAGCCAGCAGCCATCCCAACACCCACAATGCTCTACGGAACCAGCCGTCCACAGAACAGGAAGATTTTGACTCAGAGCATTCCATACTTCACAGCATGTTCGATTCATTAATCCAGAACAAATTGTCTATCCATCTACTACAAGGTAATACACAAGTCCCTTTTGAAAACCTCAATTGCTCATTGCAATTTTCAATTACAGAAACAAAATCAAAACTACCATAAGGCCTCGCCAAACAAACAAAACCTGTCAGCAAACCCCACAAAGCATACAGATATGTATAATGCCATAAACAGACACGTATCAGAGAAATAACCAGCACACAACCGCTCCGTTACATTCCCCAACGAAAAGAAAAAGGCCCAGAGACCGAATTCAATACATACCCATCAAATCAATAAACAAACACTGAGGAAAACATTAGCTAGAGATAGAGGACGCGTACCTTGATCCGATGTAAACCAAGAACGAACCGGCTCTACGACGTAAATGAGAGAGCGTGAAGGATTGTGTGACGGTTATACCTTTGAGCTCGGAACGTGTCGACGCGCTATTGGGTCATTCTCGCAAAGTCGCTGATTCTGGAAGTTCACAGCCAATCTGGATTCAATTTATTTTCCAACGTACTCGTGAGTGGCAACACCTGAAAGTTTCTTCCGTCCTGAGGGATAAGTTTTCCGATTCTTGAGCCCACAGTAAAAACAAATCAGTAGAATTTAGCCCGGTCCTGAACCGACCCAATTTCTCTTTTTCCTCTTTTTTTTTTTTAATTATTATTTTATTATTTTTTATGTTTTGGCCCTTAGGAGGTGTGGAAACCCGAGAAGGAGGGTTCGTCTCGTTGGCCACGACAGCGGTTTAAATATATTACTATTTTTTTTAATAAACGATTAAATTTTTAAATATTTTTTAGGAGTAATGCACGTATTTTCTATAAATTTGAGTTTAGATCGATATTACGAGAGTTTATTTTAAATAACTAGTAAATCTTTGAAAATTAACTACAATATTAACAGGTCGTTAGCCCACAAACTTCAATGTTACACATCAACGATGCAAATCTGATTATATACAAATTAATAAAGTAAGAGTTTAAATTTATTCAATCGATCTTTATTTTTATTTTTATATTATATTACATATATATATATATATATATGTAATAAAAATAAAAAAGTAAAATTTAACTTTTTTTGCTTAACAAAAACGCTGAATAAATAAGAATGAATGGGTTGGATTTTGTGAGGCCCAATCAAAGCCTGGGTGCGTTAAAATAAAGCAGCCGTTCTTGCGAAAAGAAAGCTGGTTTGCTAAACTACAACCCTGGCCCGTTCCGTTGGACTTTTAGGCTCAATTCCCACAACATTAGTAAACCTACCCGAACCCCAGAGAGAACGAAGACTAATCGAACCCGCCTGTTATTAATTACACTACAACTCTTTTGAATTTATCTTGTTAGTGATCGGGTCGGTTAACTAATATGATTGTAAACTCAATTGGAAAAATTGTAATTAATCAGTACCTGAATCTCATAAAAATCTTTTTTCGTATGATTTTTATTAAGAATCTCACAATCCTTGATTTTGTAGTCGTCGCACATGCCGTGAATATACCATACGTTGTATTTCGCGAACATTCGTTCGTTTGTAATCAAATATTTAAAACAAAATATAGTAACGTGAACGTGACACATTTAAATATAGTAACGTGAACGTGACACATTTAATCTATCTTATTAATCTTTTTTTCTGTTTTTGTTTAGAGTGTTGAAAACAAGTGTTGGATTAAATTATAGGACTAAATAAAACGAAATTATTTTATTATAAAGGGTCCCATTAAATAAATTTTAAAACGATAAATTTAAATAAATATAATTAATTTTTATTATATATATATAATGTACAAATTAATTATATTTATTTAAATGAAGTACTTTTAAATCACATAAAATTTTCCCGCCGCAAATAAAAAGAGACAAACCCGCTACAGTCGGGTTTCTCTTAACTTGGGGTAAAAGGGCAATCTTGCGCCTTTTCAAGGTCAAATACGTTAAAACAGCTGGCAGCGTAGGCACGGACGTTGAGTTGGTTTTCTTGCATCACCCCCACCCCCCCATTACTTAAGTGGATTAGGCAACCCGGAGAAACGCCTTCAATTTAACTCCGTCAAAATAGGCGGCGCTGCGTCAATTCGGACTTTTTATTTCATTTTTCTAGAATGATGTGCCGCTACTAGCGTGTGATGTAATGATTTGAATAAGCTTCTAATTTAAGCAGCGGATGATATCATCCGCTCTCCAAGCGTCATGTTAACATTTGGAAATTAATATATATATATATATATATATCGGAGTAAATTCACTGGGTGAGTTGGGTCTCTAACCGTAGGCCACCAAACATTGGAATATTGGATAGTTCTCCCATGTGTATTATGTACACGTGGATTAATCTAAAAAATCCTATGATTATATATTAAAGATTACGCGCCTAGGAAACAGGGTGAGCCACCAAAGTTACGGAAATTCACCATACATGAAATTACAATTCGAAAATTAATTTGACTGGCACAAAAAAATATATTAAGCGTAATTAAATTAATATTTGATGTGATTTATGGACCCTTTTATTCAATTCTATTTTGATAATATTTTACTCCTGTCTTTCAAACTCTTAAATTATGATGAACCATGAACCTTTTATCTATATGTTTAAATTTAATATATTGTAGATTTGCATTGAACAGTTTCTGCTCAAATCGAATCATTTCCATTTCGTGTGATATCACAATTTTTTTTTTTTGGGTATGATGAAAATAGATAGCAAATCTATAATTGATGCCCGTACTTTTTTTTTTTTTTTAAATTTTCTCGTCCGAACATAAGCCAACGGTAAGGGAGGCTCTCTCTCTCTCTCTCTCTCTCTCTCTCTCTCTGTCCCTATAATAGCTCAATTGATGGCAGAAAAAATACCGAACGAAAAATATACAATAATCACTTTCATGGTAAAGAAACAGAGGAGAGAGAAACCGAGAGAGAGAGAGAGAGAGAGAGAGAGAGAGAGAGAGAAGAACTTTCCCTCATTCCCAGTTAACTTGCATTCACTTCAATCCAGATCATATCTATCAATCTACCCATTTGTGTAAGCGTGAGTGCAAGTGAGCTATAACCACGGTCAAACTTGGTCTCTGTTGCAGTTGTATCAAACTTTTCTAAACCTCACCCACCTCCCTTCCACTATAATATTTCCGTCACTCAATCAGATACGTATGCTGTAAGTATTTATACACACACAAGTAGGCTTGTGGTCCTCATCGTTTTCGGGTTTCCGGGCTCTCCCATTGTAATTATTGTACTTCTTTTTACTGTTGTTCCAACATGAGTTCTGATTCCGCCGCCGCGAGTAGTGCCTCTGCCGCTGGCGGAGTCCAGAACCAGCTATCCCGGCGGTTACCCGATTTCCTGCAAAGCGTGAATCTTAAGTATGTCAAACTGGGTTACCATTATTTGATGAGTCATTTTTTGACTCTCTGCTTGGTCCCTACAATGGCGGTCATTATAGTCGAGGCTTCGCAGTTTAAGCTGGATGATGTTCGTCAGCTTTGGCTCCACCTCCAGTACAATCTCGTCAGTGTCATTATCTGCTCCATTTTTCTCGTTGTTAGCTGCACCGTCTATATTATGACCCGACCCAGATCCGTTTACCTCGTGGGCTACGCTTGTTACAAGCCTCCGGAGGTGCTCAAGGTCAGCTACCAGCAATTCATGGAGCATTCGAGGCTAACAGGGGATTTCTACGAGTCGTCGCTGGAGTTTCAGCAGAAGATACTGGCGAGGTCGGGTCTTGGCGAAGAAACTTATGTCCCTGAAGCCATGCATTCTATTCCTCCCAGGCCATCTATTCAGGCGGCAAGGGAAGAGGCAGAGCAGGTGATGTTTGGTGCGCTGGATATTCTGTTCGCGGATACCAATATTAAGGCTAAGGATATTGGTATTCTTATTGTGAATTGTAGCTTGTTCAATCCCACACCCTCGCTCTCTGCTATGATTGTTAATAAATATAAATTGAGGGGGAATATTAGGAGCTTTAATCTTGGGGGTATGGGCTGCAGTGCTGGGATTATTGCAGTTGATCTCGCAAAGGACATGTTGCAAGTTCATAGGAATACCTACGCTGTTGTTGTGAGTACTGAAAATATTACGCAGAATTGGTATTTTGGGAACAAGAAGTCAATGCTGATACCAAATTGTTTATTTAGAGTTGGGGGCTCCGCCGTCTTGTTGTCAAACAAATCGAATGACAGAAGGCGGGCTAAGTACAAGCTTGTCCATGTGGTGAGGACCCACAAGGGGGCTGATGAGAAGGCCTTTAAATGTATTTATCAGGAGCAGGATGATGCTGGAAAAAGTGGGGTTTCTTTGTCCAAAGATCTTATGGCAATTGCTGGTGGAGCACTCAAGGCTAACATCACCACCATGGGTCCTCTGGTCCTTCCAATTAGTGAGCAAATTTTGTTCTTTGCAACTTTAGTTGCTAGGAAGCTGTTCAATGCTAAAGTGAAGCCGTATATCCCAGATTTTAAGCTTGCCTTTGATCACTTCTGTATTCATGCCGGGGGCAGAGGTGTGATTGATGAGCTTGAGAAGAATTTGGAGCTTCTACCAGTCCATGTTGAGGCATCCCGGATGACTCTTCATCGGTTTGGAAACACTTCCTCGAGCTCAATTTGGTATGAGTTGGCCTACACTGAGGCAAAGGGCAGGATGCGTAAGGGGAATCGTGTGTGGCAGATTGCTTTTGGAAGTGGTTTCAAGTGTAACAGTCAAGTTTGGCAAGCTTTGAGGAATGTTAAGCCCTCTAGTAGCAATCCCTGGGAGGATTGCGTTCACAGGTACCCAGTGCAGAGGGTTGTGTAGATCAATAATAAAGTCCTGTTAAAGTCTCTTAACTTGGAGGTGGCTGTCTTGATAGATTGACTAGCCACCTTACCTACTATTTTATTGTAATTTTTATGCTATTTCCCATCGAAAGTCATACTTTAGCATTATCTCAGTCACTTGGACGCTGAATCCTCCTGCTTGTAATTTAACCATCGATATTTTTATGCGTGACGCAATTGTATCCCAAGTTTCTTCAATGTGCGCATAAAATAAGCAGCAGTCCAAGCTGTTCTATTTACTTCTATCGGAATGTCAAGACATACCAAGGCATTATTTGTAATCGCATTTATAAACCGAGCTTGAACATAAGGAGGGAAGACTCTACGATGTATATGGTGAACTTCTTCATCTTAGCCATTCGCGACCAAACATTACGTAGTCGTTATCAAGCCTGAACTTTGAAAGCAGGCATTAGTGTAAGGTAACCATAAAGACTCTTCCTTGTAACTGCAACTCTGCAAGGTTACGATAAGAGGTGGGAATAGTGAAAATTGCCTTTTGTGGGAAGTCTTGTGTGGAAGAGATCTTCCAGCTTAAACTTGAAGGGCTCCGCAGTAGAGCTTTTTCGATAGAGTTTATTTTTTATTTGCTTCGCACTCTCCTTTCGTCGTCAATCAGCATTTCCACTACAGATAGTTGATAATTATTGGAAGGAGATGCGGAGAAACGCAGGACCATGCATTTATCTTGAGCTACACGTTAGGTAAGAGCTTCTATCGTGAAATTTCCCGGCTATTTCCCAGAAAAGGTGATCCATTCAAGCATCCTATGTGTCTGAAACACTTTCTTTACGTTATTATCAGCTTGCAAGTTAGGTAATCTTCCTCGAACACGGAGTCGTCAAAATCCATATATGTATGTCTAAGAGCTAAACTCGTGTGTTCTTCCCTTGATTTGACTGCGCTTTTTTAATTCACCAATTTTTTTTTTTAATGGTTCTCTGAAATCTTCCCCCACAATTCATTAGGACTGTAGTTGTTCTGGGCCAAATGTTAGGTTGGTTGTTCCCCCCTGGGCTATTTTTTATTATTATTTTTTTAATTTATGGATTTAGTTCTTGTATTCAATAGAATAGAAAAGCAAAAAAAATAAAAAATTTCAGCAAATAATTTTTTCGCCGAGTTCATTAATATTAGGTTGCGGCAATAGCAATACAGGCAAGAATGATCTAATTTCTCTGGTACATAAAAAAGTAATGATCTGTCTCTGAAACCATCAGCTACGTTGACTTTGACAGATCATGTTCAGCGACAGGCAAGAAAGATTGCAGGCTCTAGTCATTATTCATCTACCGCGTGGACCAAACGACTCCATATTTTTCAAAGGCGACTAATTTTACCCGCTGTCTTTGGTGAAATATGTGATTCATTTAAGAATTGAATTAAATTAATTAATTAATTATATATATATATATATATATATTAATGATAAAAAATTAAATAATATTTAATTATTAAAAAAAAAAGTGAATAAATGTATCAAATACCTAATATAAACAACTCCAAATTTTTTTTTCGTTCAACAATTCAAAAATTTTTCGAGGGGAGTAATTTTAGCCACTGTCTTTTATGAAATATGTTTACTCCGAAAACACAATCAACTACCGTATTTAATATTGGGAGAATGACATAGGTAGACCATAGAAAGCGTACGTATATCTACTCCACCACATGTAAATATCAGAAACAACAGCTGATCGATTATCCATATTTAGGATATTAATTATTGACAAAAAAAATTCACCTAACGCTGAAAGTGGGTGCGTTTTAATTTATGGCGACAGAAAGATGGTAGACGGAGCTGAAATTCATCGTGTGAAGAAGGCAGGCCACCATGCAACCCTGCGTCTACAACAAGTGCCTCGAGGAGATCCTCGCTTCCCTTGAAGCAGAGGCGGCATTGAATGCAACTTCCAGTTATCCCATTAATCTATTTGGATGGGCCAACTCAAGCTCAAGTTTCATCAATGGGATCCACATAGAGTTCGATCCCCGGTGTTTGCAAACCGAAAAAGTTATCTCCTAACCTTCTTTTTATCTAGAATAAAGAATTGGGTCGAGCACTACTTGGGAATTGTTCAATGAAATAAATGGGCTCCCAACCGACAGAAATGGATCGAGTTTTCATGGCCCATCAGAGGGCAAATGCAGCGGAGAAATGTACCGAAAAAATGGGGCAAAACTAAAATAAAGCCCAGTTTATATGTAGTAGGCTTCAGTAAATAAATTTATCTTCTCCATCAAATCTTAGTTTTGGAGCTGGGCCAACTAAATGGATTCCTGAAACGAACCCAGCATGGATTTCCCTAATCCTCTGAACACAAGGCATCTGTTGGTTGTTCGAAACTTTAGGAATTACTGAAACGATAGTATTATTCTTTTAAATAAATCTCATAGACAAATTCTAGAATATATGTTGAAATTAATCCATATTCTTACATACTAGAAGTTAGTGATGAAATAAGAATTCAATAATTGAATGTTATTTACTATAATTGTAGTATTAAATTTAAAATAAATGTTATTAGTATTTCATATATAAAAATTAAAATATTTATTTAATTTTATAGTTATAATTTTTAGCGTGCTTTTTTATTATGTAATATTTTCATATTAATAAAATTAAGAATTTTTGTGTAATTAGTTAATAATAATATCAAAATAATTAAATTTTAATAATCATATTAGAGGTAATTAATCCTAGAACAGATTTATCAAAACAATTAATCCTAACAATCCACGCACTCAATCAGATTGGCAACCACTAATTGGAAAATGGGATTTTTGTCAAGAAGGAAAACCGAGTATACAGTAACTATGACCGTGACCGCTACAGCCGGCGAATAGAAGAACTATGGCCATCTCGACCATAGTTGAAAGAGCCAGACAGATTGAGAGAGAAAAACACAGGGAGATTTGTTTACATGGGGCTACAACGAAGGTAGAGCTTCAGGCTTGGAGGATTCTGAAGCTTGAGATATTCCGAAAGCCTGAAATCAATAGCCAGGTCTAGAAGAAATTGGCAGATCACTTGAATTTTTAGACCATGCAGAACAATGCATTACCTCAGTTACTTGTACTTTGGAATGGGAATATGACCAGACTCAATTTGCTTAAGATCTTCAATAAGTAATTTATAATGTCTTTTGACTTCCTCAGGTGACTTGCCACCAACAGCCTTGGCTATATTTTGCCACCGGTCTGGTGTGTCCTTGTCGTACAAGGCTAGAGCTTTCTCAAACAGTTTGTTCTCTTCTGGTGTCCAGGAGGAGCTAGAGCTTCTCGAAGCTTGATAGCTTGAAGCCATGTCGAGGCAAAATTGAATAAAAATGATGGAAAATAGAGAAGTTACGAATGGGGACTCTTTGCAGCTACACTAAGAGTGATGACCACAGGGAGGTAAACAAAGGAAAGGGAACAGAAAAGAGTGGGTCATAAACTGTAAGCGTGGCTTCTGCCTTGTGCTAGAAATTGCCATGGGCGCAATGCTTTTATAAATGGTGGAGAAAGGTGGTGGCGCCAGGCAACTGGAGAATCCATAGTGGCACAAAGGTGGCATTAAGTATGTGACGAGTATTCTCTGGAACCACAAGATCAACCAGGACAACATACTGACAGCAGGGGAGGGAGAATCAATTGGGAAAAGGGTCCCTAATTTCTCATTTAATTTTCTTTTCTGATGTAAGTTTTCTTTCTTTTAACCTATTTAAGATGTAGAATTTTCTTCTCTAGATCATGGGCAGGCGAGTTTCACTAGGCTGAGAAAATGGGAAGCGAAACAAGTTCTTTCTTAGAGCATTCCCGACTTCTATCTAACTTTTCATGCCAATAAAAAGCAAAAAGAAATGCCAAGAGAGTGATTTTTAGAAGATAAAGAAAGGGACAATTCAGAATATCATGTCAATTGCCCTCTCTGGACTTGCATGTAAATTTATACACTATTTGTTTTGCCCCTTGGTCCCCTTTGAGCTGATGTTGATACTTGAAAGCTGAACCAATTTCATTCACTGCCGAGTTGTCCCTGATTTTGCATTTCCGTTTTAGTCAGGCAATTGTTCATTTGTAAATGCCGTGTTGCATATCCAGAAATGGA
Source organism: Bruguiera gymnorhiza (assembly GCA_020883675.1). NCBI lineage: Eukaryota > Viridiplantae > Streptophyta > Magnoliopsida > Malpighiales > Rhizophoraceae > Bruguiera > Bruguiera gymnorhiza. Next base: position 37,707 of record JAIRCJ010000041.1, on the reverse strand, counting down.
TTTCTTTACAAAAACAGCGGCAACAATTTCTCGAAAAACCAGTAAAAATAAGTAACAATACAGAATTTGTTGCAGTAGTCAACCTAAATAATGCATGGTTGCCTAGTTGGGTATATCTTCTCAAGCACCATTGGCTTCGGATGGCAGTAGATTGGCACGGGCTTTGCATCTCTGAGAACATACTTCCAAGAAAGAGAGGACGCTAGAATTGAGGGATTGCTGCAATCACAGCATTTTCGGATCTTTGGAATTGGAGTTTCAGATTTTAGGCGGTGAACATCATTCCAAAAGATTCTAGCCGACCCTGTAAGGCCCTAGCAGGCATGACGTATGTCCCAGCTCACGCTGCTTGGTTGCTAGATGAATACACATACCTGCAGAGTCTATTACTGGTGGTTTTCTGGTTAGGATTAGGATAAGACTCAAAAACAGGGATTCCGTGTCAGTTGATTGGTGAGCCAAGGCTAAAAGGATCTCTGTGTTCATCTTGCTCTAAAACAAAGTTAAAAATATTCCGAGATAACATGATAAAACATGCGCGCGCACGCACACACCAAGGCATTGGTGTGTTCTTTATCCTGCAGGCCTACCTTTGACCGTAACGTCATGGTATTACAAAGACCCAAGAAGGAAAAGAGGCACGTCTTACTGGTTCATGCCATTAACCAATCCTGATATACAAGTGATGATGAAATTTTTTCAACCAATCCTGATACATATGTGATGATAAAATTTTTTTGAAGAATACCATCTGAATTTTTAATTTTATATTTAAATTTTGATTTTTATTCTGTATAAAATTAATGAAATTTCGTTAGAAAATATAAATTTATTGAATAAAAATCACTTTTTTTTTTTTTTTTTGCTTTGTTTGGAGTCAGAGCTTGAATTTTAATGTTAGAATTAAGAGTCTCGTAACTTTAGTAATAGAACACGCAGACTAGTGGCTATTTATTCATGTTTTCAAGAAGGGAAACAATTAGCACTACTTCATATGCACCAAAAATTTTTCCCATGAAATAATATGAGATGTGAAGGAGCCTAAATAGCTGTAGTTACTTCGTACATAGTAGGATAATGTGATCCAAAGCCACGTTGAATCGAGGCTGCAGCCCATAAAATGCTATCCCCATGAACAAGATAAGGTAGAGCAGCTGCCAAGGATTGCGACAATTACCACATTTATTAAGGAAAGATGGGTTAGTTTGTGAGCGGCCAACTCATTATTGGAAGGAGGACAAGGCCACAAACAAGGGGAGGAGGCCCTGCCACGGAGCCACCTTAATAACTTCGATTTCTAATAATAAAATAAGGAGGTGTAGCCCAATCTATTGTCAAGTCTTTGTCCAAAGACGACAACCAAAACAAGAAGTTACCAAGGCCAAATTTTCACTTTTTCATGGAAATGAAACTCTCTCTCTCTCTCTCTCTCTCTCTCTCTCTTTACATTTTATGAAAAAATTTATCTTTAAGCCTCAATACTCGATAAAGTTATTCATTTGAAGTCATCCAACTTATTATTCAATTGCACGTTGTAGTAATCAAGCTTAATTAAGAAGTTAATTGGTTGAACACCACACATGTTATTAGCCTTTGATTAGATCTAAAAAGTAGTACAACATTGCAACCCAATATGTGGATGTGGTCCTTCACCACATAAGTTCATTAGAAAGCTAAATTCAAGGCTTTTGGTCCCCTATTCTATGGATTGTGGTCCTTCCCAACCCGTTGGAAGGCCCTCACAAAGTGTTTGTAGAACAGCAGATGTATGCATTGCCTCATTTTGACGGGTCTTGGACTGTGGCTGAACCAGGCGCGCTTTATTTGTAGTTTTTAGGTCACGATAAGAACGCGACCTTTCAAAGAGCCATCTTTCGGCCATTATTCACTTTCATGATAAGCAGATAGATATTCGGTTTCTCCGAGTACCGTCAAACTTGCTTTCACTCTATGGATCGATCATGGATATTTCGTGCACAAGTTGACGCAAGTAACAATTTGGGACAGCAGAAAGGGCATCCAATTATCATTGAAAAAAAAAGGTAAAAATAAAAATAAAAAGCACCCCTTTTTATCTGGGCATGAGTTGATAATTATTTTGTGGCTTAAACTTAAAAAGGGAAGGATTTGGCTGCTCTTATATTGCACTGAACATGGTGTGAGGACTATCTAGTGCATTTATTTCAAAATTAAAATTAAAAAATTCATCTTTCTTGAATTAGTAATTAAAAATTTATTTTAAGATGACCGTTACAATATTTAAATTTGGAATGAATTTAATGCAAGAGGAGCCTAATCATAATTCCTAAATTGGAAGATTCACTTTTGAATTTTGAATTTTGAATTTGGAATATGGAGCGTTTAGTTTTTAATACCGAAGCAGATTGGCAACGCGGCAATTAATTATTGCAAGGCAACGGTAATCATTTCAAGACAATTAATTTATGGTAACCGTTTGCAATTGAGAATACAGGACGGCTCATTCGGCCGGTTGAATACAGGCCGAGTCCACTCTAAAAGCGCATTATGAGAAACATAAATCAGAATTAGACGTCAATTGCAAAACCCAACGAAACGGAGCACGTCATGACCGATTGGGCCGGGACCATTGCAAACAACCCTCCACAAAACCTCTCTTCCTTCTGCAATGGATTCGAGAAGTCCCATATCTTTAGGGCAGGCTCCATGCGGGCGCAAGCATGCCACAGTTCCGGGTAAGGAAATGAATATTTCCGTGACATTAGGGACCAAATTTCTTCATGTTTGCTTTGAAGGCTCGCCAATTTTGGTCCGCCAAAGTACCAAATCCATCTTCATTCTTTTAGGCTGTCATTTGAAATCATTATGTAGCCGTAGGAGATGGGAGTTTTCTAGAGCGAACTTTACACAGGTGCCACACGGGTGCCTAATTAAATAACGCAAACAATCCTTGTCTCGCGCGCACCCACATATTCACAAACTTATCATCATCTTTTAATAATAAAAATAATTTAGTAACAATGCATCCAAAGTAACACAATATAATCTGATAAAAATTTATTGAATTCTATATATATATATATATATATTATAAGATAAATTATGTAACTTTCGGTGTCTTTTTTGTTGCATTATTATATAATCAAACCGTTTAATAATTAGTCAATACAACTGGCTCTCTGAAAATCAGGCAACAAGCACCATCATAATCCCGAAGGACTCATTCCCCACTACCTTTACAGTTGTAGGAACCCACAATTAATTGTCCCAAGGCCCTTTATTTTCTGCCATCCAATCTCTGGGTAATGAATTAATGTACATCTGTCTCAAAGGGTCAAATGCCATCGATAATGATTGAAGTAGAAGAAAGTAAAATAATCAACATTGATGAGATGGCCTTCAAAAGCTAACAATCCATCGAGATTACAACACAATTGATTGAAGCCATACTCGTCCCTGTACTTCGAATTTGAGCCTCGAAGAATTCAACCCAGGAAAAGATAAAGCAGGGAAAAGCCAATTCATGTTGATGCATGAAGGCATGTGATCAAGATTGATGTTAGCAAAGAATGGCCAGAAAAAATAATGCACCGAGACATTTTTGTAGGATGATCTACGACAATGCTATAAAACCTGTCGATGATTTTGTGTATATGGTCAATTGATACTGATATAATTGGCGAATGAGGCCAGTCGGTTTGTCACTCTGCCGACCTCTTCTCAATAATTTATTCCATAAGAATAAATTGCTTATCGGGAGATTATAGTGTGTTAATTAATTTAGCACGTAAAATATGTGCAAGGATCCGATTGACGAAGAGGAAAAAAGAGCAAGTTGGAGACCATTGGTCGCTAGGCTACAAAAGGAGTTTGGAATTGAAGAGACAGAAAGACTAAAGAATGGGCTGGTGCATGCCAGGAAGAGGGTGGGGTGTCTATGAGAGTTCTAGGTGGTTTAACTTGTAGTTGAGGTTAAAATAATCGAAACCCTGCCATATGGCCTGCTACAGTGGCAAACATCCTCCAAGCTTTTTCTCGGCGCATATGGCCTCCTCACAACCAAGCCACTTATCTTTGTCACCGTAAACTATTTCTTAAGATGCCCCAATCTCGTCAATGTATGCAAGGATCCATATCTTCCGTGGAAAATAAGCTTAAGCCCTTCACGTCATAGTTTTTAAATGTTACTAAGATCTCTTGTGATAATGTCTCTTCACTGCTTAATACTACTTTTATTTAACAGCCCTATCTTGTTTCTGAGAAAATGGGTTGCCTTCTCCATTTGTTTTTGATATTGGGAGCAAATATTCAAAGTGTCCAAGCATATTATAATTAAGAGTACTCATTAGGACACACCGGTTCTCAATCTTAATGGATGTAACCATTTTAGCACAGCTTGACATACAGAAGTGCTATTTGTGTGTGTGTTTCGCATCTCACTCTGATTTTGAAATGGGAAAATATGAGCCTGCCGTTAATAGATCTTCCTCGCCATCAGGGTAATGGAGAATTTTGAAAATAGGCGAAAAACTATCGAGTTTCAACCTCTTTTCCTAACTTTCCACCGATAAAGCTTGTTTTACAACACAAACATAGCTTGCAAGATCAATTTCCAGGCTGGCTTGAATCTTCGGTTCACATTTATATGTTATGACTTATGACAGTATATGTCTTGTGTAAACGTTTTTCTTTTCCTTATTTTCCAAATTACAGTTAGTTAGCCTACATCTGCACTCAAGTCAGGAAATCCTTGGTTTCAATGTATTCACAAAAGAGTGATTGTGGCACGTTGGCTTTTGCCATGAATAATGCGTAAAACAGATTTTGGGGCACGGGTCTTATCTTTACTTCAGTCTTTTGAATCCTGTTGCAAGCATATATTGTCTTTGACCATTCCACCGTCCAACAATTAGCTCTTTACATGACTTTTTCCCCCCCACTTCTTTACCAGGTATCATTTTCTGTTATTATTGCATAAGAAAGATTCTTAGTCGCAATAGGAAAGAGCATTAACATGTTCTTGAAGTGTCTACCATCTGTTACCACAATAAGCACGAAAACAGATACACAAATTTGACTAATTTCCGAACAACTTTTAACCATCAATCATGATTTTCCTTACGGATCTCATCATCTTATTGGTGATATGCATGCTTATTGGTATTGATTACATAATCCCTATAAAGTAACCAAACTGGCGTTGGTTGTCCAGGGGAGCCTTAAAGACATCAAAACAGGATCACATCGCCTAGCTGTGACCAAAATAAAGGAGAAAAGGAAAAGAGAAGCCTAGTCAATCATTCATTTTACCAGATACAGAGCGGTGCGGATCGCAAGTGGATGCAAGATGCATTGGAACCCATATCTCTATGTGCACTGTACCTGGTTTTCCCTTTTCTTTGTGCAAATCAATTGTGCAAGTTGTATACAAAAAGATAAATGTACAAGTTGGACATCTGCGTCTAACAATTTGGAGCTATTAGGCCGTTTTGCGTCTGTTATGGAAAATAAAATTTTCTATCACCTCGTTACAAATTAAAATTAATATTTAAGTAAAATTTAAATAGTTGAATTTATATAATTTTAAATTAGTAATGATTAGTATTTAAATAAAAGTTAAATTAATTAACTTCAATTTTAATATTTGAATATAATAAAATATCTGTAATTATATAAATACTCGAGAGAGAATTTAAATTTATCATATAAATAGTAAATATAATTTTATATTTATATTATTTATAGAATTTGTTAATTATTAATGTGCAAATTTTTAAATTAATATAATTTAAAAAATTTATATAATTATTTAATAATAATAATAATACAACAACTAATTGAACTTTTAGTTAAAAATTTTGAAGATATTGAACAGTTAATGAAAACTCTGTCAGTCATAAATGTGAATTAAATAATTTTCACGGCCCTGACAATGCGGAGAGTCACCGGCTCACCGCCTTATAGTTTCTTCAGGGACATGGTTTCTTCGTTGAAGAGGTAAAAAAATGCGTAACATTTATGATTGGCTAATTGCTTCTTTTTTTCTTTTTTTTTTTTGACTTTCTATTCGTACCAAACAAATTGCAGAAGCGGATTCATGAATTTGGGAAGTCCTTATCTTGTACAACAGTAATATTTTCAATTTGGAGTGAAATAAATACTGGAAGGAGAAACGAAGGCCCGACTACCTTTGTTGTCCCATTGTTTTACGTAATAATTGACCAAAGTTCAGGAATGGATAAGAATAGTTTAATTGATGTGTTCCACGAAATTTAAAAAAAAAAAAAAAAAAGCAAGTAACAAAATTTGGTGAGCCCATGTGCCATGACATGGGAAGTAGGCAAATAATTTAAGAAGGTCTAAAAGTCCCTATTTTCGCTATCAAACTAATAATAATAATAATAATAATAATAATAATAAATCGTATTCACAACAATGTGGCAGAAGTTACCGTAAAAACTGGCTATAACATTGGGCGCTTAGTTACCATTCGCAATCTGTAAGTGGCATAAATTCAGGACAAAACCATTTTGGATAAATCATCAAATATGTGAGTAAATGCCATTCCAATCATTTTTTGTCAGCCCTGCACGGACAGAACTAATGATCCTAATTATATTGCGGATACTGGCTTGCTTATTTGCTTATAGCCCGTGAATTTCCAGTAAATTTTAATTTGCACAGAATCACGTAAACATAAATCGAACACATACATGAAAGGTCGGCTCTAGGCGACTGATCGTTTTAATTGCCTTGTTTTTCCTTTCCATTCTTCTCTCAAGTGTTCAAACTTGAAGGGCCCTTTGTTTTTTTTTTTTTTGTTTTGCAACGCATGCAAACACATAACATAGGAATTCGTTTTAATGGAAGTCCAATAATGTCAAGGGCATGTGTCGTATGATCAGTGAATGAAATTATGCATGCCTTCCACTCCTCCTCGTCGCCTTTTCTCATGATTGACATTATTTAGTTATGATTGGTGCCATATTTGGCAGTGACACCCTGTATATTTTTACACTTTTATTTTCATAAGTCAATCCAATGTAGCAATGCATCAACTGGCCCGTGGGGTTGAGCAACTCTTTCATCGTCGCGCATCCTCGATTCAATAAAATTTGAAGGTACATCAATGCATGCGTTGTAAAATTTGTCTTAGAAGAGGCTTTTTCAGCGAGATCGGCAACTTCTTTAATTGCTCAACATCACTTTATTTAGTAGGATGATCCAAACCCATGCCTCCAACCGACTACAACAGGTCTCCGATGAAGTTTTGAGTTCCTGTCCTTGAAAATAATATATATATATATATATATGCAAGCATGAAAAAGCATAGTGTTAAATTTTGGACTTGCGGCTATAAATGCTGGAAATCCCTAAATTCTAGAACCAAAGAGTTGGCAGGGGACATTTTTCTTCCTTATGGAACAAGGAAAGTGTACAAAGTTTCCCGCATTAGCTTTGTGTCTTAGACAGAGATCCGATTTGTGATTTGATGATCCAATCACAAAAATGTCCCTCCTATTGCAGATTGGTACGAAAGTTTTTGACAGGAAGACCTATTTGGTTGCCTTGATTAGACCAATAGATATTCTAATTCCCGCACCACAAGGGGAGAAAAAAAAAATAGAGAAAACAATAAGGGTTCCATCTCTATATGCCTATTACATGATGGGTTAATATAGTTTTGGAAAATGGACCAAAAAATATTGTTTTGGAAATATACCATTTTAGGATATAGTTCCTAATTTAGTTTTTCTTGATATTTGTGTAAGCCCATTCATTTCATGTTAGACTTTCAGTTCTCTACCGCACGAACTCTACATTTGGGCCCCAAAAACGGAAAAATCAATCGAATCCAAGGTATTTAAAAAAGAAAAATCAGGCTCACGGATATGCATTAAGGAAGCCCATAGAATTCGTCTGTATCTGATTGCAAATTATGGTTGTTTGAGGAATGGGGCAACCGAACTGCACAGTCTCCAATGAGCCAACCTCAATTTAATACTCTCTCTCTCTCTCTCTCTCTCTGAGGCTCATGATAATAAAGTAAATGAAAGAGGGCATGCATAGAACTTGGACTCTCCACACATCGGATATGTTGCAATCTTTCATTTGCCTCAAGGCTTCTCTTACCCATGCCATTATCTCTACCCCTCTATTATTGTTTCAGTTAATCCATCCAAGATAGCATACGAGGGCCTTTCTATATATTTCGCCGGCCAATATCAATTAAGTATATAATGGGGTTACTTGTATTTTTTCGATAAGAAATCACGAGGTGATAGAACTGTACATGGGGTTATCAATCGATCGATTCATAAATGTTTATGATGATGAGAGACTCCAACTTACCCCAACTTTAATAGGTCAATTCTGGACTCGTGAGTTCTTTATATCCATGGATTTGGTAAAACGTGAGCCAAACACGTCCGGTGACTCTACATGCATTCATTGCATATGTAGAGATTTGATCTCAAGACCCCGGTTGAATTTGTTGGATTTTCATTGCCCCCACGAGCATGGGGGAAGCTGCTTAATTAGGTAAGCTCGAGCAGGAATCAAATTGGACCGCACGAGTGCAATGATGCTAAGAGCCAATACAAGTTTCATCGATTTTTTTTTTTTTCAAATCTCAATTACCATCAAACTGTGAACAGCATTGAGTAATTAAGAACTTTGATCATAGAAATTACACAATGCATATGAGAGGAGCGGATCCAGAAATTAGTCTCAGTGGGGGAAAAATTTATATGCTTTAAGGAGTGTGTGTATATGTATATGTATGAGAGATAATATGCAGAGTACTCGGACATCTGGTCAATCGAGACCTCATAAGTAAAGTGGAAACAACTCGACTAAAGAAAAGAAAGAAACCAAAACATCGAGGGCTAGATTAGTTTTCTCTGTTGACAAAGAAAACAAAGGAAGTGATGAAAGGAATGAGATGGAGATAGTTAGGCCTCAACGTGCCTTTGGTACCGACTTTGTTGACAATACACGATGTATGATAATCAGTCACTTTCTACTGTTAACATGAATCATATGTTTTTATTCACGGTCATAGGCTGGCAATCAATACCCATTTTGCAATCCTGTGTCTCGCCTAACCTTATTATTCAATTTGATTGACTGGTCGGATTCGTGAAACAGTCAAAGACCTTAATCAAGGGCTGATTCTCATGTTTCAGACATCAAAATTATGATATCGTTGACGAGAACATTAAGAGCTTTAATTAGAAATCTTGTCACACTTACCCAAAGGATATATAATTTTAATAGAAATTATTGCATGAGATGAAATTATTTCAATTTGGTGGGGCCATCCAACTATTAGTTATTACGTGTACGTTTGAATTTAACTGAATAAACTAATGCATGCTATTTTCTTACAAGTTCCATACTATTTTCGGAAGGACCGACAATCTGACAGCAATCCCTTTTATCTGCAAGCATCTCCTTAACCTCGAATTGTTTGCTCGCGCGCTAATCACAATCAACCAGGACATGAAAGCGGTGCCTCCACGAGCCGTACTTGCGAGAACGAAAGTTTAAGCTAAATGCATACTGTGGTCTTGACTAATCTCAATCTCTTCCTTGCCTTAAACCAATCACGGAAGACAAAACGCCGTTTCCCTACGTCCGCGGCCGCGTCAGCTATCTGACATATCAAATCAACTTCACTACGACGTGCCACGTGTAGGCGTGCATGTGTGTGTATAACTAAGAAGGCCCGAGTTTCTCGGCACCCTTCACGGGCCCAACAAGGAGCCCAAAAGGGTGATAAAACTAATTTTATTTGTAGTGCGACAAATGCAAATGCATTTACTAAGGACTCGTTTGATTCTTACATTTTGTTTTTTTTTTTTTTTTTTTTTACGATGTGTTTTTTCAAATATGAAAATATTTATTAACGAAACATATTTGAAAAAATACAATTAAATATTCTTAGATTGCTTTTTAATTTTTAATTTTTAATTATATTACTGTTGAGTGCATCAAGCCGAATTGAGCTGACCGCTAATAAAAAAATAGAAAAAAAGACAATCAATAAATCGTGACTAATATAATTTTCATTATTCAAAAGCTATTTTGTCCAGACCGATTATTAGGAATTTACTACCAAGCCCCTCCCCCTATGGCTACATAACGGACTGAATACGAATAAGACCTATCGCAAGGTCTACGCCGTTTTTTCGGTGCTTGGGACACGCCCACGTGGCGGTCATGTCAGTGGCCCCACCGTCCTCGGCCTCTGGTCATGGATACGTTCGATGGCTCTCTGCCCACTAGCTCTCTCTCTCTGTCTCTCTCTCTCAGCAATCTCCTCCGGTCAGTTATTATCAGATTCCGGCCGACTTCTCCTCTTTCCTATTTATATAAATCCCGTGCCCCCACCCTCCGTCTCCGTGCCCTCCCGCCTCCATCTCTCTCTCTCTCTCTCTCTCTCTCTCGAGCAGACCATTATTATTAGTATATCTATACATGCGCATATGATTTAAAGCAATTTTGCTTGTACTAGTTCTAGTGTTTGCCAGCCTTAGTGCCACAGTACAATAATTGTTGGACACGTAAAAGCAAGCTAAAAAGCAGCGTACTTTTAGTAACAAACCCTGAAGTTGAAGCGATTGTCTTTAAAATACTTTACATTTGTTTTGTTACATCTGTTTCGGGGGTGGCTCTTTGTCTCTCTGGATAAATGAATAGAGCATTGTCACCGGATATGTTGCATTCTACGGACATGAAAGTGCTGGAGCGGAAAAGAGCTCGCTTGGAATGGCAGCAAGAACAACAGCTTCTTCATCAACAGCAGATACTACAACAACAACAACAGCAAGAGGGTTACTTTGGGGATTTGAGCAGTGTGTTTCAAGTGCAGCAGCAACAGGGGTTTCAGGGCGGAGGTGGTCTTGGTGAGGTGGTGACTCTTTCCACGACCCCTTCCGTGAAACCGGAACCGGGTTTGTTGGATAACGGCTGGTCGGATTTCTTGGGGTTTGGGTCTCCCGGTGGGTATGGCAATAATAATAATGGGTCAGATTTGGAGTTTAATTATGCCATCATCTCTAGGAATTCTAGCTGCCAACCGATGGTGGCGGAGGCCGCCGCTGCAGAGAAAGGCAGAGAGTCTGTTGTGTCGGAAAAAGTCAGTTCTGGGGTTGGCACAGAGAGTTTTAAGAGGAGAAAGGTCGATAATGTCCATAATAATGCCAAGGTGCCCTTTTTTAACCTTGTATGCTTGCGTTTCCATAATTTGCTTGATCACTTCTTTCTTTGGAAAGCTGAACAAATGTCTGTTTTTCTCAGAGTATAAGCTCATTTTGCCCAACATTTTTAAGCTTGAGGTCTCCTTCAAATGCCTGTTTCAGTTGCGGCATTCATTTTAATTTAGATGATAAATTTTTCTTGAAAATGCCTAGTCAAATAGAAAAATTGGAAAGAATTTAAAGAAATAGTGGGCAAAATGTTGAACAAAATACTCTTGCCCTGTTTAGGTTGTTGCAGAGGGTGAAACCGGAGACAACAGAATCAGAGGATCTCCGGTGGAAGGAGAGTCAAAGATCGCGGAGAAGAGCAGCAACAAAAGCAGCAATGGCAAGAACAATAAAAGCGGCAACAACAACAAACCCAACAATAGCTACAGCAGCAACAAAGAAAATTCCGCAGGGACATCAAAGGATGATTCCAAAGTAACCGATGTTCAAAAGCCCGATTATATCCATGTCCGGGCACGGAGAGGTCAAGCCACTGACAGCCACAGTTTAGCAGAAAGAGTGAGTTGAAATTTCATTGTTTTCTTTTTTTCTTTAGGCACTACAATTGCTGTTTATGACTAACTTTTCTCTGTCCTAGATGGATTTTCTTAAGTAGCTTTGTCTAATACATAAGATATGTGAAATTGTTATGCAGGTGAGGAGGGAAAAGATAAGTGAAAGAATGAAGTATCTGCAGGATTTGGTGCCAGGGTGCAGTAAGGTCGCGGGAAAGGCAGGCATGCTTGATGAAATCATTAACTATGTTCAATCTCTTCAACGACAAGTAGAGGTAGTTAATCCTTACTTTTCAAATTATTGTTTATTGTAGTTTCGCCTCGCGAATTCTTGATTGGATTCATATATGTTGCTATAAACAGTTCCTGTCCATGAAGCTAGCTGCTGTAAATCCAAGGCTTGACTTCAACATTGACAACTTACTTGCCAAAGAGGTAAAAAATTATCCCACAAACTGGCTTATGGATAATAGAAGCATATTTTTTCTAAAATGTCTTTATAATGTAAGTAAACTCTGTGTTTTGACCAACAGGTGTCTGCAACTTGTGCGACCAGTTTTCCGACGATTGGAATGTCTTCAGATTTGGCTAATCCTGCCTCCCATCAGTTAAATCCTGTACAACAACCTATTGTTACGTGTGGATTGGATATGGGCATCAATGCTTCTGATATGGGGCTTAAAAGAACCATCAGTTCTGTATCAATCCCTGAGCCATTCCTTGACACATGTTGCTTCACAGTAATGTCTCGCACGCTGCAAGTTCTCCAATAATCCCTCGTTTCTATCGGCGTAGTTGTTCTGATATAGATGTTACTTGCCTTGCAGCCAATCCAGCCTTCATCGACTTGGAATGTTGATCTGCAGAGTCCTTACAATGTAACATTTGATGAAGGAAGATCAACATCTTTTCCATTTCAGCCATTTTCAGGTAAGATGGAACTAACTGTCCTGTCAAACTTCGCTTTATTTCATAATCATCTCGTAAGTGACTAAAAGAAAAGCAAAGTGGATTTTACAACCGGTGTGGAGACCCTACAGAACCTACAAACGTTAATGATTCTTCTCTAGAAGAAAATGTGTCGATGGGCTTGGTTTGAAGCAAGTTGATAATGGGGTACTTCCTATTTTCTCCCAAATGATCGATACCATAGATTTTTTTTTTTTTTTATTCTTCTATGAACATGATTCTTCCTTTACAGTTTGAAATGGGGAGCAATCAAAGGTAGTAGGCCTTTCGACTGTCTAAAGGCATGATTGCCACCTATTACCAACTGATGGGACATAAATGGGGCTCTAAGAATGATTCGACAAAGCCCATGATTTTTGTAATCAAATAATCTTGATGACCGTGATTGTTAATCAAATTAGCTTTTAGTCAAATAGTTAAACACTAGATAACGAGGGGGCCTTTTCCTGGCACATAATGAAATGGCCCTTTTACTAATAAGATTAATAAATGCATTCTAAAAGATAGCATGGCAACTTTTGCAGGTTCTCTTGATACTGACAATCTCAAGATGGAGATGTGAGACAAGACTTCTGATTTTATACGATTGATCAGTTCCACTCGAAATGCCTCTGATCCTGATTCTTTTTTCTTCCTTAAGCACATACCGTATATAGATATATATATATATATATATATATATATTTACGTATACCGAGTGACAGTATGAATAAAGATCAATACCTATTTACATCAAATGCTCTCTTTTCTTGTAATTTATACATATCAATCACGCCATAATGACTTTTGGTCACACCAGAGAGACAGATGTTGATAGATGAGGGGACCAAAAAGTTGGGCTCGGAGGCAAATATAAGCATCGGTGGGGCAAACAGGGTTGTGATTCTTATGAATGAAAACGGAGCTAAGGTTTCCAGCTTCCCAAATAAAGTATCTCAATGAACAAAATTATCATTTCGTGGACTAAGTTACCCTTCCGTGGCTGTAGCCTATGAAGTAAGAAAATTTCAGGAGCAAAAACAAGGCGTGAGAAGAGTGTAAATTACCGTGAAAATGTGACCAGAGGACATGAGCCTTGCTGGTGGACCCTCTCGGCTCGCTTTTAAGTACAGAATAGGATAGTTTGGTTGTAACTCGATAATTAAGCAATAAAGTAAAGAATAAAGGCACGGAATCCTTAGGGTGGTTTTTATGTCCAAGTACACTATTACAGCTCTTTATGATTCTCCCACTCTCGCTCTCTCTCTCTCTCTCTGTGAAAAAAAGGTTCATTTTCTTTCTGGTCCAAAACGGAAGATATAGGCAATAGGTTAGTTGTGAAAGTTTAAGTCTCACTTACCACGACTTATGATTTGTGGTGTATTTACATTCTATGGTGATAAATCAGAGTTCAGCCCTTGGGATGGGTGTAATAAGAATCTCTTCAAATTTATAAGATGACCATAGTGTAATATGTTTAGCAAACTGCCTTCCCCTTGTTATTACACGTGATCTCAATTTGGGGTGACTTATCCACCATCACCATAGCTGTAACAGGTTTACTAAGTCCAGGCATGACAACACAAGAGTTGGTCTAAACTCTCTCCATCTTCCAAGTGCACCATATGAAACGTAAATATAAACACAGATTTAAAAAAAAAAAAAAAAGAAATAAAAAATCCACAGAAAGCTGAAATTAGTGGGGCCAAGATAGGGAGAAGGAAAATTCATCTACCGCCGTCCATAGAAACATTGATGGTAAACCTGGTCCCGCCTATCTGGTCGGACCGCAGAATTTGTGAACCGAGCCCCAAACAGGGTTGGTTCTTTGAAACTTTTGATTCAAATTGACGCAGTCAGATTCAGTGGTGGAACCGATCGATTCCGTGACTCACACCAGAGATGTTGCTTAAGGATGAAGCTAGGCCACACCCACTCCACTACTTCAGTCAGTCTTAAGGCTGTTATTATAGACACACTGAAAGCAACCTCTCCAGTGGTCCCCTCGTTTATCGCTGCAACCCAACAATGTATAAGCCCTTTTCTTATTCACTCGGATATAAACATTAAAATGGATGTCTGCTAAGGATAATATTTTCTAGCCGAAGATGAAGTTCAAGTTGATTATTATATTCAGCATTTTATTAACTCAATTCATCCGAAGGATGTCATGATGGTAACCTGCCACCAAGAAGTCACTGCAAAACACTAGCAAATTAACTTGACAGATGTTGGAGGGAAAGACAGGAGACTGATAAGGCAGCATACACAAATCTAATCTTTAAATATTATGAGGACAATGCGACCGATGCCCAGCAGTCCAAGCCACCCAAGGACTGTGCGCTAGGAATCCAGCTGGTCCGTAGGCGACCTGTCATTCCATGAGCAAGCCAAGATGCAACTCGAAACTCGTTGCAAGGTCGCAAGATGACATCAATCTTCAAACAATGACATATTTGCAGGATACGTCAATTTTCCTGAGGGCTGCTAAGGCAGACCCATAAGCACAACATGATGCAATCGGCGTTGTTACGACAAAAGGTAGCCTGCAGGATTAGGCTCTAGAACGATTTAGTGATGTAATTTACCGGAAATGACTTTGACCGTGACTGATGAATTTTCCTGTTAATATATCGACTGAACTGGGCCAGGAGACTGCAGACCATTGGGGCGAATCTCAAAAGACCTGCTGATGTTATATCTACTAGTGGTAACCAGAAAATCATTTATTGTAATTAAGAAAATCATGCGATGAAAGAGAGAGAAATAAAAAGAGAAAATCCATAATTTTACATGCATGCTTTTGGGCATTTTAAGGTAACTCGGAATCTGGGGAGGGGAATTTTGCGATCCATACACTAACCTTATAATTCCTAATTTCCGCTATGCAGCGCATCAAAATGAATCCATCGAAGGACTGCTGCAGAAAATGAAGACTATGGTAGTAATGGAGAACAACATAGGGCCCACAGATTTACCGAGAGAACGAGGATAACACGCACCGAGTCATTTTGTTACTATAGGTGGACGACGAGGGTCAAGCATCTGAAACCCATGGAGACGAAGGGGTGAACTAATATAGGTCCTTTACATATGTTACCCCTTGATTGAAATTAAAAAAAAAAAAAAAATCACATAAATTTGTACGGTATGTTATATTCAAAAAAGAAATGTAAATAATAAAAATAACAAGTATGGAATCTAAACTTTAGACCAAAAAAAAAAAAAAAAGCATTATTAGGAGGAAGAACGCTAACCCTGGCCGGCAAAACAAGGCTACTCCCCATGTCCAAGAAAATCCAAACAAGATCCAATCAAACCTGTTAACAAAAATTCAAACCAAAACGACTCGGTCCAATAAAAGGCAAACTGACTACAGTCCCATGGTCGATGGATACGGCCTTTGTATAAGTACGTCTGTAACGCATTGGATGCTTCTCCGTTCTTGCCAAATGCAAACTCATAATAATATTGTTTGAATTGTGACTATGGATTCACTTTATCTTGGCGGTTCAGATTGATTTTGTGACTTTTTTTTCTTGGTTTCTGATGGGTTAGAGATGTATGGAGTCTTTTTCTCTCTTTCTTGGTTGCCCAGATGGCCCAGTCCAGAAAAGCCCATATCCAGGGTTATAATGACTGTCGGCCTACAGTTGCGGCTCAACATTCGGAAGAAAGAAAATGCATAAATAAACGAAAAGCTCTGAACACAAGTAGTCCTTTTCTTGCACCATACCCACTGCATAATTTGCCCAATATTTTGTTTGCAGCGCACGATCATCTGCATCAGAACTGAGTAATCGAGCAATTGATCATCTTATATAAAGTTCCAAGGCGCAAAGCTTTTTTTTTTTGGAAATTTCGATGAAGGGTTGCACAATCTTTGAGGTAAATATGTCCAGAAGGGTTTATCATAACTTCATAAAGTGGTTGGTTTCAATATGCTATTTCATCAGGCTTACTCCCGATGGATTTGAGGGTGGCACAAAGAATCCGAAACCGCACGGTCGAGATAGCTAGATATCATGCCTCCCCAGGCAGGCTGAATACCAAACTCAATGCATAATCAAGATTCCAGAGTTAATTGTGTTTGGGAAAGCGCCCGTTCGACTAACAATTAATATCAATAAAGTAAATTCATCCGTTGAACAAATAAGAATATTAGAAGGACAAAAAAGCCAAACAAGACAACATCTAAAGTTCCCTGTTCGATGAAAAGAAACCACAAAAATAATAATAATAATAATAAGCAAATAAAGCAGACATAATCCCAGAAAAGAAAATTCACTATTTCTTTCATTTTTCTTTTTTCCTGTAAAGCCAAAAAATTTAAAAAAAAAAAAAACCAAAGAAAAGAAAGAGAAGGTACTCAGTATGTTTAAGAATGGATTAAAGGATTTATCCTCATTCTCAATATCGGATTAACGAGATCATTTATCTCCTCATCATCGCACCTTCTCTTCTCTTTCCATCTACAAAATTAGCTGACACACAAGCCCAACCCCGCACAAAATAACAGAGACAGACCAGAGAGAGAGAGAGAGAGAGAGAGAGAGAGAGAGATGCAAGTGAAGGAAGGCTTCCGTGAACCGGCGCCGTTTAACGGCGAACGGCGAAACACAGCCCAGAGCCGCCTAGGGTTCGCCTACTCCGGTTCTTATACTGACAATGCATGCCCATCTCGGTCTTTTAAAATTACCGGACTACCCTTCTCATCTTAATTTTTATTATTGTTATTGTTTTATAAATGGGCCACTGAATTCGGGTCTGGGTTTTCGCCCTCTCTCCTTTTGGGCTTGTTTGGACTTCTCTCTATTAGGCATTGACCAGATCTCTTTATCAACCGTCTCGTTAGTCACAACTCACAAGTCCAATTGGATTTGAAAAATCTAGCCTGGCCCACAAACTCAGAGTACAACACAGTCACTTTAAGATAAAAGGGTATTTGTGGATTTTGCTGTCAAGTGTTTCTTAATTTCCATTGGCTTGGATATTAGTTGCCTTGATGCTTTGCACTGTCGAATTGGGGTGTTTTGACGCTTCCATCTTTGATAGCTGTTGATAATGTTTTGTTTGTTATTCCTACTTTTTCGTAATCAAATCTGTTGTAAGACCGGTGACCGGACAATAGTGAGACGGCATCCAAATATATTGCAAATGCTCTCTTACAAAGTTGGTCACCTTTGATAAATAATAAATTAATTAAAAAAAAAAAACACAGAGGAGGTGGTCACTGCTGCAAACATCGGCAGCTGATCCAGTGCTTGTAAATGCTGTCACTGACATTCTGAATTCGTGGACATATTGGACCCTAAAAGCTAGCAAATACCATGAACTTCGCAGTTGTCAGGCTACGGACATTATTAAGTGGTTGGGCCAAGTTGCCTTCTTCGGCCACATTCCCCTAGAGGCAATGGCATTTACTGATGAAACTGCCTTTATGGTCGATTAAAGAAGAAATTAACATTGTTCTAAACCCCAGACTCGAAAAGTCATGGTCAATTCATCATGCTACTTGTGTGTATTGAGACCACCGGAGAGTAGAACACAGCCAAAACTCCCTTCTGACTGACTTTCCTTGGTATATATTGATGTTATAGATTATGGCACATTTTTTTAGCGAAAAAAAAAAAGAAGTCTTAAGTGTATTGTTGATTGTACCCGTAACTCGAAGCCAATTGGATGTAAAATTAATTAAATAGTTTATTTAAATAAATATAAAATTAAAATTGACTTTTATTTTATTTTTTGAGTTCAGATGGATCATTAAGATAAATAAAAATAAATTAATAAATTCATATATTGATTAACTCTAATAGAAGAATTACCTGTTAGAACAATATTCCTACTGATCTATTAACAATAAGTCAATCTACGCCATGGAAATTAGTAATTTCTCAAGAGAAATTAGTGCAATAAGCCGTGGATACACCTCTTGATAATGGAATCCGAGGACAACCGACGAGGGATGGTCATAATAAGGTTTACAAAGCGTTTTCATATGTAATTGAAAGCGAAGAGGATCGATTTTGCGGGACTAATGCTTGGCAAACGGGTTGATTATTCGGGACGTTCTGTCACTGTCGTAGATCCCTTACCTTCATTATTACATCGACGTGGATTAATGGCAATAGAGCTCTTCCAGGCATTTACATCTTGTTTCAAATATAGATGTTGCTAAGAGTAAAATTCAATCACTTACAATCTATAAAGTTTCTTGTCAATTCATGCAATTTTTTTTGTGTTTACAGTACTGTTATTTACTTTTATTAGAATTCTTACCTAAATTTCTAGAGGCCTCATTTCTGTTTGTTTTGGACCTCAACCTCCGTTTTCCCATGCACATAATGTTAATGTGGCCGATGAAAGAGACAAAAATATGAAAAGCAAGTGAATTTAGACGGATTAGTGGAAACCTTGTCGAGGGGGCACATTTTTTCAAAAAAAGAAAAAGAATATTGTATATATATGTATATATATATATAAAGTATCACATTTATAAATTAAATTCAAATTTATTTGTTATTATTTTATTTAATTTTTGATAAAAAAAATTGTAATTTAAATATTATTAAGTTTAAATAAATTTTGTATATTTAAATTTATTTTTTATTGACAATTTACAACCCAAAAATTCAAAATTAAATTAATCCAAGCGACTAACTGCGTTTAACCGAAGGCACATATGATACATTGGTCAATAGCTCTGACCCATCTAATTCCTTCTGGAAACCCAAATTAGCTAAAAATATAACCAAAAAAAAAAAAACAAATCTACAATAAAGGTACAAAATCCATGCAAAATGAACGTGGACGGCTTTTTCGCCCACAGACAAAGTCATTCAAACGTTATCAAGACGTTGCGTTCCAGTAGGGGCATGAGTGTAATTTCAACAAACCAGCGAGCATTTTTTGCTCTTTAAATGAGGCTGCAGCACGCCGCCCGTTCCTCATCCACACTGCAATAACAACCACCTTCGAATTTCAAAACTAATAAACAACGGGCATAACTTCGCCGGAGATTCGTCGGACGCGGTAAGCAATGGCCGGGACGAGCAAGATTCTGATAATCGGAGGGACAGGGTACATCGGAAAGTACATCGTGGAAGCGAGCGCCAAGGCCGGTCACCCTACGTATGCTCTCGTGAGAGAATCCACACTCTCTAGCCCCAGCAAAGCCCAGATCATTGAGAGTTTCAAGAGCCATGGCGTCAATTTCCTCATTGTACCGCTCCTTTTTTGTTTCCTCTCTGGCTTCGCTTTTTAAAAAAGAAAAATATATATTATTTCTGGCTCTGTTTGGTTGTCGAGAAACCAAAGGAAAAGAAAGAGAAGACGGAAAAGAAATTAAGTGGAATAGCCGATCGTCGTATGGAGCGCATCTCGATTCCGTTTCCTTTTTCATTTTCTTTTCTCGGCTGCCAAACAGAAAAATGTCTCGGTTTCGGCTTCATTTCCTTTTAGATTCATATATTTTCTTATAATTTGATGGCTTATTGGTTGAAATTGGCAGGGAGATCTGCACGATCACGAGAGTTTGGTGAAGGCGATAAAGCAAGTGGATGTGGTGATCTCTACGGTTGGTCATGGTCAGTTAGGTGACCAGGGCAAGATCATCGCTGCCATTAAAGAAGCTGGAAATGTTAAGGTAATCCCCATCCCCTCGCGTTTCAATTGTGTTTTCCAGATCTTGCCTTCTTCCTTCTTTTTATCACTCTTGTGTAGTTTATGATATTAATTAAGTAGTTTTCGCATTTCGGTGTAAGAACAGTCTGTATAAATTACAAGTTAGAGCGAAAATGCGACCTATTATAGAGCATACTCTCAAAGGCTCTTTCAATTGGACAAGGAGGGAGAAATGGAGGAATAGAGTAGACTGATCTAAGCTCACCCTTTATAGCTTTAACATTTTCTATTAATGCTATATATTAATGTTAGTGATTTTTTACTAGATTTTTGTCTCTGTTCCTTACGTCAGTCAGAAAAACCACCCTCCTGCTCTTTTGTGGTTTAGCTGTCTGTTTCGCAGTTTTCTAACTAAAGACTGACCAAGTTGCTTCTGGATTGTAATGGAAATCCGTCATTGTGATCCAGAGATTCTTCCCTTCTGAGTTTGGAAATGATGTGGATCGTGTCCATGCCGTCGAGCCAGCAAAAACTGCATTTGCCATCAAGGCTGGTATTCGCCGAGCAATTGAGGCTGAAGGGATTCCTTACACCTACGTGTCGAGCAACTTTTTTGCCGGCTACTTCCTTCCCAATTTGAATCAGCCTGGAGCTACAGTTCCCCCAAGAGACAAAGTTATCATTTTGGGTGATGGAAACCCGAAAGGTAAAGAGAGACCCAAATTGTGTTCTTTTTTCTTTTTTTTCTCAAAAGATCTTTTTAAAGATTTGTTAGGCAAAGTGACAGTTTCATCGTGTTCTACAGCAATTTTCAACAAGGAACAGGATATTGGCGCCTATGCCGTCAAAGCTGTGGATGATCCAAGAACCTTAAACAAAATTCTCTACCTTAGGCCCCCTGGCAACATCTACTCATTTAACGATCTTGTTTCTTTGTGGGAGAAGAAGATCGGGAAAACCCTTGAAAGGATTTACATTCCAGAGGCACAAATTTTGAAAAACATCCAAGGTTTGTTGAGGAAATTATACTTTTCTGGTAACTAAGCGTGCATAAACGTTGACAATTTAACCTAGCTTTCCTTCAATCCACCCCTACTTTTGCAGAAGCCACAGTTCCAATCAACGTGATTCTGTCAATCGGCCATTCGGTGTTTGTAAAGGGAGACCACACCAACTTCGAGATCGAGCCATCATTCGGAGTGGAGGCTTCAGAGCTTTACCCTGACGTCAAATACACTACCGTGTCCGAGTTTCTTGATCAATTTGTCTAAGTCGCTTTGCCTCACCTCCTACTTAAGCTTGGCATATAACGGCAATAATGTATCTTGGATGGCCGAACACGATTGGTGCGGAAGAAAATGAATTTATTGTAATGCTTTCTTTTGAATTTCGTCGAATTTCCTGCGGTGTTATTTCGTCTAGCAAGTTTGTGAGCACCACACGTTTGGAGAAAATTAATCTAAATAAATAGAGATTTGCATTTGTCAGGAAGGATCGAAGCAAAATATATTGGATCATATGTTTATGTTCACATCAAAGAGAGTGTTTGAGTGTCGCTCCAGTCACCACGGTAATTTCCTATTAATTTCTCAGTCGAGGTGGCATTTGGTGTGCTATTAAATAATTTGTGATATTCGTAACTATTAAATTATTGCAACTACACCATATTTATATTGGATTGACCTACTGAGTATGTTATTTTATTTGTAATCATGATATCGATTGGGACGGCTATTCCGTAAGATTTCTGATCACCAATAATAAAACATTTATGTGATTTGAAGATGAAATTCCTATATCATGCGCCATTTAAGTTCATAAGTGGGGGGGGGGGGGTTGTTCACAGAAGAAGGAAAAAAAGATTATTCTAAGAGGTGAAGAGCCAAGTACAAAACTTGAATCTAACACACTTCCACTACTTCATAGTCCTAAAGAGGAAGGCCCAAGATCGATTGTATCGATGTTCATCATGCATAACAGAATAAGAGTGATGATAAACAGAAAAATGACGAGTCCGAGGTTTTGAAAAAGCATATTAATATAATTACCTCTTAAATATTGAGCGTGAAATGTAATTTACCATATTAATTTGTAATCGATTAAAGGAAACTTAAAATTTACTTACCTTTTGGATTATAATTCAAAATTAGAATTAGAGCCGGTACTATGTTTGATTTATTCTTCAATTAGAATCTGATGCTTTTATAGTTTTTCTTATTAAATTCAAAATTAAAATTAGAATTAAACATTATGATATGCAATATATATAAAATACTATTAAAATATTTTAAATTTCTATAAATGTAAAAATATAAATAAAAATTTTATCTAATAATAATAATAATAATAATAAGTCACATTAATAACTATAAACAAAATATAAAACAAAAATATTATCATATCAAATTTATAACAATAATAATAAATATGTATTAATAATTTAAATATTTTATAATATCTACATCATTTTTATTATAATACTATTAATAATATTTATTATTATTATTATTATTATTATTAAAATATACATTATTTAAATATTTTTACAAAAAATATATCATAACAGTATTAATATTATTATTAATTTAATTATTATTTTAATTTTAAAATATTAATACATAACAATATTAATATATCATAACATATTTTTTATATATAAAATTTATTTGTAATATATGTATATATAAAGAAAGAATAAAAAAATATAAATAATATCAATTTAAAAAAATAGATAATAGATGATTTTCATACATGAAAGAATTTTTTAAAAATAAAAATGAAAATTACCCTTCCCAAATACTAGCAATAAAAATTATTCATTTTCATTCTACGTAAAAAATGTCAACCCAAACACCCCCTACGTTATCAAGTAATTCCCAGCAAGATCTCCAATTTTGTTTTTCCTGAAAACCAAAAAGACAAAAAGGACAATAAATACTTGAGTACGAAAAGGGTGAAATGCGGAGCAACTCCGTAATTGTTCGGAGCTTTGTAAGCATCTTGTTTCATTTCTCACTTCTTCCCCTTCCTAGCTGAGGCCTTTGCAGATCCCTTGCCTCTTTGAGCCTTTGCAGATCCCTTGCCTCTTTGAGCCTTTGCCTTCTTGCCACCTTTTCCTGGCTTAACCATACCAGCCACCCTTGCATCCTTTTTCATCCTCCTATCAACTAGGACCTTTCCCTTACCAGCCTTGACTGCAACACCTTTCTTTGCAACCACAAATTCCGTCTTAGGCCTCTTAGGTGTAGCCTTCTTGTATAGTTGTTCAACTAACCTCCTCTTTGACCTATCAGAGATGTCTGTCTGGTCTGAGATTGAGTTGGCCTTCTTGCGAACCTTCTCAAGTTTCCTCATGGATGCACGTTTCTTTCGAGCTTTGGCCTCCGCCACTTTCTTAGCAGGTCGAGCATTTATTTCCTTGAATTGCGCTCGCATTGCAGCAATTTCCTCCTTGGTGACAGGCTTAATTGGTTGGCGGTGCCTCTTCTCTTCCTCCAAAAACCAGCCGGGCAAGCCCTCATCATCGAACATATACTTATTGTAAGCATCATCAAGAATCTGCTCCCTTTGCTTTTTCCTGAGCATCTTCTTCGCATAAGCCAAAATCTCAGCCTTTGTATCCACATCGTAATCCTCAGATTCATCTGAAGATGAATCATCACTAGAGTCCATAGCTGAAGCAGGTACTATCTCAAAATCATCTCCTCCCTTGGAAGCTCTGGAAACTTGGTGTTCAGCCTGAATGGACTCTATGGTATTGATGGCTGCCTTTTCTGGTACAAGTTTTTGGTCCTCTTTATCCAACTGCATCTCATCCTCGTTCTCATTCTTCTCCAAGTCTCCCTCCCCTATAGCTTCAGCAAAGATATTTTGACTAAACCACTTTTTTGTAATTTCCTCTTGGGTTGGCCCTTCTCCATCATTCAGTGGCACCACGAGAGGATTTGCCTCTTGATCGCTCTGCTCTTTATCTGACTCATAATCCGAATGAATAACATTGTTGTTGTCATCACCCTGCTCAACCAAAAACATGTAAACAAATGGTAAATACACTGCAAGACAAGCTGGCTCTGCCGCCAAAATGGACAGAAGAAAATAGAACACAGTTTCATTTTCATTATAAGTTGTTACAAGAAGACTCTACAAAATCTTCTTTAATATGCTACTGAGTGCACAACAAACTATAAAAGATCTCACACCTCCAAAAGTTGTTCCAAGCGGCCTTGCTTTGCTCGTTTTCGCTGCTTAGTACTTCCTTCTCTTTTAGCCACAAACCGTTCATAAACCTGATCCAGAAACTCTTCCATTTGTTCATCATATCTGACATAAGAATACATCAGTTAGTTAGAGTCATGCAGCAGATAGAGACAGCATCCATCCAGGGAGGCATGTCATAATACCTTCTTCTTTCTTCATCAGAATCTATATCACTCGATAAATTCTTCTCAGTTTCCTCATGCTTTTCCCCTTCTTCACTATTTCCTGAATCGCTCTCATGATCATATTCCACAGAATTAACAGCTACTAGATCTTTCTTTACCTGAAGCAGATTCATACAATCAATTCGAAATTTTGGCAGCATGTTTTACACAAAAATTTGACTATTAGACTTTCTGCAAGTTAGAAAGAAAACTGACAGTATATAAATCTTAGTTGTCTGCGCAAAGTCAAACATTTAATTTGACTAACAAAACTGCCAATCAGTAGAGGCACATGGATTAACAATGAAGAGACACAGAAAGGAAAAATGACATCATACCTTGATGGAAGAAAGAGAAAACAATTCATTGTCAATATAGCCATCTTCCATTGCATCTATCTGCATTCCAGTTGCTTTCCGTGCCTTTTCCTTGAATATTCATATTGAAGCAACATATCAGCCATCAGACAACACATGTTTATGGCTCTAAGCATTCACAATCAGAACACATTATCTCCTCATAGTATAAAAAGTTGCTCAGATATTTTAAATTTTCAAAGCACTCAGTTTCACCATGGAAGCTCATATCTAGTTCACATCTTTAGCTTCATTAGATGGTAGCATTTTAAATTGAAACAAAAAGCTGATAAAAAGCTTCAAACCTTGGCTTGTCTTTTTGCAAGAAGTTTTTTGGCCCGTTTCTTCTTCTTCTCCAGAGCATTAGACAACTCTTCCATTTCATTAAGTAATTTATCATCTTCATCCTCCTCATTCTTGTCTTCAATGGCTGTTGCAGTGATAGAGCCAACCTGTTGAGAAGGACACAGGGCCTTTCTTATGTGCATCCGCCACCTACATGATAAAGCAGATACAAAAACAATTTATGCAACACATAACGATAGAATTTAATGACAAGGGGCTTAAAAGAGCACCAAAAGTAATAAAAGCTACTTATGAGAATAAATGCTAGACCCCCGAAACAAAAAGGAAGGGGTAAATCTATCTTACTTCAACAGATGCTTGAAGTCATTCTTCCCCAAAACACCCAGATCATCACAAAGAGCTTTAACCTAGCCAGCCAATGAACACATTTAGTTAAAGCTTCAGATTGGGCCAAAGAAGGTAAAAGAAAAGAGAAATAATCGATGAAAGCCCATTTAGTCGAAAATTCAAAGGAAAAACAATGCATAATGAAACTGAAGCAAAAGAAGAGAAGAAACGCTACCTCCTCTGTTGTTAATGTATGATTGCTTACGGGCACAGAAGCTGGATCATCAAAGGTTATAGAAGTAACTGAACCAAGGATCTCAAGGGGAGCATCAGACCAAATAAAATCAGTGGCTGAAGAGACTTTCCTCACAATGCTCTCTCCATCTTCATATCTGAAGTTGGATATCAACAGCAACAAAACACAAAGTTATATCATCCACAGGTCTCAATACTTAAACTGCATATAATGTCTTGTATCTGTAAGTTCAATTTTCATTTCCGTGTTCAACATTTTGACGTCAATTAACTACATCTTTCCTTTGTACTCTGATAAGAATAATGGTGTAACACATAAAATTGACCTCATCCTCAATAAAAATACATGCTGCCATTTTTGGGCATTTAAATATCAACCCAAAATGGTAGAGGCAGGCAACCTTTTTTTGGAGTAAATGGAAGTGATAAAAACAACTTTGAACCCAAATACATAATAAGATAGCTTACCCATCACGGTGTCGTTTTTGCTTTGTGCCTCTAAGCACATCCACCACCTATGGCAAGAATTCATGCAAGCAAGATTCAGATCAAGCTAAAACCCCTAAAATGAAAAAAAGACAGTTGTGATGTCATTCTCTGGTAACTAATTACCTTCCGTCCAGGTTCTACAGATCCCTGAAATAGAGTCTTCACATCAAGAAGACGTGGATCAATCCTTGCAGGTGCCTTGTACTTCAAACCTAAAACGAAAATTTCTGCAGAAGCTGAGCGACTAGCTGCTGGTTTATCCACCTCAACCTTTTCAAATAACTGCATAGAGAGGGGGGAAAAGAAGAACTGTGATGATTCACAGTGTGAAGACAGACCAAAATCTAAGACGAAGATAGGAAAGTCACCTGATTGAGGCAGTAGATGACAGAACTATAATCTTGTGACCGGAAAACCTGAAGCAAGTCAACAAACATGCAACTGATTATAAGTTAAATCTTAACTTCTAGGAATTGAACACATCAGGTAACAAAAAATTCAAAAGTTATGTCCATCATTCTCTATCATCGTTGCAACCAAACATAGAAATATAGAAACTTCAAATTCAATTATCAATAAGAAACTAATCTTCACCAAATTGATCTCCCTTTCCCATGTTCTCAACATCCAAAGATAACCAAATTTATTAATTTCAATTTTCAACCATTCCAATAAAATCAGCCAACAAACAACATAAGGAAGAACTAACTTGTAACTCCATTTTCCCTCCAATTTTCCCGGCAAGTAAACGGAACAGTTCCTATAGAGAAAGAAGAAAGATCAAGAAAACATTACTTTAGTAACAAAGGTTCCTTTAGGAGCCAAGAACTGAGTGGCCAACTTCACTGCATCAATCACAAGAGCGTTCTGAGCCATGGCCTCCTGAGCCCACGCGCCACCGACATTGGGCGAACCGTCGTGCAAAACCAAATCAAAAGCCTTGACTCCGCTCTCTCCCATAATCCTCTTAACCCTAGCCTTACATTCAGGCCTGGTAATATCCTGTTCGATAGAAACGGCGCCGCGGATGGGCGCGATCTTGACCAAGTCGATGCCGAGGACGAGGCTGCCGACGGGGGCACGCTGGACGGCGACCTGCATCCAGCCGCCAGGGGCGGCGCAGAGGTCGAGGACGGCGCGGGAGGAGTGGAGGAACTTGAAGTTGGTGTCGAGCTGGAGGAGCTTCCAAGAAGCGCGGGAACGGTAGCCGTGTTCTTTGGCGAGACGGTAGTACTTGTCCAAGCGGTGCTTGCCTTTCACTTTGCCCATTGTCCCGCTGGTGATTGCTGTGGTGACGGTGGCGGTGGGCTTTAGACTCTTGGCGACCGGTTTGTGAGGGTTATTATAAAACCCTAACTGAAGGGAACACTGCAGGGTTGGGTTTTGCTTCCCAGCAAGTCAAAAAAAAACACAACAAAAGGCGTTTTCTTTTTTCTCTCTTTCTTTGGGTGTTATAATTATTTTCTTATTATGTTCTTTTATTATTATTTGTTTAGATTGTTTTTGTTCCTTTTTTTTTTTTTAATCTTCTTCGTGCTTTTCCTGCCGCGCGTTAAGTTGTCTAGCTTAAAAAATGTAAAAGCCCTTTTCTCAGTCCTTGGTCCCCACTTTTGAAAAAATGGTTTGAAGTCAGAGAGTCACGCCCGAGGAGAATACAACCGGCGCTTCACTATTGTTCCATTTATTCTTTTTCTTTTTTTCTTTTTTTGGGTTTGCTTTTATCATCCAGTAGTTTTAAACTTCTAAATTCTGATAAGTAATATTAGGGGCAATAAATATTTCGGCGAAATCATAAGCACGTTGAAACGTGACAAAAGGGGGCAAAGAATCCATAACCCATCATTATGTCATAAACTGTAACCTTGAAATAATTTCTTAATTCTGATAAGAGATATTGTTAGGCTAAAGCTTCGTTGCTAGGAATGACATTCTGTTTCCATTAATTTTAATCCGGCAAGAACGAAAATGGTGGACTAACTAACGACCCTGCATCATGCAATTTACATAAATGATATATATCCTTCATATGTGCAAGAACAATGGCAGTTCCACTTCCCCCACATCAGCACTTTGCCATCATAAAAAGCCAAGGCTAGGCTACAATTTCTTAACCTTGCTAAGTGCACACTAAAATCCATCACAACATGAATACCTGTCTTGCAAGAGGAAAAAAAAAAAAACAAAATCGATTATCAAGAATCTTCAAGTCTACATTTCCCCTTCACATCTGATGTTTCTCTAGGTTACCCCATGAACCAGTAAAGCTTCAGTCCGCACGAGAGCCACTGCTGCTGGCAGAAGGTTTCCTGCCTTTATACTTCTGTAAAAGAGCAAAGGAATCCCAATATTAGGGTAAATCTATTCCGACGCTGTATTGCTACTAGGTGTTTAAGTTGATGCAGCTGGCACAATTTTGAGTTGCGAGAACAAATTGTGCTTGGGCCACAAAAATGGATATCGCTATGAAGGAATTGAAAGTCACCTGTTTTCCAATGTTGAATGGGATGTACTTGTACTTGATCATATGTGCTATCTGGCGTCTCATGGTAAGAACAAAAAGAACAATCCAGTAGCAAAGCAATATGGGCCAAAAGACAGGAACATCAAATATGGAAAAGAAGGTCATGACAAATGCTATGCAGAATGCCTTTGTGAAGGAATACCTGGAAACATAACAGCCAAAAAAAACAGACATCATTCTCGTGCATATTCATCAGAATGGATCCCGCACAGATGAAGAAAGGCTCAAGAAAATTATCCCAAATGGACAGAGCTACAATCACTTCTGGCTCCAGGCTTTTCATTCCAAAGACATACAGAAGTGATATGAACTGACGGGGAGCCTTCATATAATGCCAAGTTGCCCAACAAATGCAGAATAGTATAATGAATGACTTTCAATAGCGTATGTCCTTGGATATGATGTTAGGTCTAGATTCTAGAAGGCAACTGAGAGAATTTGATCCACAGGGAGAAAAAAATAAAAACATTCAAGAAGAAACATGACAATAACATCAACGAGAGGGAACTGCTCCTATGTGTTGAACACATAAGTACATCAATACAATTAATTAGAAGACATGTGCTCAAACAAAATATCAGATAGATGAGCATCTAGTAGATCTAAACATGACAAGCTCCTAAAAAAAGGTTATTGTGTTTGTCATAGAATGATTGAATTTGCTGATGAAATTCACTGAATCAGACAAATGCTATATCATTGCCTCTAGAAAAATTGAGCTGGAAACAACTCAATAGAGGTTGGTAAGACCCAAATGTCATCTGACAGAAATTATTCAATGCCATTTCTAAACCGTCAGTAGCCTTTAGGCTGTTGGCACGCAAAATTAACATCACAGAAAGCACCCTGATGAATTTGTTCTCTCTTATTTATGCAGGCCGGTGACTTCTGTAAGATAAGCCATTATAATTGACAATCAATATGTATCAATTTACAACCAATTACCAAATTTCGCTTCTTCTTCAAGTTTCAAGAAATGAAGTCAACGCAAATGTAGCTACCAAACATTCATTTATCTCAAGTGAACATGATTTTCCAATGTAATTTCATGCATCAATTTGCCACTTCTGCCCTTTCTAGCACACAACAATAAATAATTTCTGCCCAACTTTTGGACCATATAGCAAGCAGCTAACAGATACCCAAAAACAAGGATGTTAGTGAGCTGTAGAATGATCAAAGCACATTATCCATTAACCCATGCAAAACCTCAACCAACAGGATAAGAACTTTATCAGGGGAAAAAAAAAAGGGTCGTAGCTTACCAGAACTTGAACTCTGGAAGTCTACGAATGAATGGCTTGAATTCATCAGAATCCTTAGTCGGCAACAAAGGTCCATTTGAAGCTTCAAGTTCAGGATCGACCAGAGGTGACAAAAACCCAATCAGCAAATTCAGTATATAGATGCCAAGTCCATAGGAAATAATATAAAATCCCTGAATATAGAAGACCCGCAAGCAGTAAATTGCCACTACAGCAAGAGTCCCAATCCACCTATAGGTTGCATGAGGTGTACTCTTATCTAGATAATATTGATACATTCTCCAGGCATCATTTCCCCATTGGGCCACAGGCGATGCAAGTGAGGCACTCTCACCCCCAACTCCCTCCATTCGATTTAAGCTCCCCAATCCTGCAGATTTGATATCAAAATGGCTGTCAAACCAAGCAAACATATTCTCATGAACACTTGAACATATATTTATGTATGTACACTTTGTGGGTAATAATGCAACCATACTGAATAAATTCACCCAAATCATGGGTATGCTTCACAAAAGCCTTCCAGTGCTAATACCCACTCGATTCAATCTCCCAAGTTATATGTAAAAGCTAAAACGTGGATGCTGGATTCCTAATCAAATATTGTTGAGACACCCCAGAACACATAACATAAAATTGCTGGCCAAAGACTCAATCATCCACCATATATTCCAAGAATGAACCGAGATGTACAAAAGAAGAGCCCGTTTCATCAAACGGGAAAGAAACCCAGCTAAGAAAATGTGCAGAAAACGATTTCTTGGAAAATAACCAAATAAACTTGCTTTCCCGTACTCTTTTCAAGAACGCAGATACAGTTAAATTAGATTCACTGATACATTACACAAAACAAGCACAAACAAGCCATAAGATCTAAATCAATAAAGACATAGCCATGGATGGTGATACCCGCATGAAACAAGCGATTCCCATCAAGAGACAAAGAAAGAGAATTCCAAACCCAGATCTACCATAGAGCAAAAATTAATCACAACCCCAATACTACAAAAGGACACTTGATTGCAATTATATAACACATAATTCTCTCTACAAAGATTATATTGCACACACACACGCATATATATAGATGGAAAGAAAACAGAAAAATTAAAATGCTGACCTTAAATGACTTTGGGTTGTTAAGCTTGGACTCGGAGAGAGAAAGAGAGGGAAAGAAATGGAAATTGATTTGGGAAATTATGACAGGAAAGCGAGCAGATCTGCGGCCTCCTTGAGGTGGAGAGGGCAGATTGGGGATTTTAGCGTTTATTTATTGATTTAGGAAAATGGATGGTTACCGACATTGACGCGGTTGAAGAGAGGCCGACGTAGGTAAAGGTGAAAATCTAGTTCCTGCGACTGCGAGAGTATAGGAAAAGGACATGCCTTTCTTTCACCTTTTCCCCCTTTTTTTAAAAAAATAATTATTTTTTTTTTGTTTTTGTTACTAATATGCATCCGTCTTCGTTTTTCTTCCCCTTTTTTCGGTTGATACGTTTTTCTTCTCCTTAAAAATAAAAAATAAAAAAATAAAATAAAGGATGTTCTGATGTAATTGGGCAATCTGCAATTTCAGTTTTGGTGGGCTTTCAGCCTATTTTGGTGTGGAAAGCCCATTGCACAGCCTCTACTCTTCCTTGTCAATGGAGTTTTCTCGTGCCTAGTCCAGTATCTAACACACCACCGTCCTTTTTTTTGGGGGGGGGGGGAGGGGGAGTACTCATCATTGGGCTTTGAGCCTGTTTAAGAGAGAAAAGCCCATTTCAATTGGGAAGCCTCTACTCCTCTGGGTCTATTGATTTTCAGGCTTCCGGTATTTTACATGCAGACCAATCAAAATAAATAAATAGATGATTTAAAAGGAAAAGTCTTGCATTTTTTATTTTTTATTTTTTCTCATATTGCCTCCATGTGGTATGGCATAATAGTTTTTCTGTATTGAACTGCAATCTATACTTCTTTTTTTCTTTCTTTCTTTTTACAAAAATAAAATTGGACTCTCACCTTCAAGTATAAATCGAATAAAAAAAAAAAGATAAATTTATCTGTCCCAAAGACTTACTGTAATAGAATAGGCATTTACAAAGACAAGTTAAATAATCTTTGCTCTTGCTTTGACCTCTGTCAATATCATTGGTAGCAATTTAGAGAGGAAAATTATAAAATAAAAAAAAAGATGACTTTTTGTCTAAAATTGCCATTAGCTTGTCTCTCCGCGAAAATTTTTAGTGGTCACGGGCCCACAGCTCACAAGGGACCATTTCAATTTTGCTTTTATAACGCAAAAAGAGGAAACCCCCCCCCAAAAAAAAAGGTCAAGAGTACACCGCTTCGAGTTTTTTACATTGCGAAATTTGGGGAAAAAACCATAAATCTAAGGAATTAAATGATGGGTTCATAGACATCGGAAACTAAGCTACGTCTTCGTATTTGCTCAATTATGAGGTTATATATATATATATTATTTTTGTTTTTATTAACATGTACATTATGCATGTGGAGCATACGACGGGTTCACCACTTCAAATAGGAATGCATGCACTGTAGCAATTTTTTGAGATTATTCGCCTTTTCATGGCCTATTATAAAACGAGACCATGGTCCACGGTCCCTTGCCTTCCAGACTTACATCACACATCCATCGAAACTATCCTTTGCACATGTGGGAGCCCACAAAATAGGCTCACCGGCCGACAAGTGGGGAGATTTACGCTTCCCATTTCCTTTTTCTTTCTTTCTTACTTTCTTCGTTTTTTTTTTTTTTTTCTTGGTCCATTACGCTTCCATTTCTGGTTGTGGACAAGGGAAAGCCGACCATTGGACCAATGGCATCGTCCCATAAAAGTCCATCAGACAACACAAAAAAAAAGGTAATAATTATGGAGATATAGAAGAGGTATAAGAAAAAAATATATAAGTCCCTTATATTGTTATTTTTATTACAAATAAATCAAATTTTAAATTAAAAATTATTTAATTATTTTTTATATCTACATATATTTTAATAAATATTGCCTTAAAAAAATAAAAACGATTGGTTGTGATACGAATACGTGGACAATTGTTCGCCAAAGCTTTGCATTGGCCATGTAAGCGGCCATCCCAACGCAATATCACCGCCAGCTAGAAATCAAATCTACATTTTCTTGCTTCATCGCAAAAAACTAATTGAAGTACATATGATTAAATCCGAGAATTCGCACCACCGGCATGGTAGGTCGATTAATCCACAATCATCGTCATATCAACTATGTCGCTAGTTAATTATTTCTTGATCAGTTTCGCAATGATCTCTCTCGAATCGTAGTGAAATTTTATTAGGTAGGAGTGTATGCACGGCACTTCTTTCATTTTTCACAAAGCTTAAATACAATTGGCAGAAAAATAATACCGAACGTTCCAGTAATTCAAAAATCAAACCGCCGTGCATTAAAATTTTATAGGTATGATAAGTAAGATTAAGTCAGTACCAAGAATTAAAACTTCGGATATAAATAATAGATGGAAAATCAGTCGCATAAAGCAGACGCAAAGGAGAAATTTCTTTTACTTTGGCTTCCCAGTCCTTGTTCAGTGCAGGCGTTTAAGCTATTGACTAGATTTCAATAACGAATTAAAGTTCCATAATTAAGCAAAACCCCATAATTAATAGAGGAATAAATCCCATAGTGTGGTATGAACTCGGCGTCATATTAAAAAGAAAACCAATTAAACTTAAATCCTTCAATAAAACCCAATTAAGCTTCGAAGTCCCGACGCGGGAGAGAAGCGCTCGCTTTGCAAGCTTCCTATTTCGCAGGAAGTTACACTAAAGCGATTCGGTGCTAGCTTCCAATTTCACGATAACCAAAAAAAAATAAAAATAAGAACGCAACGACATTTTATTAAGGTTCATGGCAACCATTTAGTCTTATTAAATATTATAATTAACAGAAAAAAAATTACATATAAACTTTCTAGTGCTAAATAATTATTTGGGTCCTACGTAATAAATTGTGCGTGAAACTTACCTTTAATACACCTTCTTCAATCACTCGAAGTAATAACTTAATATACATTCAAATTTTTTAATACAAAATTTATATTAAAAAATATAACATTAATTAATTAAAATTAAGGATAAACAAATTTATTAAAATTTAATAGTATTTAAGTAATAAATTTAACTTTTATTTTAATTTATAATTATAATAATATATATTGCAATGTAACCTTTTTTTTATTTATAAAAAAATACACCCACCGGTCCCATCTGAATCAATTATTGTTTAAAAGAGGGACAGAAAGTTAAATACGCGATTGAAAATAAAAGAGGAAAAACAAAAAAAGAAGAGAGGAAGAGGAGGAGAGAGGACCAAGTAAAAATGGTGCAGGACGGTGGGGCCATTCCGGCGAGAATGAAAAGGTCGGCTTGTACATTTCGAGACTATAAAGCAAATATTCGAGAGCATTCTGCATGAAAGGAAGCCAGAGCTCAAAACCTCAACCCAACCAACCAAAATTCTCAAACACAACCTTATGCCTCGCACTCTTTCTTGAAATCCCTAAAGGCCTCTCTCTGTACGGAGTTCTCTAGATTTTTGTTTGAAGATTAGCAACTAAGAAGAGGGAACCCAAAATCCAAACCAAGATGGCTTCTTATTCTTTCCTTATGGATCTGGGAAATTCAGAACCTTCGATAGGTGAGTTCTTTGCTTTCTCGAAGTTTCCTAACGATCTTCTTCTTCTTCTTCTTCTTCTTTTTCTGTTTGTTTTTTTTAACTATGATTCTTTGTTGTACGTTGTTACAGAGGCACCGGTACGGTGATTCTGTCCGTACGTTTTTGGGTGCCCGAACGTGTGCCGATTTAAGTTGCCGGTTCCTTAACTCTTTTTCTTTTTGAAATTTTTAGTCAACGCTTCACTAAATTTTGAAACCTTTAAATTTTGGTGGCTTCCTTCTCTCTCTCTCTCTGTTTTTTTTTTCAGAGTTTACTTCCAAGTTCGAAGACAGGGAAATAAAAAATAAGAAACATATAAGACAGAGAAGCTGTAGATTCTTATCTATATATATATATTTTTTAATATCTCTTTTTGTGCATAGTAATTTTATATCTCAACTCGTGAAATTTTTCGCCTTTTAACACTGTTTGGTGGACTGGACTGTATTTTCAGGTGGATCTAAGAAATGAGCCGTTGGGAAAGTGATCGCGGTGCATTTTGAAAGAGGGGTTTCTCGGATCTCACTCTTTAGCATGTCTGATCTTGTGCAGTTGCGTCATGACAAGAATGAGATTTCTGAGAAGTCTATACAGCCATACCAATGTACTTGGATGGCTCACTGGATGCGTGCAAGTTGCGGATCATCAATTGCAGCTCGCAATCAAATTTCGCTTCAACATGAGTCCAGAGAAGAAAATCATTGTACCGAGCATAGCCCTTTACTTATGGGACAAGAGATAGGGGCAGAAAGCTCTAGAATTGTCAAAGAGCTTAGAGAAGTGAGCAAAGGTAAAATGATTGACTTAATGGATGAGAATCTGGCAACAAGTTGGGG
The DNA here is from genome assembly GCA_020883675.1 of Bruguiera gymnorhiza. NCBI lineage: Eukaryota > Viridiplantae > Streptophyta > Magnoliopsida > Malpighiales > Rhizophoraceae > Bruguiera > Bruguiera gymnorhiza. The sequence goes on along the minus strand of JAIRCJ010000041.1, from coordinate 1,911 downwards.
AAAACGGGGGATGATACATTCGAAGGCCTTGCCTCTGTGATATTGAAATTTTCCTCGAAATCGTGAGAATATTTTGGCTCTGGAGAAGGGTGAATGCTCTAAACTTCGTCAATATTTATCATCACCACAAGTTAATCCCAATTTTGCTTATGATGTAGTCCCTGGGTGGAATTCAGAAACATTCATCTTCATTGTTTGCATTGGCTTCTCTGATGCAGAGATACAATCAAAAGAGTTCCACTTGCAGCCTGAAGGCATCTATTGACTCAAGGCTGCAGGTCAAGACCAGATAAGCTATTTGGAAAGAATACCTCAGCTGTCTTGCCATGCTTTCCAGAAATTTCTAAAATCATGCCATATCAGTCTAACAGCATGACTCCAATGCATCCGTTTTTAGCCATCGTAGCAAGAATCCGGACCAGGGTGCCGCATTAGTTGGTCCCCATCAGAAGAAGCAGACGACCTGGTGCAAACTTTGTAGTTCGATTCAATGATCTTCTACAATTCAGGCTAGATGCAATTAGAACATTACTCTTTAACCGTTTGGGAAAAGCACCAAAACATTCTGAAGCTGAACTATTTCCTGGCCAGACAAGTCCTCCAGTTACGGGAACTTTTAAAAAGTGCACATCATCAGATATCTTTTGGACCAACAAGGATACCTTCATTGTTCATGATGTGGATACCATGAGAAATTGCACAACTATAACTCTGTGAAAAGTATTCAGAGGTCCTCAGAAAGTCTTCCCAGAAAACTCACCAGTATTTTTTCACAAGAAAGATGACTGATGTGAACTTATTGATGGAGGTCAGGTGATTTAGGGAGTCAAATACTGGCTGGTCTGAGGGGAAAAAGTGAATGAATTTCCCATAATATACTCCAGATTTCAATTTCCATATTAAGCAAGAGAACATGAAGTTGCCACCTCTGGGTAGCTTCATGGAGTAAGTGCCAGGAAAGAGGATGCTGACCAAGTCAAGACCACTACACATGATTTGAGTAATGAATTAACAGTTGAAACTGATGCCATGAATATGGATGCTGCTTTCCAGGAGAGCCATCTTTTTGGTATGTATCCACTCTATCCCATATGGAGAGGACCTAGTTTAATTGCTGTCTTGTATTGTTTGCCATGGTTTGGTTCTTTGTGTTGCAGTTGCAGCGCAACACTCATATTAAATTGCTGGATTATCAGAGAAAATAATAAATGGTCTTTCAAAAGATTTAATATCTCATGTGTCCATTTTGCATCTGTTTCCTTCTGTTGCAGGTCTTGCTTCATCCCAATCAAAGAAGGTAATTTCTGTACTTGTTTACATACAGTGACAATTAGTTTGGTGGACAGATTTGTAGACTTTAGTGTAATAGGCTTAATCAAAGGCATTTGGAATGTTGCGAGACATATTATTCGACCTAACTACTTTATATCTCGTGCAATCTATAATTGTATGATGAATCTAGTGTCTGGCATTTAAAAAATACATCTAGTCCATGTGCTCGATAATGATGTTCTCTTAGTTTTGAGATTGGCAAATACAGCCGTGATGTGCATTTGGGTGCTTGGTATTCCCAGTTGAGAATTTATCCATTCTCTCCTGTCTTTGCTTCTATTGTGTTGAAATAGCCCCTGGTATAAAATTCAAAATATTGTGAGGCGTATATCTCACTTCATTGTAAGAAAAATGTTTTGCTCTATTCTTTGTCTTTTTTGAGGTCATTACTGACAAAAGTTGGATATAAACTTTGTGGCCAAATGCTGACTCAGTTATTTGTTTATGTGCTCTGTTCCCCAATGACATGGGGGAATCTTGCCATTCTGTGCAGCGTTTTACATCTGCTGGCATATCGTAAAACTCTGGCCTGCTGATTGGTGGTCATTTATTCTTAAGGGATGATCAATTATGATTTTT